>LR738715.1:281742147-281764296 GCA_902687465.1 Secale cereale
AAAAAAAAAAAAACTAAAGTTTGAGAACAAACAGCTGCAAATTCAGTCACCACTCTACTCACATTTCACAAATTCCAGTCACATACCATACCACTGAGTTAAATCAAGGTATGCACAGCATGCATATCAAACCTATTGTTTGTCTGCACACCATCATTTTCTTCAAATAAAACTATCAGATCACACTTCAATCTCATCTGTAACAGGCAAATGCGTCTAGCATCTGGAAATTTCTACCTCGCCCTGTAACCGCAAAGTCTGGCTAATATATAATGTACAAAGGAAAAACAGAAGCATCACAGAAACATGTTGAGCAGCTCACCTGAAGCAAGATGGCGCCGGCCCCATCGAAGCTGCACTGGTAGCAGTTCCTGATGTCCTCGAAGAACACCTCAAGCTTGTACAACTGGGAATCGTGATTCAGGTACAGGTCCATGCGCCGCTTCCCCGGGATGACCTCCACGCGGACGCTGTCCCAAGATTCAGCCGCCTCGAATTCGCGCTCGGCGACGCGGTTGCCCACAAGGAGGCGGGCGTCGGCCACGCGGAGAGAAAGGTCCGGCGCGCGGGGAAGAAGGTCCGAGGGGGCAGGGGAGACGGAGAGGAGGGAGCCGAGGAAGCGGGGTAGGCGACCGGAGGAGGCGAGTTCGGCGGCGAGGGTTGCGGTGGCGGTGGAATCGAACTGAACGCTGCCATTGCCTCGGCTTAGCCAGCCGCGTCGGGCGGCGGCGATCTCGCAGGCGTACGCCTCGCCGGTAGCGGCGACGGCGGAATCGAAGAATGCTAGGAGCTCCTTAGCGACGGCGGAGGGCGGGATATTGGAAACTCGCACCGTCGCCGTGGAGACGGGCGCCGACACCGCTGTCGCCATCGGAGTGTAGTGGGGACAGAGGATTTGGGGTTCCGGCGGGGTCACCCCTCTTGGGGTTTTATGTGTCTCCCTTGGTCCAGAGTACTACTCCGCGTTCGACCCTTTTTCAGTCTTTGCGCGATTTTGAACTGTAAATTCTGCAGATAGTAGAAAGTATACCGACATACCGACAATCAAAATGAGAAAACATTTGTCCAACAAATATGCGTGGGTGGCACGAAGAAAGGCAAAGGCACCGTGCGCGGGACGGGGTAGGGGTGGGGAGGGGAGTTTAGGGTAAGCAAGGAGTGTTCCACAACAATGATTACGAAACAGTTTCTTATTTAACATTATCTTAAATTTCGTTTCCTTATTTAACACTGAAAAACTTTTCCTTTCCTATCTAACAACGAGTTTAAATTTTAGCCCTTTTATGACATTTTCGTCCATTTTAAGCCGAAATGATACCTGAAAAGATCTTTTTACCCCTCATGTGGTATGTGTGTGGAGGACAGTAGCACACACACGTAGCATCAGCGTGAGGGCAGTAGCGCACACAGCAGCAATACACACGCACGCGCGCACACACGCATGCAACACACTCACAGGCAGGAGCACACACGAACATAGCACACACGCACGCAACACACTCACAGGCAGCAACACACACGAACGTAGCACACACACGCAGCGGCAGCAGCAGCAGCACACACACGTCAGCACGGACGCACACAACACACACAGGCGGAGGACTCGGTAGGCGAGGTCGTGCACCCGCCCTACCTTGATTTAGAGCAAAAGTTTTTATATCGATACGCTACATCGCTGCTTAAGAATGTATCTAGTCGTATAGATGGCTGGGATTGAAAAGAAAAAGCAGAGTCTGGTCATACGAGCCTAGTTTCAACCCAAAATAAAAAGACCCAAGCACTAAGGCATCCACCGATCCACCGGCGCACGACCTAACTCTTGTCCTCTGCATGCATGCACCAGGTGCTCCAAGCCTCCAAGGTGGCGGCGCCGGTCCCAGCCGTCGTGCTACAGCTAGTGCCGCCGTTGACGGCCGCGCCATTCCCTGTCAGGTTTCCTTACCTCGTTGCTTGCTAATTTTATTAGATGATGCCATGAGAAGATAATAGAGACGGTGTTTTGCTCTAAGTTTTAGCTTAAGTATAGCTCCGCCCCACCTTAAAAAAAATTGGTTCTCCGCCATACACAGACACGCAACAGGACACACATGTACATACACATGCACTAGCAAACACACACGCAGCAGCACACGCACACAGACACGCACATACACAAAGCAGTAGTGCACGGGTACGCGTACACACGCGCACACAAACATACCACATGAGGGCAAAATAGTGTTTTCAGCTGTCATTTAGGCTTGAAATAGACAACAGTGTTATAAAAGACATAAAATTTAGACTCGTTATTAGATAGGGGAGAAATTATTTGTCGATGTTAAATAGGGCATAAAATTTAGACACGGTGTTAAATAAGGAATTCTCTCAATGATTACAATGGTAATGGAATTGAAGTGAATACTCCCGTTGCATCGACTTAGCCATCCGCTTTGGTTTATAGACGTACCTGACGATAGTGGATGAAAAAACTTAAGAAGTTAATCAGCACCTAGGGCGGGATATTAAAATCTCATTATCACCGTTGGGAAAAAGGCGGCAGAGGGCAAACAAATTACGGTATGATGGTCTTTTTGTGCGGGGATGATCTTGTTGTTTTGTACGATAAATGTGAAATTTTAGAGTTTTCAACCATTAAATAAATGGACCGTTTTGCTAAGAAAAAGTGAATGAACTGGACCAACTTCAACGCTAGTTAAACCTATACATAATTCCACCTACTATATGTGCTCCTACTTTGACAAGAATGAATCCAAATCAACAACAGCTAGTTGCCAACCCGCCACTATAATTTTCCACTGCAAGCTGCTCTCCTCTCCTTTCCAGTCGGTGTTTGCCTCGTCTAGACCTGGCATGGGAGGCGCCACGTTGTGCACACCCTTAAAACCAAACAAATATATTCCCTTTTGGATGGCTTTTCTCGCATCTCTCTCGTCTCCTTAGCCTCATGTCGACCATCACCATCGCACTCCACCTTCCTCCACTCCTCCGGTGTCTCCTCTCCGACCCTCGTCATTGGACAATGGAGATGACCCGCTTAACTCGATGGTCGTGGGGTGTGTCCGCATACCACTTTGCAAGGAGTGGGCCATACCTCGGAGATCAGATGACCCCTGCGTCCTAGGCCCAACTCTGGGTGTGCACGCCATTGCGAGACTAGAGGTCAATCAAAACACTTTGCAAGCGAGTAATAACATGGGCCTTGCCTCCAAAGTGAGCTTAGACCAAACGGAACTAGGTATAAGTCTCCCTAGGTCCAAACAGTCCAACCGCTCCTCCCTTCCTAGATATTGATCTCCTCTTCCACCACTTCTAGGCAGTGTTTAGGGTTTATCCTCCTAGGGTTGCCTTCAATTGGTGGTAAGGCATAGTTTTCGGGATGACATATCATTCGCTCAAGTTGTTGCCTCTCCTCCTCAGCCTCCTGCTACATCCCTACTACTTCTTGAGCTTGCGTTGGTTTTTCCCTTGAAGAGGAAAGGGTGATGCAACAAAGTAGATATAAGTATTTTTCATCAATTGAGAACCAATATATCAATCCAGTAGGAGGAACACACAAGTCCCCAATTGTTGCACCTACACAAACAAACAAATACTTGCACCCAACGCGATAAAGGGGTTGTCAATCCCTTCTACTTGCAAGGATGAGATCTGATAGTGATAGATATAACAGATAAATAAAAGAGCAAAATAAAGTAAAGGTAAATAAAGATCAGCAAGGTATTTTTGTGTTTTTTATAGATCTGCAAACAATACGGTAAAAGAAAGGCCCGGGGCATATTTTTCACTAGAGCCTTCTCTCTTGAAGAAAGCATACGGTGGGTGATCAAATTATTGTTGAGCAATTGATAGAAAAGTGAATAATTATGAAAATATCCAAGGCAATGATCATGTATATAGGCAGCACGTCTGAGACAAGTAGACTGGCTCCTGCCTGCGTCTACTACTATTACTCCACACATCGACCGCTATCCAACATGCATCTAGTGTATTAAGTTAATAAGAACAGAGTAACACCTTAAGCAAGATGACATGATGTAGAGGGATAGATCCAATCAATATGAATAAAACCTGTCTTTTTTATCCTTAATGGTAACAATATAAATACGTGTCATGTCCCTTTCTGCCACTGGCATTGAGCACCGCAAGATTGAATCCATTACAAAGCGCCTCTCCCATTGCAAGAAAAATCAATCTAGTTGGACAAACCAAATCAATATATCAGAGAGAAATACAAAGCTATATAAATCATGCATAAAAGAGTTCAGAGAAGACTAAAATAATATTCATAGATAATTTGATCATAAACCCACAATTCATCAGATCTCAACAAACACACTACAAAAGAAGATTACATCAAATAGATCTCCAAGAACATCAAGGAGAACATTGTATTAAAGAACAAAGAGAGAGAATAAGTCATCTAGCTACTAGCTATTGATGGGCCTCGAACCCCTCGTTGGTTACCCCAAGTGGAAGATGTAAGATGCAGTATTGTAGAAGTGTTTTCCCTTAGCAAAGATGCCAAGGATCGAATCCCCAGAGACTCCTAGGTTCAACAAGTAGGTGTCAATTGCTACGGCGCCAGATTAGTAGCAATCAACGTGGACCTGCACACAGATACAAATAACTTTGCTCCCAACGAGTACAGAGAGGTTGTCAATCCCTCCGGCCTTGTAGTTCACAAAGGATTAAAAGCAATGATAGTAGTGATAGATAGTGTTTTGCAATAGTAAATAATAACGGAAAGTAAATAGCGGATGTGATCAATGATGGTAATATGGACCGGAGTCCCATGATGTTCACTAGTGATGTCTCTCTCCCAAAAGAAGGTAAAACAGCTATGTGAGGTAAACAAATTACAGCTGGGCAATTGACAGGACCACGAACGCAAACCAATGCTGACTACATTGCAAGAAAGGTTGAGGTTTAAAGCATGGGCGGTACGCCAAAGTAAGTCGACCAAAATCCATCAATATCTACTACTAATCATCCACCTTGAGATATCTATCCAGAACATCTCGCTGGTATTAAGTTGCGAGTCCCACCCATACTGTAAATTCAATGCAACAGACAACTGCATTAAAAGAACTTTGTGTAAAGTAAACAATCCTTGCACCCGCGGGCACAAGCACCGTTGTTTTCCCCCTTGTGGCAACAACACATCCCCTAGACTCATGTTTCTGTCACTCAAGCTAGTCATTGAGGGGCATGAACCCACAATCGAGCATAACGTTCCCTCTTGGAGTCACTACCTATTACTCAGCCAAAGCAATAAATAACAACGGAGAACATGCAAGAATTACTTATGAAAAAAAATATAAAAGAGGTGAATCAAATATATTACTCAAGATCAATGTGAACATAATCTCATAATCCATTGGATCCCAGCAATCTCAACATAGCAACAGCATAAGGATTACATAGGTGCCTCGATCATGTAGGGCAGCTCACGAGCACTAATTAGTGAAGCACAAGAACGGGAGGAGAACATCACATAGCTACTGGTCATGGACTCATGGTCCAAGGGAGACTACTCACGAGTCATCCGGGAGGCGTCCATGGTGGTGGAGAAGCTCCCGGTGGTGATCCTCCCCTCCGGCAGGGTGCCGGGAAGAGTTCTCCTGGTGCTCCCAATCTTGGAAGCGGCGGCGGCGGCGGAACAGAGATGGGATCGCGAAAAAAGTTCCTGTTCTGAGGGTTTCGGAGGGTCCTTTAAATATATGCCAAAGTAGGGCACCGGGGGAGTCTCGGGGGGCCCAGGCGCCCCCCCGGCGCGGCCCAGGGGGGGGCGCCGCCAGGGCGCCTGGAGCCCTGGTGCCCCCCCCCCCCCAGGCTGCCCTTCGGACGCAGTGTTGTTTCCGGAACGTTGATTTTTTATATAATTTTTCTGGATTTTTCTGGGCAGTTCTCGAAACGTGAAAACCTGAAATACAAAAACAACCGAAAACAGAAACTGGCACTGGGGTGCACTGGATTAGTAAGTTAGTCCAAATATGATCAAAAGTGTATGGAAGTGTATGAATATCATAGCAATATCACCCAAAAGTGGCATGGAGCAAGCAGAAATTATAGATACGTTTTGGACGTATCAACATCCCCAAGCTTAATTCCTGCTCGTCCTCAAGTAGGTAAATGATAACAAGAATAATTTCTGTGGTGACATGCTATTAACCACATAGGACTTTTTTCATAGTCATATGACAAAAGCTTACTGAGACAATGATTCTAAAGTAATTAAGTTGCCTCAAGAGAAAATCACAAATGACTGAAAGTTTTACAATATGAAACTGAAACATCAAAAAGATTTGCAATGAACATGATGTGCAAATATGATAAAGTGATATCTAGCTTGCCCCCTTTAGTGATGCAAAACATAAATGCAGGGGCACCTTCAAGGTTTAAGTGATGACTAGATACAATCATTTCAGAACAAACGATATCACAATCATGGAAAAGACAATGCTACTTTGGGACAATGCACATTACACTCAGAATGACAATCATGCTCTCAGTAGTTGGTGCTTCAAAAGTAAAAGAAAGGTTAAGTGCTAGAGCTTTTTATTTTGAAAACATGGAAGCAATTGTGTCAACGGTAGTAGTACTTCATATGTGCCATGCATAAAACATCCTATAAGTTGCAAGCCTCATGCATCGTATACCAATAGTGCTCGCACCTTGTCCTAATTAGCTCGGATCTCCATGGGTTATCATTGCATTACATATGTTTTAACCAAGTGTCACAAAGGGGTACCTCTATGCCACCTGTACAAAGGTCCAAGGAGATAAATCGCATTTGATTTCTCGTTTCTGATAGATCTGAACTTGAGGACATCCATACCGGGACAACATAGAAAATAGATGATGGACTCCTCTTTAATGCATAAGCATATTCTCATGAGAGATTGAGGATTAAGGTCCAAGCTAAAACTTCCACCATGATACATGGCTTTGGTTGGCGGCCCAATGTTCTTCTCTAACAATATGCATAGTCATTCAACCCACGGTAAATCACCCTTACTTCAGACAAGACGAACATGCATAGCAACTCACATGATATTCAACAAAAGTGTGACAGTTGATGGCGTCCCCAGAAACATGGTTATCGCTCAGCAAGCAACTCATAAGAAATAAGATACATAAGCAACATATTCTTTACCACAATAGTTTTTAGGCTACTTTCCCATGAGCTATGTATTGCATGGTTAGTTTGCTTAGTACAGGTGGAGGTTAGCAAAAGACTGGGAGCGACCAACTAAGAGAGCAATGACGGTCATAATCATGCAGAGCGACAAAGCAATATTGAATCAGGCATGGTAGTTATATCGCTACTCAGAAATAAAAGATCATCAAGGCTTGACAGACTTTCTTTACAGTCTTAAATATGCGTGAGCATACGCCAAGTCAATCAAAATAAATTCTCGAAGGAAGATATTACTAAACCATACCATATCATAGGCAGACAAATCAAGTTGGTACTCCAATAACACATTGGGAACCCCCCAGCTATTTGAGATTAACCATAAGGAAACCTGAACTACTAAGCACCATCATGCAAGTAGCATCTTTATCATAGACACATTAACCAATGCAACGGAAGCAAACTCTCTTAATAAGGTGAGCATGGTAATTAAAGAGAGTTCAAGCAACCAACTAAACAAAAGCTCTTTGAAAAGATAAGCATGAATACTAAGAGCAGAGTATGATAGTAGCTATTAAAAGACAAAGAACACGCACAGCATAGGTAGACATGAAAATTCTATGTTATGTTCTAGGTAGAAGTGGAGCGTGTTTCTCTCCCACATAAAGGAATGCTGGGTTCCGACTCGTTATGAAAAACTAAAAAGAAAACTAAAAGCAAGACGCTCCAAGCATAGCACATAACACATGAAGTGATAAAAATATAGCGAAACGAAAGACGAACTGATAATGTTGATGGAGAAGGGGGTGCACGGGGGCATCCCCAAGCTTAGACGCTTGAGTCTCCTTGAATATTTCTTGGGGTGCATGGGGGCATCCCCAAGCTTGAGCGCTTGACACTCCTGAATCTTTTTATCATCTTCCCTCGCACACTTGAAAACTCCCTTCATACATAACTCATCATAATCTGATTAGCGAGGTTAGTACCCTTAATAAAATAATTATACCTTGCTGGAAATAAGGATATTCTTGAAGTTCTACTGTTTCTCAAGATTGCCAAAAGGTTTTTGCAAAGAAAAAGCAAGCTCTTGATTTGCAAAGTGAGGGAAAGGCAAAACATGACAGAATCTGTGAAAAACAGAACAGCAGGCAGTAATCGATCTGTTCGGGATACTTCTGCAACTCAAATCAAAAAACTCAGAACAGACGCACGAAATAAAATTATATAGAGAACGCTGTCGAAAAAATTCAGACCAAAAGAATGATCTGGTGATTTTATACGAATTTTTCTATCCAAGGACAGAATCTGTTTCCTGGACAGCACCTCACAACTTTTGAACTTTCTAGCAATCGGAGGCTATACTTGGCACAAATATGAAAAGAAAAGATACAATGATGATGCTACAACAGTAAACAACATCAAGACACAACAAAAGCAAAAAAATTATTCATGTGGGCTGCCTACCAAAAGCGCTTTCTTTTATGCCTTTAAGCTAGGCATAATGCATAGATCAAGTTGTATCAATTAAACCATCATCAAGATCATCAAAAAGCTCTTCAATAATACAACTAGTCTTAAGAGGACTCTCAAATAAAGGCCTCATAGAGATACTTCTAGGTAGAAGACCAAAAGGATAAAAGTCAAGGGAAGATTCATTTATAAATTCATCACATAAAGGTGTTTCTTCCAAAGTCTTTACAGTTTCAACCCCTTTGGCAATAGATGGATTACTTTTAGAACGGGGAGCCTTTGGAACGTGAACGAACTTAGGCTCCCGCTTTGCCGGAGTTTCTACCTTTTTGGTTTTGATCGAGGAGAAAGTAGTTCCTAGAGTATGAAATATTTCCTCAATCTTATCTACCCTAAAAGAGTCCAAGTCATGGAATTTGACGGTCTCCAAAATTTTAAAAAATTTATGCATGGAGCTATCAAGTCTATTCAAATTCCCTTGGATCTTACGATCCAACTCATTCATCTTATTAATGCTTGGCATCTCTAGCTCTATCCTTTCAAGTTTTTTCATAATGTG
The DNA here is from genome assembly GCA_902687465.1 of Secale cereale. Classification (NCBI taxonomy): domain Eukaryota; kingdom Viridiplantae; phylum Streptophyta; class Magnoliopsida; order Poales; family Poaceae; genus Secale; species Secale cereale. The sequence continues at coordinate 281,751,315 of LR738715.1, forward strand.
AGCTAGGGTGATGTCCTCTTGAATGCTAACAACAGGGGGACTCCCAACAAGATTTTCAATAATACTAAGAGACTCCCAAACTGGGGCCTCCAGGAAATTCCCATTGATAGCAGTATCTAGAATAAACCTATTCCAAGAAGTAATTCCAACATAGAAATTTCTAAGTAAGATAGTAGTAGGTTGCTTCTTGGTGGCTCTTTTTTGTGAATCATTAATTCTATACCAAGCATCTTTCAAACTTTCCCCACCTCTTTGTTTAAAGATGAGAACTTCTACCTCATCAAAGACAAAAGGACCCGACATAATGACAACTAAAGAACAAGATAACTATTTTTGTGATTTTTGATAAAAGATACTAAAGCAAAAACGAAAGGTAAACTAACAAGACTAAAAAGCAAAGGTAAAAGATAGCATGCAACTCCCCTATCCTGAAGAGTGGAGTCCCCGGCAACGGCGCCAGAAAATACTCCTTGATGGGCCTCGAACCCCTCGTTGGTTACCCCAAGTGGAAGGTGTAAGATGCAGTATTGTAGAAGTGTTTTCCCTTAGCAAAGATGCCAAGGATCGAATCCCCAGAGACTCCTAGGTTCAACAAGTAGGTGTCAATTGCTACGGCGCCAGATTAGTAGCAATCAACGTGGACCTGCACACAGATACAAATAACTTTGCTCCCAACGAGTACAGAGAGGTTGTCAATCCCTCCGGCCTTGTAGTTCACAAAGGATTAAAAGCAATGATAGTAGTGATAGATAGTGTTTTGCAATAGTAAATAATAACGGAAAGTAAATAGCGGATGTGATCAATGATGGTAATATGGACCGGAGTCTCATGATGTTCACTAGTGATGTCTCTCTCCCAAAAGAAGATAAAACAGCTATGTGAGGTAAACAAATTACAGCTGGGCAATTGACAGGACCACAAACGCAAACCAATGCTGACTACATTGCAAGAAAGGTTGAGGTTCAAAGCATGGGCGGTACGCCAAAGTAAGTAGACCGAAATCCATCAATATCTACTACTAATCATCCACCTTGAGATATCTATCCAGAACATCTCGCTGGTATTAAGTTGCGAGTCCCACCCATAGTGTAAACTCAATGCAACAGACAACTGCATTAAAAGAACTTTGCGTAAAGTAAACAATCCTTGCACCCGCGGGCACAAGCGCCGTTGTTTTCCCCCTTGTGGCAACAACACATCCCCTAGACTCATGTTTCTGTCACTCAAGCTAGTCATCGAGGGGCATGAACCCACAATCGAGCATAACGTTCCCTCTTGGAGTCACTACCTATTACTCGGCCAAAGCAATAAATAACAACGGAGAACATGCAAGAATTACTTATGAACAAAAATATAAAAGAGGTGAATCAAATATATTACTCAAGATCAATCTGAACATAATCTCATAATCCATCGGATCCCAGCAAACTCAACATAGCAACAACATAAGGATTACATAGGTGCCTCGATCATGTAGGGCAGCTCACGAGGACTAATTAGTGAAGCACAAGAACGGGAGGAGAACATCACATAGCTACTGGTCATGGACTCATGGTCCAAAGGAGACTACTCACGAGTCATCCGGGAGGCGTCCATGGTGGTGGAGAAGCTCCCGGTGGTGATCCTCCCCTCCGACAGGGTGCCGGGAAGTGTTCTCCTGGTGCTCCCGATCTTGGAAGCGGCGGCGGCGGCGGAACAGAGATGGGATCGCAAAAAAAGTTCCTGTTCTGAGGGTTTCGGAGGGTCCTTTAAATATATGCCAAAGTAGGGCACCGGGGGAGTCTCGGGGGGCCCAGGCGCCCCCCCGGCGCGGCCCAGGGGGGGCGCCGCCAGGGCGCCTGGAGCCCTGGTGCCCCCCCAGGCTGCCCTTCGGACGCAGTGTTGTTTCCGGAACGCTGATTTTTTATATAATTTTTCTGGATTTTTCTGGGCAGTTCTCGAAACGTGAAAACCTGAAATACAAAAACAGCCAAAAACAGAAACTGGCACTGGGGTGCACTGGATTAGTAAGTTAGTCCAAATATGATCAAAAGTGTATGGAAGTGTATGAATATCATAGCAATATCACCCAAAAGTGGCATGGAGCAAGCATAAATTATAGATACGTTTTGGACGTATCAGCTATGGACCCGTAGGTCTGTGCTAAAATACTCACGCATCATCAGAGGGGCGGCAAGGTTGATGTAGATGCCCTCGTGATCGAACCCCCCCTCCGACAGAGTACCGGAAAAGGTCTCTAGGTGGGATCTCACGAAGACAGAAACTTGAGGCGACGGAAAAGTATTTTTGGTGTGCCCTCTGGTATTCGGGGAATATTTGGGTATTTATAGAAGAAGAATTAGGGTTAGGGGAGCCATGAGGGGTTGTGACGCCCCCGATTTGATCGTACACTAATCATGCACGCAAATGTGTACGGCCAAGATCAGGGACTCACGAGAAGATATCACAACACAACTCTAGACACAAATAAAATAATACAAGCCTTATATTACAAACCAGGGGCCTCGAGGGCTCGAATACATAAGCTCGAATACACAAGAGTCAGCGGAAGCAACAATATCTAAGTACATACATAAGTTAAGCAAGTTTGCCTTAAGAAAGCTATCACAAAGCAACATGATCGAAAAGGCAATGCCTCCTACCTAGGAGCCTCCTAACTACTCCTGGTCGTCGGCGGTCGTCACGTAGTAGGAGGCACCCTCGGGGTAGTAGCAGTCGTCAAAGGTGGCATCTGTCTCCTAGACTCCACCATCTGGTTGCAGCAACCAGAAAGAAGAAGAAGGGGGAAAAGAGGGAGCAAAGCAACCGTGAGTACTCATCCAAAGTACTCGCAAGCAAGGATCTACACTACATATGCATCGGTGTAAATGAAATGGGTAGTATCTGTGGACTAAACTGCAGAATGTCGGAATAAGAGGGGGAGAATCTAGTCCTATCGAAGACTAGCATCTTCTGGAAACCACCGTCTTGCAGCAACAAGAGGGAGTAGAATAGTATAACATAAGTCTTATTTAAGTTGTTATCAACGCCCTAGGATCCTTTCTTGACTCCCGGAGCCACATATCCATTTCATGCCTCAGCATCCAGTTCTAGTTGTATCGATCGGGATACAACTCCAAGTGTCCGTTACCGTAGGACATGCTATCGATAGATGTTTTCTTCCCTACAGGGGTGAACCAACTTATCCACCACGCTCACTTAACTCCGTCCGGACACACCATCAGGTCATGCTCGACCTCGGCCAAAACGATATGTCGCAACCTGACCTAGCCTTAATAGAGAGGTCAGCACACCAGACTAAACCTATGCCCCCAGGGGTCTTGGGCCATCACCCCGGTAACTCCTGCACGTTGTGTACGCAGCCGGTGAGCGGACCTAGCTACCTCCTTAAAAAGGCATGAGCTTACGCAGTCCAACCCGGCGTGCGGCGCTCAGTCGCATGACGTCTAATAAGCTTCGGCTGATGCATACGACGCAGAACACCCATACTATGCCCACGTGATGGTTAGTGCTATCAGGCTAGAGGCCCCTCCGATCAAATATCCAAACCGTTTAGTGTCTTGGGAGCGTGCGGTAACGAGCAGAGACTCACGATCATGTGACCCCATCGCCCTGTCTCGTGGACTTACGTCAAGGGCCAGGAATGCCCGGCCGTGCCACGTAATTAACTCGCGGGCACCTTCCAGGTCAAGCCGACTACATATTACTCGCAATTAAGCTCGCGCAGGTACCCCTCAGGGCCGACCCGTCTTTAGTAACAAGGTTCAGTGTAAAGTCATAGTAACCGTATGTCTAACACCAAAGGGAACCCTGAGGAATCACCCTCGATGGAATTCCACATGATGTTATCGTCAAGGTGAATGAAGGAGGAATCACCCTCAAGGTCCACTCTTGAGGAGTTGCACGACGGTGTCGTTATCGGGAGTGGAGAAGGAGGAATCACCCTCGATGACCATAACTGACAAACTAACCTACAAGGTTAACATCAGAAGTGCTGATGAGGTATCACACTCGGCACTCGATAGTAACCTAGTATTGTCGAGCAACTAAGGGGAAAGTAATGTGCGGTGCCGGGGCCTGGTCTTCGATCCCGTTGATCGGGTCTTCTGATAATCTAGTGGGGGCAACAGGGACAAGGTGGGGGTCACTGGTGGGTCTCAACCAACCTATACTAAGCAGTTGCAATAAGCAGGTAAGGTATGAAAGCAGGTAACAACAACAGGCTATGCAACAAAATAGGATCATAAAAAAGCAGTAGCAGTTATAATGCAATCATAAAAGAGAAGAGAGTGGGCGATATCGGAATGATCAAGGGGGGTTGGCTTGCCTTGTTGCTCAGACAAGAAGGAGGGGTCGTCGTTGATGCAGTCGATCACCGAGGTAACGTCAGTCTCGAGGTCTACCGAAGAGAGGAGGGGGAAGAAACAGTAAATGCAAAGCACACGGCAACAAAGGAGCACGACATGTCAACACGCAGTGCTAGGGTGCTCTAATGCGGTGCTACACGATACCGGCGAAGGAGGATAGCATCCGAGAAAGTATTCCCGAAGTTTGGCTTTTTCAGACAAATGAATCGGAGGGGGGATGTTGCATGTTCGCTGTGATAGGGGCGCGTGGCAAACGAACGGACCGCGTATTCAGATTCGTCTCGTTGTTCTGAGTAATTTTCATATATACAACTTTTTTCATCCGAGTTACGGTTCATTTTATATGATTTTCTAAAGTCTATAACATTTTCCAGAATTATTTATATTAACATAAATGGAATATGACGTCAGCATGACGTGGCGATGACGTCAGCAGGTCAATAGGTTGACTGAGTCAACTGGGCAGTGGGGCCGACTGTCATAGACTGCTAGCTAATTAACCTAGTTAGTTAGTCTAATTAGACATGTTATTAATTAAGTTAAGTTAATTAACCTAAATTAATTATGTTAATTAATATGTTAATTAATTATGTAATCTATTTTATTATTATTATTACTATTTTACAATTATTATTATTTTTAAACTTTTTTTACAGGGGCGTGGGGGCCCGACTGGTAGTGGCCCTTAGGCCTCTGGAGCGGGTGCGCCTAACGGGCGCAGCCCGGGCGGAGCCCGGGAGGAGGCCGAACCCACCGGGGTGCGGGGCGAGGTACGGCGGGGCATGCCCGGCGAGGCGGACAGGGGGCGACGGCGGAGCGCCAGCTGGGGCGGCCAGTGGTCGTCGGGCGCGGGCCACGAGGGGACAGGGCGGCGTCGGTAGCGGGGAGGCCAAGCGAGGCCGTGGGGAGGGAGTAGCGGGCGGCATGGCACCGGTGCCGAGTGTGGGGTCGGCGACGAGGCGGCCGTGAACGGAGGGGGAGGCGGGTGGTCCGGGCAGGGGCAGCGGAGCCGGGTAGGGCGGCCACCGGCGGAGGGCGGCGAGCATGGGCGCCCGACGGGTATGGGCGTCGGGCGTGGCGTTGTAGCAGCAGCGCCGGCGAGGCGGTGCGCGAGGGAGAGGCGGCCAAGGCGACTGGCGCAGCCAGGGGCGCGCAGTGTGGGCGGTCGCGCACGGTGGCTGTGGCGGCAACAGGCAACAACGGCAAAAGTGGGCGGTGGCTGCGGCTGCTAGTAGGAGCAGTGGCGGCGCCAACACAGCAGAGCAGTAGCTAGCATCGCAGCGGCAGCAGTAGAGAAGCGCGTGGCATGGGTCGAGGCATGGTGGGGCTCGGCTGCAGGGGCATAAGCGATGGCAAACGGGCCGATGCCTCGGGCAGGTGGGCGACTACGGGGAGTCGTTGAGGTAACTGATACGTCCAAAACGTATCTATAATTTCTGCTTGCTCCATGCCACTTTTGGGTGATATGCTATGATATTCATACACTTCCATACACTCTTGATCATATTTGGACTAACTTACTAATCCAGTGCACCCCAGTGCCAGTTTCTGTTTTCGGTTGTTTTTGTATTTCAGGTTTTCACTTTACGAGAACTGCCCAAAAAAATCCAGAAAAATTATATAAAAAATCAGCGTTTCGGGAACAACCTTGCGTCCAAGGACAGGCGGGGGGGGGGGGCACCAGGGCTCCAGGCGCCTGGGCCCCCCGAAGCTCCCCCGATGCCCTCCTTTGGCATATATTTAAAGGGTCCTCCAAAACCCTCAGAACAGGAACTCTTTTCGCGATCCCATCTCTGTTCCGCCACCGCCGCCGCTTCCAAGATCGGGAGCACGAGGAGAACTCTTCCCGGCACCCTGTCGGAGGGGAGGATCACCACCGGGAGCTTCTCCACCACCATGGACGCCTCCCGGATGACTCGTGAGTAGTCTCCCTTGGACCATGAGTCCATGACCAGTAGCTATGTGATGTTCTCCTCCCGTTCTTGTGCTTCACTAATTAGTCCTCGTGAGCTGCCCTACATGATCGAGGCACCTATGTAATCCTTATGCTTTTGCTATGTTGAGTTTCCTGGGATCCGATGGATTATGAGATTATGTTCAGATTGATCTTGAGTAATATATTTGATTCACCTCTTTTATATTTTTGTTCATAAGTAATTCTTGCATGTTCTTCGTTGTTATTTATTGCTTTGGCCGAGTAATAGGTAGTGACTCCAAGAGGGAACGTTATGCTCGATTGTGGGTTCATGCCCCTCGATGACTAGCTTGAGTGACAGAAACATGAGTCTAGGGGATGTGCTGTTGCCACAAGGGGGAAAACAACGGTGCTTGTGCCCGCGGGTGCAAGGATTGTTTACTTTACGCAAAGTTCTTTTAATGCAGTTGTCTGTTGCTTTGAGTTTACACTATGGGTGGGGCTCGCAACTTAATACCAGCGAGATGTTTTGGATAGATATCTCAAGGTGGATGATTAGTAGTAGATATTGATGGATTTTGGTCTACTTACTTTGGCGTACCGCCCATGCTTTGAACCTCAACCTTTCTTGCAATGTAGTCAGCATTGGTTTGCGTTCGTGGTCCTGTCAATTGCCCAGCTGTAATTTGTTTACCTCACATAGCTGTTTTATCGTCTTTTGGGAGAGAGACATCACTAGTGAACATCATGAGACTCCGGTCCATATTACCATCATTGATCACATCCACTATTTACTTTTCGTTATTACTTACTATTGCAAAACATTATCTGTCACTACTATCATTGCTTTTAATCCTTTGTGAACTACAAGGCCGGAGGGATTGACAACCTCTCTGTACTCGTTGGGAGCAAAGTTATTTGTATCTGTGTGCAGGTCCACGTTGATTGCTACTAATCTGGCGCCGTAGCAGTTGACACCTACTTGTTGAACCTAGGAGTCTCTGGGGATTCGATCCTTGGCATCTTTGCTAAGGGAAAACACTTCTACATACTGCATCTTATACCTTCCACTTGGGGTAACCAACGAGGGGTTCGAGGCCCATCAAGGAGTATTTTCTGGCGCCGTTGCCGGGGACTCCACTCTTCAGGATAGGGGAGTTGCATGCTATCTTTTACCTTTGCTTTTTAGTCTTGTTAGTTTACCTTTCATTTTTGCTTTAGTATCTTTTATCAAAAATCACAAAAAAATATTTACCTTTCTGTTAGTAGTCATTTCTGTTTAGCCAAACATGTTAGGATTTGGTGCCTTGAGGGAATCAGAAGTTCTAGATTTCCATCAAAGGGATGGAGAAAATATGAAGAAGGCATGGGACAGAATTTCTGATGCACATAGGAGAATTATGCTTTGGATACCTATAAAAATTGTGCTTAGGAATTTTTACCATGGTCTTTTTAAATGGTGTAAACACTCCCTTGACATTATAGCCGAGGGAGATTTCCTAGAATGTGATGAAGCTAGAGCTCTTGAAATTATACATGGTCTATCTAGTTACTTTGTTTATGATCATAATTTTGATACTGTCATAGATAGACTTGCTACTATTGAAAAGAGAATGGATGCTCTAGACTTAATGAAGGTAGAGAAACCTAAACCCAATAAGAGAGACATTTTGGAAATAGACAATGATTGGGAGCCTTTTGTTAGGATTAGCATCTCTAATCAAGACTTCCTTGCTTATTGTGATATTGGATCTATGGTTTCTACTATGCCAAGAATTGTTCATGATTCTTTAAAATTTAACATGGATAGATTACCGTCTTATCATGAACATACTAATGGAGATATTCCTGAAATCCAGAATAAAAGATGTGCCAGTTAAATTCCTTAAAGGGATTGCAATGGTTGATTTCTTCATCATGGAGCCAAACCAAGGAAATATAGTGCTTGGAAGGGACTTCCTCCGAGCGGTAAAAGGCTTCATCGATATAGGTAAGGGACAAATCCGCTTACGCGGGAAGGCAAAAGGTGTGTACCCCTTTCCTAGAAGGAACAAGAATGAACTTGTTGAGGAACCATTTGAAACAATTTATAACTCCGATTATTATGATGGTTATTGATTCCTCTACGCATTATGCCTAGCTTAAAGGCATAAAAGAAAGCGCTTTTGGGAGGCAGCCCACATGAATAAATTTTTTGCTTTTGTTGTGTCTTGATGTTGTTTACTGCTGTAGCATCATCATTGTATCTTTGCTTTTCATATTTGTGCCAAGTATAGCCTCTGATTGCTAGAAAGTTCAAAAGTTGTGAGGTGCTGTCCAGGAAACAGATTCTGTCCTTGGATAGAAAAATTCGTATAAAATCACCAGATCATCTTTTTGGTCTGAATTTTTTCGACAGCGTTCTCTATATAATTTTCTTTCGTGCATCTGTTCTTAGTTTTTTGATTTGAGTTGCAGAAGTATCCCGAACAGATCAATTACTACCTGCTGTTCTGTTTTTCACAGATTCTGTCCTGTTTTGCCTTTCCTTCATTTTGCAAATCAAGAGCTTGCTTTTTCTTTGCAAAAACCTTTTGGAAATCTTGAGAAACAGTAGAACTTCAAGAATATCCTTATTTCCAGCAAGGTATAATTATTTTATTAAGGGTACTAACCTCGCTAATCAGATTATGATGAGTTATGTATGAAGGGAGTTTTCAAGTGTGCGAGGGAAGATGATAAAAAGATTCAGGAGTGTCAAGCGCTCAAGCTTGGGGATGCCCCCGTACACCCCCAAGAAATATTCAAGGAGACTCAAGCGTCTAAGCTTGGGGATGCCCCCGTGCATCCCCTTCTCCATCAACATTATCAGTTCGTCTTTCGTTCCGCTATATTTTTATCACTTCATGTGTTATGTGCTATGCTTGGAGCGTCTTGCTTTTAGTTTTCTTTTTAGTTTTTCATAACGAGTCGGAACTCATCATTCTTTATGTGGGAGAGAAACACGCTCCACTTCTACCTAGAACATAACATAGAATTTTCATGTCTATCTATGCTGTGTGTGTTCTTTGTCTTTTAATAGCTACTATCATGCTCTGCTCTTAGTATTCATGCTTATCTTTTCAAAGAGCTTTTGTCTAGTTGGTTGCTTGAACTCTCTTTAATTACCATGCTCACCTTATTAAGAGAGTTTGCTTCCGTTGCATTAGTTAATGTATCTATGATAAAGATGCTACGTGCATAATGGTGCTTAGTAGTTCAGGTTTTCTTATGGTTAATCCCAAATAGCTAGGGGGTTCCCAATGTGTTATTGGAGTACCAACATGATTTGTTTGCCTATGATATGGTATGGTTTAGTAATATCTTCCTTCGAGAATTTATTTTGATTGACTTGGCGTATGCTCACGCATATTTAAGACTGTAAAGAAAGTATGTCAAGCCTTGATGATCTTTTATTTTTGAGTAGCGATATAACTTCCATGCCTGATTCAATATTGCTTTGTCGCTCTACATGATTATGACCATCATTGCTCTCTTAGTTGGTCGCTCCCAGTCTTTTTGCTAACCTCCACCTGTACTAAGCAAACTAACTTTGCAATATATAGCTCATGGGAAAGTAGCCTAAAAACTATTGTGGTAAAGAATATGTTGCTCATGTATCTTATTTCTTATAAGTTGCTTGCTGAGCGGTAACCATGTTTCTGGGGACGCCATCAACGGTCACACTTTTGTTGAATATCATGTGAGTTGCTATGCATGTTCGTCTTGTCTGAAGTAAGGGTGATTTGCCGTGGGTTGAATGACTATGCATATTGTTACAGAAGAACATTGGGCCGCCAACCAAAGCCATGTATCATGGTGGAAGTTTTAGCTTGGACCTTAATCCTCAATCTCTTATGAGAATATGCTTACGCATTGAAGAGGAGTCCATCATCTATTTTCTATGTTGTCCCGGTATGGATGTCCTTAAGTTGAGATCTATCAAAAACGAGAAATCAAATGCGATTTATCTCCTTGGGCCTTTGTACAGGTGGCATAGAGGTACCTTTTTGTGACACTTGGTTGAAACATATGTAATGCAATGATAACCCATGGAGATCCGAGCTAATTAGGACAAGGTGCGAGCACTATTGGTATTCGATGCATGAGGCTTGCAACTTGTAGGATGTCTTATGCATGACACATATGAAGTACTACTTGTTGGGGAACGTAGTATTTTCAAAATTTTCCTACGATCACGCAAGATCTATCTACTAGATGCATAGCAACGAGAGGGGAGAGTGTGTCTACGTACCCTCGTAGACCGAAAGCGGAAGCGTTTATCAACGCGGTTGATGTAGTCGTGCACCTTCACGATCCGTCCCGATCTAGTACCGAACGTACGGCACCTCCACGTTCAGCACACGTTCGGCTTGATGACGTCCTCGCCTTCTTGATCCACCAAGACGGGCGAAGTAGTAGATGAGTTCCGACAGCACGACGGCGTGGTGACGGTTGTTGATGAAGAACAATCTCTGCAGGGCTTCGCCAAGCACTACAGAAACTAGACGGAGGATAAACTAGAGGGTCGGGGTTGCCGGCACACGGTTTGGTGTATCTTGATGTGTCTTGGGTGTTAGCCCTACCCCTCTATTTATATGTTGAGCCTTGGGGTCGAAACTTGGAGTAAAAGCCTTCACAAAGTCGGTTTCACCCGAAAGGCAAGAGTCCTTCTCGGACTCCAGGGCCAGACGCCAGGGTTCCCGGCGTCTGGACCCAGACGCCAGGGACCCTGGCGTCTGGCCTCTGGACTCCGCAAAACTTCCTTTTGCGCCTTCCAAAAACCTTGCGTGCTTTCCCTTTTGGCCCAAATAAAGTGTTCTCGTACCCAAACACTTCGGGAAACATCCGGAACCCCTTCCGGTGAATTCCGGAACCCTTCCGGAGGTCAAACACTATTATCCCATATATTAATCTTTATCTCCGGACCATTCCGGAGTTCCTCGTCATGTCCGTGATCATATCCGGGACTCCGAATAACATTCGGTCACCAACATCCATAACTCATTAAATACTATATCGTCAACGAACGTTTAAGCGTGCGGACCCTACGGGTTCGAGAACTATGTAGACATGACCGAGACACTTCTCTGGTCAATAACCAATAGCGGAACCTGGATGCCCATATTGGCTCCTACATATTCTACGAAGATCTTTATCGGTCGAACCGCATAACAACATACGTTGTTCCCTTTGTCATCGGTATGTTACTTGCCCGAGATTCGATCGTCGGTATCATCATACCTAGTTCAATCTCGTTACCGGCAAGTCTCTTTACTCGTTCCGTAATACATCATCTCCTGACTAACTCATTAGTCGTTTGCTTGCAAGGCTTATTACGATGTGCATTACCGAGAGGGCCCAGAGATACCTCTCCGACACTCGGAGTGACAAATCCTAATCTTGATCTATGCCAACACCACAAACACCTTCGGAAACACCTGTAGAGCATCTTTATAATCACTCAGTTACGTTGTGACGTTTGATAGCACACAAGGTGTTCCTACGGTATTCGGGAGTTGCATAATCTCATAGTCATAGGAACATGTATAAGTCATGAAGAAAGCAATAGCAGTAAAACTAAACGATCATAGTGCTAAGCTAACGGATGGGTCTTGTCCATCACATCATTCTCCTAATGATGTGATCCCGTTGATCAAATGACAACTCATGTCTATGGTTAGGAAACATAACCATCTTTGATCAATGAGCTAGTCTAGTAGAGGCATACTAGGGACACTCTGTTTTGTCTATGTATTCACACATGTATTAAGTTTCCGGTTAATACAATTCTAGCATGAATAATAAACATTTATCATGATATAAGGAAATATAAAATAACAACTTTATTATTGCCTCTAGGGCATATTTCCTTCACTACTACCGTTGACAAAATTGCTTCCATGTTTTCAAAATAAAAAGCTCTAGCACTTAACCTTTCTTTTACTTTTATGTTGAAGCACCAACTACTGAGAGCATGATTGTCATTCTGAGTGTAATGTGCATTGTCCCAAAGTAGCATTGTCTTTTGCATGATTGTGATATCGTTTATTCTGAAATGATTGTATCTAGTCATCACTTAAACCTTGAAGGTGCCCCTGCATTTATGTTTTGCATCACTAAAGGGGGCAAGCTAGATATCACTTTATCATATTTGCACATCATGTTCATTGCAAATCTTTTTGATGTTTCAGTTTCATATTGTAAAACTTTCAGTCATTTGTGATTTTCTCTTGAGGCAACTTAATTACTTTAGAATCATTGTCTCAGTAAGCTTTTGTCATATGACTATGAAAAAGTCCTATATGGTTAATAGCATGTCACCACAGAAATTATTCTTGTTATCATTTACCTACTCGAGGACGAGCAGGAATTAAGCTTGGGGATGTTGATACGTCCAAAACGTATCTATAATTTCTGCTTGCTCCATGCCACTTTTGGGTGATATTGCTATGATATTCATACACTTCCATACACTTTTGAACATATTTGGACTAACTTACTAATCTAGTGCACCCCAGTGCCAGTTTCTGTTTTCGGCTGTTTTTGTATTTCAGGTTTTCACGTTACGAGAACTGCCCAGAAAAATCCAGAAAAATTATATAAAAAATCAGCGTTTCGGGAACAACCTTGCGTCCGAAGGACAGCCGGGGGGGGGGGCACCAGGGCTCCAGGCGCCCTG
>LR738715.1:281764552-281958425 GCA_902687465.1 Secale cereale
GCTCGATTGTGGGTTCATGCCCCTCGATGACTAGCTTGAGTGACAGAAACATGAGTCTAGGGGATGTGCTGTTGCCACAAGGGGGAAAACAACGGTGCTTGTGCCCGCGGGTGCAAGGATTGTTTACTTTACGCAAAGTTCTTTTAATGCAGTTGTCTGTTGCTTTGAGTTTACACTATGGGTGGGGCTCGCAACTTAATACCAGCGAGATGTTCTGGATAGATATCTCAAGGTGGATGATTAGTAGTAGATATTGATGGATTTCGGTCTACTTACTTTGGCGTACCGCCCATGCTTTGAACCTCAACCTTTCTTGCAATGTAGTCAGCATTGGTTTGCGTTCGTGGTCCTGTCAATTGCCCAGCTGTAATTTGTTTACCTCACATAGCTGTTTTATCGTCTTTTGGGAGAGAGACATCACTAGTGAACATCAATTGACTCCGGTCCATATTACCATCATTGATCACATCCACTATTTACTTTTCGTTATTACTTACTATTGCAAAACATTATCTATCACTACTATCATTGCTTTTAATCCTTTGTGAACTACAAGGCCGGAGGGATTGACAACCTCTCTGTACTCGTTGGGAGCAAAGTTATTTGTATCTGTGTGCAGGTCCACGTTGATTGCTACTAATCTGGCGCCGTAGCAGTTGACACCTACTTGTTGAACCTAGGAGTGTCTGGGGATTCGATCCTTGGCATCTTTGCTAAGGGAAAACACTTCTACATACTGCATCTTACACCTTCCACTTGGGGTAACCAACGAGGGGTTCGAGGCCCATCAGTAACGAAGAGGCGGAGGAGGTACGGAGGCTCACCTAGCAGTTCAAGGCGGCATGCGAATGGTTTAGGAGCGGCTGAGGTTGAAGGAGCAGTGGTTGGTCGGAGGTGGAGAAGACGGCGGCGACGTAGTGGACGAGGACAACGCCGGGGAGGCTGTAGAACAACCCGCTGAGTCCTGGGGAGGCCGTTGGCCACGACCACGATGATGTGACGGCGACGGCAGCTCTCTGCGGGGCAAATCCGGAAGGGGGGGAGGGGATCTGAGCGCGAGAGAGGGAGGTTGCTAGGGTTCGGCGACGGGAGGGGTCGTCGGGGTTTTGTAGATGGGGGCGGCCGTGCGATGGTCGACGCGTGGCCACCAACGGGGCGATGGCCGCCACGCCCTTCCCCCGTTCCTGTAGCGGGAAGGAGGCGAGGGGGTGGGCCGGCCTGGCTATGGCCAACTGGGTCGGGAAGGGGGGTTTGGCCCGAGGGGGCAGGGGCTTTGTTTTACTTGATGGGCCAGGGGTCTAGTAGTTTAGGTCCTTTTCATTTTTATTTTTATTTGTCTTTTCTATTTTTCTTTTTACAGTTTTAGTTTTCTTTTATTTTTGGATAGCAATTAGCTTTATAAAATATAGGAACAACATCTAGATTGGTTTTGCTAATTATATCACTGTCACATTTAGTTTGAGATTCAAATAAAATATTTCAGTATTGCCTATAAATTAAGAGCATTTAGTAATTGTTTCTAGCCATAGTTATATTCACAAAAGGGCATTTAAATACTTTACAGAATGTTGGGGCACCACCATAATTAGTTATGGAATATTTTCCACACTTTGAACATTTTATTTGCATGTTTGAGAAATTTGAGTCGTGGACTTTCATCTGAATTTGAAATTGAACCAGATTCGAATCAACGCGAGTTTAGCAATAGTAACAGTGGTGGTGTAGCATCATTAACGAGGGATTACTATAGCTTAATTATCCGGGCGTATCTCCTCCACTACAAAAAATCTCGTCCCGAGATTTAAGGGGTGGAGTAAGGGGGAAAGACTCGGGAAGGACGGAGCTCAACACAAGATAGGTACCTGGGGGCTATCTCGGTGAACGTGGCATAGAGGCATATCAAGTTGAAATTCAAGAAAGTCATCGAGAGCAATGTAAGGAGGAGTAATAAGAAGCTTCAACCAGGTAGGCAATCATTCGTTGCCTGAAATAGCGGGTGGAAGGGGTTAAGAGCAACGGGAATAAGTATTGTGTCTGATACCAGAGTAGATTACTAGGAAGGTGGCTCGTGAATTACATATGAAGCGAAGTACACAGAATATTTTGGAGTCAAGGTTGTACAAGAGAGTCAGGTTTCGATCTTGTGGAACTGTGGGTTATGGGCCCACCATGTGGGTTAAAAGTAGGAAGGCGCTAACATTTGCATGGTCATGATGACAAGGCAGGTTAGAGGATAGCTTGTCAATTATGTTGGCAACAACGTTGGTACAAAGGGCGAGGGACGAAGAGAACCATTTTCCTGCTCGTTGAAATGAGGTGGATCAATAAGCAAAGTTCTCGTCCACCGACGATTACCGAAATGTTAACAACAATAGTAACGGGGTCTTATGGACAGAGTTGTACACCGAAGTATTTGCCTAAGCAGGGAATTGCCTCTGCTCAGATTACGAGAAAGGTTAAACAAAACAATGGAAGGGAAAATGTGTTTAAATACAAAAGTATATCCTTCCCAAGTACAAGCAGAGGATGATATCCATGACATGCTAGTAAGTAGATTACCATTTAGGTAAAGGGGAGAGGAAATTCATGACATTACCCATACAACAATGTTTGGATAAGTGATCAAGAAACATTTAACATTGCGCCTCAAATGTTCTTAATGATGTTCGGAGTACCATAGTCATGCTTCGGGATAGCTTTGACATGGTCATCAGGTAAAGGTCGGACCTTGGGAACACAAAGGATCCATTGGGAATTTCTAGAACATCTCATGTAATTTTATGAGGGAAAATATGAGGATGTGGCTGATGGGTTCAGCAGCAGCCCATCGTCATGTCAAAAAGGATGTGTTTCCAAAATTATGTGAACAAGCTTGTGTTGAGGGAGAAGGCAAGAAGGTTGTCGATGATAACACCAATCATCGAGGGGCAAGGATGGTATTTCTCACAATGAATCCGATTGATATCCTGGAAGAGCTCGGAATGTTCATGATAATCGTGACACATTTGTTGAGAGATTTCATGAATACATAATCAATCGGCGATGACATCAAGTCAAAGGAATGATGAAGCGAAAGGTTATTATAACTACGGGTACGACACAAACTCCAAATCAAGCTTGCTATTCAAGGTGAAACGATATGACAAGGAAGATCGACGTAAGCTTAGCTCATCGTAGAAAAGTTGTGCTCTGGGAATAAGGACCAGGTAGCACAGTTAAAATTAACGATAATGATATAGCCAATCAGCTAGGAATGATGTGACAGAGTATCACTCCAATTAAGGATTTACAAGAGGTAGTGCAATGACGCAATATCCTCTAGATAACATGATGCAATACTTGAAGGTAGGCCAAATTAGAGGTTGGAGAGGTGAAATGACTTGCAGGAGACAAGTATTTTAACTTGTCCGGGAACTTGAATTAAGGAGAAACTATGGTCGTAACCACGATTATGAATGATCAAACCACCGATACAAGATGAACTTATAACAAGGGGTAATTATTTTTACGAGCAGCTTCCATGATAAGTTCTACATCGGGTTCATGGGCATGAACACAAAGGTTCAAGGTCGACTCCCACTTCTTCAGTGCATAACCTTTCATTCACTCCTCGTTTTCGAATAATTTGTAGTGCGAAAGATTTATCTGGTGAAGCACCTGAAGAGTGTGACTCACATCTCTTTCGAGTTCACACGGAGTAGGGAAGGCATAGGTTCAACCCGTAGTGGTATCTTAGGAACATATGCCATTAACTCCTAGAGCATATAACATCAGCTCAATAGCAGAGCATGGTTGACAATAAGCTGAGGATACAATTTACCGAAGGCAATATGTATCAGGGGAAGAGCGCACGAGATTTTGAATATGAAGGACATTACCGAATAATAATCCAACAAAGGATTCAGCGGTCCTCAATGGATTTGATGTGAGTATCAGTATTCAATCAGAAGAAGGAAAGAATGCAAAGGCCTCAAATTATAGAAAGAGCTGAATAATTCGGCGTTCAAGTGGAAGGAAACTAGGTGGATAATCAATTACAACATGATTGGTAGAGATCGAACTCATGTCCAGAATGACGTATAAGCAGGAAGGTCAAATTTCAGGGTTCGACTGATGATTGCGAGCAATCACAACATAATGAATCAATAGGCTCAGGATGACAATGACAAAGGATGTTAATGAATATTGTCAGACATGTGGATTAACCATAATGCAGGCAGACAAGACTTTCGGGAGCACTAGGCTGCAGAGGATCTTCGGGAGAACGAATTGCATTCAGAGGATTTTGTGAGACATATGATCAACCGGGGATGAACGAATCCCCCATAAGTGTGAGGAATTATTCGTAGGGGTATTCAGGCGGAAAAGAGCTGCAAGGCAGTCGGAAAAGGATTCTCGAAAGTCAAAGAATACTTTCGAGTATCTTGTAATAACAAGACAACTAGGGATGGAAGTATGAACGGCGAGGGTACACGGTTATCCATAAGGATTCAACGGTATCGAGGGATTGCAAAAGAAAAGAACAGAAGTTCTCAGGAGTAGATCAGAGAGTATCTTCGAAGTCTTCTGGTGACACAGGCAACCATCCGGAATGAAGTGACTCTCCGGGGAAAGCCGTTACGAGAACCTAATGTAGTTAGTAAATCCATTTAACCCGAATAGAAGAGAGAACAGAGTCCGAGAGTATAGACGAGGAATAGATCCTAATACCACCCAATGGCGATGTGGGCCCGTAAGCCACACAACCATGTTAGCGAAACATTTTTTCAAAGACTAGACTCAACTTCGACCAAGGAGTTGGAAAGGGGGGTTCCTATAGGCAGTCGGCTCTGATACCAACTTGTGATGCCCCCGATTTGACCGTACACTAATCATGCACGCAAATGTGTACGACCAAGATCAGTGACTCACAAGAAGATATCACAACACAACTCTAGACACAAATAAAATAATACAAGCCTTATATTACAAGCCAGGGGCCTCGAGGGCTCGAATACATAAGCTCGAATATACAAGAGTCAGCGGACGCAACAATATCTGAGTACATACATAAGTTAAACAAGTTTGCCTTAAGAAGGCTATCACAAAAGCAACATGATCGAAAAGGCAAGACCTCTTGCCTGGGAGCCTCCTAACTACTCCTGGTCGTCGGCGGTCATCACGTAGTAATAGGCACCCTCGGGGTAGTAGCAGTCGTCAAAGGTGGCATCTGTCTCCTGGACTCCACCATCTGGTTGCAACAACCAGAAAGAAGAAGAAGGGGGAAAAGAGGGAGCAAAGCAACCGTGAGTACTCATCCAAAGTACTCGCA
The DNA here is from genome assembly GCA_902687465.1 of Secale cereale. Classification (NCBI taxonomy): domain Eukaryota; kingdom Viridiplantae; phylum Streptophyta; class Magnoliopsida; order Poales; family Poaceae; genus Secale; species Secale cereale. The sequence continues at coordinate 281,769,864 of LR738715.1, forward strand.
AGCAAGGATCAACACTACATATGCATCGGTGTCAATGAAATGGGTAGTATCTGTGGACTAAACTGCAGAATACCGGAATAAGAGGGGGAGAAGTTTGTCCTATCGAAGACTAGCATCTTCTAGAAACCACCGTCTTGCAGCAACAGGAGGGAGTAGAACAGTATAACATAAGTCGTATTTAAGCTGTTGTCAATGCCCCGGGATCCTTTCTCGTCTCCCGGAGCCACATATCCATTTCATGCCTTAGCATCTAGTTCAAGTTGTATCGATTGGGATACAAATCCAAGTGTCCGTTACCATAGGACAGGCTATCGATAGATGTTTTCTGTTGGGGAACGTAGTATTTCAAAAAAAATCCTATGAACACGCAAGATCTATCTAGGAGAAGCATAGCAACGAGCGGGAGAGTGTGTCCACGTACCCTCGTAGACCTAAAGCGGAAGCGTTTAGTAACGCGGTTGATGTAGTCGAACGTCTTCGCGATCCAACTGATCAAACACCAAACGCACGGCACCTCCGCGATCTGCACACGTTCAGCTCGGTGACGTCCCTCGAACTCTTGATCCAGTTAAGGCCGAGGGAGAGTTTCGTCAGCACGACGGCGTGGTGACGGTGTTAATGAAGTTACCGACGCATGGCTTCGCCTAAGCACCGCGACAATATGACCGAGGTGTGTAAGAGTAGAGAGGGGCACGACACACGGCTAAAGCAATTGTCAACTTGTGTGTTCTAGGGTGCCCCTGCCCCCGTATATAAAGGAGCAAGGGAAGGCCGGCCGACCCTCCTAGGGCGCGCCCCATGAGGGGGAGTCCTACTAGGAATAGGAATCCTATTCCTAGCAGGAGTCCACCAAGAGGGAGAGAGGGGGAAGGAAGGAGAGGAAGAGAGAAGGAAAGGGGGGCGCCGCCCCCCTTCCCTAGTCCAATTCGGACCCAAGGGTGAGGGGGCGCGCGGCCTGCCCTAGCCGCCCCTCTCTCTCTCCACTAAGGCCCATGTGGCCCATTAGTTCCCCCGGGGGGTTCCGGTAACCCTCCGGCACTCCGGTTTTATCCGAAACTTCTCCGGAACACTTTCGGTGTCCGAATATAGTCGTCCAATATATCAATCTTTATGTCTTGACTATTTCGAGACTCCTCATCATGTCCGCGATCTCATCCGGGACTCCAAACAACCTTTGGTACATCAAAACACATAAACTCATAACATCTATCGTCATCGAACGTTAAGCATGCGGACCCTACGGGTTCGATGTAGACATGACCGAGACACATCTCCGGTCAATAACCAATAGCAGAACCTGTATGCTCATCTTGGCTCCTACATATTCTACGAAGATCTTTATCGGTCAAACCGCACAAACACATACATTGTCCCCTTTGTCATCGGTATGTTACTTGCCGGAGATTCGATCGTCGGTATCATCATACCTAGTTCAATCTCGTTACTGGCAAGTGTCTTTACTCATTCCGTAATACATCATCTTGTGACTAACTCATTAGTCGTTTGCTTGCAAGGCTTATTATGATGTGTATTACCGAGAGGGCCCAGAGATACCTCTCCGACACTCGGAGTGACAAATCCTATTCTTGATCTATGCCAACACCACAAGCACCTTCGGAGACACGTGTACATCATATTTATAATCACCCAGTTACGTTGTGACGTTTGATAGCACACAAGGTGTTCCTCCGGTATTCGGGAATTGCATAATCTCATAGTCAGAGGAACATGTATAATCATGAAGAATGCAATATCAGTAAAACTAAACGATCATAGTGCTAAGCTAACGGATGGGTCTTGTCCATCACATCATTCTCATGATGATGTGATCCCATTGATCAAATGACAACACATGTCTATGGTTAGGAAACATAACCATCTTTGATTAAGGAGCTAGTCTAGTAGAGGCATACTAGGGACACTCTGTTTTGTCTATGTATTCACACATGTATTAAGTTTCCGATTAATACAATTCTAGCATGAATAAAAGACATTTATCATGATATATAAGGAAATATAAAAAAACAACTTTATTATTGCCTCTAGGGTATATTTCCTTCTGTCTCCCACTTGCACTAGAGCCAATAATCTAGATTACGTAGTAATGATTCTGACACCCATGGAGTCTTGGTGCTGATCATGTTTTGCTCGTGGAAGAGGCTTAGTCAACGGGTCTGCAACATTCAGATCCGTATGTATCTTGCAAATTTCTATGTCTCCCTCCTTGACTTGATCGCGGATGGAATTGAAGCATCTCTTGATGTGCTTGGTTCTCTTGTGAAACCTGGATTCCTTCGCCAAGGCTATTGCTCTATTGTTGTCACAAAAGATTTTCATTGGACTCGATGCATTAGGTATTACACCTAGATTGGATATGAATTTCTTCATCCAGACTCCTTCATTTGCTGCTTCTGAAGCAGCTATGTACTCCGCTTCACACGTAGATCCTGCCACGACGCTCTGCTTGGAACTGCACCAACTGACAGCTCCACTATTCAACAAAAATACATATCCGGTTTGTGACTTAGAGTCATCCGGATCAGTGTCAAAGCTTGAATCGACGTAACCATTTACGACGAGCTCTTTGTTACCTCCATAAACAAAAAACATATCCTTTGTCCTTTTCAGGTACTTCAGGATGTTCTTGACCGATGTCCAGTGATCCACTCTTGGATTAATTTGGTACCTCCCTGTTAAACTTACAGCAAGGCACACATGAGGTCTGGTACACAGCATTGCATACGTGATAAATCCTATGGCTGAGGCATAGGGAATGAGTTTCCTTTTCTCTCTATCTTCTGTAGTGGTCGGGCATTGAGTCATACTCAACTTTACACCTTGTAACACAGGCAAGAACCCTTTCTTTGACTGATCCATTTTGAACTTCTTCAAAACTTTATCTAGGTATGCGCTTTGTGAAAGTCCAATTAAGCGTCTTGATCTATCTCTATAGATCTTGATGCCTAATATGTAAGCAGCTTCACCGAGGTCTTTCATTCAAAAAATCTTATTCAAGTATCCTTTTAGGCCATCCAGAAATTCTACATCATTTCCAATCAGCAATATGTCATCCACGTATAATATCAAAAATGCTACAGAGCTCCCACTCACTTTCTTGTAAATACATGCTTCTCCAAAAGTCTGTATAAAACCATATGCTTTGATCACCTCATCAAAGCGTATATTCCAACTCCGAGATGCTTGCACCAGTCCATAGATGGATCACTGGAGCTTGCACACTTTGTTAGCACCTTTAGGATCAACAAAACCTTCTGGTTGCATCATATACAACTCTTCTTTGAGATATCCATTAAGGAATGCAGTTTTGACATCCATTTGCCAGATTTCATAATCATAAAATGCGACAATTGCTAACATGATTCGGACAGACTTAAGCATCGCTGCGGGTCAGAAAGTCTCATTGTAGTCAACTCCTTGAACTTGTCAAAAACCTTTGACAACAAGTCGAGCTTTGTAGGCAATAACGTTACCATCGGCGTCAGTCTTCCTCTTAAAGATACATTTATTTTCAATGGCTTGCCGATCATCGGGCAAGTCAACCAAAGTCCATACTTTGTTCTCATACATGGATCCCATCTCAGATTTCATGGCCTCAAGCCATTTTGCGGAATCTAGGCTCATCATCGCTTCCTCATAGTTCGTAGGTTCATCATTGTCTAGTAACATGACTTCCAGAATAGGGTTACCATACCACTATGGTGCGGAACATACTCTGGTTGACCTACGAGGTTCAGTAGTAACTTGATCTAAAGTTTCATGATCATCATCATTAGCTTCCTCAGTGATCGGTGTAGGAATCACTGGAACTAGTTTATGTGATGTACTACTTTCCAATTCGGGAGAAGGTACAATTACCTCACCAAGTTCTACTTCCCCCCACTTACTTCTTTCGAGAGAAACTCCTTCTCTAGAAAGGATCCATTCTTAGCAACGAATATATCTTGCCTTTGGATCTCTGATAGAAGGTGTACCCAACAGTTTCCTTTGGGTATCCTATGAAGACACATTTCTCCGACTTGGGTTCGAGCTTATCAGGTTGAAGCTTTTTCACATAAGCATCTCAGCCCCAAACTTTAAGAAACGACAACTTGGGTTTCTTGCCAAACCACAGTTCATAAGGTGTCGTCTCAACGGATTTAGATAGTGCCCTATTTAACGTAAATGCAACTATCTCTAAAGCATAACCCCAAAATGATAGTGGTAAATCGATAAGAGACATAATGGATCGGACCATATCTAATAAAGTACAGTTACGACATTCAGACACACCATTATGCTGTGGTGTTCCAGGTAGCATTAGTTGTGACACTATTCCACATTGTTTCAAATGAAGACCAAACTCGTAACTCAAATATTCGCCTCCGCGATCAGATCGTAGAAACTTTATTTTCTTGTTACGATGATTCTCTACTTCACTCTGAAATTCTTTGAACTTTTCAAATTTTCAGACGTGTGTTTCATCAAGTAGATATACCCATATCTGCTCAAATCATCTGTGAAGGTCAGAAAATAACGATACCCACTATGAGCCTCAACACTCATCGGTCCGCATACATAAGTATGTATGATTTCAAATAAGTCAGTTACTCACTCCATAATTAACCATAATATTATCTAGGAGTTTGGTAGCTTATCCTAAGGTGGTTTCCATGAAAGTGCCTCCGGCGGCCGAATCTAAAAGATTTCTATAAGCAAAATTCAAGCCACCATATAAATTCTAAATAATCATCCATAGATTCCAATCATGTGTAGGGCAATTACGTATCATCAATTTCATTCTCTCCCAAGCTTGTGCAACATGCTCATGATCTAGTTGCTTAAAATTCATAATATCGTTTCTAAGAGAGATAATCTTACCAGGAGGGAAATACTTAGAGATAAAAGCATATTTGCACTTATTCCACGAATCAATACTATTTCTAGGCAAAGAGGAGAACCAAGCTTTAGCACGATCTCTAAGTGAAAATGGAAATAACTTTAATTTAACAATATCGTTATCCGTATCCCTTTTCTTTTGCATATCACACAAATCAACAAAGTTGTTTAGATGGGTAGCGGCATCTTCACTAGGAAGGCCGGAGAATTGATCTTTCATGACAAGATTCAACAAAGCAGCATTGATCTCACAAGATTCAGCATCGGTAATAGGAGCAATCGGAGTGCTAATAAAGTCATTGTTGTTGGTATTGGAGAGGTCACACAATTTGGTATTGTTCTGAGCCATAGTGACAAGCAAGCAATCCAACACACACAAGCGAACAAGAAACAAGCGAACGATAAACACACGATGGAAGAAGGGCGAATAAAACAGCAAGGGTGAAGTGGGGGAGAGGAAAACGAGAGGCAAATAAATGTAATGCGAAGGATAAGGGTTTGTGATAGGTACTTGGTATATGACTTTTGCGTAAGCCTCCCCGGCAATGGCGCCATAAATTCTTTTTCTACCTCTTGAGCTTCCATTGTATTCCCTCGAAGAGGAAAGGGAGATGCAACACAGTAGCATAAGTATTTCCCTCAGTTTTTGAGAACCAAGGTATCAATCCAGTAGGAGACCACGCACGAGTCCCTCGCACCTACACAAACAAATAAGAACTTCGTAGCCAACGCGATAAGGGGTTGTCAATCCCTTTACGGTCACTTACGAGAGTGAGATCTGATAGAGATGATGGTTTATATTTTTCGTATTTTTGGTTTAATAAAACAGCAAATAAAAGCGGTAAAAGTAAAGTAGATGTAGATTGATATGTTGAGAATAGACCCGGGGGCCATAGTTTTCACTAGTGGCTTCTCTCATGATAACGATATTCTACGGCGGGTAAACAAATTACTATCGAGCAATTGATAGGAAAGCGAATAATTATGAGACTATCTAGGCATGATCATCGTATATAGGCATCACGTCCGAGACAAGTAGACCGAAACGATTCTGCATCTACTACTATTACTCCACACATCGACCGCTATCCAGCATGCATCTAGTGTATTGAGTTCATACGAACAGAGTAACACTTTAAGAAAGATGACATGATGTAGAGGGATAAACTCAAGCAATATGATATAAACTCCATCTTTCTATCCTCGATGGAAACAATACAATACGTGCCTTGCCGCCCCTACTGTCACTGGGAATGGACACCGCAAGATTGAACCCAAAGCCAAGCACTTCTCCCATTGCAAGAACTACAGATCTAGTAGGCCAAACCAAACCAATAATTCGAAGAGACTTGCAAGGATATTATGAGCACACATAAATAGTTCAGAGAAGAACCAAATATCTTTCATAGATAACCTTGATCATAAACTCACAATTCATCGGATCTCGACAAACACACCGCAAAAAGAGATTACATCGAATAGATCTGCTCGAAGACCGAGGAGAACTTTGTATTGAGATCCAGAGAGAGAGAAGAAGCCATCTAGATACTAGCTATGGACCCGAAGGTCTGTGGTAAACTACTCACAACTCATGGTGAGGGCGATGATGATGATGATGAAGGCCTTCGTGGTGGACCCCCCTCCGATGGAGCTCCGGAACAGGCTCCAAGATGGGATCTCCACGGGAACAGAAGCTACGGCGGTGGAATTAGGGTTTTCTCTCTGCGTATGGAGTTTCTGGGGTACGTGGACATATATAGGAAGAAGGAGGGCACCAGGGGCCACACGAGGGGGCCTCGAGGCAGGGGGGCGCGCCCTGGGAAGGGGCGCGCGCCCCCCACCCTCGAGGGCCACCTCTCTGTCCCCTGACTTGGTCCTCAAGCTCCGCGTGCGTGATTTTCTCCAAAAATATCTCTCGCAAAGGTTTCATTCCGTTTGGACTACGTTTGATATTCCTTTTATGCAAAACTCTTAAATAGGCAAAAAACTGCAATCTGGACTGGGCCTTTGGGTTAGTAGGTTAGTCCCAAAAATGATATAAAAGTGAATGATAAAGCCCATTAAATATCTAAGACTTCATAAATAATAGCATGGAACAATCAAAAATTATAAATACGTTGGAGACGTATCAAGCATCCCCAAGCTTAATTTTGCTCGTCCTCGAGTAGGTGAATGATAAAGAAAGAATTTTTTATGTGGAATGCTAACCAATATAGTTTTTCAATGTAATTCTCTTAATTGTGGCATGAATATTCAGATCTGAAAGATTCAAGATAAAAGTCTATATTGACATAAGAAATAACAATACTTCAAGCAATACTAACAAAGCAATCATGTCTTCTCAAAATACCATGGCTAAAGAAAGTTATCCCTACAAAATCATATAGTCTGGCTATGCTCCCTCTTCATCACACAAAATATTCATATCATGCACAACCCCGATTTCAGCCAAGCATTTGTTTTCATACTCTCTCTTTTTCAAACCTTTCAACTTTCACGCAATACATGAGCGTGAGCCATGGATATAGCACTATGGGTGGAATAGAGATGGTTGTGGAGAAGACAAAAAGGAGGAAGATAGTCTCACATCGACTAGGCGTATCAACGGGCTATGGAGATGCCCATCAATAGATATCAATGTGAGTGAGTAGGGATTGCCATGCAACGGATGCACTAGAGCTAAATATGAATGAAAGCCCAACAAAAGAAACTAGTGGGCATGCATCCAACTTGCTTGCTCACAAAGACCTAGGGAATTTGAGGAAGCCCATTGTTGGAATATACAAGCCAAGTTCGATAATGAAAATTCCCACTAGTATATGAAAGTGACTAAGCATGAGACTCTCTACATTGAAGAACATGGTGCTACTTTGAAGCACAAGTGTGGAAAAAGATAGTAGCAATTGTACCTTTTTTGGGCCTTTCTTTTTTCTCTTTGGCCTTTTTTTCTTTTTCTTTTTTTGCGGAGGGGCTTTATAGATTCAGCCTTTCCTCCCATGGGACAATGCTCTAGTAATGATGATCATCACACTTTCATTACAACACGAAATTACAACTCGATACTACAACAAAGTATGACTCTATATGAATGCCTCCGGCTGTGTACCGGTATGTGCAATGAAACAAGAGTGACATGTATGAAAAGATTATGCATAGTGGCTTTGCCACAAATACTATGTCAACTACATGATCATGCAATGGCAATATGACAATATGATGCGTGTCATATAAACGGAACGGTGGAAAGTTGCATGGCAATATATCTCGGAATGGCTATGGAAATGCCATGATAGGTAGGTATGGTGGCTGTTTTGAGGAACAATATGGTGGATGTTTTGAGGAAGGATATATAGTGGGTTCATGGTATCGGCGAAAGTTGTGCGGTACAAAAGAGGCTAGCAATGGTGGAAGGGTGAGAGTGCGTATAATCCATGGACTCAACATTAGTCATAAAAAATCATATACTTATTGCAAAAATCTATGAGTCATCAAAACAAATCAATCAACGCATGCTCCTAGGGGGGAGGTTGGTAGGAGTTAACCATCGCGCGCCCCCGACCTCCACACAAAGGTTGGCACTCTACAAATACCTCATGCTCTAACTTCGTCACATAGCGGTTCACCATACGTGCATGATACGAGAATCACTAACATTAACACAAGTATTTCTAAATTTCATAATAAATCCACTAGCATGACTCTAATATCACTATCCTCATGTCTCAAAACAATTATCAAGCATCCAACATCTCATTCTATTCAATGCACTTGGTGTGATTTTTTTACTACATTGACATTAGATGTTTATCATGTGAAGACTAGTTTATTTAGCCTAAACACTTTACCATGCTGTTTTAATAGACTCTCAAATAGATATAAGTTAAGCATGAGAGTTCAACAATTTCTACAAAATATTACCACCACCGTGCTCTAAAAGATATAAGTGAAGCGCTTGAGCAAAAACTATTCAACTCAAAAGATATAAGTGAAGCACATAGAGTGTTCTAATAATTTCTAGGCCATATTTAACTCTCTCAAATAGGTGTGTCCAGCAAGTATGTTTGTGGCAAACTAACAAGCAAAGACTCAAATTATGCAAGACGCTCCAAGCAAAACACATATCATGTTGCGAATAAAAATATAGGTCCAATTATAGTTACCAATGGATGAAGACGAAAGAGGGGATGCCTTCCCGGGGCATCCACAAGCTTAGGCTTTTGATTATCTTGAATTTACTTGGGATGCCATGGGCATCCCCAAGCTTAGGACTTTGCTACTCATTGTTCCATAGTCCATCAAAGCAATACTCAAAACTTGAAAACTTCACAACACAAAACTTAGACAAAAATTCTCGTGAGCTCCGTTAGTATGAGAAAGCAAACCACTACTCAAGGGTACAACAATGAATTCATTCTTTGTTTATATTGGTGTTAAACCTACTGTAGTCCAACTTCTCTACGGTTCATATCCTCCAATATTACTCATAGATGCATCGGAATAAGCAATCAACACACGAAAAACAGAATCTGTCAAAGACAGAACAGTCTGTAGTAATTTGCAGGGTTCGACTACTTCTATAACTCCAAAAACTTAAAACTAAATTGGTAAATTTGCGCAATTTGTCTACTAATCAGCAGCAAAAAGAATCAACTAAAAATCATGCTCCAGTAAAATCCCACGACTACTTTATCCAGCGCTAACGATTCTATTTTTCACAGCAAGATCATATAAACTTCACACAAGTCTTACCAAAGGTTCTACTTGGCACAAACACTAAACAAAACATGAAACCACATCTAATCAGAGTCTAGATGCAATATTTACTACCTAACAGCAACAAAAACAAAAAACATAAAATTGCGTTGCCTCCCAACAAGCACTATCGTTTTACGCCCCTAGCTAGGCACGATACAAGATAGATCTAGGTATTGCCATCTTTGGAAGGCAATACATAAGTGGCTCTCATGATAGATTCATATAGTAATTTGATTTTCTTTCTAGGAAAGTGTTCCATGCCTTTCCTTAATGGAAATTGGAATCTAATATTTCCTTCCTTCATATCAATAATTGCACCAATCGTTCTAAGGAAAGGTCTACCAAGAATAATATGACATGAAGGATTGCAATCTATATCAAGAACAATGAAATCTACGGGCACATAATTCCTATTGGCAACAATTAGAACATCATTAATTCTTCCCATAGGTTTCTTAATAGTGGAATCCGCAAGATGCAAATTTAAAGAACAATCATCAAGCTCATGGAACCCTAGCAAATCACACAAAGTTTTTGGGATAGTGGAGACACTTGCACCCAAATCACACAAAGCATATCATTCATGATCCTTTATTTTTATTTTAATAGTAGGTTCCCACTTATCATAAAGCTTTCTAGGTATAGAAACTTCTAACTCAAGTTTTTCTTCATAAGAGTGCATCAAAGCATCAACTATATGTTTAGTGAAAGCTTTATTTTGACTATAAGCATGCGGAGAATTTAGCACGGATTGCAACAAGGAAATACAATCAATCAAAGAGAAATTATCATAATTGAATCCCTTGAAATCCAAAGTAGTGGGTTCATCACTATGCAAAGTTTTAATCTCTTCATTCCCACTTTTAGCAATTTTAGCATCAAGATTTAAAAACTCCGAATCATTGGGACACCTTAAAGCAGAATCATCTCCAATCCTATTCTCATCAAGATTAATACTAGAAAACAAGGATCTAATAGGAGACACATCAATAAATTTCAGATCTTCATCTTTATTTTCATGTTAACTAGAAGAACATGATTTAATATAATCTTCTCTTTTAGCATGCATTCTAGCGGTTCTTTCTTTGCATTCATAAATGGAAATTCTCATGGCTTTGAGAGACTCATTGATATCATGCTTAGGTGGGATAGATCTAAGTTTCAAAGAATCAACATCAAGAGTAATTCTATCCACACTTCTAGCCAATTCATCAACCTTAAGCAATTTCTCTTCAAGCATAGCATTGAAATTCTTTTGCGAGATCATAAACTCCTTAACACTAGTTTCAAATTCAGAAGGCATCTTTCCATAAGAGTTGTTGTAGGAATTACCAAAATTATTGTAGGAATTACTAGGAAAAGGCCTAGGATTAAAATTACCTCTATAAGCATTGTTACCAAAATTATTCCTACCAACAAAATTCACATCCAAAGATTCATTGTTATTCTCAATCAAAGTGGACAAAGGCATATCATTAGGATCAGAAGAAGCACTCTTAGCAGCAAACAATTTCATAAGTTCATCCATCTTTCCACTCCAAACACTAATTTGTTCTATAGCATGCACTTTTTTACTAGTAATCTTTCGGTGTGCCATTGAGAATAATTAACCATAATATTATCTAGGAGTTTGGTAGCTTCTCCTAAGGTGGTTTCCATGAAAGTGCCTCCGGCGGACGAATCTAAAAGATTTCTAGAAGCAAAATTCAAGCCAGCATAAAAATTCTGAATAATCATCCATAGATTCAAACCATGTGTAGGGAAATTACGTATCATCAATTTCATTCTCTCCCAAGCTTGTGCAACATGCTCATGATCTAGTTGCTTAAAATTCATAATATCGTTTCTAAGAGAGATGATCTTAGCAGGAGGGAAATACTTAGAGATAGAATCATCTTTGCACTTATTCCACGAATCAATATTATTTCTAGGCAAAGAGGAGACCCAAGGTTTAGCACGATCTCTAAGTGAAAACGGATTTAACTTCAATTTAACAATATCGTTATCCGAATCCATTTTCTTTTGCATATCACACAAATCAACAAAGTTGTTTAGATGGGTAGCGACATCTTTACCAGGAAGGCCGGATAATTGATCTTTCATGACAAGATTCAACAAAGCAGCATCGATCTCACAAGATTCAGCATCGGTAATAGGAGCAATCGGAGTGCTAATAAAGTCATTGTTGTTAGTATTGTAAAAGTCACACAATTTGGTATATAGTGGGGGTTTCGGGGCTGCTGCTACCTCTTGAGCTTGCGTTGTATTCCCTCAAAGAGGAAAGGGAGATGCAACACAGTAGCGTAAGTATTTCCCTCAGTTTTTGAGAACCAAGGTATCAATCCAGTAGGAGACCACGCGCGAGTCCCTCGCACCTACACAAAAAAAATAAGAACTTCGCAGCCAATGCGATAAGGGGTTGTCAATCCCTTTACGGTCACTTACGAGGTGAGATCTGATAGAGATGATAGTTTATATTTTTGGTATTTTTGGTTTAATAAAACAACAAATAAAAGTGATAAAAGTAAAATAGATGTAGATTGATATGTTGAGAATAGACCCGGGGGCCATAGTTTTCTCTAGTGGCTTCTCTCATGATAGCGATATTCTACGGCGGGTAAACAAACTACTGTCGAGCAATTGATAGAAAAGCGAATAATTATGAGACTATCTAGTCATGATCATTGTATATAGGCATCACGTACGAGACAAGTAGACCGAAACGATTCTGCATCTACTACTATTACTCCACACATCGACCGCTATCCAGCATGCATCTAGTGTATTGAGTTCATATGAACAGAGTAACGCTTTAAGCAGGATGACATGATGTAGAGGGATAAACTCAAGCAATATGATATAAACCCCATCTTTTTATCCTCGATGGAAACAATACAATACGTGCCTTGCTGCCCTACTGTCATTGGGAAAGGACACTGCAAGATTGAACCCAAAGCCAAGCACTTCTCCCATTGCAAGAACTATAGATCTAGTAGGCCAAACCAAACCAATAATTCGAAGAGACTTGCAAGGATATTATGAGCACACATAAATAGTTCAGAGAAGAACCAAATATCTTTCATAGATAACCTTGATCATAAACTCACAATTCATCGGATCTCGACAAACACACCGCAAAAAGAGATTACATCGAATAGATCTTCTCGAAGACCGAGGAGAACTTTGTATTGAGATCCAGAGAGAGAGAGAGAGAGAAGAAGCCATCTAGATACTAGCTATGGACCCGAAGGTCTGTGGTAAACTACTCACAACTCATGGTGAGGGCGATGATGATGATGATGATGAAGGCCTCCGTGGTGGATCCCCCTCTGGTGGAGCTCCGGAACAGGCTCCAAGATATGATCTCCACGGGAACAGAAGCTACGGCGGTGGAATTAGGGTTTTCTCTCTACGTATGGAGTTTCTGGGGTACGTGGACATATATAGGAAGAAGGAGGGCAGCGGGGGCCACACGAGGGGGCCTCGATGCAGGGGGCACGCCCTGGGAAGGGGGGTGCGCCCCCACCCTCGAGGGCCACCTCTCTGTCCCCTGACTTGGTCCTCAAACTCCGCGTGCGTGATTTTCCCCAAAAATATCTCTCGCGAAGGTTTCATTCCGTTTGGACTCCGTTTGATATTGATTTTCTGCAAAACCCTGAAATAGGCAAAAAACAACAATCTAGACTGGGCCTTTGGGTTAGTAGGTTAGTCCCAAAAATGATATAAAAGTGAATGATAAAACCCATTAAACATCCAAGACTTCATAAATAATAGCATGGAACAATAAAAAATTATAGATACGTTGGAGACGTATCAAACTCCCACTTATATAGACATCCCTCTAGTCATCTAAATGATCACATGATCCAAATCAAATAAACCATGTCCGATCATCACGTGAGATGGAGTAGTTTTCAATGGTGAACATCTTAAATTGATCATATCTACTATATGATTCACGCTCGACCTTTCAGTCTTCAGTGTTCCGAGGTCATGTCTGTACATGCTAGGCTCGTCAAGTTTAACCTGATTATTCTGCATTCGCAAAACTGTCTTACACCCGTTGTATTTGAACGTAGAGCTTATCTCATGATAACCCACAAGTATAGGGGATCGCAACAGTTTTCGAGGGTAGAGTATTCAACCCAAATTTATTGATTCGACACAAGGGGGGCCAAAGAATACTCTCAAGTATTAGTAGTTGAGTTGTCAATTCAACCACACCTGGAAGACTTAATATCTGCAGCAAAGTATTTAGTAGCAAAGTAGTATGGAAGTAACGGTAACAGTGGCAAAAGTAATGGTAGCAGTTTTGTATTGTAACAGTGATAGCGGAAAAGTAACTAAGCAAAGAGAAATATGTGAAAAGCTTGTAGGCATTGGATCAGTGATGGATAATTATGTCGGATGCGATTTCTCATGTAATAGTTATAACATAGGGTGACACAGAACTAGCTCCAGTTCATCAATGTAATGTAGGCATGTATTCCGAATATAGTCATACGTGCTTATGGAAAAGAACTTGCATGACATCTTTTGTCCTACCCTCCCTTGGCAGCGGGGTCCTATTGGAAACTAAGGGATAATAAGGCCTCCTTTTAATAGAGTACCAGACCAAAGCATTAACACTTAGTGAATACATGAACTCTTTAAACTACGGTCATCACCGGGAGTGGTCTCGATTATTGTCACTTCGGGGTTGCCGGATCATAACACATAGTAGGTGACTATTGACTTGCAAGATAGGATCAAGAACTCACACATATTCATGAAAACATAATAGGTTCAGATCTGAAATCATGGCACTCGGGCCTTAGTGACAAGCATTAAGCATGGCAAAGTCATAGCAACATCTCCATCTTACAACATACTGGATACTAGGGATCAAACCCCTACAAAACTAACTCGATTACATAGTAAATCTCATCCAACCCATCACCGTCCAGCAAGCCTACGATGGAATTACTCACGCACGGCGGTGAGCATCATGGAATTGGTGATGGAGGAAGGTTGATGATGACGACGACGACGATCTTCACTATTCGGAGCCCCGAACGGACTCCAGACCAGCCCCCCCGAGAGAGATTAGGGCTTGGTGGCGGCTCTGTATCGTAAAAAGCGATGAATCCTTCTCTCTGATTTTTTTCTCCCTAAAAGTGAATATATGGAGTTGGGGTTGATGTCGGTGGAGCCTCAGGGGGCCCATGAGATAGGCGACGCGCCCAGGGGGGTGGGCGCGCCCCCACCCTCGTGGACTGGGTGTGGCCCCTTGGTCTTGATTCTTTTGCCAGTGTTTTTTATATATTCCAAAAATATTATTTGTTGATTTTCAAGTCATTCCGAGAATTTTTATTTCTGCACAAAAATAACACCATGGCAATTCTGCTGAAAATAGCGTCAGTCCGGGTTAGTTCCATGCAAATCATGCAAGTTAGAGTCCAAAACAAGGGCAAAAGTGTTTGGAAAAGTAGATACGTTGGAGACGTATCAACTCCCCCAAGCTTAAACCTTTGCTTGTCCTCAAGCAATTCAGTTGACAAACTGAAAGTGATAAAGAAAAACTTTTACAAACTCCGTTTGCATTTGTTGTTGCTAATATGTAAAGCCACATTCAAGTTTCCAGCAAAGATTATGAACTAACCACATTCACAATAACTTTTAGGTCTCATGTTTACTCATATCAATGGCATAATCAACTTGCGAGCAATAATAATAAACCTCGGATGACAACACTTTCTCAAAACAATCATAATCTGATATAACAAGATGGTATCTCGCTAGCCCTTTCTGAGACCGCAAAACATAAATGCAGAGCACCTCTGAAGATCATGGACTGACTGGATATTGTAATTCATGGTAAAAGAGATATAGCCACAGTCATACTCAATGTAATTAATAGCAATGCATGCAAATGACAACGGTGCTCTCCAACTGGTGCTTTTTAATAAGAGGATGATGACTCAACATAAAAGTAAATAGATAGGCCCTTCGCAGAGGGAAGTAGGGATTTGTAGAGGTGCCAGAGCTCGAGTTTTGAAATAGAGATAAATAATATTTTGAGAGGTATACTTTCATTGTCAACATAACATCCAAGAGTTCTCGATATCTTCCATGCTACACACATTATAGGCGGTTCCCAAACAGAATGGTAAAGTTTATGCTGCCCCACCACCAACAAGCACACTCCACGGCTGACCCGAAACAATGGGTACCATCCATACCAACAACAACGCTGGGGGAGTATTGTTTAATTATTTTGATTTGATTTGAGCATGGGACTGGGCATCCCGGTTACCGGCCATTTTCTCGTGAATGATGAGCGGAGTCCACTCATCGTGAGAATAACCCACCTAGCATGGAAGATATAGACAACCCTAGTTGATACATGATCTGTTCGAGCATACAAAACAGAATTTCATTTGAAGGTTTAGAGTTTGGCACATACAAATTTACTTGGAACGGTATAGTCAATTTTTTTTACTTGGAACGCCAGGTAAGTACCGCATATACGAAGGTATGGTGGACTCATATGGAATAACTTTGGGGTTTATGGAACTGGATGCACAAGCAGCATTCCCACTTAGTACAAGTGAAGGCTAGAAAGAGACTCGGAAGTGATACGTCTCCGTCGTATCTATAATTTTTGATTGTTCCATGCCAATATTCTACAACTTTCATATACTTTTGTCAACTTTTTATACTATTTTTGGGACTAACATAGTGATCCAGTGCCCAGTGCCAGTTCCTGTTTGTTGCATGTTTTTTGATTCACATAATATCCATATCAAATGAAGTCCAAAAGGGATAAAAATGGACGGAGTTTTTTTTCTGGAATATATGTGAATTTTGGAAAGCGGAACCAACATGAGACGATGCCCGGGTGGCCCACGAGGGTGGGGGCGCGCCCTGGGCCCTCATGGCCACTTCGTAAGGAGGTTGATGCCCTTCTTTCGCCGCAAGAAAGCTAATATCCGGATAAAAATTGTGTCCAACATTCAGCCCAATCGGAGTTACGGATCTCCCGAAATATAAGAAACGATGAAGGGCCAGAATCTGGGAACATAGAAATAGAGAGAGACAGAGAGACAGATCCAATGTCGGAGGGGCTCTCGCCCCTCCTACGCCATGGAGACCATGGACCAGAGGGGAAACCCTTCTCCCATCTAGGGAGAAGGTCAAGGAAGAAGAAGAAGGAGGTGGCTCTCTCTCCCCCTCGCTTCCGATGGCACCGGAGTGCCGCCGGGGCCATCATCGTCACCGCAATCTACACCAACAACTTCACTGCCATCATCACCAACTCTTCCCCCCTCTATGCAGCGGTGTAACTGATACGCCTCCGTCTTATCAATAATTTTTGATTGTTCCATGCCAATATTCTACAACTTTCATATACTTTTGGCAACTTTTTATACTATTTTTTGGGACTAACTTATTGATCCAGTGCCCAATGCGAGTTCCTGTTTGTTGCATTTTTTTGTTTTGCAGAATATCCATATCAAACGGAGTCCAAACGGAGTAAAAACGGACGGAGATTTTTTTTGGAATATATGTGAATTTTGGGAAGCGGAACCAACATGAGACGATGCTCGGGTGGGCCATGAGGCAGGGGGCGCGCCCTGGGCCCTCGTGGTCATACCGTAAGGCGGTTGATGCCCTTCTTTTGCCGCAAGAAAGCTAATATCCGGATAAAAATCGTGTCAAAAAATCAGCCCAATCGGAGTTACGGTTCTCCGGGAATTTAAGAAACGGTGAAGGGCCAGAATCTGGGAACACAAAAACAGAGAGAGACAGAGAGACAGATCCAATCTCGGAGGGGCTCTCGCCCCTCCGCCGCCATGGAGGATATGGACCAGAGGGGAAACTGTCGTGGTTTTGTCACGGCAGATGTCCTAGCAAAAGGACTTAGTCTCGAGGCCATCGCTATGGGTTAGCTTAAAGGGGTTAAAGCGGACAAGGACACAAAGATTTTATACTAGTTCGGCCCCTTCGATGAAGGTAAAATCCTACGTCTAGTTTGGTGTAATATTGCTAGGGTTTCGATGAACAGGGAGCGGATCCGCTTTGCCTGTGTCTCGAGCTGTTGTTCTCTTCCCTTGAACCGTCGCCGAGTCGTCCTTTTATATACACGAGGTGACGCCCGGTCCGGTTTACAGAGTCCCCGAGCCGGTTCATAAACGTGTCCGGCTTGGTCTCTATCTTTCATATCTTACATCACGAGTTACACACCGTATGGCGGTTTACAAATCATGGGCCCTAATGCCTCCTGGGCTTTAAGCTTCCTAGACTAAAGCGTCTTGTTCCATGCTCTGTTGGGCTTCAGTAGAAGTAATCTCGATAGGCATAAACCGGCCCCTCCTGGGCAGTTTGTACCTAGTAGTAATATCCCTGACATTAGGCCCCAGATTGATTTTAACCTGTTCATGTCAATCTTCAACGTCTTGCAAAGATTTCACTTTCCGCAGCTTCAAGTGCTTCATAAACCGCCGTGACGTCATCTTCACATATCGTATTAAACCGTCGTGACGTCATCTGCCCACTTAACGCTTGTACCTGTTTTTTAATCTTTTATTCATTAAAGGCTCCGAAGATCGAGGCAACAGTATCTTGCCATATCCGCTTTTCTGGCTCCTTGATTCCCGCGCCTGCCGTTTCATTTTGCGGCTTATAAATAGGGCAGATGGGTATCTACTTTTCCCTCCTTGCTCCGTTGCCTCTTCTTCTTCCTCGCGCCCGTTCGTGCTCAAGTTCCGCCGCCGCCGTCGAGCTCCGCATCTTCGTCGAGTCTTGGCCGCTGCATCAACCTGGTTGGTTCAGAAACTCGTCGGCACATCCCCGCACCCGTTGACTCGGGTAAGTCTTTTCCTTATCCCGCACACAGATCTCATTTAGGGTTTCTTCTTCATACGAGCTTGCGGGTAGGCGCTGTTCTTCATAGTTCTTCCTCACGGCCCCATTAATCAATGTAGATCTAGTCTTCTTGTCTCACCGCCGTAGCAGTAATTCTGCTTCGTTAGTATGCTCTTATTTCTCCCAATAGTACTAGTTTAGATTGCATCTGCTAGAGCCTTCGTCGCGTCTGTTGAATATAAACTGAATATTTCTGAATTTCCAGCATGCTGTAGATCCATATTTTCATTAATGTCTGTGCGAAAACTGTTTCTTCATAACTTCATATTTGTATCTTGTATACTCTTGTTGGCGGTTTAGTTGTTTCAGACACTATAAACCGATAGATACCATTAGGCCCCTGCCTAAACCGCCGTTAGACAAGTACCTTTGGAGATGCTGCTGGTTTAAGCTTGCTTAGATCATAAACCGGCTCTTCATTATATTTTCAGACTTTCCCTTCAAAAATGGCAACTCAAGCCAAGCAGTTTACCTCCTGCAACTGGGTCTAATCCCGGGTTACTGAGGAAGATTTGGAGAAACTGGCTGAAATTGGCGCTTTAGGTCCAAAAAATGTCCTTCACTGGAGGGCTCCCGGATCAGAGTGTCCTCCAGAGCCCAAGGAGGGAGAAGTTATCGTCTTTCTTGATCACTTAGCCCGGGGATTCAATCCTCCCGGGTCAAAGTTCTTCCGTGATGTACTAGCCAATTTTCAACTTCATCCGCAAGATATTGGTCCCAACTCTATGTCAAACATTTGCAACTTCCAAGTCTTTTGTGAAGCTTATCTGCAAGAGGAACCGTCAGTTGAGTTGTTCTGGGATTTCTTTCATCTGAACCGTCGCATAGAATTTCATGACGGTCCAAACACTGAGCTTGGAGGGATGTCTATTCAGAAAAGAAAGGACGTTAGTTTTCCTCACGCCACTCTCCACAGCCATCCAAAAGAATGGAATCAAACTTGGTTCTACTGCTTAGATACTTCCCCGGAAGAGGAGAATCCATTGCCGGGTTATCGCTCCCACCGTCTTTCGGAGAACCATCCCTTTCCACAGTGGCTAAGTGCCCAGGAACGACTTCGTTATGCTCCTCAGCTCTCAAAGCTCAGGGCCTTTACGGCCAATGGTTTGACAGGGGTTGACTTCGTCCGTTGCTGGATTTCTTGGAGTATTCTCCCGCTAAGCCGGCGTTCCGGTTTAATGTGCGAGTATACTGGGAACCCCAAAGATCCTTTGCACCATACAGAGGCGGTGCTATCAGAAAATGAGATCAATGAGTCCGTCAAGAGACTGCTGAATGAACCTATAGAAACTTGCAGCCAAACCGGATTGGCTCCCTTCTGTGCGCTCAACAAACCACCATCGGTAAAAATTTCTTTCATATTGCTTTGCTCTGTTTTAATCCATCTTCAGTATTCGTTTTGAATGTCTTCATTCTCTTTAACAGGGCAATGACCCATTCTGGAAGAGGAAGGCCCAGGATAAACCGGCGAAGGTGCCTCGCCAAAAACCAAAGCTGTTAAGAAGACCGTCAAGAAGAAAACCACTGGCGTGTCTGATTCCAATCCGGAGGATGATGAACTGGCCTCCGAGGTACTACCTGATTCTCTTGATTTCTTAGACTTTCTTTATTTGCATTTTATTAACAATGACTGTGCCCAGGGACGTGCTGAAGGCAGCAAAGCAGATGATGTTGAGGTAATTACTCTTTCTTCCGGTTCAGAACCTCTGCCAACACCAAAAATTCGTCGAGCAAGCCGGAAAGTACAGTTTTCTCATCCTTTCGCTTACTTGGACCCAAACTTTCTTTTGAAGAAACAACAACACGAAGCTCACCGCAGCACGCGGCACAGTGGCCACGCTATTGAATCCACCGGATTAACACACACTCCAGCTCGGAGGCGTCGTTCCGAGGTTTTACACACTCCAGACGCTCTTTATCCCAAAGCAGGTCTTATTCGATAACCTCTTAATCCGTCTGATTTGAATTAGCAGGAAACTCCTCATTCATCTTCTGACGAATCAACAGCCACACAGATTCCTCCCCTCAAGACTGTTCCTGGGTAAGTTGTTTTTCACTTGGCCGGTTTAACTTCTGTCTTGACTCTTCTGATTTTCACCATCTTTAACTTTCGCATTAAACCCAGGCCTAGCAAAATGGCTAAGCTAAATAAACCGACAGGCGATAACACAATTCCTCAACCAGCCAAAGACCCTGAATTTGCTGAACCTTCTGAAGACAATGCTGATATTCTTCATGATGATCCTCCTCCCATGGATCACGAAGTCTTTGTTGATCAGGGGAGTGATCCAATGGATCGTGACCTTGAACCGGCCAATCCTGCCCAAGCCAGCACTACTCCTGCTAGTCCGGCTAAGCACACGGCCGCTTCAACTGAAGATGTTGAAATCACTGGGATCGGCTATACTACTCCTGGTGAACCTGTCGCTTTGTCCAAACATACTGCCAAGGATAAAATTCCCAGCAAGGATAAAGGAAAATGGAGTAGTGATTTGTCCAATTATGCTCAGCTCAGCGCCCAAGAACTCCATTCCGGCTATCTAAACCGGCTGTACACCAGCCGTGATCATGAGGCTGGCTTGGTAAATATGATGAAGGAGCGCTATGAGGTAACCTTTCTGCTTTTGACTTGTACTCTATTCCTACTTACATCTTGTATCTTTGTCTTTACTCCATCGTAGCCCCCAAGTGCCGGTTTAGCTTTTTAAGATGAACCGAGACTTTAGTAGATCCAGTAGATAGTTTGTTTTTTCACATGTGTAGTCCCCAAGGGCCGGTTTACTCCTTTAGGATGAACCGGGACTTCAACTTGTATTCTGTTCTGAACAATGCCACATTAGCCCCCAAGTGTCAAGCGTATAACCTGTTGTGTGCTTGGGACTTGACTGAGAAAGGCCTATTTAACTACAAATACACATTAGCCCCCAAGTGCCAAGTGTATAACTTGTTATGTGCTTGGGACTTTGCTGAAAAAATGTCTCATGAATATATAATGTGCTTTCCTCTTGGCAGACTGACTTAAACCGGAAAAATTCTGAAGTGGCCGAGCTCCGGGATACTTTGAAGTTTCAAGAAACCGCCACTATCAAAGTCAAAGACGAGCTGACACTTGCTTTAGCAAATATAGAAAAGTTGAAGAAGGACTTTGAAAAGGAACGGTCGGATTGGGATGCTGAGAAAGCTATCTTGGAGAAGAGGGCAACTGATGCAGAGGCTGCTCTTAATCTGGTGACAGAAGAATTGTCCGGATTAAAGCAGCAGATAAACGCCATGACAACTGCTATCTTTGGTAAGTGTTGTTAACAAGCCCTGTTTCAGTCCTGCACCTTTCTGGTTTAACTCATACTTTTTGATGCAGGAAAACGCATTGCTCATCTTGGCAATGATATGCGGAGAAAGTTAAAGGCCGCATACACTCTAGTAGAGCAGCTGTATTCCGGTGCCCAGAGGATTGTCTGCACTGCCTCGCACAATAAACCTGCTCCCACAACGATCAAGGGTACTCTGGAAAAATTATCCATTCTACCTGCCCGCCTCGTAGAGCTGAAGAAGTCGTCTGCAAGGGCGGGTGCTCTGATGGCTTTAACTCGAGCAAAAGCTTGGGTGCCTGACTTTGATCCGGCAGAGGTGATGAACGGCTACCCAAGCATGAAGGAAGATGGATTAGCATTCTCAAACAGCGACTTACGTGCATTAACAAAAGAAATGCGGCCTCTGGCCAGCAAACTAACTGATGAGGTTGATCTCTCTCGATATCATCCGGGTTATGACGCTGAGAACGTACGGGTCGACCCTCCGGCTTACGAGATTGAAAATCTCATCCCGCCCGTCCGTAAGCACACTTACACTACTGACATTGATCCGTCTGAACTCGTGAACGATGAAGTTGTTTTCAGAGCGCTGACCAAGATCGATTGGACAACCACTGACTTCCAGCTGCTAGAAGAGAACGACGGGGAGTCGGAGCAGGGCGATCCGCAACCTTCAAGCCGAGCTGACGCAGAGGCCTAAACCGGTGCCAGTTTAAATTTTATCTCCCAGCACTTTAGGAAAAAACTGATGTTCTTTTGGGCTATCCAGTGCCTTGTAATAACGTAGATGAAATACTTTATGTTGTCACACATAATGTCCTTTGTATGAGATTGCTTCAGCTGACAACTTTTCACAATTATTTCTTGATTATAATGCCTTTGACAGTTTACTCCACCTATTTCTGCATAAAACAATGTTTAAAGTGTCCTGGCGGTTTATCGCCGGACGGGTCATGATGCCCAAACACATGGTCTAGGTTTATAACCTGAACTGTGTATAAAATATAAAGTATATGTCATACCTGTGATTAAGTTTTTCACGAGTACCCTTAATCAATAATCGGTAGTAAAGACAATGATCCAAGTTGCAAGTGTTGATGACTCCCTTGATCATTTGCCGGTTCATGATGGAACCATACCGGGCTATGATAAACTCCGGTTTAACTATCAATAACACTTGGTGATTTATAATCAAACCAGAATAAGTTCTGTAAACGCAGGTGTGGTGGCAACTTATAGTCATCCACTCCCTGAATCAATGGACTTGGATAAACACCAATGACCGTGAAGATAAAAATTGCAAGGAAACATCAAAAGAGATATTATCAAATAAAAACCGTGTAGTCGAGGCTTTTTACGAGCTGCCAGGCTCCAAATTCGAGGCTTTTTATGAGCTACCAGGCTACTGACATTAACTATTTCACAAAGCTTGTTACGATGGTCCTCAATCCTTAACCAAATCATCAATGTTAACGTTACCAAGTTCAGGGTCGGTGAAGATTGACTTGTATACACGATCGATGATCGTCAATTTAACGTTACCAAGTTCAGGGTCTGTAAAGATTGACTTGTGTATACGTTCAACGGGTCGTACCGGGTTTACCTGGGAGGAGTGACTTACTTAATGCAGGCAGGCTAATCTGAGGTTTTAGGTGTATACACCAGGCTTCCAAGCCATGGATTGATAGCCTACTACAAGGGTTGTCAACTCGTTGATGCTATGCATCAGGAGCCCCTAGGTAGCATTTGAGCTATGCTCGTCGGGGCCTATGTTTGAGTTGTGCTAGGCATCAAAACTCTCTTTTGCCCCTCATCATCATGTGGGCTTTGATAGCCAGATTACCGAAGTAACCAGAGCTATGCTCTTATGATGGTCTTGGTGTAACCGTCGGTTTAAGAGGCCATAGGAACTCCCTTGCACACAGAAGCCCCCATGTGACAAACTCTTATGAAAAAAGGCGGCAGATACCCCGCTTTATTGGGGACGCCGGTTTATTATATTGATCATAATATATACATTGCATATTTATGTACATAAAGCGGAGCCTATGGCTCAGGTGTAGTAAGGTCGAAGAAGAGCGATGTTCCACGGCCATCGTGTCTCCTCCTCCGCAGTACGTGAATCCTTATGTTCTCGAACATCAACGAGGTAGTATGATCCGTTGTGTAGGTTCTTGCTGACCACAAAGGGTCCTTCCCAAGGCGGGGATAGCTTGTGCATGTATGTCTGGTCTTGGATGAGCCGGAGCACTAGATCTCCTTCTTGAAATGTTCTAGTTTTAACCCGGCGACTGTGGTACCGGTGCAGATCTTGCTGATAAATCACCGATCGAGCTGCTACCGTGTCACATTCCACATCGAGCCGGTCCAACGCATCTTGCCGTGCCTTTTCGTTATCAGCTTCAACGTAAGCCGCCACCCGCGGCGAATCATGACGGATGTCACTAGGAAGGACCGCTTCAGCTCCATATACCATGAAGAAAGGCGTGTACCCTGTAGATCTATTAGGTGTAGTGTTGATGCTCCATAACACAGAGGGTAATTCCTCCACCCAAAAACCCGGTGTCCTCCGCAAAGGGACCATAAGCTAGGGTTTAATGCCTCTCAAGATCTCTTGATTGGCTCTTTCATCTTGACCATTAGATTGAGGGTGAGCTACTGATGATACATCAAGGCGGATGTGCTCTCGTTGACAGATCTCCTCCATAGCCCCCTTGGATAGATTGGTACCATTATCAGTTATAATGCTGTGTGGAAAGCCAAACCGGAAAATCACCTTCTTAATGAACTGAACCGCCATTGCTGCATCACACTTACTGACTGGTTCCGCCTAAACCCATTTGGTAAACTTATCCACTGCCACCAAAAGGTGGGTCTTCTTATCTGGGGATCTCTTGAAGGATCCAACCATGTCAAGCCCCCAAGTCGCAAATGGCCAAGTAATTGGAATCATCCTCAATTCTTGAGCTGGTATGTGAGCACGCCGTGAAAATTTCTGGCAAGCATCACATTTTCTGACCAAGTCCTCTGCGTCGACATGAGCCGTCAACCAGTAGAACCCATGAAGAAAAGCTTTAGCCACCAAGGATTTTGAACCGGCATGATGACCACAATCTCCTTCGTGGATCTCTCTAAGAATATCACGGCCTTCGTCTGGCGATACACAACGTTGAAACGCCCCAGAGACGCTGCAATGATGTAGCTCCCCATTGACAATAGTCATTGATTTGGATCGCCGGACTATCTGTGTAGCCAAGACTTCATCCTCTAGTAACTCACCTCGGTTCATGTACGCCAGGTAAGGGAGCGTTCAATCCGGAATAACATGAAGCACCGCCACCAATTGAGCCTCCGGATCAGGGACAGCCAAGTCCTCTTCTGAAGGTAACTTCACCGACGGGCTATGCAATACATCCAGAAAAGTATTGGGTGGAACCGGTTTACGCTGAGAGCCCAGCCGGCTTAATGCATCAGCCGCTTCATTCTTTCGCCGGTCTATATGATCCACTTGATAACCCTTGAAGTGTCCAGCAACCGCGTCCACCTCTCGTCGATATGCTGCCATAAGTGGATCTTTGGAATCCCACTCTCCTGACACCTGTTGAGCCACCAGATCTGAATCGCCGAAACATTTAACCCGGCTTAAATTCATCTCCTTAGCCATTTACAGACCATGGAGGAGAGCTTCATACTCAGCTGCATTGTTAGTACAAGGGAACATTAGACGAAGGACATAACCGAACTTATCACCTCGTGGGGAAGTTAATAAGACTCCAGCCCCCGAGCCCTCCAATTGCCTGGATCCATGAAAGTGAATAGTCCAATACGTGTGATCCGGCTTCTCCTTTGGTGCTTGCAGCTTCGTCCAATCGTTGATGAAGTCCACCAGTGCTTGGGATTTGATTGCAGTACGGGGCACATATTTCAATCCGTGAGGAGTAAGCTCAATGGCCCACTTTGCAACTCGACCAGTCGCCTCTCTGTTCTGGATTATATTGCCCAAAGGGGCTGAACTGACCACAGTGATTGGATGACCTTGAAAGTACCGCTTCAGCTTCCGGTTTGCCATGAAGACTCCATATACCAACTTCTGCCAATGCGAGTATCTCTGCTTTCACTCAATGAGCACCTCGCAGATGTAGTAAACCGGCCTTTGAACCGGATATTCCTTTCCTGCCTCCTTGCGCTCTACCACGATGGCAACGCTCACTGCTCAGGCATTAGCAGCCATGTATAGCAACAACAGCTCATTATCGACTGGGGCAGCAAGGACTGGCGGCTCTGCCAATTGCTTCTTCAAATCTTCAAACGCAACATCAGCAGCATCACTCCAAACAAAACGGCCTGTCTTTTCATCATCTGATAAAGCGGGATGGCCTTCTCCCCCAAACGGCTGATAAACCGGCTAACCGCCGCAATGCGGCCCGCCAAGCGTTGGACATCGTTGATGCACACCGGTTTAGCCAAGGATGTAATCGCCTTGATCTTCTTCGGATTAGCTTCAATTCCCCTGTTTGATACCAGGAATCCCAGGAGTTTGCCTGCCGGAACACCAAAAACACACTTGGCCGGATTAAGCATCATTTTATATACCCTGAGACTATCAAAGGTTTCTTTCAAGTCTGTTATCAACGTCTCCTCTTTCCTGGATTTTACCACAATATCATCCACATAAGCGTGAACGATCCGCCCAATCTACCCATGAAGACAATTCTGCACACATCGTTGATAGGTCGCCTGGGCACTCTTGAGCCCGAAAGGCATAGACACGTAGCAGAAGGCCCCAAACGGAGTTATGAAGGCTGTTTTCTCCTGGTCCTTAACTGCCATCTTGATCTGATGATAACCAGAATAGGCATCCAAAAAACTTAAGCGTTCACAACCCGCCATAGCATCAATGATTTGATCAATACGAGGGAGCGCAAAGGGATCAGTTGGGCAAGCTTTGTTTAGATCTGTGTAATCAACACACATTCACCAAGTGTCGTTCTTCTTAAGAACCAGTACCGGATTAGCTAGCCACTCTGGATGAAACACCTCAATTATAAAGCCTGCCACCAAGAGCCAAGCCACTTCTTCACCAATTGCCTTGCACCTTTCTTCATTAAAGCGGCGGAGAAACTGTTTAACTGGTTTAAACTTAGGATCAATATTGAGAGTGTGCTCAGCGAGTTCCCTCGGTACATCTGGCATGTCAGAAGGTTTCCATGCAAAAATGTCCCGATTCTCACGGATGAACTCGATGGCGCGCTTTCCTATTTTGGATCTAGGTTAGCACTGATGGTGAATTGTTTGGATGAATCGCTAGGAACAAAGTCAACTTGCTTGGTCTCATCAGCTGATTTGAACTTCAAGGCCGGATCATGCTCTGTGGTTGGCTTTTTCAGCGGAGACATATCTGCCGGATCAACATTATCTTTATAAAATTTCAGCTCCTCGGTTGCACAAACTACCTCAGCATAAGCTGCATCACCTTCTTCGCACTCCAAAGCAATCTTGCGACTCCCATGAACCGTAATGGTTCCCTTGTGACCCAGCATCTTGAGTTGTAGATAAACATAACAAGGCCTCGCCATGAATTTAGCATAGACCGGCCGCCCGAACATGGCGTGATACGGGCTCTTGATTTTTACCACTTCAAAAGTCAAAGTCTCGGACCTAGAATCATGCTCATCTCCAAAAGTGATCTCCAAGTCTATCTTACCAACTGGATACGCCGATTTACCGGGCACCATGCCATGAAAGACTGTGTTGGACTGCCGAAGCTTTTTATTTGTCAGCCCCATGCGCCGAAAAGTCTTGTAATATAAAATGTTGATGCTGCTACCTCCGTCCATAAGCACCTTAGTAAACTTATAGCCCCTCCACCTGAGGTGCCACAACTAGAGCCAGCTGACCCGGATTATCAACCCGGGGCGGATGATCTTCCCGACTGCACACAGTGGGCTGTTCTGACCAACGCAGGTAGCATGGCACCGCCGGTTCAACAGAATGTACTGCCCTCTTGTAAACTTTCTGATCACGTTTACATAAGCTCGTGGTGAAGACGTGATACTGCCCACTACTCAACTGCTTCAGATTACTCTGATATCCAGACTGCTGATGCTGTTGATTGCCCTGATTGTTATAACCACCCTGGCCATGCTGCTGGTTATGCTGATTGTGCCCGTTCTGGTTGCCGTGATTACTTTGGTTACCTTGGAACCCTGAACCAGATCCACCACCTTGATAACCCGGCCCATGAGAACCAGGTCCTGAACCGCCAGACGGTCCATGATCATATTGGGACCGGCTCATGATTTCCTTCATAATAAAATAGTCCTTCCAGAGGTGCGTAGCTGGCTTTTCCGTCGTGCCGTGCCTTAGGCAAGGTATGTTCATCTGGCGTTCCAGATTAATAGGCGGTCTCCCATTTCGCGGGGCGGTCTACCCTTGCGGTGCTGGCCGTTCTCCTGAGCATTGGTGTTGGCCACAAAATCTGAATTACTATCCGCTTTACGCTTACCGTTGTATCCTTGATTCACTGGGTTGGGCTGTGGCGCTTTACCGTTCCTCTTTGCTTTCCCTGGCTTCTCATCATCAGAATCTGGGTACTTGGCACGATCTAAATCTACATATTTCACCAAGGCGCCCATGAGCGTCCCCATGTCATCACAATTACGTTTGAGCCGTCCCAACTTCAGTTTCAAAGGCTCAAACCGGCAATTGCCTTCCAAGGTTATAACTATTGTGCCCGGGTTGATGCTGTTGGAAGAATGTAGGATCTCCGACACTCGACGCACCCAATGGCTTGTTGACTCGTGCTCTCCTTGAACACAGGCAGCTAAATCGACGATAGACATTGGCTGTTTGCATGTGTCTTTGAAGTTCTTAATAAACCGGCGGCGCAATTCGGCCCATGGTCCGATGGAATTGGGTGGCAAGCTTTTTAGCCAAGTGCGAGCCGTACCCTCCAACATCATAGTGAAGTACTTAGCACATGCTATATCATCCACGTCCAGAATCTCCATTGCCATCTCATAGCTTTCCACCCATGTCTCGGGGGATAAATCCGCAGTATAGTTAGGCACCTTGCGCGGTCCTTTGAAGTCCTTGGGTAGTTTTACGTTGCGTAAAGCGGGAGTAAGACAAGGCACTCCCAAGGAGCTAGACATAACCCCCGGTTCAACTGTGGTAGATGGACGAACCGACGTCGGCCGACGGGCTTCGTACTGTGCTGCTAACTCGGCCTCCCCGCGCTGCCTGCCCTGATCCACCACGTCTTGAGCATCCGCATTTCCCCCCGCCGGATTATCCCTCCGCAGCGGGTTACGTCTTCGCGCACTGCTTGACACAGCCGGCTCATCCAGGTGCCTAGTATAACTCTGGCTTGGGCGAGGGGTGGAGTGAATCCTCTCACGGCTATGAGAATAAGCTTGCTATTGAGTTAACGCCGTCTCTAGAAACTCCCTGGACCGTCGTGCCTCCACTACTATAGGGGACGTTCCTTCAATGGGAAGGGCGGCCAG
Source organism: Secale cereale (assembly GCA_902687465.1). Lineage (NCBI taxonomy): Eukaryota > Viridiplantae > Streptophyta > Magnoliopsida > Poales > Poaceae > Secale > Secale cereale. The sequence continues at coordinate 281,799,241 of LR738715.1, forward strand.
TCGTGAAGCGGCGGCAACTATGTTATCCAATGGATTGGAGTAATGACTCGGAGGGGTAGGTACATGCTGTGATGGGACTACCTGGCGGGTTGGCTCTGTGGCTTGTGGCTGGACTGACGCTCCTGTGCTCGGTGCTCCTCCCCGGTTTACCTTCGGCTGGTTACTGGTTCCTGCTCCTGGCGTGCTAAAAAGGTTCCTTGCTTCGTAAACCGGCGGCAGGTGAGATCATTGCCTTCTCCTCATTACCTCCTGTGAAGCGGTCTGATCCAGCATGAGTCGATAAGCCTGAGCGTCCAGCTCGGCCTGCTTCGCATCCATCCTGGTATTCTCAGCAGCTAGGTCTAATTTGGCTTGATCTATCTGGCCTTTCACCTAAACGACTTGTGTGTCGTGTTGTTCCTTATCGACCTGGGCTACCTCCGCCGTTAACAGTGCTGTCAAAGTATCGACCAAGGTGGACAAAGTTTCGGCCGGTGACGGACCAGGGCCTCCAGCCCTAGCTCCCGCCGTGTTCGATGTTAACGCCACTGTAGTTGACGACTGCTGTATAGGTTGTGATCCATCCATGAAGACGACAACCTGGTTTGGCGGATCAAGGGGGTCCGGAATACTATCACCATCGGAACAGCCCCCAGACCGGCCATCCTGCAACAGGTATAAAGATTCTGTCTCTCCAGAGGACGACTCGTCGCCGGAATAGACAACAGTCTCACCGCCAGAGTCCGATCCATCTTCAGCTTGCCCTCCATGAACTGCTCCGACGAAGACGTGCTTCACGGCGGGCCGAATCTAGGCAGTTCTCGCACGCTGAGCCGGCTCGACGATGTTGGGGAAGATGTCCGGCTCAGGGCCCGGTTTTCCAATCTTGCCGATGAAGATGTGGATGCTGCCAAAGGGGACCCGGTACCCGTATTCGATTGAATCAGTCTCGGGGCCCCAGCCTGCATCGTCGATGTAGATCTTGCCACAACGACTCTTAGTCATCCGCCCCACTGCGTAGCCCTTGAGTCCTTCAAAGCCGCCCTTCAAGAACTCGAAACCATCGTGCGATAGCCCCACGGTGGGCGCCAACTGTCGTGATTTTATCACGGCAGATGTCCTAGCAAAAGGACTTAGTCGTGAGGCCATCGCTACGGGTTAGCTTAAAGGGGTTAAAGCAGACAAGGACACAAAGATTTTATACTAGTTCGCCCCCTTCGATGAAAGTAAAAGCCTACGTCTAGTTTGGTGTAATATTGCTAGGGTTTTGATGACCAGGGAGCGGATCCGCTTTGCATGTGTCTCGAGCTGTTGTTCTCTGCCCTTGAACCGTCGCTGGGTCATCCCTTTATATACACAAGGTGACGCCTGGTCCGGTTTACAGAGTCCCCGAGCCGATTCATAAACGTGTCCGGCTTGGTCTCTATCTTTCCTATCTTACATCACGAGTTACACACCGTATGGCGGTTTACAAATCATGGGCCCTAATGCCTCCTGGGCTTTAAGCTTCCTAGACTAAAGCGTCTTGTTCCATGCTATGTTGGGCTTCAGTAGAAGTAATCTCGATAGGCATAAACCGGCCCCTCCTGGGCGGTTTATACCTAGTAGTAATATCCCTGACACAAACCCTTCTCCCACCTAGGGAGAAGATCAAGGAAGAAGAAGAAGGAGGGGGGCTCTCTCCCCCTCGCTTCCGGTGGCACCGGAGTGCCACCGGGGCCATCATCGTGTGACGGCGATCTACACCAACACCTCCGTCATCTTCACCAACATCTCCATCACCTTCCCCCATCTATCTACAGTGGTCCACTCTCCCGCAACCCGCTGTACCCTCTACTTGAACATGGTGCTTTATGCTTCATATTATTATCCAATGATGTGTTGCCATCCTATGATGTCTGAGTAGATTATCGTTGTCCTATCGGTGATTGGTGAATTGCTATGATTTGCTTATGGTTATGTTGCTGTCCATTGGTGCCCATCATATGAGCGCGCGCGTGGATCACACCATAGGGTTAGTTGTATGTTGATAGGACTACGTATTGGAGGGCAAGAGTGACAGAAACTTCAACCTAGCGTAGAAATTGATGCATACGGGATTGAAGGGGGACCAATAAATCTTAATGCTACGGTTAGGTTTTACAGCTTGCTAATAGTTCCAATCATAAGTGCGTAGAATTCCAAGTAAGGGATGACATGCTAGCAGTGGCCTCTCCCACATAAAACTTGCTATCGGTCTAGTAACGTAGTCAATTGCTTAGGGGCAATTTCGCAACTCCTACCACCACTTTTCCACACTCGCTATATTAACTTTATTGTTGCTTTATCTTAACAGCCCCTAGTTTTATTTACGTGCTCTTTATATTCTCGCAAACCTATCCAACAAAAACGACAAAGTACTTCTAGTTTCATATTTGTTCTAGGTAAAGTAAACGTCAAGCGTGCGTAGAGTTGTATAGGTGGTTGATAGAACTTGAGGGAATATTTGTTCTGCCTTGAGCTCCTCGTTGGGTTCGACACTCTTACTTATCGAAAGAGGCTACAACTGATCCCCTACACTTGTGGGTTATCAAGACCTTTTTCTGGCGCCGTTGCTGGGGAGCAATAGCGTGGGGTGAATATTCTCGTGTGTGCTTGTTTACTTTATCACTGAGTGGATTTTATTTGTTGTTCTAAGTTGTTTTCTATCTTTTGTTATGGGTAGGAAACGTAAAATACCAAAAACATTAGTGGTACCTGCTGAACCAATGGTTGAAGAACCACTCAAAATCTATCACACTCGTGAAGCTTTTTACTTGAATCATCTTTGATCCCTATGTGCTCGGGCTGAAACACCAACTAGCTTAGTTGAGGGAAAATCTTTATATGAGCATGCTTGTTATGTGCGACATCGCATATCTGAAAAAGGGAAACTTTTACTGGATCAAATTCATCGTTTGCAAAGCTATGCTTGGAATTTATGTGAAATTTATGATTTTACTTGTTGTTTTGAAGCCCCAAAGAAACACCTTCCCTACCAATGTGAGTTTAGTGATAATGGAATCGTATATTCGTATGCCAAGGGTGTTTATAGTTACTATGATGTTCAACAAATTGAAGAATTTGTTGCTTTTAAGGGTGCTTATGAAATTGCTTCTTTGATTGAAAAGTATGATGCTACTCTTTACAAATCTGAAAAATTTGCCATATTTAAATATTGTTATGATAATTATGCTTCTAATGCCTATGTTAAACCATATATTGAGGACTACTCCGCTGTCCAAGAAGAGACTAATATTTTGCAGGAGTCTATGGAAGAAGAAATTAACGACATTGTGAGCTCATTGGATGAAAAAGATGACGAGGAGAGCGAAGAACAAAAGGAGGAAGAGTGGATTAGCTGCCCGTGACCACCTTCTAATGAGAGTAACTCTTCAACTCATACATTGTTTAATTTCCCTTCGTGCTTACCGAAGGATGATTGCTATGATCCCGTTGATTCTTTTGAAATATCCCTTTTTGATGATGCTTGCTATGCTTGTGGCCAAGATGCCAATATGAATTGTGCTTATGGAGATGAACTTGCTATAGTACCTTATGTTAAACATGAGATTGTTGCTATTGCACCCACGCATGATAGTCCTATTATATTTTTGAGTTCTCCAAACTACACTATATCGGAGAAGTTTGCACTTAATAAGGATTATATTGATGGGTTGCCTTTTTTCGTTACACATGATGATTTTGATGAATATAATATGCATGTGCTTGCTGCTCCTACTTGCAATTATTATGAGAGAGGAACTACATCTCCGCCTCTCTATGTTTCCAACATGATAAAATTACAAGAAACTGCTTATACTATGCATTGGCCTTTACTTGATGTGCATGAATTGTTCTTTTATGACATGCCGATGCATAGGAAGAGAGTTAGACTTCATTGTTGCATGATATATATCACTTTGTGCTCACTACTAAATGCCAAATCATTGTTAATTAAAATTGGTTTCGATATACCTTGGGATCCGGGTGGATCCATCACTTGAGCACTATATGCCTAGCTTAATGGCTTTAAAGAAAGCGCTGCCAGGGAGACAACCCGGAAGTTTTAGAGAGTCATTTATTTCTGTTGTGTGATTTTATAAAGTTTAAAAACAAAAAAAATATAAAGGGGAACCCAAAACTTTTCAAAAAGAAAAGTGAAAGTGAGATAGATGAGCATTGTGAAAGTGGGGGACGTCCTTGAATTTGTTCATGCCCATGGAAACTTTGTGAATCTTAATTACAGAAACTTTTCAACAAAAATAATTATCCCCTTGTACAATTCCTTTGTATTATAAAAATAATGTGCCAAGGTTTGCCTTTAGGATGTTTACAATGCTTGTTGGTTTGTGCGGTGCAGGACAGAAAATTTGGCTGTAGTGCGCGATTTTACATTTTTTGCTGGAACGTCAAATGGTTCTGAAACTTTTTGCAAAGTATTGCTATAAAAATTGTTTATTTTTTCTAATTTTGGAAGAATTTTTCAAGTATCAGAAGTATGGTGAATGTTCAGATTATTACAGACTGTTCTGTTATAGACAGATTCTATTTTTGATGCATAGTTTGCTTGTTTTGATGAAACTATCAATTTCTATCAGTGGATTAAGCCATGGAAAAGTTATATTACAGTAGCTACAATGCAAAAACAAAATATTAATTGGTTTGCAACAGTACTTAGATTAGTGATTTGCTTTATTATACTAACGGATCTTACCGAGTTTTCTGTTGAAGTTTTGTGTGGATGAAGTGTTCGAAGATCGAGGAGGTCTTGATGTGAGGAGAAGAAGGAGAGGCAAGAGCTCAAGCTTTGGGATGCCCAAGGCACCCCAAGTAAATATTCAAGGAGACTCAAGCGTCTAAGCTTGGGGATGCCCCGAAAGGCATCCCCTCTTTTTTCAACAAGTATCGGTATGTTTTCGGATTCGTTTCATTCATGTGATTTGTGCAGATCTTGGAGCGTCTTTTGCATTTAGTTTTCACCTTTTCTTTTATGCACCATGCTGGTATGAGATAGTCCTTGGTTGATTTATAGAATGCTCTTTGAACTTCACTTATATCTTTTGAGTATGGCTTTATAGAATACTTCATGTGCTTCACTTACATCATTTGAAGTTTGGATTGCCTGTTTCTCTTCACATAGAAAACCGCCATTTGTAGAATGCTCTTTTGCTTCACTTATAATTGTTAGATCATGGGCATAACTTTTGTAGAAAGAATTAAAACTCTCTTGCTTCACTTGTATCTATTTAGAGAGTTGACAGGAATTGGTCATTAACATGGTTAGTCATAAAATCCTACATAAACTTGTAGATCGTTGAATATGATATGTTTGATTCCTTGCAATAGTTTTGTGATATAAAGATGGTGATATTAGAGTCATGCTAGTGGGTAGTTGTGGATTGTATAAATACTTGTGTTGAGGTTTGTGATTCCGTAGCATGCACGTGTGGTGAACCGTTATGTGACGAAGTTGGAGCATGATTTATTTATTGAGTGTCATCCTTTGTGTGGAGGTCGGGAGCATGCGTGTAGTACTTGGTTTCGATGGCTAATAAATTTTTGCAATAAGTATGTGAGTTCTTTATGACTAATGTTGAGTCCATGGATTATACGCACTCTCACCCTTCCACCATTGATAGCCTCACTTGTACCGTACATCTTTCGCCGGTACCATACACCCACCATACACCTTCCTCAAAACAGCAACCATACCTACCTATTATGCCATTTCCATAGCCATTCCGAGATATATTGCCATGTAAGTCCACCGTTCCGTTTATTATGATACGCACCATCATTGTCATATTGCCTTGCATGATCGTAAGATAGCTAGCATGATGTTTCCATGGCTTGTGCATTTTTTGATGTCATTGCTACCTAGATCATTGCACATCCCGGTACACCGCCAGAGGCATTCACATAGAGTCATATTTTGTTCTAGCTTCGAGTTGTAATCTTCGAGTTATAAGTAAATAAAAGTGTGATGATCTTCATTATTAGAGCATTGTCCCATGTGAGGAAAGGCCAAATAAAAAAAAGATGGCCTAAAAAAATAGAGAGGGGCTAAAAAAAAGCCCCTCCAAAAAAATGAGAGAAAAGAGAGAAGGGACAATGCTACTATCCTTTTCCACACTTGTGCTTCAAAGTAGCACCATGATCTTCATAATAGAGAGTACCTTGTTTTGTCACTTCCATATACTAGTGGGAATTTTCATTATAGAACTTGGCTGGTATATTCCAACGACGGGCTTCCTCAAATGCCCTAGGTCTTCATGAGCAAGCAAGTTGATGCACACCCACTAGTTTTACTTTTGAGCTTTCATACACTTATAGCTCTAGTGCATCAGTTACATGGCAATCCCTACTCACTCACATTGATATAGATTGATGGACATCTCCATAGTCCATTGATTTGCCTAGTTGATGTGAGACTTTCTCCCACCTTTTGTCTATCACCACCTTCTATTCCACCCATAGTGCTATGTCCATGGCTCACGCTCATGTATTGCGTGAAAGTTGAAAAAGTTGGAGAATACTAAAGTATGAAACAATTGCTTGGCTAAAACCGGGGTTGTGCATGATTTAAATACTTTGTGTGGTGAAGATGGAGTATAGCCAGACCATATGATTTTGTAGGGATAACTTTCTTTGGCCATGTTATTTTGAAGAGACATGATTGCTTTATTAGTATGCTTGAAGTATTATTGTCTTAATGTCAAATGATAGACTATTGCTTTGAATCACTTGTGTCTTAATATTCGTGCCATGATTAGATTACATGATCAAGATTATGCTAGGTAGCATTCCACATCAAAAATTATCTTTTTTATCATTTACCTACTCGAGGACGAGCAGGAATTAAGCTTGGGGATGCTGATACGTCTCCGTCTTATCTATAATTTTTTATTGTTTCATGCCAATATTCTACAACTTTCATATACTTTTGGCAACTTTTTATACTATTTTTTCGGGATTAACATATTGATCCAGTGCCCAGTGCCAGTTCTATTTGTTGCATGTTTTTTGTTTCACAGAATATCCATATCAAACGGAGTCCAAACAGAATAAAAATGGACGGAGATTTTTTTTGGAATATATGTGAATTTTGGGAAGCGGAACCAACATGAGACTATGCTCGGGTGGGCCACGAGGCAGGGGGCGCGCCCTCGGCCCTCGTGGCCACACCATAAGGCGGTTGATACCCTTCTTTCGCCGCAAGAAAGCTAATATCCGGATAAAAATCGTGTCAAAAAAATCATTCCAATCGGAGTTACGGATCTCCGGGAATTTAAGAAACGGTGAAGGGCCAGAATCTGGGGACGCAGAAACAGAGAGAGACAGAGAGACAGATCCAATCTCAAAGGGGATCTCGCCCCTCTGCCGCCATGGAGGCCATGGACCAGAGGGGAAACCCTTCTCCCACCTAGGGAGAAGGTCAAGTAAGAAGAATAAGGAGGGGGCTCTCTCCCCCTCGCTTCCGGTGGCACCGGAGTGCCACCGGGGCCATCATCGTGTGACCGCGATCTACACCAACACCTCCGTCATCTTCACCAACATCTCCATCACCTTCCCCCATCTATCTACAGCGGTCCACTCTCCTGCAACCCGCTGTACCCTCTACTTGAACATGGTGCTTTATCCTTCATATTATTATCCAATGATGTGTTGCCATCCTATGATGTCTGAGTAGATTATCGTTGTCCTATCGGTGATTGGTGAATTGCTATGATTGATTTAATTTGCTTGTGGTTATGTTGCTGTCCTTTGGTGCCCATCATATGAGCGCGCGCGTGGATCACACCATAGGGTTAGTTGTATGTTGATAGGACAACGTATTGGAGGGCAAGAGTGACAGAAACTTCAACCTAGCGTAGAAATTGATGCATACGGGATTGAAGGGGGACCAATATTTCTTAATGCTATGGTTGGGTTTTACCTTAATGAACGTTAGTAGTTGTGGATGCTTGCTAATAGTTCCATAAATGCATAGAATTCCAAGTAAGGGATGACATGCTAGCAGTGGCCTCTCCCACATAAAACTTGCTACTGGTCTAGTAACGTAGCCAATTGCTTAGGGGCAATTTTGCAACTCCTACCACCACTTTTCCACACTTTCTATCTTAACTTTATTGTTGCGTTATCTTAACAGCCCCTAGTTTTATTTACGTGCTCTTTATATTCTCGCAAACCTATCCCACAAAAATGACAAAGTACTTCTAGTTTCATACTTGTTCTAGGTAAAGTAAACGTCAAGCGTGCGTAGAGTTGTATCGGTGGTCGATAGAACTTGAGGGAATATTTGTTCTGCCTTTAGCTCCTCGTTGGGTTCGACACTCTTACTTATCGAAAGAGGCTACAACTGATCCCCTACACTTGTCGGTTATCACTAACCCCTCTTCTACCCGCTGTAATCTCTACTTAAACATGGTGCTCGACGCTATATATTATTTCCCAATGATGTATGGCTATCCTATGATGTTTGAGTAGATCCGTTTTGTCCTATGGGTTAATTGATGTCATGATTGGTTTGAGTTGCATGTTTTATTATTGGTGTTGTCCTATGGTACTCTCCGTGTCGCGCAAGCGTGAGGGATCCCCGCTGTAGGGTTTGCAATATGTTCATGATTTGCTTATGGTGGGTGGCGTGAGTGATAGAAGCACAGACCCGAGTAAGTAGGTTGTTTGCATATGGGAATAAAGAGGACTTGATACTCTAATGCTATGGTTGGGTTTTACCTTAATGATCTTTAGTAGTTGCGGATACTTGCTAGAGTTCCAATCATAAGTGCATATGATCCAAGAAGAGAAAGTATGTTAGCTTATGCCTCTCCCTCAAATAAAATTGCGATAGTGATTACCAGTCTAGTTAACGATTGCCTAGGGACAAATAACTTTCTCGTGACAAAAAGCTCTCTACTAAAACTAATTTAGTCGTGTCTTTATCTAAACAACCCCTACTTTTCATTTACGTGCTCTTTACTATCTTGCAGACCTATCCCACAAAAACTACAAAGTACTTCTAGTTTCGTACTTGTTCTAAGTAAAGTAAACGTCAAGCGTGCGTAAAGTTGTATCGGTGGTCGATAGAACTTGAGGGAATATTTGTTCTACCTTTAGCTCCTCGTTGGGTTCGACACTCTTACTTATCGAAAGAGGCTACAACCGATCCCCTACACTTGTGGGTTATCAAGACCTTTTTCTGGCGCCGTTGCCGGGGAGCAATAGCGTGGGGTGAATATTCTTGTGTGTGCTTGTTTGCTTTATCACTAAGTAGATTTTATTTGCTGTTCTAAGTTGTTTTCTATCTTTAGTTATGGGTAGGAAATGCAAAATACCAGAAAATAGTTGTTCCTACCGAACCAATGGTTGAAGAACCACTCAAAATCTATCGCACTCCTGAAACTTTTTTACTTGGATCATCTTCGAACTAGCTTAGTTGAGGGCAAATCTTTAGATGAGCATGCTTGTTATGTGCGACACCACATATCAGAAAAAGGGAAACTTTTACTGGATCAAATTCACCGTTTGTAGTGTTATGCTTGGAATTTATGTGAAATACATGATTTTAGTTGTTGTTCTGAAGACCCTAAGAAACACCTTCCCTACCAATGTGAGTTTAGTGATAATGGAATCGGATCTTCGTATACTAAGGGTGTTTATAGTTACTATGATGTTCAACAAATTGAAGAATTTATTGCTTTTAAGGTGTCGGTGTACTAAGGTAGGGATACCTTAGTACCCCAACTTGTGCACGGGCAGTAGCAGCTTCCCGCGGCAGGGTTTACCACGTGCTTGCCGGAAACCTTTCCGGTCCTTATTAAGCCATTCAAGAACAAAGTATACAAGACAGAAGATCAAGGCCCCGGCAAGTGGAGCTTGCCGGGAAGGCCGTCCCAGGCTCATGATTATCACTTTAGCACAAGGCCCTGGCAAGAGGAGCTTGCCAGGAAGACCAGAAGACTGCATCTCAGAAGACATGCCTCGGCGCACCTTGCGCCGAGGCAGGACCCGGGGAGCGACAAGCTTCCGGGCCCGGCAAGATCAAGACCCCGGCAAGGTGCTTGCCGGGGGAAGCCTGCGCTGTGTGCCCGCGCTCCAGCTCATCGGCCCACGCGTCGCCCTGGGGCCCTTCCAGGGACGCGTGGCGGATGGCTGTGCAGCCTGGGGGACACAGTGGCGATCCACAGTGACGAGGCTACCGCCGTGTCGAATGGAGAGGCATGGACGGACACTTTTGGGGTCGACGGTGACGGGCATTTAATGCCCTTGTCCCCCACTGTCAAAGTTAGGTGATGACTATTGTTCATCCACTGTTCACGCACTATTCCCGTACTGTTACAACTACCACCAAAGTTACATTTTTACCCTCCTCTACGTTGACACCTGTCGGTGACCCCTTGGGCTATAAAAGGAGGCCCATGCACAACGTAGAGAGGGTTCGGAACCTAGATAGCTCTCTTGCTCGGTGTAGCTAGCCTTCCAAGCTCCCGAGCTCAAGAACTCAATACAATCCAAGCAGGAGTAGGGTTTTACGCGTCCGCGCGGCCCGAACCTGGGTAAACTGCCCGCGTGCTCTCCTCGATCTGCTCTTCGTGCTCCCTCCGCTCCCTTACCGCAACGTAGAAGGGGCTCCGGTCCCATAGGTGCTCGTGGGAGGACAGTTTCCCCCGACATCTTTGGCGCACCAGGTAGGGGGCGTCGAGGTTGTGCGAACCTGATCCGGCGCTCACGCGGGCGCATTCTTCATCAACCTCTCCAACTTCACCACCAGCAGCATGGCCCCGAAGAAGAAGGCTTCGGAGGTCCGAGGCCCGTCTGCGTCTGTTCCACCGCCACCAGAACCAACGGTGGGTGGAGGAGACGCCGGCGGAAGGGTGGTCGCCGGTGAGGAAACTCACGGCGCCACCAAATCCAAGGACAAGACGGACGACCGAGCCAATTCCAAGGCCTCGGTGTCCGTAGATGCACCACGTCCATCTCAGCAGACGACAACCCAGCAGCGCCGTGGTACAGGAGGTACCATCCGCCTGCTGGGGCAAGGACAAAACGGAGGATCGCGGGAAGCTCAAGGCCATCGTCCTGGCACGAGCAAGGCGCGGTCGCCGGGGCGAGAGACTGCTCCTTCTAACCCCGTTAGGAGTCCGAGCATATCTCGCTCCTCGCACCGCTCGCCGCCGCTCCCCTCCTCTCCAGCAGAAGCTCTCGCAAGGGCGCAACTGCTCCTCGATTTCCCTCCAACGGCGGATAAGGCCGAAGACTGGAGGGCGATGATCCAAAGCCTCATCGCCTTCGCCAATAACGACACGCCGCAGCAGCCGGCGACATCGCGGCCACGGCAAGTCGAGCAGACGAAGGCCGACGGCGACAAGACCGCCGGGGGTGCAACCACCGTGCATTCCCCACCGCGGAAGCAGAAGACGTCTCCCCGCCGGATCAACGTCGACGACGATTCCACGGCGTCGTCGGATCCGCGGGCTCGTCGAGACCAGCGCCAAGTCCTCGACGACCGGCGCCAAGAAGACGCTCGGACGCGCATCGAGCGCCGACGAGAAGCCAGGCGACAATCGGACCAGCGCGCTGGGACCGCTGTCGACACGTACGCGCCCAGTGAGCCAGGCGACTTGCCGTACGCGGCAGGTTGCCCTGCGTTCACCCGTGAGCTGCGGCGTGTCCAGTGGCCCAGCATGAAAAACTTCAAGCCCGACGTACCCGAGAAGTACGACGGCAAGACGCACCCCTCGGAGTTCCTCAGGATCTACACCATCGCGGTGTAGGCTGCCGGGGGACGCGACGAGAAGATACTAGCTAACTACTTCCCGCTAGTGCTTAAGCCGAACGTCCGTTCTTGGCTTATGCACTTGCCGGAAGGCTCCATTTCTTCGTGGGCAGATTTGTGCCACCAATTTGTTGGCGCCTTCACGGGCGGCCACAAACCCCACGGCCAGGAGAGTGATCTCCACATCTTGGCCCAGAAGGAAGGAGAACCCCTGCGCAAGTACATTCAACGGTTCAGCCGCGTGCAGCACAACATTCCCGACGTCCACCCTGCTGCGGTTATCAGCGCGTTCCACCAGAACGTGCGTAACCGCCGCATGCGGGAGGAGATGGCCATGACGAAGATCCGGGATGTCAGCGAGCTCTACGCTCTGGCTGACAAGTGCGCGCGCGCCGAAGAGGGGAGGAGACTCCCCGGAGAAGATACTGGCGCAGGGGGAAGCGACAGTGAGGACGCCGCCCCGACAAAGAAGAGCCGGCGGCGGAACAACAGAAGAAAGAAGAGCAAAGAAGTGCTGGTCGTCGAGCAGTCCGGCAAGGAGGCTCCCGCCAAGAAAGCACAGGCTGGCGGCTCCGGCAAGGAGACTGCCCCTCTAGCGGCAGCCGACAAGCAGGACGGCTCCGACAAGCAATATTGCAAGATCCACCGCACCAAGGGTCATGACCTTTCGAACTGCAAGCGCGTCGAGTACCTCGTAGAACAACAGAAAGCTGAATAAGAGCGGCGCGACAAGGAGAAGGCCCAAGGTGGTGGGGGAGAGCCAAGCAAGAAGCGGCCATTCAATGGCCGGGGAGGACGCTGCGGCAAGGCCAAGAAGCGGCAAGGTGATCGACCTCCCCGGGGCCGCGACAAGGATGAGGAAGAAGACGACGACGACGACATGGAGGAAGGTGATAACAGCGAGCAGGAGTTCCAGAAGGCCACAGAAGTTCTGTGTGTCGACGGAGGCGCCTCTCTGCATACTTCCCACCGCCAACTCAAGCAGTGGGTGCGGGAAGTGAATGCAGCTGAGCCGCCCGTTGAGTCATGCAGGCTCCTGAAGTGGTCCAGCACGCCCATCATTTTTGATCTTGAGGATCACCCTGACCGCACAACTGCGGTCGGGTGCTTGCCGATGTTGGTCTCACCAACAATCCGCAACCTCAAGGTCACCAAAATGTTGGTTGACGGCGGGGCCGGCCTGAACTTGATCTCCTCAGCTGTGATCAAGAAGCTCCAGATCCCAGACGGCGAGCTCGAAGAAACCGGGTCGTTCCAAGGAATAAACCCGGGAAGGAGCAAGCCCAAGGGGAAGATCACTCTGCCAGTGACCTTTGGCGGGGAACTTAACTTCAGGACGGAGAGGATAACCTTTGACGTGGCCGATATCCCATTGCCGTACAATGGGATACTTGGACGTCCTGCCCTCGCCAAGTTCATGGCAGCTTCCCATTACGCCTACAATGTACTCAAGATGCCGGGGCCGATAAGCGTCATTTCTGTCCCTGGCGACAAGAAGGACGCGCTTATCTGCGCCGACAAGATATACCGGGACGCAGCAGCCGCAACGGAGAGCAACACACTTGCCGCTGAAGCTCCCGGGGGGAAGAAGACCAAGTCCAAGTCCGGCAAGTGCTCTGGGGCCCACTCCGGCAAACGCACCTCTTCGGAGTGCTGCGCTGCCGTCGAGGACGTCCCATCGAGCTCCACCGGCAAGTGCAAGAAGGGGATGGCCGCTCCACCGGCAACCAAGAAGGTGTCCGCCAAGGAGGACGACACTGGTGGTACCTTCACCATCAGTGCTACGCTTGACAGCAAATAGGAAAGCGCGCTCGTTGCCTTCCTGCGGGTGAATGTCGATGTGTTTGCATGGCAACCATCTGACATCCCCGGCGTTCCCAGGAAGGTAATTGAGCACAAGCTTGCTGTTTGTCCTCATGCGCGGCCCGTCAAGCAGAAGGTCAGGAAGCAAGCCGTGGAACGCCAAGAATTCATTGCCGAAGAGATTAAGAAGCTAGAAGCAGCAGACCTGGTTAGAGGCGTCATCCATCCAACGTGGTTAGCCAATCCAGTTGTCGTACGCAAGGCCAACGGGAAATGGAGACTCTGTATAGACTTCACCGATGTGAATAAAGCATGTCCTAAGGATCCATTTCCCTTGCCGCGTATTGACCAGATTGTTGACTCCACCGCCGGATGCGAGCTGCTTTCCTTCCTTGATGCATACTCAGGTTACCACCAGATATTCATGGCCAAGGAAGATGAAGAGAAGACTGCATTTATCACTCCATGCGGCACTTATTGCTTCATACGCATGCCCTTTGGATTGAAGAATGCAGGCTCAACCTTTGCAAGGGTGGTGCACACTGCTTTTGAGCCACAGATTCACAGAAATGTGGAAGCCTACATGGATGATATAGTGGTCAAGAGCAAGAGCAAAGATACCCTGATACAAGATCTGGAAGAGACATTTGAGAATCTGCGCAAGATCCAGCTTAAGTTGAACCCCAAGAAGTGCGTCTTTGGAGTTCCCTCCGGCAAGCTTCTCGGGTTCTTCGTGTCCCAGAGGGGGATTGAAGCCAATCCCGACAAGATAAAAGCCATCGAGCAGATCGAAGCCCCGCGTCAAGGACGTAAGGAGACTTGCAGGTTGTGTAGCTGCCCTCAGTAGGTTCATTTCAAAGTCTGCAGAACGCGCCCTACCTTTCTTCAAAATCTTGAAGAAGGCAGGTCCTATGAAATGGACTCCGGAAGCAAAGGCAGCGCTGCAGGACTTGAAAGGATACCTATCCTCCACTCCAATACTTGTCGCACCTAGGCCACAAGAGAAGTTGCTGCTGTACTTAGCAGCAACCAATCAAGTGGTTAGTGCTGCGTTAGTAGCGGAGAGGGAGGCCGACGAGGAGTCTACACCACCGGCAAGCGAATCCAGCGACAAGCAGGGGGCTTCCCCGACAAGCTCTGGCCCCGAGAAGGACAAGTCTGCGCAGGAACAAGGAGAAGTGCGAAAGAAGATGATGCAGCGCCCGGTGTATTTTGTAAGTTCCCTCTTGCAGGGGGCTAGATCAAGATACTCTGGGGTGCAGAAGTTGCTTTTCGGCCTCCTCATGGCCTCGAGAAAGCTGCGCCACTACTTCCAAGCACACGAGATAACAGTGGTCACTCGCTTTCCGTTGAAGAGGATATTGCAGAATCCATAAGCAACAGGCAGGATCGTTGAGTGGGCACTGGAGTTGTCGAGCTTTGGTCTCAAGTTTGAGAGTACTTCGACTATACAGAGCCGAGCTTTGGCAGAATTCATAGCCGAATGGACCCCAACGCCCGATGAAGAAGTTCCAGAGACAAGTGTCCCCGTACAAGAACCAAGCAGTGAATGGGTAATGTACTTTGATGGTGCCTTCTCGCTGCAAGGCGCCGGTGCCGGCGTAGTACTCATAGCGCCCACCGGAGAGCACCTCAAGTATGTTGTCCAGATGCACTTTCCCAAGGAACAAGCGACAAACAATACTGCTGAGTATGAAGGTTTGCTTGCCGGCCTCAGGATTGCGGCCGAACTTGGGATCAAGAAGTTGGTTGTGCGGGGAGATTCTCATTTGGTGGTCCGACAAGTTAACAAGAGTTACCAAAGCCCTTTGATGGAAGCCTATGTTGATGAAGTGAGGAAGCTTGAAGAACACTTTGTAGGTCTGCAAATGGAGCACGTTCCAAGAGCTCAGAATGATATTGCAGATGGCCTTTCAAAGTGTGCTGCGATGAAGTTACCTGTGGAACCAGGGACCTTCCTGCTCAAGCTAACTGAACCATCTGTTACACCACCAGTTGGGCAAAGTAAGAAGAGAAAGTTGGTCTCCGGTGACTACCTGCCGGCGGATCTTCCCGAAGCCTCCGCCAAGGTCCCCAAGATCAACGACCAGAATGCTGAGGAACAGTTTGCTCCTGCAGATCCTAGGATCTGTACAATTGAAGCAAGCGTTCCCGACAAGCCCTGCCCCGGCAGGCTTGCCGGGGGGCCATCAGCTCCAGTGGAACCACAGGTTCTTGCCGTAGAAGCTGAGGTTCCCGCAGTAGCCCTTATGCCTTTAATCCTTGCCGTTGAGCCTCGGGCTCCGGCTTGGGCACATCAGATCGTCCGTTTTCTGCAAACTGGAGAACTTCCCGATGACCCACAAGAGATAGAGAAAATAACCAGGCAGTCAAGTATGTATCAGTTCGTTGACAATGAACTGTATAGAAGAAGACTCAATGGTGTCAGGTTGAAGTGCATTTCCAGAGAAGATGGACAGAAGCTGTTGGCAGAGATACATGGAGGCATATGTGGTCACCACATTGGCGCAAGGGCACTTGCCGGGAAGGCATTCCGGCAAGGGTTCTTCTGGCCAGAAGCCCTCCAGGATGCAACTGCACAAGTAACCAAGTGTGAAGCGTGCCAGTTCCATGCCAAGCAAATTCATCAGCCAGCTCAAGCTCTCCAGACGATCCCTTTGTCCTGGCCCTTCTCGGTCTGGGGGCTCGATATCCTCGGCCCCTTCCCCCGTGCTGTCGGGGGCTTTGAGTACTTGTATGTTGCAATCGACAAGTTCACAAAGTGGCCAGAAGTGGAACCGGTGAGAAAGGTGACAGCACAGTCAGCAGTCAGGTTCTTTAGGTCGATTGTTTGCCGTTTCGAGATCCCTAACAGGATCATCACCGACAACGGTACACAATTTACAAGTTGCACCTTCATGCAGTACGTCCAAGAACTTGGCGCCAAGGTCTGCTTCGCTTTTGTTGCTCACCCGAGGAGCAATGGTCAAGCGGAGAGGGCCAATGCTGAAGTGCTGCGCGGACTCAAGACGAGAACCTTCGACAGGCTGCACAAGTGCGGAAGAAACTGGATAGAGGAGTTGCCGGCGGCTCTTTGGTCAATCAGAACGACACCAAGTCGAGCCACCGGACAGACACCCTTTGCTCTTGTCTATGGAGCAGAGGCAGTTCTCCCCACGGAACTCGTATACGGATCTCCTCGAGTGCTCGCTTATGATGAGCTCGAGCAAGAGCAACTACGACAAGATGATGCATTGCTCCTCGAGGAGGAACGTCTCCAGGCTGCTGTACGAGCTGCTCGATACCAGCAAGCCTTGCGCCGCTATCATAGCCGCAAGGTCAAGGCCAGGAGTCTCGAGGAAGGCGACCTTGTTCTTCGGCGTGTTCAGTCCGCCAAGAATTCCAACAAGTTGACGCCGAAGTGGGAAGGCCCTTATCGGGTGAGACAAGTCACAAGGCCCGGCGCTGTCCGCCTTGAGACTGAAGAAGGCTTACCGGTGAGCAACTCCTGGAACATAGAGCATCTTCGCAAGTTTCACCCATAAGGCACGGTTGCCGTGATCCGCTCCGGCAACCACCTTTTGTACGAGTCTTGCCGCTGTTGCATGTAAACCTTTGTATAAAGCCGGGCGCAGATCCCGTGCATCAGTAAAGCTTTTTGTGTTTTGCACTATTTGCCATTTCCGTGCTTTTCTTCGATATTTGCATGCATTGTTTGGCATCTGGTACAACACACATACCCGGTAAGCATTAGCACGCCGAGAGGCCCTATACTTGTTTTCCCTCTTCTTTTTCTTTCCCTCTTAAGCAGGAGGAATGTTCCTCGCGCACAAGTTTGCCGGGGGGAAGGAGGTGGAGGACGAACCAAGTGCTGTTCAAGAAAGAGAAGCTTGCCGGAGAACGAACAGATTATGAAAGCTAAGTTACCAAAATTTGAGCAGTTCAAATTTTTTAATTTTAGTTATCTTCCTTGAACAACCACACTTTGTATGGTAAACCTGTGCGCAGAGGAACCTACCCGTGGCTAGCCGCACCCTTACTTTGTTTTCGAGTACACTCAACGACTTAAGTGAGCTGCGACAAGTGTCGCGCCCTTGCTTCGTTTTCGAGTTCGCTCAGCAAGCTAAGTGCGTTGCGACTAGCTGCGGCAAGGTTACTTGCCGGTAAGGCCTTTGCCAGCAGGCTGCTCAGAGTCCAGCACTCAGCGCTCGCGGCGAGGGCCCCTTGCCGGCAAGTCCCCTAAAAGCGTAGGGTAAAAAGCATACAAAGTAAAGGACTAAAAGCAAGGGAGATAACACCGCATTGATTGCTCGAAAATAAGATAGTATATTACAGAGATTACTTGTCGCAATGACTAATAGATTCATGTTCATGGCACACTTTGCAGCAGCAAAGGAAATAAAAAGAAAGAGGCCTAATCTACGCGATCGCCTTCGCGCCTGGAGATCTTGTTCACCTTGGCGATGATGTGGGCGACCTGCGCCTTCAGTGCCTCCAAATCTGCATCGGCCGGCAAGCTGCGGAGGACGTTGACGAGATTAATGCCGGGGTTGCGGTAGACGATCTTCGTCAGGACGCGCTCCAAAGTGCCCGCGCAGAGCTGACGCGACTCCTCGGCCAGCTGCGCGGGGAGCTTCTCCTGCAGACGTGCAAGCGCCGGCGCGACTCCCCTGAAGAAGAGACTTAGCTTGGCGCTGTGGGGGAGATTCGGGTCCGGAGAGTACACAAGGTGCTCCACCCTCAGCGCCATCAGTTCCTTGTCGATATTGGCGGCGGAAGTGACCAGGTCCTCCGTCCATTGCTCCACCGCCCGGTTGAAGTTGTTTGCGGAGGTGGCAGCGCTCTCCACCAGCTCCCGCTCCTTGCGGAGCTCCTCCTTCAGCTTGGTCTCGCGGTCCCGGGCGGCGTCGAGTGAATCTTTCAAAGTGGAGACCTTCAACTCCAAGTCAGCGATCGAATCTTTGGCGGCAGTAAGCTCGTCGCCCTTCTTGGAGAGGCGTACCTGAAGGTCGGAGTTGGTGTGGGCGTCCTTCTCGCGCTCTACGTTGAGCGCGGTGACCCTATCCTCACTCGCCTTCAGGTACCGCTCCAACTGATCAACTTTGAGCTCCAGTTCCCTCTTGGCGGTTTCTGCGGCGGCTGTGGCTTCCTTCGCCTCCTTCATAGCCTGCTCCCGGGCGGTGAGCTCGTCGTCATGGGCGTCGAGCTCAACCTTCCGCTGGTTGAGCGCTCCTTCTCGCCGGGACAGCTCTTCACCGACCAGTCGCTGCTGCTCCTCGGCCTCAGCTTTCTCCAGGAGGAACTCTTGCTGCTCTCCGGCAAGCCTTTCACGCTCCTCCGCCAAGTCGCGGAGGGCCGCCTGGTTGGCAGCGCGGAGCTCCGCGGCGCGCTTCTCCAAGTCTGCTCCAGCCTTGGCGGTGAGGACTTCCCGGGACTCCAGTTTCGCCTGCCTGGCCCGGTAAAGGGCCAGGAGCTGGCGAAGAAGCTTCTCCTCTTCGGGCTCGTCGCTTCCGCCAGGCGCTTCGACAATCTTCAACCCCGCGGAGGCGAGGACCTCTCCATCAAAGGTCTCTCCCTCCACGGGGGCTCGCGACGAGGACCCCCAAGGGACTTGTATGAAGACACCATTGGGGGCCTCAAGATAAACGCCCGGCTGCTCCTTGGCGGCGGAGGGATCGGCGGCCGGTGCAGCGCTTGACGCTCCTGCAGCCTCCGGGCCAGCAGTGTGGTCGCCGTCCCCCTCCCCAGCCGCGGCGTCTGCGGCCGGGGCGGTCTCCTCAGCAGCGGGCTCGTCGGCTCCAGCCATGCCCTCAGTGGCAGTGGCGTTGCCGTCGCCGCCGTGCACCTCCTCCTCGACGGTGACCTCCGTCTCCATCCGCTCCGGGAGAGGAGGATCTAACAGAAGAAGAAAAGGAACGATCAAGCAAATATCCAAAAAGACAAGTCCAAGAAGAAGAAGCTACAAAACTCACCTTCGCGGACGTCTTCGACGACAGGCTCCCTCACCGGGGAGTCCTCCCTTGGCGGTGGAGCGGTGGCCCCTGCCGGCGGAGGGCCGCCCGCGCCCTCCCTTGGCGGGGTGGCCACCCTCGTCGGGCTACCCGTCCTTGGCGGGGAGCCCGTCCTTGGCGGAGCGTCCTCCCTCGTCGGGGAGCTCGCCCTTGGCGGGGAGGGTGGAACATGCGGCTCCTCGGGGGTGACCTCCGGTTGCTCCTGCGGCTGCGGCTCCATTTTTGCACAAGACAAACAAGACCACAAGACATTAGTACAAGCAAAAACCTCAAGCGCGCCCGACAAGCAGAAAGCTCAAGACCAGACTTACGCTGGGGGCTGCGCTGGGGGCTGCTCCTCGGAGCAGCGGGTTGATCCGGCAAGTTCGTCGCCGGCGCATCTCCTGTCGCCGCGACGGGCGAGTCATCCTCGACCTCAACCACGAGGACCTTGGCCCGCTTCGCCATCCGCTGGGCCAGGGACCTGAAATCAAAGCAAAAACAAGATCAGAATCGTCAGGAAAGACCAAGTCAGAATTGAAGAAGTTACAAGTCACAAGTGCTTACTCCTCTTCCTCGTCGTCGTCGGAGCTGAGGGCGGAGAAATCGAACTCCACCTGAGGTGCTCCCGCGCGAGGAGCAGGAGGAGAAGGCTCCCTTGGGCGCTTGGCGGTCTCCGGGGCTGGGGGCTGCGAAGACCCAGCCTCCGTTGACGCCGAGGCCCGAGGAGCAGGCGGAGCGGCCGCTGCGCTCCGGGAGGATCCCCCTCCGCTTGGCGCTGGTGCGCGGGGCGCCTCCGCCGCGGCTGGTGCGCGGGGCGCCTCCGTCGCGGTTTGGCTCGCCCTGGTGGCTCGCGCCGCCCGGCGAGCAGGCTGCTGTCGGGGCGCCTGCGTCCTCGTCGCTGTAGCCGCCTTGCGGAGGCGTTTCCCCGGCGCTTGCTTGGGACTTGCCGGAGGTGGGGAGTTCTCCGACGACGAGGAGGCGTCGTCGTCGAGTCCTAGAGACCCGCCGGTGTCTTCATCGGCCTTGACGTCTTCCTCCTCCTCCCCAGCAGGCCCGCTGGGTCCAGCATCCTGCCCTGCGGCCCCGCTCCCTCCGGTGGCTCCGCTCCCTCCGGCAGCTCTGCTCCCTCCGGCAACTTCCCCTCCTGCGGCGGCCTCGCTCACAATCCCGGGGATCCCGGCATGCCTCAGGGAAGGAACCCCGGCAAGCTCGTCGGGCGGAAGCTTAAGCAGTCTGCGGATCTCTGCCTCCTCTGCTTGGCACACCTCGTCCGTGGCCAGCGCCTCGTCGACGGTGAATCCGAAGTCTCCCGCCGCTACGGCTGCGGCGGCCTCTTCCATCCGGGAAGCAATATAGGCTATATCCCGCTCTGTGGTGGCCCGAGTGAGACCCTTGTTCTCCTCGGTGTTCTTGGGCACCTCGACCAGATTATCGAAGAAATTTAGAATTGCGTCCGGCGGAGGCTCTATCCAGGTGGGGTCGACGCCGTGGGAGTCACACGCGGGCATCGCCGCGCGCAAGGAGTCCCGGGCAGTGCTGTTGCACAGCGGCACCACTCCCCGGGGAGATCTAAACCACTCCGGATGGGCCGGGTCGTGCTTGAAAAGCTCCCGGACCATCCCCTTCAGCTCCAAAGCCGTGAAGTTGAAGTTCAATCCTGGGCGCAGCCTCATAATGTCCGCCGCATTGCCAAACTCCCATGCTGGCCTTTTCCTTTCTTGTAAAGGAGCAATGCGGCGGCGGAGGAAATCTGCCCCTACCTCTCCGATGGTCAGTTTGGCTACCCGGAGACGAAGTATCCTGATAAGGGCGATGTTGAGCTTGCCGTCCTCCGGGGCCAACTCGCTCCAGTCTCTGCCGCGCACTATGGCTGTTGTGCGCGGCGCAGTAAAAGGCTCCGGCTGGTCCTCCACTACCCAACACCAATCTGCGCGCCATTCTTCCCACTTGCCGCGGAGTTCTCCTTTCAGATATGAATCCTTCTTGTTCAAACAGAAGATCCAGGAGATACCGCCGGAGAGGGGAGCGCGAGCCTCTACTCTAGGCATAAAGAAATGGCGAAAGAGCGCTACATTGGGATGGATCCCTACATAGTTTTCGCACAGATGTGCGAAAACCGCCATCGTAAGGATGGCGTTGGGGGTGAAGTCTAGGAGGTGGAGGCCGTATGTGTTCATAATGTCACAGAAAAACTCCGAGAACGGAGGGCACAATCCACAATGGAAGAAGACAGCAAAGAAGAAATACCCGCCGGGAACTAGATCTTTGGCGACGGCGGGGTAGACTCTGGTGCGGGAATGAGCTTTGGTCTCCTTGGACCAGAAGAGGTAGTACTTGTTCCACAGCTCCCTCGCGCTGAGCCTCGGCGCGAAGACCACATTCCTCTTCCGCAGGGCGGCAAGCTTCGCCGCCTGCTCGGATTTCTCCCTCTTGGCCTTCTCCGCTTTCGCCTTCTCGGCCTTCGGAGCCATGGCGGAGGCGGCGAGGGAAGGGGCGAGGAGCTCGACGACGCCGCGGGTGCGCAAGACGACGGAGGAGGAGTGGAGGCAGAGAGTAGCGGAGGATTTCTGGAGGTTGAAGAAGCAATGAAGACGAAGGAGGGAAACTGCCCCCTGCTTCCTCTGCTTTTAAGGGGGGAGTGGGGGACGCTTCGCATTTCCCATTAAAGAACGAGGCCACGATCTCTCCCACGACGCCGCAATCGACGCGTGTCGTTAGGGAGGGGCGCGGCGGATGCGGAAGGGAATCTACGGCTTGCCGTGGACCGTGCGTGCCCGTGCACTGTTTTGGGCCTGGCCCAACAGCGCTCGGCACCGTGTGTGGCCCAGGCCCGGGGGCTCCTGTCGGTGTACTAAGGTAGGGGTACCTTAGTACCCCAACTTGTGCACGGGCAGTAGCAGCTTCCCGCGGCAGGGTTTACCACGTGCTTGCCGGAAACCTTTCCGGTCCTTATTAAGCCATTCAAGAACAAAGTATACAAGACAGAAGATCAAGGCCCCGGCAAGTGGAGCTTGCCGGGAAGGCCGTCCCAGGCTCATGATTATCACTTTAGCACAAGGCCCTGGCAAGAGGAGCTTGCCAGGAAGACCAAAAGACTGCATCTCAAAAGACATGCCTCGGCGCACCTTGCGCCGAGGCAGGACCCGGGGAGCGACAAGCTTCCGGGCCCGGCAAGATCAAGACCCCGGCAAGGTGCTTGCCGGGGGAAGCCTGCGCTGTGTGCCCGCGCTCCAGCTCATCGGCCCACGCGTCGCCCTGGGGCCCTTCCAGGGACGCGCGGCGGATGGCTGTGCAGCCTGGGGGACACGGTGGCGATCCACAGTGACGAGGCTACCGCCGTGTCGAATGGAGAGGCATGGACGGACACTTTTGGGGTCGACGGTGACGGGCATTTAATGCCCTTGTCCCCCACTGTCAAAGTTAGGTGATGACTACTGTTCATCCACTGTTCACGCACTATTCCCGTACTGTTACAACTACCACCAAAGTTACATTTTTACCCTCCTCTACGTTGACACCTGTCGGTGACCCCTTGGGCTATAAAAGGAGGCCCATGCACAACGTAGAGAGGGTTCGGAACCTAGATAGCTCTCTTGCTCGGTGTAGCTAGCCTTCCAAGCTGCCGAGCTCAAGAACTCAATACAATCCAAGCAGGAGTAGGGTTTTACGCGTCCGCGCGGCCCGAACCTGGGTAAACTGCCCGCGTGCTCTCCTCGATCTGCTCTTCGTGCTCCCTCCGCTCCCTTACCGCAACGTAGAAGGGGCTCCGGTCCCATAGGTGCTCGTGGGAGGACAGTTTCCCCCAACATAAGGGTGCTTATGAAATTGCTCATTTGATTGAAAAGTATGATGCTAATCTTTACAAATCTGAAAATTTTGCCATATTTAAATATTGTTATGATAATTATGCTTCTAATGCCTATGTTAAACCAAATATTGAGGACTCCTCCGTTGTCCAAGAAGAGACTAATATTTTGCAGGAGTCTATGGAAGAAGAAATTGATGATATTGTGAGCTCATTGGATGAGAAAGATGAGGAGGAGAGCGAAGAACAAAAGGAGGAAGAGCGGATTGATCACCCGTGCCCACCTTCTAATGAGATTAACTCTTTATCTCATACATTGTTTAATTTTCCTTCGTGCTTACAGAAGGATGAATGCTATGATGATTGCTATGATCCCTTGGATTCGTTTGAAATATCCCTTTTCGAAATTGATGCTTGCTATGCTTGTGGCCAAGATGCCAATATGAATTATGCTTATGGAGATGAACTTGCTATAGTTCCTTATGATAAACATGAGATAGTTGCTATTGCACCCACACATGATAGTCCTATTATCTTTTTGAATTCTCCAAACTACACTATATCGGAGAAGTTTGCACTTATTAAGGATTATATTGATGGGTTGCCTTTTTCCGTTACACATGATGATTTTGATGAGTATAATATGCATGTGCTTGCTGCTCCTACTTGCAATTATTATGAGAGAGGAACTACATCTGCACCTCTCTATGTTTCCAACACGATAAAATTGCAAGGAACTGCTATTACTATGCATTGACCTTTACTTGATGTGCATGAATTGTTCTTGTATGACATGCCTATGCATAGGAAGAGAGTTAGACTTTGTTGTTTCATGACACATATCACTTTGTGCTCACTACTAAATGCCAAATCATTGCTAATTAAAATTGGCTTTGATATACCTTGGGATCCGGGTGGATCCATTACTTGAGCACTATATGCCTAGCTTAATACTCCCTCCGTTCGGAATTACTTATCGCAGAAATGAATGTATGTAGACGTATTTTAGTTCTAGATACATCCATTTCCGAGACAAGTAATTCCGAACGGAGGGAGTAGATTTAAAGAAAGCGCTGCCAGGGAGACAACCTGGAAGTTGTAGAGAGTCATTTATTTCTGTTGTGTGCTTTTATAAAGTTTAAAAACAAAAAAATAAAGAGGGGAACCTAAAACTTTTTCAAAAAGAAGAGTGAAAGTAAGAAGGATGAGCACCGTTGAAATGGGGGAGCTCCTTGAACTTTGTTCATGCCCATGGAAACTTGCAAATATTGAATTACATAAACTTTTCACAAAAAAATAATTATCCCCTTGTACAATTCCATTGTATTATAATATAAAAATAATGTGCCAAGAGTTTCCTTTAGGATGATTAAACTTCTTGTTGGTTTGTGCGGTGCAAAAACAGAAACTTTGGCTGTAGTGTGCGTTTACACATTTTACTGGAACATCGAAAGGATCTGAAACATTTTGCAAAGTCTTTCTATACAAATTGTTGATTTTTCCTAATTTTGCCAGAATTTTTAGAGTCACAGAAGTATGGTTAATGTTCAGATTACTACAAACTGTCCTGTTTTCACAGGTTGCTGTTATAGCTTCATTATTTGCATATGTTTGAATTCTTGCAGATGCCTCCTTGACTTGGGGCCATAGAATTGTGATAGCATACTGTGGGTAATGTTTGTTCATAAATATACAATAATGTTAGAGCAGTACATGATGGGATTTTATTGATCATATGCACTAACCCCGCCACTAAAAGTTCGGTTAAGTTTTGTGTGGATGAAGTGTTCGAGGATCGAGGAGGTCTCGATGCGAGAAGAAGGAGGAGAGGCAAGAGCTCAAGCTTGGGGATGCCCAAGGCACCCCAAGTAAATATTCAAGGAGACTCTAGTATCTAAGCTTGGGGATGCCCCGGAAGGCATCCCATCTTTCTTCAACAAGTATCGGTATGTTTTCGGATTCGTTTCGTTCACATGATATGCGTAAATTCTTGGAGGATCGTGTGCTTTTCCTTTTTCTTTTAATAAATGCACCATGCTGGTATGAGATAATACTTGGTTGATTTATAGAATGCTCTTTGCACTTCACTTATATCTTTTGAGTATGGCTTTACAGAATGCTTCACGTGCTTCACTTATATCATTTGAAGTTTGGATTGCCTGTTTCTCCTCACATAGAAAACCGCCATTTGTAGAATGATCTCTTGCTTCACTTATATTTGTTAGAGCAAGGGCATATCTTTTGTAGAAAGAATTAAAACTCTCTTGCTTCACTTATATCTATTTAGAGAGTTGACAGGAATTGGTCATTCACATGGTTAGTCATAAAATCCTACATAAACTTGTAGATCGCTGAATATGATATGTTTGATTCCTTGCAATAGTTTTCCGATATAAAGATGGTGACATTAGAGTCATGCTAGTGGGTAGTTGTGGATTGTAGAAATACTTGTGTTGAGGTTTGTGATTCCCGAAGCATGCACGTAAGGTGAACCGTTATGTGACGAAGTCGGAGCATGATTTATTTCTTGATTGTCATCCTTTGTGTGGAGGTCGGGATCGCGGGATGGTTAACTCCTACCAACCCTTCCCCTAGGTGCATGTATGTAGTACTTTGTTTCGATGGCTAATAATTTTTTGCAATAAGTATGTGAGTTATTTATGACTAATGTTGAGTCCATGGATTATACACACTCTCACCCTTCCACCATTGCTAGCCTCTCTTGTACCGCGCAACTTTTGCCGGTACCATACACACACCATATACCTTCCTCAAAAAAGCCACCATAGCTACCTATCATGGCATTTTCATAGCCATTCCGAGATATATTGCCATGTAACTCCACCGTTCCGTTTATTATGACACACACCATTATTGTCATATTGCCTTGCATGATCGTAAGATAGCTAGCATGATGTTTCCATGGCCTATCCGTTTTTTGATGTCATTGCTATGCTAGATCTTTGCACATCCCGGTACACCGCCGGAGGCATTCACATAGAGTCATATTTTGTTCTAGCTTCGAGTTGTAAGTAAATAAAAGTGTGATGATCTTCATTATTAGAGCATTGTCCCGTGTGAGGAAACAAAAAAAAAGAGAGAAAGGCCAAATAAAAAAAGGGAGATGGCCCCCAAAAAGAGAGGGGGCGAAAAAAAAGAAAAGCCCCTCCAAAAAATGAGAGAAAAAGAGAGAAGGGACAATGTTACTATCCTTTTCCAAACTTGTGCTTCATCATAGCACCATGTTCTTCAAGATAGAGAGTCTCCTATGTTGTCACTTTCATATACTAGTGGGAATTTTCATTATAGAACTTGGCTTGTATATTCCAACGACGGGCTTCCTCAAATGCCCTAGGTCTTCATGAGCAAGCAAGTTGATGCACACCCACTAGTTTTGTTTTCGAGCTTTCATACACTTATAGCTCTAGTGCATCCATTACATGGCAATCCCTACTCACTCACATTGATATCGATTGATAGACATCTCCATAGTCCATTGATTTACCTAGTTGATGTGAGACTTTCTCCCTCCTTTTGTCTATCACCACCTTCTATTCCACCTATAGTGCTATGTCCATGGCTCACGCTCATGTATTGTGTGAAAGTTGAAAAACGTTTGAGAATACTAAAGTATGAAACAATTGCTTGGCTAAAACCGGGGTTGTGCATGATTTAAATACTTTGTGTGGTGAAGATGGAGAACTTTCTTTGGCCATGTTATTTTGAAAAGACATGATTGCTTTATTAGTATGCTTGAAGTATTATTGTCTTAATGTCAAATGATAGACTATTGCTTTGAATCACTCGTGTCTTAATATTCATGCCATGATTAGATTACATGATCAAGATTATGCTAGGTAGCATTCCACATCAAAAAATATCTTTTTTATCATTTACCTACTCGAGGACGAGCAAGAATTAAGCTTGGGGATGCTGATACGTCTTCATCGTATCTATATTCTACAACTTTCATATACTTTTGGCAACTTTTTATACTATTTTTGGGACTAACATATGGATCCAGTGCTCAGTGCTAGTTCCTGTTTGTTGCATGTTTTTTGTTTTGCATAATATCCATATCAAACGGAGTCCAAACGGGATAAAAACGGACGAATATTTTTTTTGTAATATATGTGAATTTTGGGAAGCGGAACCTACATGAGACGATGCCCGATTGGCCCACGAGGGTGGGGGCGCGCCCAGGGGGGCAGGCGCGCCCTAGGCCCTCGTGGCCACTCCGTAAGGCATTTGATGCCCTTCTTTCGCCGCAATAAAGCTAATAACCGGATAAAAATCGTGTCCAAAATTCAGCCCAATCGGAGTTACGGATCTCCGGGAATATAAGAAACGGTGAAGGGCTAGAATCTGGGAACGCAGAAACAGAGAGAGACAGATCCAATCTCGGAGGGGCTCTCGCCCCTCCCACGCCATGGACCAGAGGGGAAACCCTTCTCCCATCTAGGGAGAAGGTCAAGGAAGAAGAAGAAGAAGAAGAAGAAGAAGAAGGAGGGGGCCTCTCTCCCCCCCTCGCTTCTGGTGGCACCGGAGTGCCGCCGGGGCCATCATCGTCACCGTAATCTACACCAATAACTTCACCGCCATCATCACCAAACCCCCCACCTCTATGCAGCGGTGTAACCCTCTTCTACCTGCTGTAATCTCTACTTAAACATGGTGCTCAATGCTATATATTATTTCCCAATGATGTATGGCTATCCTATGATGTTTGAGTAGATCCGTTTTGCCTAGTTAATTGATGATCGTGATTGGTTTGAGTTGCATGTCTTATTATTGGTGCTGTCCTATGGTGCTCTCCGTGTCGCGCAAGCATGAGGGGTCCCCGCTGTAGGGTTTGCAATATGTTCATGATTTGCTTATGGTGGGTGGCGTGAGTGACAGAAGCACAGACCCGAGTAAGTAGGTTGTTTGCGTATGGGAATAAAGAGGACTTGATACTCTAATGCTATGGTTGGGTTTTACCTTAATTATCTTTAGTAGTTCCGGATGCTTGCTAGAGTTCCAATCATAAGTGCATATGATCCAAGAAGAGAAAGTATGTTAGCTTATGCCTCTCCCTCAAATAAAATTGCAATAGTGATTACCGGTCTAGTTATCGATTGCCTAGGGACAAATAACTTTCTCGTGACAAAAAGCTCTCTAATAAAACTAATTTAGTTGTGTCTTTATCTAAACAGCCCCTACTTTTCATTTACGTGCTCTTTATTATCTTGCAAACCTATCCCACAAAAACTACAAAGTACTTCTAGTTTCGTACTTGTTCTAGGTAAAGTAAACGTCAAGCGTGCGTAGAGTTGTATCGGTGGTCGATAGAATTTGAGGGAATATTTGTTCTACCTTTAGCTCCTCGTTGGGTTCGACACTCTTACTTATTGAAAGAGGCTACAACTGACCCCCTACACTTGTGGGTTATCAGGAAGCGACCAGCTAGAGAGGGACAATAGTCATGAACATGCATTAAAATTAATGAACAATGAGTGCAAACATGAGTAGGATATAAATCACCATGAACATAAATATCGTGGAGGCTATGTTGATTTTGTTTCAATTACATGCGTGAACATGTGCCAAGTCAAACCACTTGAATCATTCAAAGGAGGATACCACCCTATCATACCACATCACAACTATTTAAATAGCATGTTGGCACGCAAGGTAGACCATTATAAACTCATAGCCAATTAAGCATGGCATGAACAACTATAATCTCTAATTGTCATTGCAAGCGTGTTTCAATCATAATACGTTGAATCAGGAACGATGAACTATTCATATTTACAAAACAAGGTAGGTCGAGTTCATACCAGCTTCTCTCATCTCAATCAGTTCATCATATATCGTCATTATTGCCTTTCACTCGCACGAACGAACGGTGTGGATAATAATAATAGTGCACGTGCATTGGACTAAGCTGGAATCTGCAAGCATCTAATACAAAGGAGAAGACAAGGTAATATGGCTCTTGGTTAAATCAATAATAATGCATATAAGAGCCACTCAACTTTTTCATCATGGTCTTCTCCACTTGACCCCCAAAGAAAAGAAAAGAAATAGAACTATTTACACGGGAAAGCTCCCAACAAGCAAAAGAAGAACGAGAAATCTTTTTGGGTTTTCTTTTAATTACTACTACTACATGCATGAAAAGTAAGCTAACTAAAATGTTACAACTATTTTTTTGGTTTTTCTTAAGGTTTTTCAGACACACAAGAAGAAGACTTAGAAAAGAAAAATAAACTAGCATCGATGGTACAATGAAAAAGTATGGGCACCGACTACTAGAATGAGTGTGTGCACATGAATGTAATGTCGGTGAGAAATACGTACTCCCCCAAGCTTAGGCTTTTGGCCTAAGTTGGTTTATGGCCAGTACTGGCCTGAAGGATATCCAAAGTCGTAGTTGGGGTTGTACTGTGATGCAGCGGCTATTGCCTGATGAGCTGCAGCTTGGAGACGAGTCGCCTCCGTCCTCTCCTCATACTCGTTCGCCTCCTCCCTCGTTATAACACATCTCCTTTTGGCCTAAAAGTCAAAGAAAGTAGGAGCAGGGAGAGCAATATGGACAGTGTGACGCCTGTCAAAGATTAGTCGGTACTGGAGGAATTGTTCATTCCTCTCAACAAACTGATGGCTGTCGGTGTACAAAAAGAGGGGTACATTTTTTGTACCCCTATGACTGTGCACGGGCAGTCTGAGCCACGGCGCCACCACACCAAGCATGGCGAGGGAGGCGAGCCGGGGCAAGACCGAAGCTTGATGGAGACTGGAGCGACGCCAAGAACAAGACCACAAAGAGCAAAGGGACGAAGCGGCTCTCCCCGGCAAGATCCTTGCCGGGGCCAGCACTGGCAGCCCCGACAAGACCCTTGCCGCGGCAGCTCGCCCCGCGCCTACGGAGCGAATCACCCTTGAGTCCACTACCCCCATGGGGCGAGGATTCGGGAGATATCCCCGTGGTGGCATGCAGATCTTTGTGAAGACATTCAAGATCAGATACAAGTTAAGAAGACGACCCTTGGCGGGATTCCAGCCAAGGAGAACCACAAGGCCCCCGGCAAGCGCCTTGCCGGGGATGACAGCAGGCACTACGGCAAGACCCTTGCCGGAGCCCCGGCAAGGCCCTTGCCAAGGACACCCGCAGGGTCACCGTCAGGCCCACACCAACTGGGTTTCCACCGACCCACGCAGCTGCCGACCCGACCAGCTGGACGGGCTCCTGCGTGGCAACCCACAGATCTTCGTGGAGACCCGCCGTTGCGCCACCTCAGTTGCTTGTCTGCCTACATGGCGCCTCAAGCACTGCTGGCCAGGGCGCGTGTCAACACGAGGAGGGGTGGCGACGGACAAGACGGACGTCTTCCCCCCGTCCCCGATAAAGCAAGGACACCTAAGCTAGGCGCATTAAATGCACCTTGTCCTGTAATGCGAGGGATAACCTCGCATCACTGTACCCTTTCCACCTCCTATGTGCCACTGTGGCAACCCCTTTTTCCTATAAAAGCAGGCCCGAGGCGACCAGGAGAAGGATTCGGCTTTTTAGAACTCCTCATGACTCTCTTGGAGCTCCTCACTAGCTGAAGAACACCAACATATAATCCACCAAAGCAGGAGTAGGGTTTTACACATCTTTGCGGCCCGAACCTGGGTAAAGGAACCGTGTCCTGACGGTTAGATCCGCTCTTCTCTCAACTCCGCGCCCCGCAACCGTAGTAGGGATTCTTGTGATCCCATAGGTGTCGATCCAAATACACCGACATCTTTGGCGCGCCAGGTAGGGGGCGCAGTTGTGAGAATCAGCTTTAGCGGTTAGTTCGGCGTTCCTGCATCGTCATGGCGCCCAAGAAGAAGACGACGGTGGTGGTTGGCCAGTCGGAAGCCGCACAGCCCGTCCCGACGTGGGCGAGTAGCGGACCAGTCGCGGAAAGGACTCGGGGCACTGCTCGCGAACACCAACGCCATCCCGACAGCCGGAGTTTGGGAGGTGGCGATGTTTGTGCGCCTGGTAACGGGCCACACACCGCCAGTTCCAAAGATGGAGCCCGACCCTCCGCGGGTGGCGCGGGGCCTTCCAAGGTCGCGGCCGCATCACCCGAAGGCGACGCAAGGGCCTCCAAAACTCCCACGCCGGCGCCAACAGCGCGCTCTTATCAACCAGCGCGCGACGGACGGCGTCGTCACCCCGAAGATCCCGGACGTCGCCATGGGAAGGGCCCCGAGCGCCACTCCCGGGACGTAGAAGACCTGCCCGCCCGCCGAAGCGCTGGTGGAGACGTTAGGCAACCGCGGGATCGTGATGGAGCACCCCCTGAAACAGTTAGGGGTCGAAGAGCGTCGCGATCCGTGCAGGTTTCACTACCGTTGACACCAGCCGAAGCTTTGGCGCGCGCGCAGTTGCTCCTCGACTTTCCTCCCATTACGGGGAAACTCGATGAATGGAGAGCCACCATCCGAAGCCTTGTCACAGTCGCCAACAGGGATGACCTAAATCCAGCGGAGCTCCCAAGCCGACGCTCCGATGGGGTCCCATGCACCGGCGGCGGGAGAGCCGGCAGCGCCGTGGCTACGGTGCATTCGCCTCCTCCTCGCCCGGTGCCGCGTGCGTCGACCCGTCGAGACGTCGCGGGCGACGCCATCTCCATAGCGTCGTCCGACCCACGGACCCGCGGCGGCCATCGTCAAGTTCTTCAGGAGCGAGCTCATGAAGACGCTCGATCCACCATCGAGCGCCGGCGTGGAACGCGCCACCAGTCAGACAGGCGAGCAGGGCCTGCTGCAGACCGCCCAACACCGGAGAGCCCTGGGGGTCTACCTTACGAGGTAGGCTGTCCAGCTTTTACCCGCGAGCTACGGCAATTCCAGTGGCCCTCTCACCGCACATTCAAACCTGACGTTGGCGAGAAGTACAACGGCAAGACCCACCCGTCGGAGTTCCTCAGCATCTACACCATCGCGATGCAAGCTGCCGGGGCCCGCGACGATAAGGTGCTTGCGAATTACTTTTTGTTGGCTCTTAAACCTAACGCCATGTCGTGGTTGATGCACTTGCCAATAGACTCTATTTCCTCCTGGTCCGACTTGTGCCATGAGTTTGTTGGCGCCTTTACCAGAGGCCACCAAGCCCATGGCCAAGCAAGTGACTTGCATGTCATACCCCAGAAGGAAGGCGAGACTCTGCACAAGTACATACAGAGATTCAGCCGGGTACAGTACAATATCCCTGATGTTCACCCTGCCGCCATCATCAGCGCGTTCCACCAGAACGTGCGCAACCGCAAGATGCGCGAAGAACTGGCGATGACCAAGGTGAAGGATGTGGCGGAACTCTACGTTCTTGCCGACAGATGTGCCCGGGCTGAAGAGGGAAGGAAGTACCCCGGCGAAAGCACCAGTGCGGAAACCAGCTCCTCAGACGAGGATACTGCCGCTCCAGCGAAGAAGGGCCGGAACCGTAACAGGAAGCGCAAGGGGAAGGCCGTGCTTGCCGTCGAGGGATCTGATGACACCGGCTCCGTCAAGAAAACCAAGGCGGGTGACCCCGGGAAAGAAATTGTCGGGTGTGTCGCTTGCCGGGCCTTGGCGGCTGCCGAGAAGCCAGGAAACTCCGACAAGCGATACTGCAAGATCCATCGCACCAAGGGCCATGATCTTTAGGACTGCCACCAGGTTGAGCTCCTTGCTGAGAAGCAAAGGGCTGAATACGAGAGGCGGGACAAGGAGAAGGGCCAAGACGGCGTTGAGGGATCCAACAAGAAGCGTGACGGACAAGCAGGCCGTCGCGGCAAGGAGAAACATCAGGAAAGGCCCGCCCGGGGCCGCGACAGAAGACCTAAAGACGACGATCACGAAGAGGACGACGAGTACGGCGGCCAAGAATTTCAGAAGGCTACGAACGCCATGTGCGTCGATGGTGGCGCCTCGCTGCATGCTTCTCACCGCCAGCTTAAACAGTGGGCGCGTGAGATTATTGCGGCAGAGCCATCATCCGGTGCCCAAAAGGCGTTGAAATGGTCCAGCACACCTATCATCTTTGACGCCGAGGATCACCCTGATCGCACTACTGCGGTCGGGTGCTTGCCATTGTTGGTTTCACCGACAATACGCAACCTCAAGGTGACGAAGGTGCTAGTCGATGGCGGGGCCGGTCTGAACCTACTTTCGCCCACCGTGATCGAGAAGCTGCAAGTTCCTGATGGAGACCTCGAGGGGACGGGCACGTTTCAGGGGGTCAGCCCAGGGAGGAGTCAACCGAAGGGGAAAGTCGCGCTGCCCGTGACTTTTGGGAGTGATCGGAACTACAGGACAGAGAGGATCGTGTTCGATGTTGCCAAGATCCCCCTACCTTACAACGGGATCCTTGGCCGCCCAGCACTGGCAAAGTTCATGGCAGCACCACACTATGCCTACAACACCCTGAAGATGCCAGGGCCCATGACGATCATCACCATCCCCTCCGATAAGAAAGATGCGCTGATTTGCGCCGACCAATTGTACCAGCAAGCAGTTGCAGCAACTGCCGCTACGGGGGCACTTGCTCCTGCCACTGGAGCCCCGGGAGGGAAGAAGAAGAGGACCGGCGAGACCTCAGGCGCCCACTCCGGCAAGCGCACCTCTTCGGAGTGCTGTGCTCCCGTCGAGGACGTGCCTGAGAGCTCCGCCAGAAAGAAGAAGACCGGCGAGACCTCAGACACCCACTCCGGCAAGCGCACCTCTTCGGAGTGTCGCGCTCCCGTCGAGGACGTGCCAGAGGGCTCCACCGACGGAAACAAGAGACCCAGGGCCACGCCGCCAGGAACCAAGAAGATTTATGTCAAGGAGGACGGCACGGGAGGGACTTTTACCATAAGCTCCGCCCTTGACAAAAAATAGGAAGACGCGCTCGTCACCTTCCTGCGGGCGAATGTTGACGTGTTTGCCTGGCAAGCATCCGACATCCCCAGCGTTCCGAGGGAGGTGATTGAGCACCACCTTGCTATCTGTCCTCATGCGCAGCCCGTCAAGCAGAAGGTCAGGAAGCAAGCTTTGGAACGGCAAGAGTTCATCACCAAGGAGATCCGGAAACTGGAAGCTGCGGGTTTGGTGAGAGGAGTGCTCCACCCAACGTGGTTGGCCAATCCAGTGGAAGTGCGCAAGGCAAATGAGAAGTGGAGGCTGTGTATTGATTACACGGATATCAATAAAGCTTGTCCCAAGGACCCCTTCCCGTTGCCGTGCATAGACCAGATTGTTGACTCCACGGCAGGGTGTGACCTACTGTCATTCCTCGATGCCTACTCCGGCTGCCACCACATCTTCATGGCAAGAGAAGACGAAGAGAAGACAACATTCATCACCCCATGTTGTACATACTGTTTCGTACGAATGCCTTTCGGGTTGAAGAGTGCTGGCTCGACGTTTGCAAGGGCAGTCCAGATTGGTTGTGAACCCCAGCTCCATAGAAATATGGAGGCTTATATGGATGATATAGCGGTCAAAACCAAGAACAAGGCAACCCTTGTACCGGATTTACAGGAAACATTTGTGAACCTGTGCAAGATCAAATTCAAGCTGAACCCTGAGAAGTGCGTCTTTGGCGTTCCGTCTGGCAAGCTTCTCGGGTTCTTTGTGTCACAGCGTGGGATAGAAGCCAATCCGGACAAGATCAAAGCTCTAGAGCAGATTGAAGCACCCAAACGGGTCAAGGACGTGCGTCGGCTTGCTGGCTGCATTGCCGCTATGAGCAGATTCATTTCCAAGTCTGCCGAGAGCGCCCTCCCTTTTTTCAAGATCTTGAAAAAGGCGGGCCCAATGGAGTGGACGCCGGAAGCCGAGGCAGCGTTACAAGATCTGAAGAGGTATCTTTCCTCCACGCCAATACTGGTTGCGCCTAGGCCACAAGAACCGTTGTTGTTATACTTAGCGGCAACAAACCAGGTGGTCAGCGCCACACTAGTGGCGCTGAGAGAAATTGAAGATGAGGTGATAGCAGCAACAGAGCCTGGTGCCACTGGTGCAGAAGCGACACAGTCGGTTGGAGTGCAGCCGAAAAAGAAGATGATGCAGCACCCAGTCTACTTTGTTAGCTCCCTCTTGCAGGGGGCTAGATCAAGGTACTCCGGCGTGCAGAAATTGCTCTTCGGCCTTCTTATGGCCTCGAGGAAGTTGTGTCACTACTTCCAGGCGCACGAGATCACTGTCGTCACTCGCCTCCCTCTGCAACGGATATTGCACAATCCAGACGCGACGGGAAGGATTGTAGAGTGGGCACTGGAGCTGTCCAGCTTTGGCCTCAAGTTTGAAAGTACCTCGACAATTCAGAGCCGAGTCCTGGCAGAGTTCGTCACAGAATGGACCGCAACGCCTGATGAAGAAGTCCAGGAAACTGCTCTCCCCGGCAAAGAGGCGAGTTGCAACTGGATCATATACTTTGATGGGGATTTCTCCTTACAGGGCGCCGGGGCTGGCGTACTGCTGGTTGCGCCCACTGGAGAGCACCTCAAGTATGTGGTCCATATGCACTTCCCTAGGGAGGTATCAACGAACAACACTGCTGAGTACGAGGGGCTGCTTGCTGGTCTTAGGATCGCGCCAGACCTCGGAATCAAAAAGCTCATTGTCAGGGGCGACTCGCAGCTTGTCGTCAAACAAGTCAACAAGGATTACCAAAGCCCGTTGATGAAGGCCTACGTCGATGAAGTGAGAAAGTTGGAAGAGCGCTTTGACGGTATACATGCAGAGCACGTTCCTCGAGCAGAGAACGACATCGCCGATTACCTGTCAAAGCGCGCTGCCCTCAAGCTACCTGTGGAACCAGGTACCTTTGTGCTTCAGCTTTCTCAGCCATCCGTTGATCCATCAACAGAGCAGAACAAGAGGAGGAAGTCAGGGCCCGACAAGTACTTTCCTGCTGAGCTCCCCGGAGCCGTCGGCAAGGATGTTGCCGGGGACGGTGAGCCCGCCACCGGAGGGCTAATTCCGGCGGAGCGTCAAGCTTTTGCCGTCGAGATGGCCACTCCCTTGGCGGAGGAAATGCCTTTAGTCCTCGCCATCGAGCCCCAGGCTCCAGCGTGGGCGCAGCATACCGTCCGATTCCTTCAGACTGGGGAACTTCCTGAGGAGCAGGAAGAAGCAGAGAAAGTAGCCCGTCGGTCTGCCACGTACCAGTTCGTCGATGACGTCATGTACAGAAGGAGACCAAACGGTGTGAAATTGAAGTGCATCCCTCGAGAGGAAGGACTGGAGCTATTGGCGGAGATACATGGAGGCATATGTGGATCCCACATAGGGTCGAGAGCCCTTGCCGGCAAGGCATTCCGGCAAGGCTTCTTCTGGCCCACTGCCCTCCAGGATGCGGCAGCGCTGGTCACCAGGTGTGAAGCGTGCCAATTCCATTCAAAGAAACTTCATCAACCAGCTCAAGCCCTTCAAACCATTCCTCTCTCCTGGCCCTTCTCGGTCTGGGGGCTCGACATACTGGGCCCTTTCCCCCGCGCCGTCGGGGGCTTTGAGTACTTGTACGTTGCAATTGACAAGTTCACAAAGTGGCCAGAGGTGGAGGCAGTAAGGAAGGTCACAGCTCAGTCAGCCGTCAAGTTCTTCAAGGGACTAGTGTGCCGTTTTGGTGTACCCAACATGATCATCACTGACAACGGCACGTAGTTTACAAGCCGCACCTTCATGCAATATACCCAAGACCTCGACAGCAAGGTCTGTTTCGCTTCCGTTGCTCACCCCCGAAGCAATGGTCAAGCTGAGAGGGCAAATGCTGAAGTGCTGCGAGGACTAAGGACAAAGACCTTTGACAGGCTGCACAAGAGCGGGAGGCGCTGGATTGATGAATTGCCGGCGGTTCTTTGGTCGATCAGGACGACGCCAAATCGAGCCACCGGCCAGACGCCCTTTGCCCTGATATACGGGGCAGAAGCAGTTCTCCCCATGGAACTCATATACGGGTCACCTCGAGTGCTCGCTTATGATGAGCTTGAGCAAGAGAAATTGCGACAAGACGACGCAGTGCTCCTTGAGGAAGATCGTCTTCGGGCGGCTGTGAGAGCAGCGCGCTACCATCAAGCCTTGTGCCGCTACCATAGCCGCAAGGTTCATGCCCGAAGCTTTGAGGAAGGCGACCTTGTTCTCCGGCGCGTTCAATCGGCCAGGAATACGAACAAGTTGACGCCGAAGTGGGAAGGCCCTTATCGGGTAATACGAGTCACCAGGCCTGGCGCTGTCCGCCTGGTGACCGAGGATGCCGTTCCGGTGAGTAATTCCTGGAACATCGAGCATCTTCGCAAGTTTTACCCATAAGGCGCGGCTTGCCGGCCCCCCGGCAAGCCACCCTTTTGTACAAGCCTTGCCGGTAAGGCATGTAACCCTTTGTACAAAGCCAGGCGCAGACCCTGAGCATAAATAAATGAAGCGATGGCGCCCTAAGTTATAGCATGCATGCTGAGTCGAGTCTCGTCCTTGGTTAGGGTTGATAGTGCTTAGCAGCGGCTAACCCCTAGCTTAGAGGTCGAGTCTTTGCCTTTCCTCTGTCTTCTTTGGTTCACAAGACGTGTAGACATCCTTGCCGAAACCACTCGGAGGAAGCAAAGAAGAACAGACCAGTGCCTAGGCCCCGACAAGCCAGTGTTGCCGGAGGCTGCAAGGGCAAGAATTTGCCCACGGCAGACCAGGGTTGTCGGGGGCTGCGGCTTCAGATAAGTCCTTTATCCCTTGTCATGCATTCCATTATGGACTAAGGTATGTGAAAACTCGTTCTTTTCCTTAAGCTACCGTGCTTTCATAACTCTAGGCCCTAGGGCTTGTTCCTGGGACTAAGTTTGGTCGTAGTCGCGGCAGCAGAAGGATAAAACGAGGAGCCTGAGCCCGCTTCATCCCTGCCTCCGCCAAGGGCGTGAGAAAGGTCGAGCGAAGTAGGGAAACGGCGGGGCCTGTTGCCGGGCGAGAAAATGTTTATCTTAAGGATATCAGGGATTTATTCCCTGTTGTGGGTTTTTACCTATGAACAAATGACCCGGTGATACGTCCAAAACGTATCTATAATTTCTGCTTGCTCCATGCCTCTTTTGTGTGATATTGCTATGATATTTATGCACTTCCATACACTTTTGATCATATTTGGACTAACCTATTAACTCAGTGCACCACAGTGCCAGTTCCTGTTTTCTGCTGTTTTTCTATTTCAGGTTTCCCCCATATTAAAAGTGCCCTAAAAATTCCGGGAAAAATACAGGAAAAATCAACGTATCGGGAGCTTTCGGAAAAACCAAGGCAGGGCCAGAGGGAGCCAGGGGCAGCCCAGGCGGCCTGCCCACGCGGCCCCCCTCCTGGCCGCGCCGGGGGGGCGCCTGGGCCCCCCTCTCCGCCTCTGGTGACCCCCTTGGGCATATATTTAACATGCGTCCCGAAACCCTCGAGGACGGAACCCTTTTTCGCGATCTCATCTCTGTTCCGCCGCTGCCGCGCTTCCAAGATCGGGAGCACAAGGAGAACTCTTCCCGGCACCCTGCCAGAGGGGAGAACCACCACAGGGAGCTTCTCCACCACCATGGACGCTTCCCAGATGAGTTGTGAGTAGTCTCCCTTGGACCATGGGTCCATGACCAGTAGCTATGTGATGTTCTCCTCCCCTCTTTGTTCTTCATCGATTAGACCTCGTGAGCTGCCCTACATGATCGAGGCACATATGTAATCTTTATGTTGTTGCTCTGCTGAGTTTGCTAGGATCCGATGGATTATGAGATTATGTTCAGATTGTGTGTGAGTAATATATTTAATTCACCTCTTTTATATTTATGTTCTTGAGTAATTCTTGCATGTTCTCCGTTGCTGTTTATTGCTTTGGCCAAGTAGTAGGTAGTAACTCCAAGAGGGAACGTTATGCTTGATTGTGGGTTCATGCCCCTCGATGACTAGCTTGAGTGACAGAAACATGAGTCTAGGGGATGTGTTGTTGCCACAAGGGGGAAAACAACGGTGCTTGTACTTGCGGGTGCAAGGATTGTTTACTTTACGCAAAGTTCTTTTAATGCAGTTGTCTGTTGCTTTGAGTTTACACTTTGGGTGGGACTCGCAACTTAATACAAGCGAGATGTTCTGGATAGATATCTCAAGGTGTCTGATTAGTAGTAGATGCAGATGGATTTCGGTCTACTTGCCTTGGCGTACCGCCCATGCTTTTGAGCTTCTACCTTTCTTTGCAGCATAGTTAGCATTGGTTTGCGCACATAATCCTGTCAATTGCCCAGCTGTCAGGGATATTACTAGCAGGTATGAACCGGCTAGTGTAAACCGGATTATGGTAATATCGTTGTATCATTGTAATACTTAGCAGAGGCTACGGCCCATGAGATCTTAGGGCCCATGTATAGAGTTACGGTTTGTAAACCGCCTGATGATGTAACTTGAGAGATAAGGAAGAAAACGTGGAGACCGAGGCGGACACAAATATGAGCCGGCCTCGGGACTCTGTAAACCGGACCGGGCGTCACTTCTATATAAAGGGCGACCCGGCGACGGTTCAGGGACAAGCAAGAAACAACCCGTCGAGACACAGGCAAGCGATCCGCTCCCTGTTCTTCGACGCCCAAGCAATACCAAACCAAACTAGACGTAGGCTTTTACCTTCAACGAAGGGGCCGAACTAGTATAAACCTTCTGTGTCCTTTGTGTGCTTTTAACCCCTTCAAGCTAACCCGTGCGATGGTTCCATTAACAAGTTCGTTAAACCGGACATCTGCCGTGTTAATTCCACCACAGTTGGCGCCCACCGTGGGGCCTCCGCACGATGGTTTCGAGTTCCTGAAGGGCAGCTTTGAAGAGCTCAAGGGTTACGCGGTCGGCCGGATGACCAAGAGTCGCCACGGCCGGATCTACATCGACGACGCCGGCTGGGGACCGGAGGCCGATTCAATCGAATACGGGTACCGGGTTCCCTTCGGCGGCATCCACGTCTTCATCGGCTAGATCGGCGAACCGGGACCTGAGCCGGATGTCTTCCCCAACATCGTCGAGCCGGCTCAGCGTGCGAGATCGGCCCGGATTCAGCCCGCCTTGAAGCACGTCTTCGTTGGAGCAGTTCATGGGGTCCAGGCCGAGGACGGATCGGAATCCGGTGGCGAGACGGTTGTCTACTCCGACGACGAATCTTCATCCGGAGAAACTGAATCTTTGTATCAGTTGCGGGATGGCCGATCTGAGGGTGAGTCCGACGGAGACAGTATTCCGGGCCCCTTTGTCCCGCCAAACCGGGTGGCTGTCTTTATGGCTGGTTCACAACCTACGCCGCAGTTCACGGTGATCGGGGCGACAGCAGAAGCTGGTGTTGGGGGGAGTGGCCAGACCCTCTCGCCCACTGACGTTCTATCCACTTTAGTCGAGGAGTTCATAGCCCGAGCCATGGCAGAGGTAGCTCCAGCAGACAAAGCGCAACATGATGCAGAGCTCCTTCAGTTAAAGGGCCAGATTGATCAAGCAAGGGAAGATCTAAAAACAGAGAAGGCTATGATAGCGATGAGGCAGGCGGAGCTGAATGACCAGGCTTTTCATCTAAGGATGGAGCAGGCCTCTGCACAGGGAGTAAGGAGTCGGAAGTACCAGTCTCGTCTACCGCCGGTTTACGAGGCGACAGATCTTTTCAGGACACCCGGGGCGGGGACTAGCAGTGATCCGGCTTTAAACCGGAGGGCGCCCCCAGCAAGGGATGAACCGGTTCAGCAGCCTACTGCGGAGCAAGATCGGCGGGTCACGTCTACGCCTTACGTTCCTACCCCTCCGGGTCATTATTCAAATCCCTTGTACAACATTGTTGCTGCTGCCTCACGCTTGGCCGCTTTACCTATTGAGGGGACATCTCCTGTGGCATTGGAGGCACGCAGGGTTAAGGATCTACTTAATACGGCATTAATACAACAGCAACCATATTCTCATAGCCGGGAGAGGCTCCATTCAACACCACGCCCCAGCCGGAGTTACACTAGGCATTGGGAGGAACCAGAAGTGTCTAGCAGTGAACGCAAGCGACACCGGCACAGACAGAATAATCCGGCAGGCGCGGATGCACAAGCTCAGGATGTAAATCAGGTTAGATCGGTAGCCCGGGAGGAGATCC
This sequence comes from Secale cereale, assembly GCA_902687465.1. NCBI lineage: Eukaryota > Viridiplantae > Streptophyta > Magnoliopsida > Poales > Poaceae > Secale > Secale cereale. The sequence goes on from LR738715.1 coordinate 281,840,703, forward strand.
GTCAAACGACGCTGGTTCACACAAACACAGCAGAGACAGGAGTCACAACGAGTTCCTTTGGGGTGCAGTGTCTTAGCCCTGCTTTACGGAGCATGAAGCTGCCCAAGGATTTCAAAGGTCCGCGTAAAGTGCCTAATTACACAGCAGATTTGGCTCCAGAAGCTTGGGTTGAGAGTTAGGAGATGGCCATGGAGATGCTGGATGTAGATGAAGCGGCTTGTGCAAAGTACTTTACTATGATGCTTGAAGGTACAGCCCGGACCTGGTTAAAGGGTTTACCCCCTAATTCCATCGGGTCATGGGGAGAGCTACGTCGCCAGTTTATCAAAAATTTCAAAGATACGTGCAAGCAGCCGATGTCAATAGTGGATCTAGCAGCCTGTGTGCAAGGAGAACAGGAATCTACAAGTGCATGGGTGCGACGAGTGTCAGAGATCTTGCATTCTTCGAATGGTATAAATCCCAGTACGGCAATAGTGACATTGGAAAACAATTGCCGGTTTGAGTCTCTAAAGTTAAAACTAGGACGACTTAAACGGGATTGCAATGATATGGGGACTCTCATGAGCGCTCTGGTGAAGTACGGGGACTCTGACAACAATAAGTATCCGGAAGCAGAGGGGGACAAGGCTGGAAAGGTCAATAAGCCTGGTAAGCCGGCACAGGTTAATCCGGCTGGCTCCAGTTTCTTAGGCAAGCGAAAGGCAGAGGGTGGCTCTGATTTCGTGGCCAATACCCAAGTTCAAGGGGGTTTTCAGCGCAATAGGGGCAAACCACCTCCCCAAACCAGCGGAGGGGACGTCAGTAGGGACCAGGAGTTAAGTCAGCCTTGTCCGAAGCATAGCACAAGGGAACGACCAGCAAAACACACTATAGGAGAATGCATGCCCTTGATGGAAGCCATAATGAGCCGCCTCAATTCTAATAACAGGCCTCCAAACGGCGGTTCAGGCCCGGGGTTCTACGGTCCGGGTCACTAGGGGAACAGCTCCGGATCAGGATATCGTGGCAATAACAGTGGTTATCATAACCGGGGCAATAATCAATATGGTCAAGGTGGTTATAATCACCAGGGCAATCAGCCGCATGGTCAGAGTAGTTACAATAACCAAGGCAGCCAACAGCAGGGCCAAGGTAATCACAATAACCAAGGTAATCAGCAGCGTCAGCAACAGCAGCAGCAATCCGGATATCAGAGTAATCCGAAGGAGTTGAGTAGTGGGCAGTATCATGTGTTTACCACGAGCTTGTGTAAACGAGATCAAAAGGTTTTGAAGCGGGCGGTCCACGCGGTTGAACCGGCGACGCCGCAATTCCTACGCTGGTCAGAGCAGCCCATTGTGTGGAGCAGGGAGGATCATCCGATGCGAGTTGATAATCCGGGCCACTTGGCTTTGGTGGTAGCACCACAGGTGGGTGGCTACAAGTTCACTAAGGTTCTTATGGATGGCGGCAGCGTCAATATCCTGTATTATGATACTTTCCGACGTATGGGATTGACGGATAAAAAGCTCAGACAGTCAAATACGGTATTTCATGGAGTAGTGCCAGGTAAGTCATCCTACCCGGTCGGAAAAATTGATTTAGAAGTTACCTTTGGAGATGAATAGGATTCCAGGTCAGAGATGATAACCTTTGAAGTCGTCAAGATTCGGAGCCCTTATCATGCTCTATTCGGGAGGACGGTTTATGCCAAGTTTATGGCTAGGCCGTGTTATGTTTATTTGCAGCTCAAGATGCCGGATCACAAAGGAACGATCACGGTTCATGGAAGTCGCAAGATTGCATTGGAGTGTGAAGAGGGAGACGCTGCTTACGCGGAGGCAGTGTGTGCTACAGAGGAGTTGAAATTTTATAAGGATAATGTTGATCCGGCAGACATGACCCCGTTGAAGAAGCCAACTACAGAGCATGATCCGGCGTTGAAATTTAAATCGGCGGAGGAGACCAAGCAAGTTGATTTTGTGCCAGGCGATTCATCCAAGCAGTTCACGATCAGCGCTAACCTTGATCTCAAATAGGAAAGCGCGCTCATCGAGTTCATCCGTGAGAACCGGGATATCTTTGCATGGAAACCTTCTGACATGCCAGGTATACCGAGGGAACTCGCTGAGCACAGTCTTAATATTGATCCGAAGTTTAAACCGGTCAAGCAGTATCTACGCCGCTTCAATGAAGAGAGGCGCAAGGCTATAGGAGAGGAGGTGGCCAGGCTTTTGGCTGCAGGGTTCATAGTGGAAGTTTTTCACCCAGAGTGGTTGGCTAATCCGGTGCTGGTGTTAAAGAAGAATGGAAAGTGGAGAATGTGTGTGGACTACACAGACCTCAATAAAGCTTGTCCAACGGATCCTTTTGCTCTCCCTCGCATTGATCAGATCATCGATGCTACAGCGGGATGTGAGTGGCTAAGTTTTTTGGATGCATACTCAGGATATCACCAGATCAAGATGGCGGTTAAGGACCAAGAGAAGACAGCTTTCATAACTCCTTTTGGTGCTTTTTGCCATGTATCTATGCCTTTTGGGCTCAAGAGTGCCCAAGCAACTTATCAGCGTTGCGTACAGAACTGTCTTAAGGGGCAGATAGGAAGAAATGTTCATGCCGATGTGGATGATATTGTGGTGAAGTGAAGGAAGGAGGAGACGCTGATAGAGGACCTCAAGGAGACCTTTGACAATCTTCGGGCCTATAAGATGATGCTTAATCCGGAGAAGTGTGCTTTTGGTGTTCCGATAGGCAAGCTCCTTGGGTTTTTGGTGTCAAACAGAGGAATAGAAGCTAATCCGGAGAAGATCAAGGCAATCACATCTTTAACCAAACCGGTTTGCATTAATGATGTTCAGTGTATCGCTTGCCGGATCACAGCATTGAGCCAGTTCATTAGCCGTTTGGGGGAGAAGGCGATTCCGCTTTATCAGATGCTGAGAAAGACGGATCGGTTTATATGGAGTGATGAGGCAAATGCTGCGTTTGAGGATTTGAAGCGGCAGCTAGCAAGGCCACCAATCCTGGCTGCCCCTGTTGATAATGAGCCTTTACTGTTATATGTTGCCGCCAACGCACGAGCAGTTAGTGTGGCGATCGTGGTTGAACGGAAGGAAGCAGGGAAGGAATATCCGGTTCAGCGTCCAGTTTATTATGTGAGTGAAGTACTCATTGAGTCTAAGCAGAGATACCCACATTGGCAGAAGTTGGTGTATGGTGTGTTCATGGCAAACCGGAAGTTGAAGCACTATTTCCAAGGCCATCCAATAACTGTTGTTAGTTCAGCACCATTGGGGGACATAATCCAGAACAGGGAAGCTACGGGTAGAGTGGCGAAGTGGGCCATTGAGCTCAGCCCACATGAATTAAAATATGTGCCACGCACCGCTATCAAATCTCAGGCATTGGTAGATTTCATCAATGATTGGACAGAACTGCAAACACCAGAGGAGAAGCCGGATCTTACATACTGGACGATTCACTTTGATGGTTCAAGGCAGTTAGAAGGCTCGGGGGCTGGAGTTGTTTTAACTTCCCCGCGAGGTGATAAGTTTTGTTATGTCCTTCGTTTATTGTTTCCTTGCACTAATAATGCAGCGTAATATGAAGCATTGCTTCATGGCCTACGGATGGCAAAGGAAATGAACTTAAGCCGGGTCAAGTGATTCGGCGATTCAGATTTGGTGGCACAGCAAGTTTCAGGCAAGTGGGATTCGAGAGATCCTCTCATGGCAGCTTACAGACGAGAAGTTGAAGCAGTTGCTGGATATTTCAAAGGGTATCAAGTGGACCACATAGACCGGCGAAGGAATGAAGCGGCTGATGCTTTAAGCCGGCTGGGTTCTCAACGTAAACCGGTACCACCAAATACTTTTTTGGATGAGCTGCACAGTCCATCAGTACAAGTACCATCAGAGGAAGACCTGGCTGTTCCTGATCCGGAGGTACAGCTAGTTGCGGCGCTTCATGTTATTCCGGATTGGACGCTGCCCTATTTGGCGTATCTGAGCCGAGGAGAGCTACCGGACGACGAGATAGAGGCACGACAGATAGTCCGGCGTTCTAAGTCCATGACAATTGCAAACGGGGAGCTTCATCATCGCAGTGTCTCTGGAGCATTTCAGCGGTGTGTATCAGCTGAGGAAGGTTGTGATATTCTTCGTGAGATCCATGAAGGGGATTGTGGTCATCATGCCGGTTCAGAATCGTTGGTGGCTAAAGCTTTTCGACATGGGTTCTATTGGTTGACAGCTCATGCTGATGCGGCGGATCTAGTCCGGAAGTGTGATGCTTGTCAGACGTTTTCACGACGTGCTCTTGTTCCGGCACAGGAGCTCCGGATGATACCAATAACCTGGCCGTTTGCGACTTGGGGGCTTGATATGGTTGGACCCTTTAAGCGATCCCAAGATCAAAAGACTCATCTATTGGTGGCTGTGGATAAGTTTACAAAGTGGATTGAGGCAGAGCCTGTGAGCAAGTGTGATGCGGCAACAGTAGTTAAATTCATCAAAAAGGTGATTTTCCGGTTTGGCTTTCCACACAGCATCATCACAGACAACGGCACCAATTTATCTAAGGGTGAGATGGAAGAATTTTGTCAACGGGAACATATTCGCCTAGACGTATCTTCTGTGGCCCACCCGCAAACCAATGGTCAAGCTGAAAGAGCAAACCAGGAGATTTTGCGAGGTATCAAGCCCCGGCTTATGACTCCCTTGCAAAGAACCCCAGGATGTTGGGTTGAGGAGTTACCTTCTGTCCTTTGGAGTATCAATACTACACCAAGCCGGTCCACGGGTTACACACCTTTCTTTATGGTATATGGTGCTGAAGCGGTCCTTCCAAGCGATATCCGTCATGATTCACCAAGGGTGACGGCTTATGTTGAAGCGGCCAACTGATACGTCCAAAAGATATCTATAATTTCTGCTTGCTCCATGCCTCTTTTGTGTGATATTGCTATGATATTTATACACTTCCATACACTTTTGATCATATTTGGACTAACCTATTAACTCAGTGCACCCCAGTGCTAGTTTCTGTTTTCTGCTATTTTTGTATTTCAGGTTTTCCCATCACGAAAACTGCCAGAAAAATCCCGGAAAAATTATATAAAAAATCAGCGTTTCGGAAGCTTCCACACGGCCGAAGTAGGGCCGGAGGGGGCCACCAGGGCTCCAGGCGCCTTGGTGGCGCGGCCCCCCTCCTGGCCGCGCCGGGGGGGGCGCCTGGGCCCCCCAGATCTCCGCTGATGCCCCCTTTTGGCATATATTTAACACGCGTCTCGAAACCCTTAAGGACGGAACCCTTTTACGCGATCTCATCTCTGTTCCGCCGCCGCCGCGCTTCCAAGATCGGGAGCACCAGGAGAACTCTTCCCGGCACCCTGCCGGAGGGGAGGATCACCACCGGGAGCCTCTCCACCACCATGGACGCCTCCCGGATGAGTTGTGAGTAGTCTCCCTTGGACCATGGGTCCATGACCAGTAGCTATGTGATGTTCTTCCCATAATTCCACAACACCAACTGTAATTTGCTTACCTCGCTTAGCTGTTTTATCGTCTTTTGGGAGAGAGACATCACTAGTGAACATCATGGGACCCCGGTCCATATTACCATCACTGATCACACCCGCTATTTACTTCCTGTTCTTATTTCCTAGTTGCAGTCATACCTATCACTATTATCTCTTGCGTTTGATCCTTTGTAAACGACAAGGCCGGAGGGATTGACAACCTCTCTGTACTCGTTGGGAGCAAAGTTATTTGTATCTGTGTGCAGGTCCTGTCAAAGCAAAAGTTTCTGGCGCTATTGACACCTTCTTGTTGAACCTAGGAGTCTCAGGGGAAATCGATCATTGGTATCTTTGCCAAGGGAAAACTACCGCTACACTGCATCTCAAACCTTCCACTTGGGGTAACCAACGAGGGGCGAGAAGCCATCAAGCAAAGTTTTCTGGCGCCGTTGCCGGGGACTCCACTCTTCAAGATAGGGGAGTTGCACGCTATCTTTTATATTTGCTTTTTAGTCTTGTTAGTTTACCTTTCAGTTTTCTTTATGTCTTTTCACTAGTTTTGCTTAATGGAAAACAACAAAAATATGAGAGAGCTTTATAAGCTCTACCTTGCTTTGGGACATGATGTGTTTGAAGAGAAAAATAAAAAACCTATGGAACTTTATTATTTGCATAACAATCATGATGGTGGTGATGTTATTAGTATGCTTTCTTTGAATATCAATATTGCTAATGACATGGAAAGCTCTAAGCTTGGGGATGACACGTTTGATGAACATGATATTTGTAGTCCCCCAACTTTTGAAGAGAAAATTTACTTTGATGATACTTTGCTTCCTATATATGATTACAATGATGAATATGATGTTTTCAGTCCACCTACTACTGAGGATAAAATTTATTATGATTATGATATGCCTCCTAAATACAATGATTACCATGATGGTTATGATTGCTTTACTCTCACTATTCCTAATAAGAAAGATTTTGCTTATATGAAGAGTAATGATACCTTTTTGCATGTGGATCATGGTAACAATGCTTTATGTGATGCTTATATTGTTGAGTTTATTCGTGATCCCACTGAAAATTATTATGAGAAGGGAACATATTCTTATAGATATTCCAATAATATCAAGTTCCCTCTCTTTATGTTGAAAGTTTTGAAGCTGCACTTGTTTTGTCTTCCTATGCTTATTGCTTTGTGCTTCAATGAATTATTGTATTGCAATATTCCTATGCATAGGAAGCATGTTAGGCTTAAATGTGTTTGGTATTTGCTTCTTGATGCTCTCTTTTGTTCTTCAACTCTTATTCCTACGAGAGCATCATTAAAGTCTTAAGCCTATCTTTATGGCTCTAAAGAAAGAGCTCTAGGAGACAACCCTTGTTATCTTTGCTTTCAGTTTGTTCTTTCAGTTTTAGTGGTCTTGATGTTTGTTACTACTGTAGCAACATCATTGTATCTTTACTTTTCAGCTTTGTGCCAAGTTTAGCCTCTAATTGCAAGAAAGTTCAAAAGTTGTGACGTGCTGTCCAGGAAACAAATTCTGTCCTTGGACAGAAAAATTCGTATAAAATCACCAAATCATCTTTTTGGTCTGAATTTTTTCGACAGCGTGCTCTATACAATTGTCTTTCGGGCGTCTGTTCTGAGTTTTTTTATTAGAGTTGCAAAAGTGCCCCGAAAAAATCATTTACTTCCTGCTGGTCTGTTTTTCACAGATTATGTCCTGTTTTGCCTTTCTTTCATTTTGCAAACCTTGAGCTTGCTTTTTCTTTGCAAAAACCTTTTGGCAATCTTGAGAAACAGTAGACCTTCAAGAATATCCTTATTTCCAGCAAGGAACAATTATTTTATTATGGGTACTAACCTCGCTAATCAGATTATGATGAGTTATGTATGAAGGGAGTTTTCAAGTGTGCGAGGGAAGATGATAAAAAGATTCAGGAGTGTCAAACGCTCAAGCTTGGGGATGCCCCCATGCACCCCCAAGAAATATTCAAGAAGACTCAAGCGTCTAAGCTTGGGGATGCCCCCGTGCATCCCCTTCTCCATCAACATTATCAGTCCGTCTTTCGTTCCACTATATTTTTATCACTTCATGTGTTATGTGCTATGCTTGGAGCGTCTTGCTTTTAGTTTTCCTTTTTAGTTTTCTTTAGATTTTCATAACGAGTTGGAACTCAGCTTTCTTTGTGTGGCAGAGAGACACGCTCCACTTCAACCTAGAACACAACATAGCATTTTCATGTCTATCTTTGCTGTGTATGTTCTTGGTCTTTCAATAGCTACTGTCATGTTCACCTCTTAGTTTTCATGCTTATCTTTGTAAAGAGCTTTTGTTTAGTTGGTCGCTGGAACTCTCTTTAGTTATCATGCTTATCTTGTTAAGAGAGTTTGCTTCTGTTGCATTGGTCGATATGTCTATGACAAAAATGCTACGTGCATAATGGTGCTTAGTAGTTCATGTTTTCTTATGGTTAGTCTCAAATAGCTGGGGGGTTCCCAATGTGTTATTAGAGTACCAACATGATTTGTTTGCCTATGATGTGGTATGGTTTAGTGATATCTTCCTTCGAGAATTTATTTTGATTGACTTGGCGTATGCTCACGCATATTTAAGACTGTAAAGAAAGTCTGTCAAGCCTTGATGATCTTTAATTTCTGAGTAGCGATATAACTTCCATGCCTGATTCAATGTTGCTTTGTCGCTCTGCATGATTATGACCGTCATTGCTCTCTTAGTTGGTCGCTCCCAGTCTTTTGCTAACCTTCGCCTGTACTAAGCGGACTGACTGCTTGTGCATCCAAAATCCTTTAAACCAGTTATGCCATATGAGTCCACCATACCTTCCTATACATGGTATTTACCTGCCATTCCTAACGAAGACTTTCATGTACCATCTCGAAATTATTCAAAAAAGCATTTCTATTTTGTGCCTCTGTTTTAGTTCATGAGGAAGTAGTAGTTAATTCATGATCTTTTTAAGTTGGACAAGCTTCACCCCGGGATTGCATGTCTAATGTGCAAACCCATAATACGAGAAGGAACTGGCATAGAGTGCGCCCGGCTCATTAAAAAATAATATAAACAAACAAACCCTCCTTCACGCTTTGTTCATGAGAAATCAGAAAACTTTGGCAGTGATAAACAAAGGAGATTAAGAGGATGTCATCCTCCTCATTCGGGAGCCGTTCCTCGAAACTTGTCCATCTCAAGAATTAATTGAGTTATCTGCTAGCATTCGTTGACGAAACATGCATATCCAAAAAAATAATTATTGCCTCTGTTTTTAAAACCAAGAGCTCTGGTACATGCTTTGTCTTTGTTTCCGACAACGGGTTTTCAACCTTGCCAACAAAAGCCACGGTTCGAGAGTCTCCACCTTCTTTAAGCACCTACTACTGAGAGCATGATTGTCATTCTGAGTGTAATGTGCATTGTCCCAAAGTAGCATTGTCTTTTGCATGATTGTGATATCGTTTATTCTGAAATCATTGTATCTAGTCGTCACTTAAACCTTGGAGGTGCCCCTGCATTTATGTTTTGCTTCACTAAAGGGGGCAAGCGAGATATCACTTTATCATATTTGCACACCATGCTCATTACAAATCTATTTGATGTTTCAGTATCATATTGTAAAACTTTCAGTTCTTTGTGATTTTCTCATGAGGCAACTTAATTACTACAGCTTCATTGTCTCAGTAAGCTTTTGTCATGTGACTATGAAAAGTCCTTATATGGTTAATAGCATGTCACCACAGAAATTATGCTTGTTATCATTTACCTACTCAACGACGAGCAGGAATTAAGCTTGGGGATATTGATACGTCCAAAACGTATCTATAATTTCTGCTTGCTCCATGCCTCTTTTGTGTGATATTGCTATGATATTTATACACTTCCATACACTTTTGATCATATTTGGACTAACCTATTAACTCAGTGCACCCCAGTGCCAGTTTCTGTTTTCTGCTGTTTTTGTATTTCAGGTTTTCCCATCATGAAAACTGCCAGAAAAATCCCGGAAAAAATATATAAAAAATCAGCGTTCCGTAAGCTTCCACACGGCCGAAGTAGGGCCGGAGGGGGGCCACCAGGGCTCCAGGCGCCCTGGTGGCGCGGCCCCCCTCCTGGCCGCGCCGGGGGGGCGCCTGGGCCCCCCAGGTCTCCGTTGATGCCCCTCTTTGGCATATATTTAACAAGCATCCCGAAACCCTCGAGGACGGAACCCTTTTTCGCGATCTCATCTCTGTTCCGCCGCCGCCGCGCTTCCAAGATCGGGAGCACCAGGAGAACTCTTCCCGGCACCCTGCCGGAGGGGAGGATCACCACCGGGAGCCTCTCCACCACCATTGACGCCTCCCGGATGAGTTGTGAGTAGTCTCCCTTGGACCATGAGTCCATGACCAGTAGCTATGTGATGTTCTCCTCACCTTCTTGTGCTTCACTAATTAGACCTCGTGAGCTTCCCTACATGATCGAGGCACATATGTAATCCTTATGCTGTTGCTATGATGAGTTTGCTGGGATCCGATGGATTGTGAGATTATGTTCAGATTGTGTTTCAGTAATATATTTGATTTACCTCTTTTATATTTATGTTCGTAAGTAATTCTTGCATGTTCTCCGTTGTTATTTATTGCTTTGGCCAAGTAGTAGGTAGTGACTCCAAGAGGGAACGTTATGCTTGATTGTGGGTTCATGCCCCTCGATGACTAGTTTGAGTGACAGAAACATGAGTCTAGGGGATGTGCTGTTGCCACAAGGGGGAAAACAACGGTGCTTGTACTCGCGGGTGCAAGGATTGTTTACTTTACGCAAAGTTCTTTTAATGCAGTTGTCTGTTGCTTTGAGTTTACACTATGGGTGGGACTCGCAACTTAATACCAGCGAGATGTTCTGGATAGATATCTCAAGGTGGATGATTAGTAGTAGATGCAGATGGATTTCGGTCTACTTGCCTTGGCGTACCGCCCATGCTTTGAACCTCTACCTTTCTTGCAACATAGTTAGCATTGGTTTGCGCACATAATTCTGTCAATTGCCCAGCTGTAATTCGTTTACCTCACATAGCTGTTTTATCGTCTTTTGGGAGAGAGACATCACTAGTGAACATCATGGGACCCCGGTCCATATTACCATCACTGATCACATCTGCTATTTACTTTCTGCTTTTACTTACTATTTGCAATTATACCTATCACTATTATCTCTTGCGTTTGATCCTTTGTAAACGACAAGGCCGCAGGGATTGACAACCTCTCTGTACTCGTTGGGAGCAAAGTTATTTGTATCTGTGTGCAGGTCCAAGTTGATTGCTAATATCTGGCGCCGTTAGCAGTTGACACCTTCTTGTTGAACCTAGGAGTCTCAGGGGAAATCGATCCTTGGTATCTTTGCCAAGGGAAAACTACCACTACACTGCATCTCAAACCTTCCACTTGGGGTAACCAACGAGGGGCGAGAAGCCATCACCAATGAGCAGGCGAGGCAAGACAGTTTGGACCGGCTAGATGAAGAGCGTGATATAGAAGCAGCACGGTCTGCGATCTATCAACAAGACTTGCGCAGATATCACAGCCGCCGGATCAAGACAAGGACGTTCCAGGAGGGAGACTTAGTACTCTGGCTCATCCAAGATCAAACAGATATGCACAAGCTATCCCCGCCTTGGGAAGGGCCCTTTGTGGTCAGCAAGAATCTGCACAACGGTTCATATTACCTGGTGGACGTCCGAGAACACAAGGACTCACGGACATCGGAAGAAGAAACGAAGAGGCCGTGGAACATCGCCCTCTTGCGGCCCTACTATACCTGAGCCATGAGCTCCACTGTATCCTATGTATATATTATGATTAATGAATAAACCGGCACCCTCGGTAAACCGGGGGCTCAGCCTTTTTCCAATACAAATATCTTATGGGGACAACCATACATATATTATCATATGTCATATTTCAAATAAATCGATCGGTTTAAACTGATTTTGCAGAGCATATGCACTCATGAGCAATAGTTCACTGAAGAGCTTTTTTCAAGCATAAGGTCGTATCAGGACCAAAGAGGACAATTCATAGAGGCCCTCTGGATGGTAAGCCATCCAGTGATTGGCTAAAGTTTTTTCCTATGGTTCTAAGGAACCATAGAGGCCCTCTGGATGGTAAGCCATCCAGTGATTGGCTAAAGTTTTTTCCTATGGTTCTAAGGAACCATAGAGGCACTCTGGATGGTAAGCCATCCAGTGATTGGCTAAAGTTTTTTCCTATGGTTCTATGGGAACCATAGAGGCCTTCTGGATGGTACCCGCATCCCGTGATTGGCTAAAGTTTTATATGGCCAGCAGGGGGCAGGATTGTACCCGAATTCTAGCTTAACCCCTGTTGGTCATATCTGGTTCCTATGGATGGTACCCGCATCCATCGACCGGCCTTCTGGATGGTAAGCCCATTCCATTGATTGGCTGAACCTTGCTTTGAGCTTGGCAGCTCGTAAAAAGCCTCGACTACACGGTTTTATTTGCAAATTTGCATTTCTGGTTTTTATGTTTTATGGTTCTTTAATCCGGAGTGGGACAACTCAAGAAGTTGACCACATATCTACAAAGTTAAAAGATTGGGTCATGAACACCAGCATGAGTTAAAAGTTTGGGTCATGAAAACCAGCATGAGTTAAACCGGTGTTCATTATAACCCGGATCAGCCATTAGGCAAAAGCCAAGTATATCTACAAATGTCTGGACAAAGTTCCAGCGTGATCTAAACCAGCGTCTCTTATCAAATCCGGGATTACTATTGGATCTATCAAAGATTCCGTCAGCAATTTTAAATTCTACCGGATTAAAAATATCAAGTATGCTTGATGCCAGGTATGAAGTTATTTTTTACAAACAAAACACTTGTTAGATGTATTTTATGAGAGCAATTTAATTGGTCCAGCGGTAAAGCCGTTAGGACATATTTTCAGTATTATCTATGCAGGGATAGATGATATGCAGGATAAGACACATCAGGCCAAATTTAAATTGGCAACGTTAAAACAAGAAGTTGGGGCATCCGGATCAAAGCGGACAATGTTTTCAGCTATCCTATTACAAGGCATAGCAAGCCTGAACGGATTAAAGATTGCTCGGCAAAAGAAGATTGCAACTACAAAGATATGCTATGAGCTACGCTCCCTCCTGCTGCGACGGCTGGGTATCAACTTGGTCCGGAGTCTCCTCCTCTTCTTGAAGCAGCTGGAAGTCAGGGACGCACCAGTCGATTTTCGTTAAGGCACGAAAGTACATCTCTTCATTGATGAGTTTAGACGGATCGATATCTGGGGCGAAGGTATGAGGGCGTACTGGTGGGATTAGATTGACGGTATCATAAACTGGTCGCTCCATCCGCTCGTTCTGTAAATCATACCCCGGATGATACCTGGATAAATCTGATTCGGCCGCAAGTTTGCTGGCGAGAGGACGCATCTCCTTCATCAAGGCATGGAGATCTTTTGCAGTAAAAGCTGATCCGTCTTCTTTAGTGTCGGGATACCCACTCAAGGCTTCTTCCGGGTCAAAATCTGGGACCCAAGCTTTAGGTCTAGTAAGCGCCATGAGAGAACCGGCCCGAGCAGCAGATTTTTTCACTTCCTCTGAGCGCACTGGCAACACAGACAGCTTCTCTAATGTGCCTTGGATAGTGGTTGGGGCCGGTTTATTGAAATATGTTGCACTTATGATCCTTTAAGCGCCGGAATACAGCTGCTCGACCAAAGTATAACACGCCTTGAGTTTTTTCCATAAGTCATCCCCAAGATGGGTGACACGGCGCCCTGCATATGATTATCACCGTTAAACCGGCACGAATGGAAGATTACAAGGATGAAAGCAGGAATACAGATTAAATACTTACCGAAGACAGCAGAAGTCATCAATTCTATTTGCCGCTTTAAACCGGTTAACTCTTCAGTCACCGGATTAAGGGCTTCCTCAACGTCCTTTGCCCTTTTCTCCAGATCTTTTTTCTGAACCTCGAAGGCGGTCCGCTCTTCTTCAAAGAATTTCTTCAGCTGTTCAGCAGTCTTTAAACTTAGCGCCAAGTCTTTCTTGGCCTTAGAAGCAGCAGACTCCGTTTCAGCAAGTCTGTTCCGGAGTTCACTGATTTCTTCAGCCCTCCGGTTTAAATCAGCCTGCAAGGAAAATCAAGTGGCAAGAAGCGAAAATCAGACAAGTCTCAAGCACACAAGCAAGTTGTCTACTTGACACTTGGGGGATAATGGGCAATTGAAGCGTTAAACAGCAGCAATTCAAAGACAAAGTCTCAAGCACACAAACAAGTTGTCTACTTGACACTTGGGGGCTAATGGATAGTTGAAGTATTAAAAGAAAAAGTCAGGCAAGTCCCAGGCGCATAAACCGAGTTATGCCCCTGGCACTTGGGGGCTATTGTAAGATCATTTGATTAATCAGGAAGTACCGGTTCACCATCTAAAACATAGCTAAACCGGAACTTGGGGGCTGCTACAGTATAGACAAAAGTACATTGAAAGTAAAAAGGAAATGCAAAGGATTACCTCATACTTGTCCTTCATCAAGTTAATCAAGCCTGCTTCATAGTCCCGACCAGTGTGAAGACGGTTCAAGTACCCGGAATAGAGCTCCTGGGCACTCATGTCAGCAAAGCTAGACAGCTCGGTACTCCATTTACCCTTTTCTTGATGCAGCTTCTCCGCTTTAGCCGTATGTTTGGCTAAGACAGTGGGCTCAGCAGGAGCAGTGTAAGCTGTGTGAGTTATTTGAACTTCCGGAGAAGCAGTTGTTGGTGGTGGGGTCGCGGTGTGAACCGGGCTAGCAGGAGCCGGATTGGTCCGAGGAGAATTGGCCCGGGCAGGACTTGCCGGTTCACGAACATCCTCAATATTGGGATTCTCAGGCACAGTGGTATGATCCACAGGAGCGGGATTTTCAAGCGGCATTGTGGGCTCGCCTTCTGGAGGGACGTTTGTATCCGGATCAACTGCCGGATCATCAATGGCAGTTTCAGCAGTGGGTTTGTTGACTTTCGGTTTTTTGCTAGGCTTTGGCTTGCTGAAAGAAATTGAAAAACAAGTCAGAACTGTAAAGCAAAGTGCAATCATAAACCGGTTAAATTAAAAGACTTACCCTGGGACAGTTTTCAGGGGTGGGAGTTGTGTAGCAGTTGATTCGCCGGAAGAAGATAAGGGAGTATCCTGATAATCAGGGTTAGACAGTTTAAGCGGTTTGCGTATAAGCCCGGCCTTGGGATGAAGAAGAGTTGGAGAGAGTATAACCTCAGAGCGGCGCCTCCGAGCTGGAGTAAGAGAGATTCCAGATGATTCAACTGCAAGGCCGCTATGGGGGTAGTCCGGCGAAGGGCTTCATGTTGCTGTTTCTTCAAAAGAAAATTGGGATCCAATTGAGCATAAGGGTGAGAAAACTGATATTTCCGGACTGTCCGATGACTTTTTTGTGGAAGTGGTTCTGAATCGGAAGAAAGGATAGTTACCTCAATTTCGGCCGGTTTATCTCCTTCAGCCAACTCCTGTGAAAAGTTACCGTTAAATACAAGTATGGATAAAAAATGAGTAAGGCAGAACCGGATTAACCCATACCTCGGAGTCTGGATCATCATCTTCGGCATGTGAACCGGAGCCAGCAGCCGCCTTTCTCTTCTTGATAGCGAAAGCTTTCCGGCGTGGCTGTTTTCCGGCTTTTTCTTGTGGCTTCCTCTTCCAGAAGGATCATCAGACTATTCAAAAGGTGAAGATAATTGAAAGAACGGTTTAAAGGAACGGATTACAGACATGCGAAGGAAAGCAAAACTTACTGCACGCAGCTTGTTTTTCTTGTAATACGGAGCCAATCCGGTTTGGCTGCATTCGTCTAAGGAGACATTGAGCATCTTTTTAGCCGATTCAATAACTTCCGATTCGGAAAGTTTTTCCTTGGAAAACCGTTGAGGATCATCCGGTTTACCAGAATATTTACACATCAAGCTCGGGCGCGGGCTCAGAGGAAGGATACTCCAAGAGAGCCAACAACGCGTAAAATCTACTCCGGTTAAGCCATTGGCCATAAAAGCCTTTAGCCTGGCAAGTTGAGAAGCAAACCGGGGCCGCTCTGAAGAGCTGAGGCGTTGCGGCAAAGGGTGGTCCTCTGGAAGACGGTGCTCGCGATAACCCGGCAGTGGGTTTTCCCCTTCAGGTGAAGTGTCAATACAATAAAACCAAGATTTGTTCCACTCCTTGGGATGCGTGTGGAGAGCAGCATGAGGAAAGACCGCGTCTCTCCTTTTCTGAATACTGACCCCGCCCAGTTCTTGATGAGGTCCGCTGGTGAACTCAGTACGCCGGTTCAGATGGAAGAAGTCCCGGAACAGATCAACAGACGGCTCTTCTTGTAAGTACACCTCTGAGAAAACTTGAAAATCACAGACGTTGAAAACAGAATTGGGACCTATGTCCTGAGGGTGAAGTTGAAAGGCAGCAAGCACATCCCGGAAATTTTTTGAACCGGGAGGAGTAAAGCCTCGGGCAATGTGGTCAAAGAAGACAATAATTTCCCCCTCTTTAGGAGTAGGAGGGCATTCATCTCCTAGAGCCCGCCACTTTAAAACGGATTGAGGGCCTAAAGTGCCGATTTCGGCAGCTTTGGCTAAATCTTCTTCCGTAATAATGGAAGGAACCCAGTTGCAAGAGACAAACTGTTTGGCCATAGCAACAAAAGAACAAGTGCTAAAAGGGGAAAATGTAAACCCGGATTATTTGAGTACAGCGGCCTAAACCGGAAGATATATGCAAGGATCACGCAACGGTTTAGACAAAGGGACTAATGATACGGCTAACCCGGCGATAAACAGAAAACTGTATTACTACCGGTTCATTACAATAAAAGAGAAAGAGCTAAACCGTTGCGTTTGTCATGGAATTTTTTACAGAAGCAGCATATGACTGTTTAAACCGGAGCATACTTTACAGATCTACAAAGGTGAAGAAACAAGTTTTCGCAGACGGCTAAAGTAAAACAGATCTGAGCACTCCGGAAAAGGAAAAGTAAATACAAGACTATTACAGGAAGAACCGCAAGAATCTTATACAAAGCAGATGAATCTAAAAGACGAGATCTAAAGCATACAGTGGCGGAACGGAAGCAAGTTTAAAAGGTAAGATTTAAAGGCTAAAATTACTGCAAACTTGGCGCCTATGATGAACAGACGAAGCTATCACTAAAGTTTAATGGCGGAGATGCGAGGAAGAACCCTAGAGCTACGAATCTACAATGAGGAAGATGAAATACCTGGAAGCGGCGGCGGAGTTTCTCTGGTCACGCTCGGGTCGATGCAGCGGCCGGCGAAGACTTGGATTCGACGGACGTCGGCGGCGATTTGAGTTCGGCGGGCGACGGCGGAGTCTTGAACTCGGGCGACGGAGGAAGAAGAACGAATGAAAGGAGATAAAGAACAGAGGCAGCGGTATTTATAGAAGGGCAGAGTTGAAACGACAGGCGCGAGATTTCAGGAGGCGAAAGATTGGATAAAGATCCTCTGTCGCCTCGATTCTTGGGATGGCCCTTAAACAAAGTCGATAGACAGCTGGGTGCGTTAAATGTGGAGGTGACGTCATGATTAAATTAAGTGACTTTCAAGGATGACATCATGGCCGGTTTATAAAAATGAGAAGACACAAGAAGGAAGATTATGCAAGACTGGGAAGATTGATGTGAACAAGTTCAAATCATTCTGGGGCCTAATGTCAGGGATATTACTAGCAGGTATGAACAGCTAGTGTAAACCGGATTATGGTAATATCGTTGTATCATTGTAATACTTAGTAGAGGCTACGGCCCATGAGATCTTAGGGCCCATGTATAGAGTTACGGTTTGTAAACCGCCTGATGATGTAACTTCAGAGATAAGGAAGAAAACATGGAGACCGAGGCGGACACAAATATGAGCCGGCCTCGGGACTCTGTAAACCGGACCGGGCGTCACTTCTATATAAAGGGCGACCCGGCGACAGTTCAGGGACAAGCAAGAAACAACCCGTCGAGACACAGGCAAGCGATCCGCTCCCTGTTCTTCGACGCCCAATCAATACCAAACCAAACTAGACGTAGGCTTTTACCTTCAACGAAGGGGCCGAACTAGTATAAACCTTCTGTGTCCTTTGTGTGCTTTTAACCCCTTCAAGCTAACCCGTGCGATGGTTCCATTAAAAAGTCCGTTAAACCGGACATCTGCCGTGTTAATTCCACGACACCAGCTGTAATTTGTTTACCTCGCTTAGCTGTTTTATCGTCTTTTGGGAGAGAGACATCACTAGTGAACATCATGGGACCCCGGTCCATATTACCATCACTGATCACACCCGCTATTTACTTCCTGTTCTTATTTCCTAGTTGCAGTCATACCTATCACTATTATCTCTTGCGTTTGATCCTTTGTAAACGACAAGGCCGGAGGGATTGACAACCTCTCTGTACTCGTTGGGAGCAAAGTTATTTGTATCTGTGTGCAGGTCCTGTAAAAGCAAAAGTTTCTGGCGCTATTGACACCTTCTTGTTGAACCTAGGAGTCTCAGGGGAAATCGATCCTTGGTATCTTTGCCAAGGGAAAACTACCGCTACACTGCATCTCAAACCTTCCACTTGGGGTAACCAACGAGGGGCGAGAAGCCATCAAGCAAAGTTTTCTGGCGCCGTTGCCGGGGACTCCACTCTTCAAGATAGGGGAGTTGCATGCTATCTTTTATATTTGCTTTTTAGTCTTGTTAGTTTACCTTTCAGTTTTCTTTATGTCTTTTCACTAGTTTTGCTTAATGGAAAACAACAAAAATATGAGAGAGCTTTATAAGCTCTACCTTGCTTTGGGACATGATGTGTTTGAAGAGAAAATTAAAAAACCTATGGAACTTTATTATTTGCATAACAATCATGACGGTGGTGATGTTATTAGTATGCTTTCTTTGAATATCAATATTGCTAATGACATGGAAAGCTCTAAGCTTGGGGATGACACGTTTGATGAACATGATATTTTTAGTCCCCCAACTTTTGAAGAGAAAATTTACTTTGATGATACTTTGCTTCCTATATATGATTACAATGATGAATATGATGTTTTCAGTCCACCTACTATTGAGGATAAAATTTATTATGATTATGATATGCCTCCTAAATACAATGATTACCATGATGGTTATGATTGCTTTACTCTCAGTATTCCTAATAAGAAAGATTTTGCTTATATGAAGAGTAATGATACCTTTTTGCATGTGGATCATGGTAACAATGCTTTATGTGATGCTTATATTGTTGAGTTTATTCGTGATCCCACTGAAAATTATTATGAGAAGGGAACATATGCTTATAGATATTTCAATAATATCAAGTTCCCTCTCTTTATGTTGAAGGTTTTGAAGTTGCACTTGTTTTGTCTTCCTATGCTTATTGCTTTGTGCTTCAATGAATTATTGTATTGCAATATTCCTATGCATAGGAAGCATGTTAGGCTTAAATGTGTTTGGTATTTGCTTCTTGATGCTCTCTTTTGTTCTTCAACTCTTATTCCTACGAGAGCATCATTAAAGTCTTAAGCCTATCTTTATGGCTATAAAGAAAGAGCTCTAGGGAGACAACCCTTGTTATCTTTGCTTTCAGTTTGTTCTTTCAGTTTTAGTGGTCTTGATGTTGGTTACTACAGTAGCATCATCATTGTATCTTTTCTTTTCAGCTTTGTGCCAAGTTTAGCCTCTGATTGCAAGAAAGTTCAAAAGTTGTGACGTGCAGTCCAGAAAACAGATTCTGTCCTTGGACAGAAAAAATCGTATAAAATCACCAGATCGTCTTTTTGGTCTGAATTGTTTCGACAGCGTGCTCTATACAATTTTCTTTCGGGCGTCTGTTCTGAGTTTTTTGATTTGAGTTGCAGAAGTGCCCCGAAAAAATTATTTACTACCTGCTGGTCTGTTTTTCACATATTCTGTCCTGTTTTGCCTTTTCTTCGTTTTGCAAACCTTGAGCTTGCTTTTTCTTTGCAAAAACCTTTTGGCAATCTTGAGAAACAGTATCTCTTCAATATTATCCTTATTTCGAGCAAGGAAAAATTATTTTATTATGGGTACTAACCTCGCTAATCAGATTATGATGAGTTATGTATGAAGGGAGTTTTCAAGTGTGCGATGGAAGATGATAAAAAGATTCAGGAGTGTCAAACGCTCAAGCTTGGGGATGCCCCCGTGCACCCCCAAGAAATATTCAAGAAGACTCAAGCGTCTAAGCTTGGGGATGCCCCCATGCATCCCCTTCTCCATCAACAATTATCAGTTCGTCTTTCGTTCCACTATATTTTAATCACTTCATGCGTAATGTGATATGCTTGGAGCGTCTTGCTTTTAGTTTCATTTTTAGTGTTCTTTAGCTTTGCTTGCTGTTCATAACGAGTTAGAACCCAGCTTTCTTTGTGTGGTAGAGAAACACGCTCCACTTCAACCTAGAACACAACATAGGATTTTCATGCTTATCTTTGTTGTGTGTGTTCTTTGCCTTTCAATAGCTACTGCCATGTTTAGCTCTTAGTTTTGATGCTTTTCTTTGTAAAGAGCTTTTGTTTAGTTGGTTGTTAAACTCTCTTGAGTTTTCATGATTATCTTGTTAAGAGAGTTTGTCTGTTGCACTGAGTTGTGTGTCTCAACTTAAAGTAGGTAATTGAGGTTGCTATTTAATTTTAGTAGTAACTTGCAATAGTTTTGAGGTATTGCCATGAGTAATGTCTGAACTTTTGGTGTCAAGAGCTTTAGCCTATTAGTGATAGATGTCGTATTTTGGGCAATCCGTGTTTATTTTCGAAAACCTACAAAATAGTTGAGAACTTTAGCTACTAAATGGATCACTAATCTTTGGAGGGATCGAATATTAGAGTACACTCACGTACCATGGGTCGAGGATCCGCAAGGGTAACCAAACCCCCATACACACCTCCTCGGGGTACTTGTCTCTTTGTGAGCCTCCTAATTAGATTGAGAGTTACCGATAATAAGTGCATGAGTTCTTCGGACTAATGTGAGTATTCGAAGGTTGACACTTCCACCTATCCATATTTTTCTAGCCTCTTCGGTACCGTGCATTGCCCTTTCTCACCTCGAGAGTTGGCGCATACTTCGCCGGTGCATCCAAATCCTTGGCACGATACGCTCCTCATCATAAGCCTCATTATATCCTTCCTCAAAACAGCCACCATACCTACCTATCAAGGCATTTCCATAGCCTTTCCGAGATACATTGCCATGCAACAGCCATCTTCTCATGACTTGATCTTCATGTCATACATGCTTTTTGCTTGATCGATGAGCCGCATGATAGTTGGGTCTTGCCCTAATCATTGCTACATGACGCGCTAGTATCATTGCATATCCTGCTACACTGGCAGAGGCATACATTTGCATACATCATGATAGTTTCATTTTCTTTATGTTGAGTACTTTTGTAAAGTGTGAAAGATCTTCTATACTTCTTGTAATACATAGAGTGTTGCCCCTAAAGTGAGTAAAAGATCCCAAAGAGGACAAATCAAAAGATCCCAAAGAGGACAAAATCAAAAGATCTCAAAGAGGACAAATGAGAGATAAATAGAAAGAGCCATTGAGGCCACAAAAAATGAAAAAAAGAGAAAAAAAGAGAAAAAGAAATAAAAAGAGAGAAGGGGGCACACTACTATTTCTTTTGAGAGATCCACACTCGTACTCCATCTTATACCTTGTGCTCCATAGAGATTATCATTCATGCATATAGCTATGTGGGGACCTTTACACTATAGAACTTGGCTTGTATATTCCAATGATGAGCATCCTCAAAAGAGCTCTAGGTCTTCTTGAGCAAGCAAGTTGGATGCACCCCCACTAGTTCCATTGGAGAGCTTACCTTAGCTCATATGTGCATCCGTTGCATGGCAATCCCTACTCCTCGCATCATATCTATCATTTGGCTTTCTCTCGCCGATGATTGTCCTCATTGATGTGAGCCTTTCACACCTTTTTTTGTCTTCCCCCTCTATAATTTCTCTCTTTTCCATCCTAAGTGTCGACTTTCTTGCTTACGCTCATCCATTGCATGAGTGCTCAAAATATCGAAAGGGATTGGATCATTTTGACTTGTACCTGGCTGACGGTCTGGGGATGAGTCAAGATAAGATTCCAAAGAAGACCAAGTGTGAAACTTTAGTAGATTAAGTTCTGAACAATACAAAAACTATGTTTTACTCTCTCATATATCCCTATCCCCTTTCTTGCACGCAAATACCATTTGGAGACATTCGAGTCACGGACAACGAGAGCTCTTGCACCTTTATGTTCTTATGTTACTTGTTACAATGCTAATATAGACTCTTGCTTGTTATGACTTGAATTGGATTACATGCCTTGATTTATTTACTTAAAAGTTCTTATATGGTTGATAGCATGTCACCACAGAAATTATGCTTGTTATCATTTACCTACTCGAGGACGAGCAGGAATTAAGCTTGGGGATGTTGATACGTCCAAAACGTATCTATAATTTCTGCTTGCTCCATGCCTCTTTTGTGTGATATTGCTATGATATTTATGCACTTCCATACACTTTTGATCATATTTGGACTAACCTATTAACTTAGTGCACCACAGTGCCAGTTCTTGTTTTCTGCTGTTTTTCTATTTCAGGTTTCCCCCATATTAAAAGTGCCCTAAAAATTCTGGGAAAAATACAGGAAAAATCAGCGTATCGGGAGCTTCCGGAAAAACCAAGGCAGGGCCAGAGGGGAGTCAGGGACAGCCCAGGCGGCCTGCCCATGCGGCCCCCCTCCTGGCCGCGCCGGGGGGGCGCCTGGGCCCCCCTCTCCGCCTCTGGTGACCCCCTTTGGCATATATTTAACACGTGTCCCGAAACCCTCGAGGACGGAACCCTTTTTCGTGATCTCATCTCTGTTCCGCCGCCGCCGCGCTTCCAAGATCGGGAGCACCAGGAGAACTCTTCCCGGCACCCTGCCGGAGGGGAGAACCACCACCGGGAGCTTCTCCACCACCATGGACGCTTCCCGGATGAGTTGTGAGTAGTCTCCGTTGGACCATGGGTCCATGACCAGTAGCTATGTGATGTTCTCCTCCCCTCTTTGTTCTTCATCGATTAGACCTCGTGAGCTGCCCTACATGATCGAGGCACATATGTAATCTTTATGTTGTTGCTCTGCTGAGTTTGCTGGGATCCGATGGATTATGAGATTATGTTCAGATTGTGTGTGAGTAATATATTTGATTCACCTCTTTTATATTTATGTTCTTGAGTAATTCTTGCATGTTCTCCGTTGCTGTTTATTGCTTTGGCCAAGTAGTAGGTAGTAACTCCAAGAGGGAACGTTATGCTTGATTGTGGGTTCATGCCCCTCGATGACTAGCTTGAGTGACAGAAGCATGAGTCTAGGGGATGTGATGTTGCCACAAGGGGGAAAACAACGGTGCTTGTACTTGCGGGTGCAAGGATTGTTTACTTTACGCAAAGTTCTTTAATGTAGTTGTCTGTTGCTTTGAGTTTACACTTTGGGTGGGACTCGCAACTTAATACCAGCGAGATGTTCTGGATAGATATCTCAAGGTGGATGATTAGTAGTAGATGCAGATGGATTTCGGTCTACTTGCCTTGGCGTACCGCCCATGCTTTTGAGCCTCTACCTTTCTTTGCAGCATAGTTAGCATTGGTTTGCGCACATAATCCTGTCAAATGCCCAACTGTAATTTGTTTACCTCGCTTAGCTGTTTTATCGTATTTTGGGAGAGAGACATCACTAGTGAACATCATGGGACCCCGGTCCATATTACCATCACTGATCACACCCGCTATTTACTTCCTGTTCTTATTTCCTAGTTGCAGTCATACCTATCACTATTTATCTCTTGCGTTTGATCCTTTGTAAACCACAAGGCCGGAGGGATTGACAACCTCTCTGTACTCGTTGGGAGCAAAGTTATTTTTATCTGTGTGCAGGTCCTGTCAAAGCAAAAGTTTCTGGCGCTATTGACACCTTCTTGTCGACCCTCGGAGTCTCACGGGATTCGATCCTTGGTATCTTTGCCAAGGGAAATTTGCCGCTACGCTACATCTCAAACCTTCCACTTGGGGTAACCAACGAGGGGCGAGAAGCCATCACCCGTCAAACATTCCTTTTTCATTAAAAACATTCCATTCAAGTACAGTCCATAGGGAATGAAAAACATGAATAAGGGGATTACAAGTTTTAAACTTAACAAATGCCTGAAGGCTTACAGACTAAAAAGAGATAAGGTGCCCGTAATGCCTTTCTTGTCCCTTTCCTCAGGAGGTAGGTCAAGGAGGCGAGAAGGGCGAAAGGGGCGCCTAGGCGAGCTACGGGTGGCAGAAGACACCAAGAAGGCATCTCGGCGGCCTCCCAAGGGCTGGACGGTGATGACGGCGCCGGAGGCAGAGCTCGAAGACGAGGCGGCACGACGTCAGTACGCGACGAAGGCGTCGGTGCCCGCGTACTCCGACATGACAACCTTGCCGCCCGCCTTCTTCCTCTTCCTCTTCCGCAGCCTCCCTACGCCAGCCGCTAAGGAGACGACCCCGAGAAGTTCAAGGAGCCGGCGACGCGGATGATGGGGTCGCCAGTGCCACCAGGAGCGGCGCCCGACACCTAGTTGGACCCGTCATCCTGCCGTCCACCGCCCTCGTCGTCGCTGTCGCTGTCCTCCTCGTCACTCTCGTTCGAGGAGGAGTCTTCGTCATCAGAGGAGCTCTCCATGCAGCACCTCGCGCGAGTCCCGAGGTGCCCGAAGACCTTGACGGAGAGGTGGCCGTCCTCCATCAACTTGAAGTGGAGGGTGAGCCCATCCGTCAGGCTGTGGATGCGAGCGAACCTCTTCCATCCTTGGCAAAGATACATCACATGAGGGGCAGGGAAGTCGACGCGGGCCCGCGTGCCACTGATCCCACAACCCCTCATGTGCAGCCGCAGCGACTCCGGCGGATTCACCTCCATCTGCCGCGCAAATGGAGTCGGGAGACGAAGGCGACGGCGCGGCGAACCTCGCATCCTAATGAAGAACTCACAGGGGTCATCTCCAATATGACCTTCCACTTGAGGAGGAGCTGCTGGTGGGGGCGAGGCCGGCGGGCCGCCCCGTCCTCCTCTTCCCCGAGCACCCTGGCCTCGCCCACGGCCCTGCCCCCTCCCTCTTCCCCTCGTGGCCGGTTCGGCCACCGCAGGTGCAGGAGAAGGGGGGACGCGTTGTCGAGCAGCGACCCTCGCCGCCACCGTTGAGGAGCCGAGGTTTTCTCTCTTCATGGCGGACAGAAGAGAG
The DNA here is from genome assembly GCA_902687465.1 of Secale cereale. Classification (NCBI taxonomy): domain Eukaryota; kingdom Viridiplantae; phylum Streptophyta; class Magnoliopsida; order Poales; family Poaceae; genus Secale; species Secale cereale. Next base: position 281,865,558 of record LR738715.1, read on the forward strand.
GAGCAGAAGTTGAAGGAGAAAGAAGATGGAGGAGTGTGGGGCGCCGTCCCCTCCCTCCGCCCTTTATAAAGGGGCGAGGCTGGAGCTCGACCGCCCCGCTCGGCCAATCAAGACGCAGAAGGCGAGGGGGGCCGGGACCGACCCGCCGCCCCAACCAGCGGTGGCTCGGTTTCCCACCTCCACCGCTCGCCACCTCGAACGCATGGGAGGCACATGGCGAACGTGCAGGACCGAAAGGACGGGTGAGGCGACCTCTCCCCACCTCATAATCGTGGGGAGTAGACGCCTAGACGACCGCGCCTCGGCCCCGTCCAGTAAGCGGGCCGCGCCTCCACGCTCCCCCCCGTTTACGGGGAAAATGCGGGCCGCCTCATTTCGCATTTACTGCGACGTGACGCATGCCTGTGGAAACCGCCCCACGCATGCCGCCCACGTCACGCACGCCCCTCCACCCCGCGCCACGCGCGCGGGTCGTGGGAGGCGCAGCGCGTGGAAATTTTACCACGGTGTAAACCACCCCGCCTGCCCGCGCACCGTTCTGGGCCTAGCCCAACAACGTGTCGCGCTTATGTGTGGCCCAGGCCCGGGGGCTCCTGTCGGTGTACAAAAAGAGGGGTACACTTTTTGTACCCCTATGACTGTGCACGGGCAGTCTGAGCCACGGCGCCAACACACCAAGCATGGCGAGGGAGGCGAGCCGGGGCAAGACCGAAGCTTGATGGAGACTGGAGCGACGCCAAGAACAAGACCACAAAGAGCAAAGGGACGAAGCGGCTCTCCCCGGCAAGATCCTTGCCGGGGCCAGCACTGGCAGCCCCGGCAAGACCCTTGCCGCCGCAGCTCGCCCCGCGCCTACGGAGCGAATCACCCTTGAGTCCACTACCCCCATGGGGCGAGGATTCGGGAGATATCCCCGTGGTGGCATGCAGATCTTTGTGAAGACATTCAAGATCAGATACAAGTTGAGGAGACGACCCTTGGCGGGATTCCAGCCAAGGAGAACCACAAGGCCCCCGGCAAGCGCCTTGCCGGGGATGACAGCAGGCACTACGGCAGGACCCTTGCCGGAGCCCCGGCAAGGCCCTTGCCAAGGACACCCACAGGGCCACCGTCAGGCCCACACCAACTGGGTTTCCACCGACCCACGCAGCTGCCGACCCGACCAGCTGGACGGGCTCCTGCGTGGCAACCCACAGATCTTTGTGGAGACCTGCGTGGCAACCCACAGATCTTCGTGGAGAACACTTAATGTATGTCTTGCATGTGCTTATGTGTGGTGACAATGGGATATCACGTGATCCACTTGATGTATGTTTTGGTGATCAACTTGCGGGTTCCGTGACCTTGGGAATCTATGCATAGGGGTTGGCACACATTTTCGTCTTGACTCTCCGGTAGAAACTTTGGGGCACTCTTTGAAGTACTTTGTGTTGGTTGAATAGATGAATCTGAGATTGTGTGATTGATACGTCTCCAACGTATCTATAATTTTTGATTGTTCCATGCTATTATATTATCCTTCTAGGATGTTTTATGGGCTTTTATATACACTTTTATATGATTTTTGGGACCAACCTATTGACCCAGAGCCCAGTGCCAGTTCATGTGTTTTCCTTGTTTTTGAGTTTTACAGAAAAGGAATATCAAACGGAGTCCAATTGACGTGCCAATTTTTGATGATTTTTTCTGGACCAAAAGAAGCCCCTGAAGTAAAAGAGTTGGGCCAGGAGAGCCACGGGCTGCCCACGAGGGTGGGGCCGTGCCCTGGGCTGGTGGTGGCGCCGCCCCATCTCGTGGACCGCGCGGAGGGCCCCCTGACTTGTGCCCTACGCCAAAAAATCCTATAAATACTGAAGCCTTCGGAAATTAACCTAGATCGGGGGTTCCAACGCCAAAAGCCTGTGTAGCCACCGAAAACCGATCTAGACCCTGTTTCGGCACCCTGCCGGAGGGGGGGTCCCTCTCCGGTGGCCATCTTCATCATCCCGACGCTCTCCATGACGAGGAGGGAGTAGTCCACCCTCGGGGCTGAGGGTATGTATCAGTAGCTATGTGTTTGATCTCTCTCTCTCTCTCTCTCTCTCTCTCTCTCGTGTTCTTGAGATGGCACGATCTTGATGTATCGCGAGCTTTGCTATTATAGTTGGATGTTATGATGCTTCTCCCCCTCTACTCTCTCGTAATGGATTGAGTTTTCCCTTCGAAGTTATCTTATCGGATTGAGTCTTTAAGGATTGGAGAACACTTGATGTATGTCTTGCATGTGCTTATCTGTGGTGACAATGGGATATCATGTGATCTACTTGATGTATGTTTTGGTGATCAACTTGCGGGTTCCATGACCTTGGGAATCTATGCATAGTGGTCGGCACACGTTTTCATCTTGACTTTTCGGTAGAAACTTTGGGGCACTCTTTGAAGTTCTATGTGTTGGTTGAATAGATGTTTCTGAGATTGTGTGATGCATATCGTATAATCATGCCCACTGATACTTGAGGTGACAATGGAGTATCTAGGTGACATTAGGGTTTTGGTTGATTTGTGTCTTAAGGTGTTATTCTAGTACGAACTCTATGATAGATTGAATGTTACTACGGACTCTTGAATAGATCGATTAGAAAGAATAACTTTGAGGTGGTTTCGTACCCTACCATAATCTCTTTGTTTGTTCTCCGCTATTAGTGACTTTGGAGTGACTTTTTGTTGCATGTTGAGGGCTAGTAATATGATCCAATTATGTTATCCTTGCTAAGAGAACTTGCACTAGTGAAAGTATGAACCCTAGGCCTTGTTTACTATCATTGCAACACCGTTTATGCTCACGCTTACCACTTGCTACCTTGCTGTTTTTATATCTTCTTATTACAAAAACCTATATCTACCATCCAGATTGCACTTGTATCACCATCTCTTCGCCAAACTAGTGCACCTATACAATTTACCATTGTATTGGGTGTGTTGGGGACACAAGAGACTCTTCGTTACTTGGTTGCAGGGTTGCTTGAGAGAGACCATCTTCATCCTACGCCTCTCACGGATTGGTAAACCTTAGGCCATCCACTTGAGGGAAATTTGCTACTGTCCTACAAACCTCTGCACTTGGAGGCCCAACAATGTCTACAAGAAGAATGTTGTGTAGTAGACATCAAGCTCTTTTCTGGCGCCGTTGCCGATGAGGTTAGTGCTTGAAGGTATATCTTTAGATCTTGCAATCGAATCTTTTAGTTTCTTGTTTTATCACTAGGTTCGTTTATAAAAGAAAACTACAAAAAATGGAATTAAGGTTACCCCATATGCTTCATCTTTTTAATATCTTTTGTGAAAATGATGGGAAGGAAAAATGTGCTCAAGTACTAGAAGAAGAATTGCATAGAATGATTGGCATAAATATGTGCATGATGAGCATGATTGCAATGTTGTTATAATGAATTCTTTGAATACCCATGATGCTAATGATATGCAAAGCCACAAGCTTGGGGATGCTATGTTTGATGAATATGATATGTTTAGTCCCCCAAGTCTTGATGAGCAAATTTATTATGATGAAAGCATGCCTCCTATTTATGATTATTATATTGATGAAAGTGGATTTGGAGAGGTCATGACTTTATTTAGTGATGAATCCACTATTTTGGAAGAGGTTCCAATTGATTATGAGAACAAAGTTGTTGTCTATGATGATTATTGTGATGACTTGTATGCTATTAAGAATAATGATAACCATGAAACTTGTCATCATGATTTTAGTTTTCAATTGGATTATGCTTCACATGATAGTTATTTTGTTGAGTTTGCTCCCACTACTATGAATGAGATGAATTTTGCTTATGTGGAGAGTTGTAAAATTTCTATGCAAGTAGATCATGAAAAGAATGCTTTATGTGCTGGTTATATTGTTGAATTCATTCATGATTCTACTGAAAATTATTATGAGAGAGGATCATATGCTTCTACATATTGCAATAATATCAAGTTTCATGTCTATGTGCTTAAAGTTTTGAAGTTATGCTTGTTTTCCCTTCCTATGCTAGTTGATTATCGTTCCCATAAGTTGTTTGATTACAAAATCCCTATGCATAGGAAGTGGGTTAGACTTAAATGTGCTAGTCATATTCTTCATGATGCTCCCTTTATGTTTCAATTCTTATCTTTTATTCGAGCATCATTGAAATCATCATATCTAGCTAGGGGTGTTAAACGATAGCGCTTGTTGGGAGGCAACCCAACTTTATTTTATTTTCTTTTCTTTTGCTTCTGTTTAGGAATAAATATTGCATCTAGCTTCTGTTTAGATGTGGTTTTGTGTTTTAATTAGTGTTTGTGCCAAGTAGAACCTTTGGGAATACTTGTGTGAAGTTTATGTGATCTTGCTGTGAAAAACAGAATCGTTAGCGCTCGCTAGAATGGTCACCAGATTTTACTGGAGCGTGCTATTTAGTTGATTCTTTTTGCAGATGATTAATAGACAAATTCCTCACATTTACCAATTTAGTTTGAATTTTTTGGAGTTACAGAAGTATGCGAAACCTGCAGATTACTACAGACTGTTCTGTTTTTGACCGATTCTGTTTTTCGTGTGTTGTTTGCTTATTTCAATGCATCTATGTGTAGTATTGGGAAGTATGAACCATAGAGAAGTTGGAATACAGTAGGTTTAACACCAATATAAACAAATAATGAATTCATTGCAGCACCTTTGAGTAGTGGCTTGCTTTCTTATACTAACGGAGTTCACGAGATTTTTGTCTAAGTTTTGTGTTGTGAAGTTTTCAAGTTTTGAGTATTTCTTTGATGGACTATGGAACAAAGAGTGGCAAGAGCCTAAGCTTGGGGATGCCATGGCACCCCAAGGTAAAAATCAAGTACAACCAAAAGCCTAAGCTTGGGGATGCCCCGGGAAGGCATCCCCTCTTTCGTCTTCATCCATCGGTAACTATACTCGGAGCAATATTTTTATTCAGCACATGATATGTGTCTTACTTGGAGCGTCTTGTATAATTTGAGTCTTTGCTTGTTAGTTTGCCACAATTATCCTTGCTGGACACACCTATTTGAGAGAGTTAAATATGGCCTAGGAATTGTTAGAACACTCTATGTGCTTCACTTATATCTTTTGAGTTGAATAGTTTTGCTCTAGTGCCTCTCTTATATCTTTTAGAGCACGGTGGTGATAATATTTTCAAGAAATTATTGAACTCTCATTCTTCACTTATATGCTTTTGAGAGTCTATTAAAACAGCATGGTAATGTGTTCAGGCTATAAAACTAGTCTTCACATGATAGACATCCAATATCAATGTAGTAAAAACTTTCACACTAAGTGCATTGAATATGATGAGATGTTGGATGCTTGATAATTGTTTTGAGATATGAGGATAGTGATATTAGAGTCATGCTAGTGGAGTTATTATGAAATTGAGAAATACTTGTGTTAAGGTTAGTGATTCCCGTAGCATGCACGTATGGTGAACCGCTGTGTGACGAAGTTAGAGCATGAGGTATTTGTAAAGTGTCAACCTTTGTGTGGAGGTCGGGAGCGCGCGATGGTTAACTCCTACCAACCTCCCCCCTAGGGGCATGTGTTGATTGCTTTGTTTTGATAAATCATAATTTTTTGCAATAAGTATATGAGTTCTTCTGACTAATGTTGAGTCCATGGATATTACGTACTCTCACCCTTCCACCATTGCTAGCCTCTCTTGTACCGCGCAACTTTCACTGGTACCATACACCCACTATATATCCTTCCTCAAAACAACCACCATATATCTTCCTCAAAACAGCCACCATACATACCTATCATGGCATTTCCATAGCCATTCCGAGATATATTGCCATGCAACTTTCCACCGTTCCGTTCATATGACACGCTTCATATTGTCATATTGCCATGCATGATAAGGTAGTTGACATCGTATTTGTGGCAAAGCCACCATGCATAATTTTTCATACATGTCACTCTTGATTCATTGCACATCCCGGTACACCGCCAGAGGCATTCATATAGAGTCATACTTTGTTCTAGTATCGAGTTGTAATATCGAGCTGTAATGAAAGTGTGATGATCATCATTATTAGAGCATTGTCCCATGGGAGGAAAGGCTAAATCAATAAAGCCCCTCCACAAAAAATAGGCCAAAGAAAAAAAGGAAAGGCCAAAAAAGGGATAATTGCTACTATCTTTTTCCACACTTATGCTTCAAAGTAGCACCATGTTCTTCATGATAGAGAGTCTAATGTTTAGTCACTTTCATATACTAGTGGGAATTTTCATTATAGAACTTGGCATGTATATTCCAACGATGGGCTTCCTCAAGTGCCCTAGGTCTTCGTGAGCAAGCAAGTTGTATGCACACCCACTAGTTTCTTTTATTGAGCTTTCATACATTTTTTAGCTCTAGCGCATCCGTTGCATGGCAATCCCTACTCACTCACATTGATATCTATTGATGGGCATCTCCATAGCTCGTTGATATGCCTAGTCGATGTGAGACTATGTTCCTCCTTTTTGTCTTCTCCACAACCACCTCTATTCCACCCATAGTGCTATGTCCATGGCTCACGCTCATGTATTGCGTGAAAGTTGAAGCTTTGAAAGAATAGAGTATGAAAACAAGTGCTTGGCTGAAATCGGGGTTGTGCATGATATGAATATTTTGTGTGATGAAGAGGGAGCATAGCCAGACTATATGATTTTGTAGGGATAACTCCCTTTAGCCATAGTATTTTGAGAAGACATGATTGCTTTGTTAGTATGCTTGAAGTATTATTATTTCTTATGTCAATATAGACTTTGTCTTGAATCTTTCAGATCTGAACATTCATGCCACAATTAAGAGAATTACATTAAAAATTATGTTGGTTAGCATTCCACATAAAAAATTCTGTTTTTATCATTTACCTACTCGAGGACGAGCATGAATTAAGCTTGGGGATGCTTGATACGCCTCCAACGTATCAATAATTTTTGATTGTTCCATGCTATTATATTATCCTTCTAGGATGTTTGATGGGCTTTTACATACACTTTTATATGATTTTTGGGACTAACCTATTAACCCAGAGCCCAGTGCCAGTTTATGTTTTTTCCTTGTTTTTGAGTTTTACAGAAAAGGAATATCAAACGGAGTCCAATTGACGTGCCAATTGTTGATGATTTTTTCTGGACCAGAGGAAGCCTCCGAAGTAAAAGAGTTGGGCCAAGAGAGCCACGGGCTGCCCACGAGGGTGGGGGCGCGCCCTGGGCAGGTGGTGGCGCTGCCCTATCTCGTGGACGGCCCGGAGGGCCCCCTGACTTGTGCCCTACGCCAAAAAATCCTATAAATACTTAAACCTTCGGAAATTAACCTAGATCGGGAGTTCCGCCGCCGAAAGCCTCTATAGCCACTGAAAACCAATCTAGACCCTGTTCCGGCACCCTGCCGGAGGGGGGTCCCTCTCCGGTGGCCATCTTCATCATCCCGGCGCTCTCCATGACGAGGAGGGAGTAGTCCACCCTCGGGGCTGAGGGTATGTATTAGTAGCTATGTGTTTGATCTCTCTCTCTCGTGTTCTTGAGATGGCACGATCTTGATGTATCGTGAGCTTTGATGTTATAGTTGAATCTTATGATGCTTCTCCCCCTCTACTCTCTTGTAATGGATTGAGTTTTCCCTTTGAAGTTATCTTATCGGATTGAGTCTTTAAGGATTTGAGAACACTTGATGTATGCCTTGCACGTGCTTATCTGTCGTGACAATGGGATATCATGTGATCTACTTGATGTATGTTTTGGTGATCAACTTGCGGGTTCCGTGACCTTGGGAATCTATGCATAGGGGTTGGCACACGTTTTCGTCTTGACTTTCCGGTAGAAACTTTGGGGCACTCTTTGAAGTTCTATGTGTTGGTTGATAGATGTTTCTGAGATTGTGTGATGCATATCGTATAATCATGCCCACAGATACTTGAGGTGACAATGGAGTATCTAGGTGACATTAGGGTTTTGGTTGATTTGTGTCTTAAGGTGTTATTCTAGTACGAGCTCTATGATAGATTGAACGTAACTACGGACTCTTGAATAGATCGACCAAAAAGAATAACTTTGAGGTGGTTTCGTACCCTACCATAATCTCTTCATTTGTTCTCCGCTATTAGTGACTTTGGAGTGACTCTTTGTTGCATGTTGAGGGCTAGTAATATGATCCAATTATGTTATCCTTGTTGAGAGAACTTGCACTAGTGAAAGTATGAACCCTAGGCCTTGTTTACTATCATCACAACACCTATTATGCTCACGTTTACCACTTGCTACCTTGCTGTTTTTATATCTTCTTATTACAAAAACCTATATCTACCATCCATATTTGCACTTGTATCACCATCTCTTCGCCGAACTAGTGCACCTATACAATTTACCATTGTATTGGGTGTGTTGGGGATACAAGAGACTCTTTGTTATTTGGTTGCAGGGTTACTTGAGAGAGACCATCGTCATCCTACGTCTCCCACGGATTGATAAACCTTAGGTCATCCACTTGAGGGACATTTGGTACTGTCCTACAAACCTCTGCACTTGGAGGCCCAACAAAGTCTACAAGAAGAAGGTTGTGTAGTAGACATCAGTGATGCATATCGTACAATCATGCCCATGGATACTTGAGGTGACAATGGAGTATCTAGGTGACATTAGGGTTTTGGTTGATTTGGATCTTAAGGTGTTATTCTAGTACGAACTCTATGATAGATTGAACGGAAATAATAGCTTCATGTTATTTTACTACGGACTCTTGAATAGATCGATCAGACAGAATAACTTTGAGGTGGTTTCGTACCCTACAATAATCTCTTCGTTTGTTCTCCGCTATTAGTGACTTTGGAGTGACTCTTTGTTCCATGTTGAGGGATAGTAATATGATCCAATTATGTTATCCTTGTTGAGAGAACTTGCACTAGTGAAAGTATGAACCCTAGGCCTTGTTTCCTAGCATTTCAACACCGTTTATGCTCACGTTTACCACTTGCCACCTTGCTGTTTTTATATTTTCTTATTACAAAAACCTATATCTACCCTCCATGTTGCACTTGTATCACCATCTCTTCGCCGAACTAGTGCACCTAGACAATTTACCATTGTATTGGGTGTGTTGGGGACACAAGAGACTCTTTGTTATTTGGTTGCAGGGTTGTTTGAGAGAGACCATCTTCATCCTACGCCTCCCACGGATTGATAAACCATAGGTCATCCACTTGAGGGAAATTTTCTACTGTCCTACAATCCTCTGCACTTGGAGGCCCAACAACGTCTACAAGAAGAAGGTTGTGTAGTAGACATCAAGCTCTTTTCTGGCGCCGTTGCCGGGGAGGTGAGTGCTTGAAGGTATATCTTTAGATATTGCAATCGAATCTTTTAGTTTCTTGTTTATCACTAGTTTAGTTTATAAAAGAAAATTACAAAAAATGGAATTAAGGTTGCCTCATATGCTTCATCTTTTTAGTATCTTTCGTGAAAATGATGGGAAGGAAAATTGTGCTCAAGTACTAGAAGAAGAATTACATAGAATGCTTGGCATAAAATATGTGCATGATGAGCATGATTGCAATGTTGTTAGTATGAATTCTTTGAATACCCATGATGCTAATGATATGCAAAGCCACAAGCTTGGGGATGCTATGTTTGATGAAGATGATATTTTTAGTCCCCCAAGTCTTGATGAGCAAATTTATTATGATGAAAGCATGTCTCCTATTTATGATGATTATATTGATGAAAGTAGATTTGCACAGGTCATGACTTTATTTAGTGATGAATCCACTATTTCGGAAGAGGTTCCAATTGATTATGAGAACAAAGTTGCTATCTATGATGATTATTGTGATGACTTGTATGCTATTAAGAATAATGATAACCATGAAACTTGTCATCATGAATTTTAGTTTTCAATTGGACTATGCTTCACATGATAGTTATTTTGTTGAGTTTGCTCCCACTACTATGAATGAGAAGAATTTTGCTTATGTGGAGAGTAGTAAAATTTCTATGCAACTAGATCATGACAAGAATGCTTTATGTGATAGTTATATTGTTGAATTCATTCATGATGCTACTGAAAATTACTATGAGAGAGGATCATATGCTTGTAGTTATTGCAATAATATCAAGTTTCCTCTCTATGTGATTGAAGTTTTGAAGCTATGCTTGTTTTGCTTTCCTATGCTAGTTGATTATCGTTCCCATAAGTTGTTTACTCACAAAATCCCTATGCATAGGAATTGGGTTAGACTTAAGTGTGCTAGTCACATTCTTCAAGATGCTCTCCTTATGTTTCAATTCTTATCTTGCACGCGAGCATCATTAAAATCATCATGCCTAGATAGGGGCGTTAAAGGATAGCGCTTGTTGGGAGGCAACCCAATTTTATTTTCTTTGCTTTTGCTTATGTTTAGGAATAAATATTGCATCTAGCTTTTGTTTAGATGTGTTTTTATGTTTTAATTAGTGTTTGTGCCAAGTAGAACCTTTGGGAAGACTCGTGTGAAGTTTATGTGATCATGCTGTAAAAAACAAAAACTTTAGCGCTCACGAGATTAGCTACCATTTTTTACTGGACAGTGATTTTTAGTTGATTATTTTTGAAGATGATTAATAGAAAAATTCCTCACGTCCACCAATTTATTTTAGAATTTTTAGAGTTACAGAAGTATTCGAAAGTTACAGATTGCTACAGACTGTTCTGTTTTTGACAGATTCTGTTTTCTATGTGTTGTTTGCTTATTTTGATGAATCTATGAGTAGTATCGGAGGGTATGAACCATAGAGAAGTTGGAATACAGTAGATATTTGTCGGTGTATAAAAAGAGGGGTACACTTTTTGTACCCCTATGACTGTGCATGGGCAGTCCGAGCCCCGGTCACCACCACACCAAGCACGGCAAGGGAGGTGAGCCAGGGTAAGACCAAAGCTCGATGGAGACTGAAGCCCAAAGCCAAGACCACAAAGAGCAAAGGGACAAAGCGGATTCCCCCGGCAAGATCCTTGTCGAGGCAGCTTTAGCAGCCCCGGCAATACCCTCGCCGCGGCAGCTCGCCCCACGCCTGCGGAGCGGATCACCCTTGAGTCCACTGCCCCCATGGGGCAAGGATTCGGGAGGCATCCCCGTGGTGGCATGCAGATCTTTGTGAAGACAGTCAAGGACAGATACGCACACTAAGAATACGACGACCCTTGGCGGGACCCCAGCCAAGGAGGACCACAAGGCCCCCGGCAAGCACCTTGCCGGGGATGACAGCAGGCGTCGTGGCAAGACCCTTGCTGGGGCCCCGGCAAGGCTCTTGCCGGGGACGTCCGCAGGGCCACCGTCAGGCCAACGCCAACTAAGCTTCCACCGCCCCATGCAACTACCGACCCAATCAGCTGGGCAGGCACCTGTGTGGCAACATGCAGATCTTCGTGGAGACCCGCCATTGCGCCACCTCAGCTGCCTGCCTGCCTACATGGCACCCCAGGCACCGCTGGCCAGGGCGCGTGTCAACACAAGGAGGAGCGGCGATGGACAAGACGGACGTCTCCCCTCGTCCCCGATAAAGCGAGGACACCTAAGCTAAGCGCATTAAATGCGCCTTGTCCTGTAATGCGAAGGATAACCTCGCATCACTGTACCCTTTCCACCTCCTGTGTGCCACTGTGGCAACCCCTTTTTCCTATAAAAGGAGGCCCGAGGCGACCAGGAGAAGGATTCGGCTTTTTAGAACTCCTCACGACTCGGCTTTCGGAGCTAATCACGCCCCATAGCTAGCTGAAGAACACAAACATATAATCCACCAAAGCAGGAGTAGGGTTTTACGCATCTTTGCGGCCCGAACCTGGGTAAAGGAACCGTGTGCTAACTATTAGATCCGCTCTTCTCTCAACCCCGCGCCCCGCAACCATAGTAGGTATTCTTGTGATTCCATAGGTGTCGATCCGAATACACCGACATCTTTGGCGCGCCAGGTAGGGGGAGGCGCAGTTGTGAGAATCGGCTTTAGCAGTTAGTTCGGCGCTCCTTCATCATCATGGCGCCCAAGAAGAAGACGACGGTGGCGGTTGGCCAGTCGGAAGCCGGACAGCCCGTCCCGACGTGGGCGAGCAGTGGACCAGACGCGGATTGGACCCGGGGCGCTGCTCGTGAACACCAACGCCGTCCCAGCAGCCGGAGTTTGGGAGGTGGCGATGTTTGTGCGCCTGGTAACGGGCCGCACACCGCCAGTTCCAAAGATGGAGCCAGGCCCTCCGCGGGTGGCGCGGGGCCTTCCAAGGTCGCTGCCGCATCACCCGAAGGCGACGCAAGGGCCTCCAGAACTCCCACGCCGGTGCCAACAGCGCGCTCCTCTCAAGCAGCGCACGACGAACGGCGTCGTCTCCCCGAAGATCTCGGGCGTCGCCATGGGAAGAGCCCCAAGCGCCACTCCCGGGACGTAGAAGACCTGCCCGCCCGCCGAAGCACTGGTGGAGACGGTATGCGACTGCGGGATCGTGATGGGGCTCCTCCTCACACGGTCAGGGGTCGAAGCACGTCGCGGTCCGTGCAGGTTTCGCTACCGTTGACCCCAGCCGAAGCCCTGGCGCGTGCGCCGTTGCTCCTCGACTTTCCTCCCGTTACGGGGAAACTCGACGAATGGAGAGCCACCATCCGAAGCCTTGTCGCAGTCGCCAACAAGGATGAACCAATTTCAGCGGAGCTCCCGGGTCGACGCTCCGATGGAGTCCCACGCACCGGCGGCGGGAGGGCCGGCAGCGCCGTGGCTACGGTGCATTCGCCTCCTCCTCGCCCGGTGTCGTGTGCGTCGACTCATCGGGACGTCGCGGGAGACGCCATCTCCATAGCGTCGTCCGACCCACGGACCCACGGCGACCAGCGTCAAGTTCTTCAGGAGCGAGCTCATGAAGACGCTCGAACCACCATCGAGCGCCGGCGCGGAGCGCGCCACCAGTCAGATAGGCGAGCGGGGCGTGCTGTGGACCGCCCAGCACCGGAGAGCCCTGGAGGTCTACCTTACAAGGTAGGCTGTCCGGCTTTTACCCGTGAGCTGCGGCAGTTCTAGTGGCCCTCTCACCGCACCTTCAAGCCTGATGTTGGCGAGAAGTACAACGGCAAGACCCACCCGTTGGAGTTCCTCGGCATCTACACCATCGCGATGCATGCTGCCGGGGGCCGCGACGATAAGGTGCTTGTGAATTACTTTTCGTTGGCTCTTAAACCTAACGCCATGTCGTGGTTGATGCACTTGCTAGTAGACTCTATTTCCTCCTGGTCCGACTTGTGCCATGAGTTTGTTGGTGCCTTTACTGGAGGTCACCAAGCCCATGGCCAAGCGAGTGACCTGCACGTCATACCCCAGAAGGAAGGCGAGAGTCTGCGCAAGTACATACAAAGGTTCAGCCGGGTGCAGTACAACATCCCTGACGTCCACCCTGCCGCCATCATCAGCGCGTTCCATCAGAACGTGCGTAATCGCAAGATGCGTGAAGAACTGGCGATGACCAAGGTGAAAGATGTGTCGGAACTCTATGGTCTCGCTGACAGATCTGCCCGGGCTGAAGAGGGAAGGAAGTACCTCGGCGAAGACGCCAGTGCGGAAACCGACTCTTCAAATGAGGATACTGCCGCCCCGGCGAAGAAGGGTCGGCATCGCAACAGGAAGCGCAAGGGTAAAGCCGTGCTCGCCGTCGAGGGATCTGATGACATCGGCTCCGCCAAGAAAACCAGGGCGGGTGACCCCGGCAAGGAAATTGCCAGGTGTGTCGCCTGCCGGGCCTTGGCGGCTGCCGAGAAGCCAGGGAACTCCGGCAAGTGATACTGCAAGATCCATCGCACCAAGGGCCATGATCTCCATGACTGCCAACAGGTTGAGCTCCTTGCTGAAAAGCAAAGGGCTGAATATGAGAGGTGGGACAAGGAGAAGCATGACGGCCAAGCAGGCCATCGCGGCAAGGATAAACAATAGGAGAGGCCCGCCCGGGGCCGTGACAGAAGGCCCGAAGACGACGATCACGAGGAGGACGACGAGTCCGGCGACCAAGGATTTCAGAAAGCTACGGAGGCCATGTGCGTCGACGGTAGCGCCTCGTTGCATACTTCTCACCGCCAACTTAAACAGTGGGCGCGTGAGATTACAGCGGTGGATCCGTCGTCCGATGCCCAAAAGTCGCTGAAATGGTCCAACACACCTATCATCTTTGACGCTGAGGATCACCCTGATCGCACTACTGCGGTTGGGTGCTTGCCATTGTTGGTTTCACCAACAATACGCAACCTCAAGGTGACAAAGATGCTAGTCGATGGTGGGGCCGGTCTAAACCTACTCTCGCCCACCGTGATCGAGAAGTTGCAAGTTCCTGATGGAGACCTCGAAGAGACAGGCACGTTTCAGGGGGTCAACCCGGGGAGAAGCCAGCCAAAGGGGAAGGTCACGCTGCCCGTGAATTTTGGAAGTGATCTGAACTATAGGACGGAGAGGATTGTGTTCAATGTTGCCAAGATCCCCTTGCCCTACAACGGGATCCTTGGCCGCCTAGCGCTGGCCAAGTTCATGGGAGCGTCGCACTACGCCTACAACACCCTGAAGATGCCAGGACCTGTGACGATCATCACCATCCCCTCCGATAAGAAAGATGCACTGATCTGCGCTGACCAACTGTACCAGCAAGCGGTTGCAGTAGCTGCCGCTACGAGGGAACTTGCTCCAGCCACTGGAGCCCCGGGAGGGAAGAAGAAGAAGACCGGTGAGACCTCAGACACCCACTCTGGCAAGCGCACCTCTTCGGAGTGCTGCGCCCCCGTCGAGGACGTGCCAGAGAGCTCCACCGGAAAGAAGAAGGCCGGTGAGACCTCGGACACCCACTCCGGCATGCGCACCTCTTCGGAGTGTCGCGCTCCCGTCGAGGACGTGCCAGAGAGCTCCACCGGCAGGAACAAGAGGTCCAGGGCCACGTCGCCGGGAACAAAGAAGGTTTCCGTCAAGGAGGACGGCATAGGAGGGGTTTTCACCATAAGCTCCTCCCTTGACGACAAATAGGAAGACGCGCTCGTCACCTTCCTGCGGGCGAATGTCGACGTGTTTGCATGGCAAGCATCCGACATACCTGGCGTTCCCAGGGAGGTGATTGAGCACCACCTTGCTGTCTGTCCCCATTCGCGGCCCGTTAAGCAGAAGGTCAGGAAGCAAGCTTTGGAACGGCAAGAGTTCATCACAAAGGAAATCCGGAAAATTGGAAGCTGCGGGTTTGGTAAGAGGAGTGCTCCATCCAACGTGGTTGGCCAATCCAGTGGTAGTGCGCAAGGCAAATGGGAAGTGCAGGCTGTGTATTGATTACACAGACATCAATAAAGCTTGTCCCAAGGACCCCTTCCCGTTGCCGTGCATCGACCAGATTGTTGACTCCACGGCTGGGTGTGACCTGTTGTCATTCCTCGATGCCTAATGTGGCTACCATCAGATCTTCATGGCAAGAGAAGACGAAGAGAAGACAACATTCATCACCCCATGTGGTACTGTAGGATCGAAAGTATGTCTAGAGGGGGGGGGTGATTAGACTACTTGTAAATATAAAAATTCTGCCTTTTGATCAAGAACAGTTTTTGGCAGATTCACAATTATGATCAAGTCAAGCATCACCCTACACATGCAATTCTAGAGTATAAGCAGCGGAAAGTAAATTGCACATGTAGTAAAGAGAGGTGGAGAAGATCAAACGCAATTTGGAGACGCAATGATTTTTCCCATGGTTCCGATAGGTAGTGCTATCGTACATCCACGTTGATGGAGACTTCAACCCACGGAGGGTAACGGCTGCGCGAGTCCACGGAGGGCTCCACCCACGAAGGGTCCACGAAGAAGCAACCTTGTCTATTCCATCATGGCCTACGCCCACGGAGGGCTAGCCTTACTCGGGGTAGATCTTCACGAAGTAGGCAATCTCCTTGCCCTTACAAACTTCTTGGTTCAACTCCACATCTCGATGACGGAGGCTCCCAAGCGATACCTAACCAATCTAGGAGGCACCACACTCCAAAAGGTAATAGATGTTGTAGATGATGATGAACTCCTTGCTCTTGTGCTTCAAATGATAATCTCCCCAACACTCAACTCTCCTCATTGATATGGCTGTGGTGGAAGAAAGGATTGAGTGGAAAGCAACTTGGGAAGGTTAGAAATCAAGTTTCATATGGTAAGAATGGAGCAACTTGATCTCAACACAAGGGTAGGTAGTTCTCTTCTCAGAAAGTGTAAGGTAGGAGTGGTAGTTCTTTCTGATGGCTCTCTCCACGAATGAAGACGGGGTGGAGGGGTATATATAGCCTCCACACAAAATCCAACGGTTACACACATAATTGAGCAATCTCGGTGAGACCGAAGTGGAAACTCGGTCAGACCGAAAGTTCAAATATAGTGAACGTTGGGGTTTTCAGTGGGACCGAAAATACCATCTCGGTTTGTCCGATTTGAGTCAAGACAGGAACTTGCCAGTTTCGGTGAGACCGAAATTATCAACTCGGTTATTCCGAAATGATGTCAAACGGTTACAGAAGCTTGGCAGTCCATATTTCGGTGAGACCGAACTCAAACTCGGATTGACCGATTTTTCTAGGGTTTGGCTTATGGCTGAGGTGGTTCATCTCGGTGGGACTGAGTTTGGAAAATCGGTTTGTCCGAGATTACTTATGAGTGTGTATTGTAGTGAAAGTTGCTGATAGTTGAAGGAGATATATCACTAAGCACTTGAGCAACCAGATCATCAACACAATCTCATCCCCTTTTAATAGTATTGGCTTTTCCTATGGACTCAATGTGATCTTGGATCACTAAACCAAAAATGGAGTCTTGAGCTTTTGCCAATGCTTGCCTTAGCATTTTGAGGGGTCCACTTCTTCAGTCATTGCCATACCCATATCACTGAACTTCTCTGAAATGATTCTCAAGTAGCTATTAGTTCAATGATATATATGTTGTTATTAATTGCCAAAACCACCCGGGGATTAGTTGCACTTTCAATCTCCCCCTTTTTGGTAATTGATGACAACATATAGATCAAAGCTTCGACAAAAGATATAATCAATGAATAATATCGTCGCTTTGAGAAGTATGTGATAAGCAAGAGCTCCCCCTAAATTTGTGCATTATTTAAAATTTGCGTTTGAATGCAAATGCACAATCGATTAGGATTATGGGTTACTCTTCCATGTCACATACATTTGGTGGAGCGCACAAAATGATAAGAATGAATAACATGCACCCAATCACCAAGACATGAGTAAATGATCATACAAGATAGAAAAAGCATATGATAAGCATTAAGCACACATTGAAGCATAGTATGACCAAGCACTCATTAAGGTAGCATCAAACGTAGTATCAAGCACACTGAAAGTTTCAAGAACCAAAAGAACCAAAAGTATCTCGAAGAAACCGCAAAAGAACGAAAGAGCACTCTCTATCTCGAAGCCCTATGATCTATACAATTTCTCCCCCTTTGGCAACAAGTTACCAAAACGTTCGAAAAAGCATAGAGCTAAACGTCACTGTGGGCTCTGCTGGCGGCTCCTGTCTGGGTAGATGTCGGAGTAGATATGACGGCATCGGCGAAGACTTCAGCTGATGTCTGCGCTGGAGGAGTGGATGCTGGAGCTGTGGCTGGAGTGACTGCTGGAGCTGTAGGAGGTGCTGAAGTGGTAGTCCTGGAGTCAGTCACTAGGATAGCAGCTGATCGGGATCCTCTGGGAACCGGAGCAGTCTGGCGATGAGAGTCTTGGACTAGATCATCCTGCACGAGCTCTGCCCTGTCCTGCCTTGCTTCCTCCATGTCTGCCTCAAGCTTGTTGACGGTCACCTGAATCTCAGTCAGCTTCAAGCCCAGAGCGTGGATCTTGTCGTCAACAATCCTTTCCAAGCTTTCCTGAGATTGTTCAATGCTGGCCAGGCGTTGTTCAATCCTCTGGGTAGCTTCAAGAATCTGCTCTCCGAAGCTCTTTGGTTTAGCTGCTGCTGCTGCTGCCTCTTTATCAGCTTTGGCTTTCTTAGCAGCTTCAATCTTGGCTTGACCTTCAACCGAAGTTGGATCCTCCTCGTCCATCACAACAACATTGTCTTCACGCTCTGGCTGCAGTGGCAAGTGCTTCCTATCCAACATGAATTTGCCCGTGCCAAACTTGGCATTGATAAGCATCTGAATCTGCGGGGCAAATCCACATGACCTCTTCTGGTCAGCTGCAGTCCTCTTAATGGTCTCTACCATTAAGTCCATCACCTTGAAAGGTGCCTTCTCATCAAGTATGTGCAGCATGTTGATAGAATAGCCTCGGATCATGCGATGGTCTCCAGACTTGGGCATCAAGGTATGCCTCAGAATAGTGTTTGTGGTAGGTAGACCTGCCTGGAGATAGTACACTGAGCCAAGCTTCCAACCTTCCAAATCTGATGCGGGGATCTCCTTGTACATGTTCTTCATGGAATCATGGTTCTTCTTAGGAATCCCATAGACATCAATGTCGTCCTCTCGCTGCACTGGAGCATTCAGAAGTTCTGCCCATTCTTCAATAGACGAAGAAAACCTTTGACCTTCAGTCATCCAGGTGATCTTCCCATCAGGATAGAAGTGGGATGTGGCGTAGAACTGCATAATCATCTCATCGTTCCAATCTGTCAGTTTCTGACCCACAAACTCATCAACTCCACATGCAGTGAAGCTCTCATGCACATGGGGAAAGAAGTCTCGGTGCTCTTCACTGTCAATGTACTTCCAGTCAACGTATATGGTATCTGCAACAATAGGCTTCTTGTCCATCAACACAGTCTCATAGAAGTCCTGCTGCTCTCTGGTGTGGAATCTGGGGTCCACAGCAGTCCTTCTCCTCAAGGCATATGGATCAGACTGTCTCCATAGCCTGAGACCTCTATCCTTCCTTGCCTTCATATCCTCGGCTTGAGGATGAGCATCGTTGTGGAGTGGCAGTTTTGGACGGAGTTTCAGCAACACATGTTCTTCTTCATCAGAATCAGCTGGTGGCACATCACCTTTGTTCTTCTCAGAGGCTGGGATGTTCCTGGTAGTCCTCTTGGGCTTGGCAGAGGGCTTTGCTGGAGCTGCCTTGGCTTGAGCAGGCTTCTTGGGCTTTGAAGTGGCTCCAGCCCTAATAGCATCACCCATGAGTTTCTGCTTCTGAGGAGCAGGCTGAGGTGCTTCTTCTTTTTCTTCTGCTGCATCTGCATGAGGTTCAGCATACACTACCCTCTTCCTCTTAGAAGTTTTCTTCACTTTACTTGGGGCTGGCTCTCCCAAGTTCAGCTTCTTGGCAACAGCTGATTGCTTGACCTTGCTGGTGCCTTTCTTTGACTGATGCCCTTGGTGCTCTTTGGCAACAACCTTTCTCTTGGGCTTGGAGGATACTTCTTCCTCGGCTACAAAATCAGAATCCTCATCATCTGAGTTCCTCTCCTTTCTGGTTCTGGTGGCTGCAGGAGGCAAGCCACTAGGTGTACTCCTCTCACCATCATCAATAGGGCTACTAGCCTCAGGACTAGTATCTGCCTCAGGAATCTCTGCAAAAGGTGACTCTGACCTGTTCTGGCTGTCACTGGCATCTGACATGGCTGACAACTTGTGAATAGATAAGGTATAGGCAGAGTAGAAGAGTTATCACAAACTGCAGAGGTTTTTGCAAAAAAAAAATGAGTTCAAATCTTAGTTTTAAGTTTTCACAGAATGCATTTCGGTCAAACCGATTTTCAGTTTCGGTGAATCCGAAGTGTATAACAGAAACTTAACACACCACTTTCGGTCAGACCGAAATGGGTTTCGGTCCTGCCGATAAACTAGGGTTTCACTAAAACTATACTTCGGTCACACCGATTTGCACAACTCGGTTAGACCGAAAGTGCAGTGCAATGGCCAGAGGCCGAATCGGTCACACCGAAAATTTAAAACCGGTTTCACCGAGATGTGTTCCATGGAAACCTAAACCTAAGAATTTTACTCGAACCTAGAACCGATCTGGTGGAAAAGGAAGTTTCAATCGTGGCTAGATGTAGGGCAAACCAATCGTGCAATGAATCAGATGAGAAGCACGAGAGGGATCGAGACTCACCCTAACTTGGTGGAGTCCCTCTACGGCGGCAACTGCGCGGAGGAGAAGACCGTTGACGGCGGCGGAGACCAGCGGCGAGGGCGCACAGGCGACGACGGCGACGATCCGGAGATCAGGGCGACGGCAGCAGGGGACTTGGGGGCGAAAACGTTTGAAGGAATAATCGCGCGCTGCCCTCAGTATTTATATCCCCTTGCTGTCGGTGGGACCGAGTTGAAAAACTCGGTGACACCGAGATGAATAACTGCTGTGCAGTTACGCATACCGGTCACGCCGAGATTTAGAACTCGGTTTCACCGAGATGAAACCTAGATCAGTCTAAGCGTTTCGATTGGACCGAGTGGGAGAAGTTGGTCTGACCGAAATGTACTTAGAAGGTTTTGGAAGTCAGCCTTAGACGGATCGGTGGCTCCGAGTGCTCCTCACTCGGAGGGTCCGAAAATGACTTGTTCAAAGTTTGTGATATAAGCATGAATAGAATTTGAGACAAGAAAGCATAGATAGCTAGGGGAGGTACTTAGGCATTCTTGTCCATCCATTTGGCCAGAAAAATCAAAACAGCCAAAACAACAAATGGATGTCCTCGAATGGATAAAATCATGCATTCGACATGCTCACACAATAAGATAGCAACTGAAATATGTGTCAAACATGCACAACCAACACTCTAGCTACTAGCACACAATTTGTCGATGACTAGGTCATCTATATATGAGTATTTTGACTTAGGAGCCAAATGAGAACATTTGATCATAGGTCATACTCATCGTTTAAGCACAAGTGGGGTTACCACTTTTACATAAAGCATTGATGTGTTCACATCATTTGGAGATGATTTAGCTCAATTTTTAGAGCAAAGCTCCCCCTAGATGTGAGAACCCCTTTTAAAGGCTCAAACTAACCTTGGGTTGTCGTAGAAGACTTCATGTAGATGTTGAAGATGTGGATGCTCAATGTTGATGTAGATCATCAAGAGTTGGGAGCTATCCTTTGGATTAGGGCACTTTCAATACCTACATGGGTTAGTCCCACAAGGAACAAACCAGGATATCCATAGACATAGATTGAGGTTCACAATAGATGATGTCCATGAAAGCAATGATTACCTTGTCCCTTGACTTACCAACAAGAGGGTTTGTGACTCCATGAACTAGTGCATGATGTGGAAGTTGTTTGCACAAGTTGCCAAAATGAATATGAGTGAAGTATATTGGCGGAGTCACCCTCAAGAACTTTCTAGTTCTTCTTCTTCGGGATCCACATCATCTTGATGGGAATCCTTGGGGTTGTAGTTGAGCTTGACGAAGTAGAACTTGACGTGTCCTTGGGAACCCACTTGACCATGGCTTGAGGTGCTTCAATGAATGCATCAATCTCCTCTTGAAGCTTGTCCTTGGCTTTTAGCTTGTGGTCTTGTGGTGGAAGGTCATCTTGAGCTTGTTCCACATTGGAAGAAGTAGGATCGTACTTCTCCTTTTGAGAAACAAACTGTGGAGTAGGGTATTGACCTTCTTCCCACTCAACACCTTCGGCGTTGAACTTTCGCTCAAAAGCAATTCCTTGATTCTTCCGGTGCCTTCCTTGTTTGCGAACAATTTCCTCAAAGTTCTTGCTTCCGGCAAGACTCTTGTAGACACCTTTCTCTATGATTTCCTTCAATAAGCTATTTTCTTGCTCAAGTGTAACTTGGCTTGAAACATTGTTAGTGGAATCAAGAGAACTACTAGGAGTAACAACATTAGATTTAACATGGTTATTGTTACTACTAGAGGAAGAATTTTTCTTATGCTTGTCATGCTTAGTCTTAATAGGTGGCAAGAAATTAGACAAGAGAAGTCGTTTGGCAAGATATGAAGAACTCTTCTTTCGAAGATCGTCATTGATCGCTTTTAGAAACTCATGTTCTTGCTCTAGAGTGAGCTTCTCGAAGCGTAGCTTCTCATGAGATCTTAGGAGCTCTCTATGATCTTCTTGAGTTGTTTCATGAGCTAACTTAAGAGTGTTTAGTTCTTTAGTTAGACGCTCAATCTCCTTCATAGCATTGTCATTCGACTCTTCTCGACTATAAAGACTACTAGCATTTTCATCGTTACTAAGCTCACTAGATTTATCATGCAAGAGCTCATCTTCACCAAGCAAGTCATCCTCATCACTATTGAAGTCAATGAATTCAGGGTGTGATACCTTGGGGCCTTTAGCCATGAAGCATCTTCCAATTCCCTCATTTGGTGAATCAAATAAGTCGTAGGAGTTGGAGTTGGAGGATACGAGAGCAAGACCAGCAACACCTTCATCTTGACTGTAGTCGGAGTCGGAGTGATAGCTTCCATCGGATTGATTGTTGGAGTCGGAGCCGGAGACCCATTCACCTACATGAGCTTGATGTCTTCTTCTTGTGTAGCTCCTTGATGACTTGACTTTCCTCTCCGAATCCTTGCTTCTCCGATAAGGTCTTCGTTCATAACAATCATCTCTACTCCTTCTCTCTTTCCGAGGTGACTCATCTCTTGATCTTCTTCTTGGAGATTCTTCTCTTCTTTTGTGGGGAGCCGTACACTCATTTGAGTAGTGTCCGGGTCTTCCACAATTGTAGCAGTTTCGATCATGACTAGAAGATCTCTTTTCATCATATGATCTAGACTTTGAGCTTCTTTCTTTGCCTCTATTCTTGTAGAACTTGTTGAAGTTCTTAACCATTAGGCTTATCTCTTCATTGGAGATTAACTTGTCACTTGAGGTTGTGGGAGCATCACTTGTAGCTTTGTAAGCACCACTTGACTTGTTGTGAAGCTCTTCCTTATCCTTAAGTGTCATCTCATGAGCAACAATTCTTCCAATGACTTCAGTTGGCTTGAGAGTCTTGTAGTTTGGCATCATTTAGATCAAAGTGCACACGGTGTCATATTTTCCATCCAAAGCTCTGAGAATCTTCTTAATGATGAATCGGTCGGTCATTTCTTCGCTTCCTAAGCCGGCAATCTCATTTGTGATGAGAGCAAGCCTAGAGTACATTTCAGCGACTCCTTCACCATCCTTCATCTTGAACTTGTCAAGTTGACCTTGAAGAATATCTAGCTTTGATTCCTTCACAGACTCGGTACCTTCGTGCATTTCAACCAAAGTATCCCAAATCTCTTTAGCATTCTCAAGACGGCTGATTTTGTTGAACTCCTCGGGACACAAAGCATTAAAGAGAATGTCACAAGCTTGAGCATTGTTTTGCAACATCCGCAACTCTTCCGGTGTAGCTTCGCGATCCGGAACTTTTCCTTCCTCGAAGAATTCACCTTGCATACCAACACAAATAATGCCCCATGCGGCTGGGTTATGACCAAGAATATGCATTTTCATTTTATGCTTCCAACTAGCAAAATTTGTACCATCAAAGTAAGGACCTCTACGATAATTACCCTCACTAGACGCCATACTCTCCTAGGTTGTGAAACCAAGCTTATGGAGTCCAATGCAATGGAAACCAACACAATGGAGACCAAAGCTCTGATACCACTTGTAGGATCGAAAGTATGTCTAGAGGGGGGGTGATTAGACTACTTGTAAATATAAAAATTCTGCCTTTTGATCAAGAACAGTTTTTGGTAGATTCACAATTATGATCAAGTCAAGCATCACCCTACACATGCAATTCTAGAGTATAAGCAGCGGAGAGTAAATTGCACATGTAGTAAAGAGAGGTGGAGAAGATCAAACGCAATTTGGAGACGCAATGATTTTTCCCGTGGTTCCGATAGGTAGTGCTATCGTACATCCACGTTGATGGAGACTTCAACCCATGGAGGGTAACGGCTGCGCGAGTCCACGGAGGGCTCCACCCACGAAGGGTCCACGAAGAAGCAACCTTGTCTATTCCATCATGGCCTACGCCCACGGAGGGCTAGCCTTACTCGGGGTAGATCTTCACGAAGTAGGCGATCTCCTTGCCCTTACAAACTTCTTGGTTCAACTCCACATCTCGATGACGGAGGCTCCCAAGCGACACCTAACCAATCTAGGAGGCACCACCCTCCAAAAGGTAATAGATGTTGTAGATGATGATGAACTCCTTGCTCTTGTGCTTCAAATGATAATCTCCCCAACACTCAACTCTCCTCACTGATATGGTTGTGGTGGAAGAAAGGATTGAGTGGAAAGCAACTTGGGAAGGTTAGAAATCAAGTTTCATATGGTAGGAATGGAGCAACTTGATCTCAACACAAGGGTAGGTAGTTCTCTTCTCAGAAAGTGTAAGGTAGGAGTGGTAGTTCTTTCTGATGGCTCTCTCCACGAATGAAGAGGGGGTGGAGGGGTATATATAGCCTCCACACAAAATCCAACCGTTACACACATAATTGAGCAATCTCGGTGAGACCGAAGTGGAAACTCGGTCAGACCGAAAGTTCAAATATAGTGAACGTTGGGGTTTTCGGTGGGACCGAAAATACCATCTCGGTTTGTCCGATTTGAGTCAAGACAGGAACTTGCCAGTTTCGGTGAGACCGAAATTATCAACTCGGTTATTCCGAAATGATGTCAAACGGTTACAGAAGCTTGGCAGTCCATATTTCGGTGAGACCGAACTCAAACTCGGATTGACCGATTTTTCTAGGGTTTGGCTTATGGCTGAGGTGGTTCATCTCGGTGGGACTGAGTTTGGAAAATCGGTTTGTCCGAGATTACTTATGAGTGTGTATTGTAGTGAAAGTTGCTGATAGTTGAAGGAGATATATCACTAAGCACTTGAGCAACCAGATCATCAACACAACCTCATCCCCTTTTAATAGTATTGGCTTTTCCTATGGACTCAATGTGATCTTGGATCACTAAACCAAAAATGGAGTCTTGAGCTTTTGCCAATGCTTGCCTTAGCATTTTGTGGGGTCCACTTCTTCAGTCATTGCCATACCCATATCACTGAACTTATCTGAAATGATTCTCAAGTAGCTATTAGTTCAATGATATATATGTTGTTATTAATTGCCAAAACCACCCGGGGATTAGTTGCACTTTCAGGTTCGTACTGTTTCGTACGAATGCCTTTCGGGTTGAAGAGTGCTAGCTCCACGTTTGCAAGAGCAGTCCAGATTGGTTTTGAACCCCAGCTCCACAGAAATATGGGGGCTTATATGGATGATATAGTGGTCAAAACCAAGAATAGGGCAACCCTTATACCGGATCTACAAGAAACATTTGTCAACTTACGAAAGATCAACCTCAAGCTGAACCCTGAGAAGTGCGTCTTCGGCGTCCCGTCCGGCAAGCTTCTCGGGTTCTTTGTGTCGCAGCGTGGGATAGAGGCCAATTCGGACAAGATCAAAGCTATAGAGAAGATTGAAGCACCCAAACGGGTCAAGGATGTGCGTCGGCTTGCTGGCTGCGTTGCCGCCATGAGCAGATTCATTTCCAAGTCTGCCGAGCGCGCCCTTCCCTTTTTCAAGATTTTGAAGAAGGCGGGCCCAATGGAATGGACGCCAGAAGCTGAAGTAGCATTACAAGATTTGAAGAGGTACCTTTCCTCCACGCCAATACTAGTTGCGCCTAGGCCACAAGAACCGTTGCTGCTATACTTGGCAGCAACGAACCAGGTGGTCAGCGCCGCACTGGTGGCACAGAGAGAAATTGATGACAAGGTCATAGTAGCGACAGAGCCTGGTGCCACTGGTGCACAGACGACACAGCCGGTTGGAGTGCAGCCCAGGAAGAAAATGATGCAGCACCCGGTCTACTTTGTTAGCTCCCTCTTGCAGGGGGCTAGATCGAGGTACTCCGGTGTGCAGAAATTGCTCTTCGGACTTCTCATGGACTCGAGGAAGCTGCATCACTACTTCCAGGCGCACGAGATCACTGTCGTCACTCGCCTCCCTCTACAACGGATATTGCACAATCCAGATGCAATGGGAAGGATTGTAGAGTGGGCACTGGATCTGTCTAGCTTTGGCCTCAAGTTTGAAAGTACCTCGACGATTCAAAGCCGAGTCCTGGCAGAGTTCGTCGCAGAATGGACCGCAACGCCTGATGAAGAAGTCCAGGAAACTGCTCTCCCCGACAAAGAGGCGAGTTGCGGCTGGATCATGTACTTTGATGGAACTTTCTCCTTACAGGGCGCCGGGGCCGGCGTACTGCTGGTCGCGCCCACTGGAGAGCACCTCAAGTACGTGGTCCAGATGCACTTCCCCAGGGAGGTATCAACGAACAACACTGCTGAGTATGAGGGGCTGCTAGCTGGTCTTAGGATCGTGGCAGACCTCGGGATCAAGAAACTCATTGTCAGGGGCGACTCGCAGCTTGTCATCAAGCAAGTCAACAAAGATTACTAGAGCCCGTTGATGAAGGCTTATGTCGATGAAGTGAGAAAGCTAGAAGAGAGCTTTGATGGTATACAGGCGGAGCACGTTCCCCGAGCGGAGAACGACATCGCTGATTACCTGTCAAAGCGCGCTGCCCTCAAGCTACCTGTGGAACCAGGTACCATTGTGCTTCAGCTCTCTCAGCCATCCGTTGATCCATCGACCGAGCAGAACAAGAGGAGGAGATCAGGGCCCGACAAGTACTTTCCCATCGAGCTCCCCGGAGCCGCCGGCAAGGATGTTGCCGGGGACACTGAACCCGCCATTGGACGGCTAGCTCCGACGGAGCGTCAAGCTCTTGCCGTCGAGACAGCCGCTCCCATGGCGGAGGAAATGCCTTTAGTCCTCGCCGTCGAGCCCCAGGCTCCAGCGTGGGCACAACATACCGTCCGATTCCTCCAGACTGGGGAACTTCCTGAGGAGCAGGAAGAAGCGCAGAAAGTAGCCCGTCGGTATGCTATGTACCAGTTCGTCGATGACGTCCCATATGGAAAGAGACCGATGACATGAAATTGAAGTGCATCCCTCAAGAGGAAGGACTGAGGCTGTTGGCGGAGATACATGGAGGCATATGTGGATCCCACATAGGATCAAGGGCCCTTGCCGGCAAAGCATTCCGGCAAGGCTTCTTCTGGCCCACTGCCCTCCAGGATGCGACGGCACTGGTCACCAGGTGTGAAGCGTGCCAGTTTCATTCAAAGAAGCTTCATCAACCAGCTCAAGCCCTTCAAACCATTCCTCTCTCCTGGCCCTTCTCGGTCTGGGGGCTCGACATACTGGCCTTTTCCCCCACGCTGTCGGGGGCTTTGAGTACTTGTCCGTTGCAATCGACAAGTTCACAAAGTGGCCAGAGGTGGAGGCAGCGAGGAAGGTCACAGCTCTATCAGCCGTCAAGTTCCTCAAGGGACTAGTGTGCCGTTTTGGTGTACCCAACAGGGTCATCACCAACAACAGCACGCAGTTCACAAGCCGCACCTTCATGCAATATACCCAAGACCTCGGCAGCAAAGTTTGTTTCACTTCCGTTGCTCACCCCCGAAGCAATGGTCAAGCTGAGAGGGCAAACACTGAAGTGCTGCGAGGCCTAAGGACAAAGACCTTTGACAGGCTACACAAGAGTGGAAGGCGCTGGGTTGATGAGTTGCCGGCGGTTCTTTGGTCGATCAGAACGACGCCAAATCGAGCCACCGACCAGACACCCTTTGCCCTGATATACGGGGCAGAAGCAGTTCTCCCCACTGAACTCATATACGGGTCACCTCGAGTGCTCGCTTATGATGAGCTTGAGCAAGAGCAACTGCGGCAAGATGACGCAATGCTCCTTGAGGAAGATCGTCTTCGGGCGGCTGTGAGGGCAGCACGCTACCAACAAGCCTTGTGCCGCTACCATAGCCGCAAGGTCCGTGCCTGAAGCTTTGAGGAGGGTGACCTTGTTCTCCGGCGCGTTCAATCGGCCAGGAATACAAACAAGTTGACGCCAAAGTGGGAAGGCCCTTATCGAGTAATACGAGTCACCAGGCCTGGCGCAGTCCGCCTGGAGACCGAAAATGCCGTTCCGGTGAGCAATTCCTGGAACATTGAGCATCTTCGCAAGTTTTACCCATAAGGCGCGGCTTGCCGGGCCCCCCCGGCAAGCCACCCTTTTGTACAAGCCTTGCCGGCAAGGCATGTAACCCTTTGTACAAAGCCAGGCGCAGACCCTGAGCATAAATAAATGAAGCGCCGGCGCCCTAAGTTATAGCATGCATGTTGAGTCGAATCTCGTCCTTAGTTAGGGTTGGTAGTGCTTAGCGGCGGCTAACCCCTAGCTTAGAGGTCGAGTTTGCATCTATTTGTCTTTCCTCTATCTCCTTTGGTTCACAGTATGCGCAGACATCCTTGCCGAAGCCACTTGGGGAGAAGAAAGAGGAACAGATCAACATCAAGGCCCCGGCAAGCCAGTGTTGCCGGGGGCTACAAGAGCAAAGATTCACCCACGGCAAACCAGAGTTGCCGGGGGCTGCAGCTTCAGATAAGTTCTTCGTCCCCAATCATGCATTCCATTATGGACTGAGGTATGTGAAACCCCGTTCTTTTCCTTAAGCTACCGTGCTCCCATAACTCTAGGCCCTAGGGCTCATTCCTGGGACTAAGTTTGGTCGTAGTCACGGCAGCAAAAGGGTGGGACGAGGAGCCTAAGACCACTTCATCCCTGCCTCCGCCAAGGGCGTGAGAAAGGTCGAGCAAAGTAGGGAGACGGCAAGGCCTGTTGCCGGGCAAGAAAATGTTTATCTTAGAGATATCAGGGATTTATTCCCTGTTGTGGGTTCTACCAGCGAACAAATGACCTGGCAGACATTCCTTTTTCATTAAAAACATTCC
The DNA here is from genome assembly GCA_902687465.1 of Secale cereale. NCBI lineage: Eukaryota > Viridiplantae > Streptophyta > Magnoliopsida > Poales > Poaceae > Secale > Secale cereale. The sequence goes on from LR738715.1 coordinate 281,894,363, forward strand.
ATTCAGGTACAGTCCATAGGGAATGAAAAACATGAACAAGGAGATTACAATTTTTAAAGTTAACAGAAGCCCGAAGGCTTACAAACTAAAAAGAGATAAGATGCCCGTAATGCCTTTCTTGTCCCTCTCCTCAGGAGGTAGGTCAAGGAGGCGAGGAGGGCAAAAGGGGCGCCTAGGTGAGCTGCGGGTGGCAGAAGACACCAAGAGGACATCTCGGTGGCCGCCCAAAGGCTGGACGGTGATGACGGCGCCGGGGGCAGAGCTCGAAGACGAGGCGGCAGGACGTCAGTACGCGTCGAAGGCGTCGGTGCCCGCGTACTCCGACATGACGACCTTGCCGCCCGCCTTCTTCCTCTTCCTCTTCCGCAGCCTCCCTATGCCAGCCGCCAAGGAGACGGCCCCGAGAAGTTCAAGGAGCCGGCAACGCGGATGATGGGGTCGCCGGTGCCAACAGGAGCGGCGCCCGACACCTAGTCGGACCCGTCATCCTGCCGTCCAACGCCCTCGTCGTCGCTGCCGTTGTCCTCCTCGTCACCCTCGTTCGAGGAGGAGTCTTCTTCATCGGAGGAGCTCTCCACGCAGCACCTTGGACGAGTCCCAAAGTGCCCGAAGACCTTGACGGAGAGAAGGCCACACTCCATCAATTTGTAAATGGAGGGTGAGCCCATCCGTCAGGATGTGGATACGAGCAAATGTCTTCCATCCTTGGCGAAGATACATCACGTGAGGAGCGGGGAAGTCGACGCAGACTCGCATGCCACCGATCCCGCAGCCCCTCATGTGCAGCCGCAGCAACTCCGGCGGGTCCAGCTCCATCTCCCGCGCAAATGGGGTCGGGAGACGAAGGCGACGGCGCGGCGGCCGCCGCAGCCTGACTAAGAACTCGCAAGGGTCATCCCCAATATGGCCCTCCACTGGAGGAGGGGCTGCTGGCGGGGGCGAGGCCGGCGGGCCGCCCCGTCCTCCTCTTCCCCGAGCGCCCCGGCCTCGCCCACGGCCTCGCCCCCTCCCCCTTCCCCTCGTGGCCGGTTCTGCCACTGCGGGTTCAGGAAAAGGAGGGACGCGTTGTCGAGCGGCGACCCTCGCCGCCACCGTTGAAGGATCGGGATTTCCTCTCTCCATGGCGAACGGAAGAGAGGAGCAGAAGCTGAAGGAGAAAGAAGATGGGAGAGTGTGGGGCGTCGTCCCTCCCCTCCCGCTCTTTATAAAGGGGTGGGGCTGGGGCTCGACCGCCCCGCTCGGCCAATCAAGACGCAGAAGGCGCAGGGAGCCGGGACCGACCCGCCGCCCCAACCAGCGACGGCTCGGTTTCCCGCCTCCACCGTTCGCCACCCAAAACGCATGGGAGGCACGTGGCAGACGTGCAGAACCGAGGGGACGGGTGAGTGGGAGTGGACGCCTTGAGGACCGCGCCTCGGCCCCATTCAATAAATGGGCCGCGCCTCCACACCTCCCCCCGGTTATGGGGAAGGCACGAAGCCGCCTCCTCTCGCATTTACTGCGACATGACGCATGCCTGCGGAAACTGCCCCGCGCATGCCGCCCACATCACGCACGCCCCTCCACCCCGCGCCGCACGCGCTGATCGTGGGGAGCGAAGCGCGCGGAAAAATCTTACCACGGTGAAAACCGCCCCGCCTGCCCGCGCACCGTTCTGGGCCTGGCCCAACAACGCGTCGCGCTTATGAGTGGCCCAGTCCCGAGGGCCCCTGTCGGTGTGCAAAAAGAGGGGTACACTTTTTGTACCCCTATGACTGTGCACGGACAGTCCGAGCCCCGGGCACCACCACACCTAGCATGGCAAGGGAGGTGAGCCAGGGTAAGACCAAAGCTTGATGGAGACTGAAGCCCAAAGCCAAGACCACAAAGAGCAAAGGGATGAAGCGGATTCCCCTGGCAAGATCCTTGCCGGGGGCAGCTTTAGCAGCCCCGGCAAGACCCTCGCCGCGGCAGCTCGCCCCAAGCCTGCAGAGCAGATCACCCTTGTGTCCACTACCCCCATGGGGCAAGGATTCGGGAGGCATACCCGTGGTGGCATGCGGATCTTTGTGAAGGCAGTCAAGGACAGATACGCACACTAAAAAGACGACGACCCTTGGCGGGACCCCAGCGAAGGAGGACCACAAGGCCCCCGGCAAGCACCTTGTCGGGGATGACAGCAGGCGTCGTGGCAAGACCCTTGCCGGGGCCCCGGCAAGGCTCTTGCCGGGGACGTCCGCAGGGCCACCGTCAGGCCAACGCCAACTAAGCTTCCACCGCCCCATGCAGCTACGACCCAACTAGCTGGGCAGGCACCTGCGTGGCAACATGCAGATCTTCGTGGAGATCCGCTGTCGTAGGAATTGTCATGGCAGATGTCCGGATTAACGGACTTAGTCGTGAGGCCGCGCATCTATGTAGTAGCTTGAGAGGGGTTGAGCGGAATCGAGAGACGCGATGCAAGACAAGGGTTTAGACAGCTTCGGGCCCCGGGAAACATCATCCGGTAATAGCCCTACGTGCTGTTTGAGGCTAGGTCTCATTATGATCCTCATGGTGTTGCCGATAAACCGGCTCTTTGTGTCTAGCCCTAGAAACTTGTCAGAGCTTCCCCTCTTTGGGGAGCCCTGCCCCTCCTTATATATGTTGAAGGGGCGGGTTACATGACTAGTCCTAGTAGGATTAGGATTGCTTTATTACAAGGAGTCCTAGTCTTGCTTCCTTTGTAAGAGAATATTCCTTATGCTTTCTTCATAAACCGGCCCACCATATATGCACCGGCCTTCTGGGCCTTGGGCCTTGTCATCCATGATCCGCCTGCCGGGTTACCAGTAAATTGCCAAGTGTAAACCGTCTTAAGTAAAACGCCAAGTCCGGCCGGGTTATAATTTCGGTCGGTTTATACCGCGGGGTATATCCCCGACATTAGCCCCCAGTTTAGCTTGGATTTATCCATGGTAAACTTATGCTGCAAAATAACCACAAAAACAAATTTGATAGGTTGTGCTCCGGGTTTAAGAATTCTTGTAAACCGTCACCTGACCATCCGTAAATCCTTGTCCTTCTTCTTGAAAATCCGGGTCAACAGACCAGCTTCATAATCAACTTGCTTGCATAAGAAATATTGTAAATCAAGAATCCATTTGAATCGGCCTTCAATGCTCTGACTTGATAAAAATATTGGTCTTTAAATATTCAATTGATATCCAGCCAGCTTGAAGATGTAGAACTTGCCGGTTTATGATTGCCAAAATTGCCGGGTTATAAAAACTGATGATCCCGGGTCATGACTGTTTATGGATGCCGGGTTATGATTGTTGCCAACGCCGGGTCACACAATTAATCTTCCGCACTTACCCAAAACTGAGAATTTGAAGATGTTCCTCCTTTATATGCATATTACCTGTAGCCCCCAAGTCTTAAGAGGAGAACATAGTGATAGCTTAAGACTTGTTTCAATATAAAAATTGCAATCTTGAAGAAATCCAGATTGTTCATCCCAATCACTATGAAACTGAATATTCCATATTATGTAGCCCCCAAGTGCCGGGTCATTATGCAATAATGAGCAGGGACTTTGAAAATATGATCTTTAAACTTGAACAGCAACATGTAGCCCCCAAGTGCCGGGTCATTATGCAATAATGAGCAGGGACTTTGTAGATATAATTATTGAAAATAATATTATATAATGTAACATCCATCGTGGGGTTTGAACCCACGTCCACAAGGTTAAGAGCTTTGTGCTTTACCAACTGAGCAGTGGACCCTTCAATATAATGGATTAATACTTGTGTACCTTGAATTGTTGACACGAGCGATTGGTAGCCCCCAAGGGCCGGCTCATTATAATGTGATGAGTCGGGTCTTCAATAAAGTGAGCAAAAAATGACTTTGCATTAGCCCCCAAGTGTCATGGTGCATGCTTGCAGCGACATGAGACTTTTGTATTTGATATAATCTCAATCTGAATAATGTAGCCCCCAAGTGCCGGGTTGTAAGCCTGCAACGACTCGGGACTATTCCTTTGTAGAATAAATCACTTCCATCGATGAAATAATATCCATTGCGCTTAAAGCGACTTTGAAAACCTCAATCATAATATTGATAACCATAATAATAATCCAGCCATGTTGGCTATTAAAGATTTGAATAATATAATCCGGTTTGAAAACCGGTCCCAGTGATATTTGATCACAACCAGGTCGGGTTAATAAACATTGGTCATTATTTTATCTCATATTGGCGACATATAGTCAAAGCCAGGCCGGTTTAATAAACACCGGTCATTATCTGTGTCTGCATGAATGATGCTAAAAAGATGTCCTCTGATTAAGTGTACCCGACGTCCGTAATCCGGTAGGTATAGTTGAAAGTATAGATGCTGATGAGGCTCTTGGCTCATTTTGGCATTTGCCCAATGATTGTTCCGGGCTATGATAAACACCGGTTTAAATCATGCTGGTGTCCTATGACCCAGACTTTTGTAGATATGTGGTCAACTTTGAAGTTGCCTAGTTCCGGATCAAAAATTTGGTTCACCACAAAAAACTTTGAAAAATCGCAAAACGCAAAACACTTTTGCAAATAAGACCATGTAGTCGAGGCTTTTTGCAAGCTGCCAGGCTCCATATTTGCCAATCAATGGATGTGACCCAAGGAGCTATGATTCATTTTGCCAATCAATGGACGTGATCCAAGGAGCTATGATTCATTTTGCCAATCAATGGGTGTAATCCAAGGAGCGATGATTTCTTTTGCCAATCAATGGATGTAATCCAAGGAGCAAGAACTTATTTTGCCAATCAATGGATGTAATCCAAGGAGCAATGATTTCTTTTGCCAATCAATGGATGTAATCCAAGGAGCAAGAACTTATTTTGCCAATGAATGGATGTAATCCAAGGAGCAATGATTTCTTTTGCCAATCAATGGATGTAATCCAAGGAGCAATGACTTATTTTGCCAATCAATGGATGTAATCCAAGGAGCAATGATTCGAAGACGATCATATAAATCGGACCAGAAGGGATTAAGCGAGGATTCGTATGTGATCCATAGCCCCCTAATGACCGTTGAGGTAGGGTACCTATGAAAGAGTTGCGCTTGTATGGCAAGTCCTGTTTGGTCCCTTATAGAATTGTCCTGCATATCAAAATAGATAGATCAAAGCATCTTGTTTTCTTGATGAAAATGATATATACCAAGAAAATAGATTTAGATGGATATCACCTGATGTATTGGACCTTTATCGTCCTCATCGGGATCTGTTAGTCAACCCGGTATGTTGAATAGACCGGACCGCAAGGCAGACAGTAAAACGATCGCAATATCAGGAGCAGCACAGACATATGAATCGGCCGCAGTGTTGTAAACCGGCACAGATGAGCAAGCTGTCCTTCGCGTCGTAAACCGGTGCGGTCGCGAAAGACGGCCACGGCGTGTTAAACCGGCGCGACCGCGAGGGATGGACACGGCACTGTAAGCTAGTGCGGGAGTCCATTGAGTAACAACGTCCACTTGTGCCAAATGAATGTTGGCGTGCCTCCATCTCCACGGTATAATACCACTTTGTAATGAATGGTTTTCCTGCGTATAAAATACAGCAGGGTGAAGTATTTTTGCTCGGATGAATTATCATGGATTAGACAATAGATAGGATAGATATCACCTGATTTGTGCGGACAACAGTTGAGTCGGCCGCGGCATTGTTAGTCAACACGTGCGGGCAAGTTAATCGCGGGTGCGGACAGCTGAACCGGCCACGTATTGATGTAAGCGCAGTAACTGAGGCAGCGACTCATAGCGTATCCGCTGGGCCGGTTTATGAGAACGGGTGCGGCACCGGCGTGTTAATGTAGACCGGACCACAGAAGCGGTGGCGTGCGCACGTCCATTGACAAGGGAGTCGGCCGCGGTGTTAGAGACCAGCACGCGTGGGCGCGGACAGACGAGCCGGCCGGCGCGTTGATGTAAACCGGACCGCAATACACATGCTCGTGAGGCCGTGCAACACAACTGAATGTGTCTCCATGGCATACCCTAATGATGATCCGGCTGCCGCTTTTAATAGTCGTCCTACGTAAAAAATATTATATGCGAGAGTAATTTGTTGGATGAATTAACATGTACTGATAAAATATATAGGAGAAATAACACCTGGTATCTTTCGTCGGGTCCGAAGTGATCGAAGCGAAATTCATCATGTCGGTTTATGAGTCTTCATATCCACCCATACGTCCATGAAGTTTTGGAGGACGCGCCCAAATAGCATATTTTACGGCAAATATATCATTGCATTAGCCGATGCTAACCATGTCAACTTTGACTGACTCGTGCATGCACCATTGGAGCTGTTTGTTCCTTGAGACAGCAGCATACGACACATCTTGACTTTGATCTGTTGCAATTTTACTAGTTTGGTACTTGCCCGCTGGATTCCTATTCCATTATTGTAAGCAGATTGGTCTCTGAACCATCATATATACATGCACTGCCCCGGGTATCTCCTTCGCCGTATCTTTCATCAGCATACCAGCCTCCAGGCCTTGCACACCTTGAAACCATCGAGACTGCGGTAACCGGAGCCTAAAAACTTATCGCAACCCACGGATATCCATCAAACTGTAACTCAAATTGCCCCTTTTCTCTTCTTTTGTCTTGATGTGATGATGAATCGCTAGTAATCCTTGATCCCTTATCTAAGTAACCTTGATTTGTACATCAAATCTCTGAGAGCATGCATGTACTGACCGTGAAACTTGTGAATGTACTAGTACTGTTGTTATCTTCCAACTGACCTCGGGTTCTGTTTGAGCAAAGAGAGGTCGTCGACTATTTCTTCGTTTTATCTGCTTCAACATGCAAGGAGCAAAAGGGCCTTTGTTCTTCACATGGAGGAGATAGTAGCAGCAACGACAGCAAGTCAAACCGGCGAGGAAACTTGGAGGTGAAACGACGCCTACGCGGGGAGACCGTAGCGGCGACTCACAGTGGCAACGGCTCGCGGGTGGCCACGCACTGAAGAACGACTTGAGGCCGGAGGCGGAGACGTCGGGGCAAACCGGCGCGAGGACAAATCGGAAACACGTTAGTCTGAGTCGAGCCAGCGTGGTGGAGCTAGCTGGCGGCGGTAGGTTGCGCCAGCGCTGACCTGGCCGCGGCTGCCGCTTGGGAACCAACGAGGACGCACGAGGCGGAAACGTGGCCGGCTCAAGGCTGCGGCCACTCGGGCAGAGGGCCGCTACAGACACAGCTGTCTGGACGAGGCCGTGGCGGTGCGGGCACTTGGAGGTGAGGCCGGCGGAACAACAATTTTTGGAAGGCAAATTGCAGACGCGAAGGCAGATCCGAGCGAGGCCGAGTCAGGGCGGGTCAGGGAGGAGACCACTCGGATTCAGAGTCTGGACATGAGTTGGCCGCGACGACTCGAGGGAGGCGCGACCCCCGGTTTGTAGAAAGCAGAGCTGGCGACTTGACTTGTTGGCTTCGAACCTACAGTAGCAAGGCAGCGTGGTGGCTCGTGGTAGTGGAGGCGGGCAGGGCGGCTTGCCGACGGAGGAGCGGCTCATGGGCGGAACCGGAGGCTCAAGCGGTGAAGGCCTGCAAGATTGATTTTGACCATAGTCTTCTCGTAGAAACAATGATAACACGTCCATGATTGCTTCCTCGGCAATTTTGTGGTGGCTCTGTTGATCTCGGCGACTTGTGGTGGTACACAAATGCTGTCTTAACCTTAAATTTCACCGATTTGTAACTCTGAACCGATGAACTTAAACTGACGTAGATCCTCTCAAATCAACGATTCTTCATCCGGAAAAATTGTGAACTTCTCCATCCCTCAAAGAAATCCCCCCAAGAACTCAACACCACCGTGCGCAGGCCCCATGGTGGGCGCCAACTATCGTAGGAATTGTCACGGTAGATGTCCGGATTAACGGACTTAGTCATGAGGCCGCGCATCTATGTAGTAGCTTGAGAGGGGTTGAGCGGAATCGAGAGACGCGATGCAAGACAAGGGTTTAGACAGCTTCGGGCCCCGGGAAACATCATCCGGTAATAGCCCTACGTGTTGTTTGAGGCTAGGTCTCATTATGATCCTCATGGTGTTGCCGGTAAACCGGCTCTCTGTGTCTAGCCCTAGAAACTTGTCAGAGCTTCCCCTCTTTGGGGAGCCCTGCCCCTCCTTATATATGTTGAAGGGGCGGGTTACATGACTAGTCCTAGTAGGATTAGGATTGCTTTATTACAAGGAGTCCTAGTCTTGCTTCCTTTGTAAGAGAATATTCCTTATGCTTTCTTCATAAACCGGCCCACCATATATGCACCGGCCTTCTGGGCCTTGGGCCTTGTCATCCATGATCCGCCTGCCGAGTTACCGGTAAATTGCCAAGTGTAAACCGTCTTAAGTAAAACGCCAAGTCCGGCCGGGTTATAATTCCGGCCGGTTTATACCGCGGGGTATATCCCCGACACCCGCCATTGCGCCACCTCAGCTGCCTGCCTGCCTACATGGCACCCCAGGCACCGCTGGCCAGGGCGCGTGTTAACACAAGGAGGAGCGATGACGGACAAGACGGACGTCTCCCCTCGTCCTCGATAAAGCGAGGACACCTAAGCTAAGCGCATTAAATGCGCCTTGTCCTGTAATGCGAAGGATAACCTCGCATCATTGTACCCTTTCCACCTCCTGTGTGCCACTGTGGCAACCCCTTTTTCCTATAAAAGGAGGCCCGAGGCGACCAGGAGAAGGATTCGGCTTTTTAGAACTCCTCACGACTCGGCTTTCGGAGCTAATCACGCCCCATAGCTAGCTGAAGAACACAAACATATAATCCACCAACGTAGGAGTAGGGTTTTACGCATCTTTGCGGCCCAAACCTGGGTAAAGGAACCGTGTGCTAACCGTTAGATCCGCTCTTCTCTCAACCCCGCGCCCCGCAACCGTAGTAGGGATTCTTGTGATCCCATAGGTGTCGATCCAAATACACCAACAATATTACACCAATATGAATTTAGAATGAGTTCACAACAGTACCTAAGTGGTGGATTTATTTTATTATACTAACGGAGCTTACGAGTTTTCTGTTGAGTTTTGTGTTGTGAAGTTTTCAAGTTTTGGGTAAAGATTCGATGGACTATGGAATAAGGAGTGGCAAGAGCCTAAGCTTGGGGATGCCCAAGGCACCCCAAGGTAATATTCAAGGACAACCAAGAGCCTAAGCTTGGGGATGCCTCGGGAAGGCATCCCCTCTTTCGTCTTCGTCTATCGATAACTTTACTCGATGCTATATTTTTATTCACCACATGATATGTGTTTTGCTTGGAGCGCCATTTTATTTTAGTTTGTTTTGCTTGATGTTTGAATAATATCCCAAGATCTGAAGTTCTTAAATGTTGGAGAGTCTTCACATAGTTACATAATTATTGACTACTCATTGATCTTCACTTATATCTTTCGGAGTAGTTTGTTATTGCTCTAGTGCTTCACTTATATCTTTTTAGAGCACGGCGGTGGTTTTATTTTGAAGAAATAGATGAAATCTCATGCTTCACTTATATTATTTTGAGAGTCTTTTAGAACAGCATGATAATTTTCTTTGGTTATAAAATTAGTCCTAATATGATAGGCATCCAAGATGGGTATAGTAAAAACTTTCACATAAAGTGCATTGAATGATAGGATAAGTTTTATACTTGATGAATGTTTTGAGATATGAGGATGGTGATATTAGAGTTATGCTAGTGGGGTAATTACGAATTCAAGAAATACTTGTGTTAAAGTTTGTGATTCCCGTAGCATGCACGTATGGTCAACCGTTATGTGACGAAGTTGGAGCATGATTTATTTATTGAGTGTCATCCTTTGTGTGGAGGTCGGGATCGCGCGATGGTGTAGCGACCCGATCCGAATGGATCAAGTCTCTGTGCTTTAGTGTCATCCATGGATCGGTATGCTGACACACACAGTACTCGAGGATTTATAACAGAGGTAAATCACATGTATAAAGTAACGTAAATACTATTACCTCAATCACTCATAGCGAAAGCAACAACGGTTGTGGAGTCCATCAACACCAACGGCAAAGTTGAGTGTAGATAGCGCAACCCTAACGTAACACTTACTCGTCGAATAAGTCCTGCAACATGAGACGTTGCAGCCATGTAGGTCAGTACATTAAATGTACTGGCAAATTCACATTGTAATGATACTAAACAAGTCCTACAACTACATGCATATTTGGCTGGTGGAGGCTCTAAGGTTAAAGTTTTTGCGTAAAGCCAATTTTTCCCTACAACAAAGGAATAAATTTTATTTTAACTATCATGGTAGTTGAAAATCATTGAGAAGGTACCTCCAACTCAATCCCAAATTAAAGTTATCATTAACCCAACAAATTAAATTATAGAGTGATGAGATCAACAAATAATCCACTTCTAGATACTCAAAGATGTCCATAACCGGGGACACGGCTACTCATGAATAGTTTGTACACTCTGGAGAGGTTTGTGCACTTTTCCCACAAGACTCGATCGCCTCCATTAGATTTCTCGCACTACATGATGTTTGAGAAACGGATGATCGAGACACAGTCTTTCCGAAGAGGTCCCCTTAACCAGATAGATAGGCCGGTACACCTACAATCCCCCTACATCTGCTAGCCCATCATGGAAAGGTTTCCCACAACTTACTCAACTATGACAGAGCCCATATTGGCATGTGGTTGCACATGGGAGTTTCTAGGCATGAAAATATTATATGATCCCTTTGAGCCTGGGTGGCATTCCAATAGGACAATCCACACGGAAACCCCGGGATTTCCTAGGACAACACTGGCAACCCCAGGTGTCCGGGCAATCCTCTGGTTCACTCCCAGGGTGCCCCAACCAATCCACCCAGATGTGTATTCAAGTAGCCACCTTAAGTTGAATCCTTAATTAACAACTCACATCTGTCATGGATTTCACTCAAACCCAAACCACGTCTACGAGCATAGCAATGGCAACCTAAGCAAACGTAGAAGTAACTCCCAAGGGTTTGAAAATAATGCAGGTAATAGGTTCTACCTCAATCTACTTCCCAGTCCCACAAGTTAATAGATCCTACTCATGCAATGTGTTTGAGGATATAACTAATGCAATGAAAACTGGGTATTGGAAAAAATATGATCAAAGTGTGAACTTGCCTGCAATGTTGATGAAGATGATTCGCACTCAAAACTCTAGATAGATCTACTCGTCACACTCCGGTCAATCTATCGTAAGCAAGCAATAGTAACCACACATAAGCAATCACTCAGAAAGATCGGACAGAACGAATAAACACTTCGGAAAACTTCGAAAACAAACGAATGTCTCTTGAAACATAAAACAATTTCTAACAGTACCAAAATTATGTGAATTTGGCCTTATCAGAAAGTTTAGGTCAAGAGCTTCGATTTGCAAAAAGAATCAACTGAAACGGAGTTACGAAACTCAAGTTATGATCAAACGAAGTTTGAATCTAAAACTAGTTGAATTCAAACTTTAAAACTTTCAAAAACATGTTGAAGTTGTATTACTGGAAAGAGGGCTTCGTAACGAAGACGTGGGCGCTGGTTTCGTTGGATTTGGACCAACTGTTAAAAAGTTATGGCCGAAAGAAGATTAGGGGCTAAACTATAAATAAAATATTTACAGAGAGGTCCCTGGCCGAAACTAAACAGAAAAGAAAAAGTTAAAGTACGAACGTTCGTTTTCTAGTCCTAACGGGTGATCCTTCACTAGATAGCTAAAAACAAAAAAAACCAATCTAAAAGAAAACCGGGGTTTTTAATACCTAGGTGGTTTTTGAAGAAAAACCGTGGGTTCGGCGGTTGTGAACCGAGTCGGCGGATTGGATCGGATCTCGCCGGCGGTGAGCTCCGGCGAGGCCGGGCTGGAGGCAGCGGCGGTGGCTTGCGGTGCAGTGCGGCGCGGCGCGCGGCAGAGCGAGGGGTGGGGCGGGGCACGTGGTGCGGCGCGGGGCGCACGCAGCGGCGGTGGCAGCAGCAACTTGCGACGGTGGCGAGCGAGATGCGGCGGCGGCGGGCAAGGCAGTGCGGCGGCGAGATCGAGCGCGGCTGCGGAGGCGTGAAACGGGGCTCGGGGCTCCGTTTTTATAGGAGGGGAAGGCGGCGGCGAAGCTTGGAGGAGGGGACACGGCACGGAGTCCTGGCGTGGCACGAACGCCAAGGCGGCGGCGGTTTCCGTCGCCCGCACGGGGACGAAGGCGTGCTGGGCCGCGGCCTGGCTTGGGTGCTGGGCCGGCCCAGTTACGTCGAGACCCTTTTTTTTAACAGACAGCGAAAACAAAAGAAAAGGAAAACAATTTCAATATATAATATAGGCATATTATATATCAAAATTTGGAGAAAAAGAAATCCTACAAGATGGACATTTTCCTACTGCCAAATAAAATGCCCACAAATTCTAATAAATCAAAGAGTCCTACTGGTGCAAATAAAAACCAATAAAAATCACTTTAAAATACCAAAAATACTTCAAATTCATTTATCTCCAATTTTCTGGTGTAGGGAATCATGTTACCCTATTTTCCATGTAATTTATTTTTGGAGAAAAATAATTTGAATAAAACCAAATAACTCAATATTTGAAATTGAGTTCGAGAAAATTTCAGAAAACTTCCAACTCATATTTCCTATAATTTGAAGAAGTCATTTTATCTTCTCTCGGGAAAATCATTGAGTTGCTTAAAGTTTCTGAATTGAAAATAGTTCGAGGATGAAATTCAAAAATCCTTTCAAATCCTTTTATCATTTAAAATAAATGGAAGAAGTCATATTATCTTCTCTGGCTCTTTCGCTAGGGGCAAAATCTTTGTCCTCAATCCTTGTATCCTTTCATCTTGGTAAGGCTCTTTCGGGACTGGTTCTTCTTAACTGACAAGTCTGGCGCCAATACTAAACAAATATCGATATCTCATGGTGGTCATCGGGCAATTTATTGGGTCCCTGCAGAAAACGGGTCTGGGCTTCATCCTCACCGTATATCCTACGGTTGGCAACAGCATGCCGTGTACGAGGGAAAATTTCTATACCATTCTAAGGTTTGAACAAGGTTTTGACATCGTCGTCTCTCTACTATAGGTAAGTCACTTAGATTTACCATCCCGTATAACAGAGGCGAATAATAAGAGTAAGTCGGTATGGTGATCAATCCATCCCACACCCAAAACATTACCTTGTATATGGTTTAGTGAATCTCGCATTCTAACACTCGGTCATTCTCACAAGGATTGCAGAATTTCATCCTTTCAACGAACTAAGTTCGGATAAATCCATTGATTCTGCAAGCCAAACAACCATCTATCGTTTCTTCACAACCCTCAGGTTTTGCGTATACTCCTATAAGATCGTCTGTTGACAAAGTCGTAACTTCTACAAGGGGTTTTTCCTTCAGCAAGAGTGTGCTTGCATTCTTGACAGGTCCTGGGCCTGTGGGTTATGGCTCATCTCATACTTGTCACTAGTAGCACTTGGTCTCATCATTGGGTTGCAACTGGTCATACTTCCAACATCCAACTTCCTTGGTTCTCTTAAATCCATCCAATTTGTTTGGTATCCCTTTCTTCTTTGGGTACCAAACTAAGCGTAATTACTCACACTCATCATTGGGTAGTCCTTTCCAAGTCGGACGTATCTAACCACTAGCTAGTGTATTCGGGTAACGGTGTTGGATTCTACCACACTTAAAATGAATAACACTAGTTTTCTTCAATATCTTATTCCATGCATCATGTCTTCACCCTTCACTTATGTAGTAACAATTCATAGAATCCAAATCAATACACTGATGCCAACTGTATTGATTCTCAACTTACTACGATCTACTACACTTCCATTTTCTTGCTTCAACTCCAATACTTAGCACAAAACTCCTTCTTCTTGGTACAATCTATAGCAAAATGCACTGCTTTACTATAGCAGATACACATAACTATTGACAAGTCTCGTGGTTCCCTTGTGATTATGTAGCCTCCTTAGGTCCTCGGCTAAAGGGCCCATGTCAGAACTTGTATATCCATAACTCAATCCTTGGGGTCACTATAGTTCCATACTCCAGCCTTACACCCTCTTAAAAATCCAATTGTACTTCTTTCCTTCATACTCTTGGGGTAAGCCTCATATAAAAATAAACTCCAACTTATTTGTGCAAACTCTACTCCTTGGAGCAACACTTTCCCTTCTATTGGTCCAAGGTTCACTCAGTAAGGTTCAACTAAACAAAATGCACTGGTTCATCCATAATCCATATTCTCCTCATATCAAATCTTTTATTACTTCTTCAACCAGTATTCAATACTCCAATTTCCAAGGGTGCATCACTACAATTGCTACTATCCTAATGGTCTGGTAGGGTCAAGAATTCCTTCCATCTATATCCATTCATCCTGGCTAAGGATGCTTCAGTCCCAGGGGAATTATGCAATGTGATTCTTGAAATCATTGATCATTTCCTTCATCCTATTGGTCGTGTGCTTCGTCTCCATCATCTCTGCCTGCACCTTACTCAGGCATTCCTGAGTATAACAAAGTCTTGCTTCGAGTATTTCTCCAATCTGACGTATGGCCTCCATAGCAGCTTCACGATCGAAGAATGTTGTTCGCGGTACTCGGGAGATGAAAAAGTATTGACCCATAGTCTTTGGGCAAACTCCTTTCACACGATGGAGGTGTACCTCCACGTACCAAAGTTCAACTCCGTTCTCCATGAAGGGATAACCCTTGTAAACTGCATCTCCTTCCAAGTGAATATGCTTCATCATGTCATTCATGATCTTTGGATAATCCTGATCACTGGTCAGGGTCATGATGGTTTCCGGGCCTTTGAGAAAAGACTCGTGAAGGGTTGTCATCTGTAGGCATAAGACAAAAGGGGTTCTTAGGACAATATACAGATATCCTTGGGTAAGACAGGGTCGTTTGTCCGAGAAAGGTTTGGGTCAGCTGGTCCAGGGGTTCTAGGTTTTAGTCTGGGTGAGGGCACTCACAATCATCCAACAACCCATAGCATTTCATATGAGATTCCATACATCTCAAATTCTATTGCTTCACGAACTATTACGATGTCTTTTCCATAACTCAACCCAACATCATAAAAAAAATTGTATTCCACATTTATCTACATGCTTCATTCTAATATCCAGATCTCAACTATGCTGATTCATCCTTCCTCCGGTCTGAACCTTCTCTTGGCAAAAAAAACTCTACTTCCTTGTAGTGTAAACTAATGTCATTGGACAAATCTAGGGACTTCCTGGTGATTATCTTGGTTCACTGGGTTCTTGGCCTCCTTGTTCGGCAGTCGCTAGCATAATGACCTAAATCCTTGCACCGGTAACATGTGATGTGACTCAGGTCCTTTTCCGCGGAGATTGGGTTCTTCTGGGGACACATGCTCTTTCTCCTCCTCGACTTCCTTCTTCCTATCAATTCTTCCATCTTTTGTGGATAAAACTCCACTTCTTCTGTCAGGAAGTCTCCCGGATACTCTTGGCTTTCCTTCGTGCAATACTGTGAAACATGTCCTTCTTCTCCACATGAGTAGCAAGCACATGAGTAATATCTGTCTAGGCCTTCTCCATCAGGGTCGTCAATATCTTCCTCCATCGCGTATTCCTTTAAAGTTTCTTCGAGGACTTCTTTCATTGCCTCTTTCTTCTGCTAGATAGTTCGTTGCACCATGGGGTAAATGTGACACTGAGCAGGGTAGTGGGTAGTTCCTTCACATAAGAAACAAGTAATCTGCCTAGTTGGGCATTCTTCAGCTAGGTGACTTCCTTCACAATTAGATCATTCACCCTTGTGCCCCTCCTGGGTGTGTCCTATTTCTCCACAAATCCTGCAGGCACAAGGCTTCTTCTTCGGTTTGTCTCCACGCTCTCGGATGAGACGGGATCTTAACAAAGTCTTCTTGAATTCCTCCCAACTTCCTGCTCCATTACATCCTTGTATGGCTTGATGCATCTTCCACCATGTTGCAGCACTTTTTGTAAAGTACTGAAGAGTGTATTGAACCTCATACTTCCTTGCTACCAATTTTTTCCTGAAGTGATCCTCCATGTTTTGTATCCATAACTCTGCCTCCAGCCGGGTCATTGGTCCAGAGACTTCAAGTCTATCTTCAGTCATCCTCTATTGGGTCCAAGGGTTTTGGGATGAGATTCAGAAGAGATAGAGAGGGACACTTAATACAAGCAATAGTTTTTAAAAGACGGGTTTTAGTTTGTGGCCGTCAGAAAACATCAAACAAATGAAGGCTCACAATCGTCGCATCTAACGTAAGTACATAACATGGGTTTTGGTCTTCTACAGGTCAACATCTCCTCAAAGTCGTCAACTCTTCAAACCTTCGGAGTATCCACTGTTGTAGCTTCAACACTTCAAATGCATGGTAAAATCCTCTTTACTCCGAAGTTATCCAATGGAAAAGGGTGTTGACTAACTATTTAAGGTCAAAGGGAAAGTTTGACAAAGCTCAAAAAAGAAGAGAGGTAAGAATCTTTTGAAAATGATAGTTTTAGAGAAATCCTTTCCTATGGTCTGGTCAGTTTCTAGGGTCACGTCCTACAGTCAACATGTGCTCTGATACCATCTTGTAGCGACCCGACCCGAATGGATCAAGTCTCTGTGCTTTAGTGTCATCCCTGGATCGGTATGCTGACACACACAGTACTCGAGGATTTATAACAGAGGTAAATCACATGTATAAAGTAACGTAAATACTATTACCTCAATCACTCATAGCGGAAGCAACAACGGTTGTGGAGTCCATCAACACCAATGGCAAAGTTGAGTGTAGATAGCGCAACCCTAACGTAACACTTACTCGTCGAATAATTCCTGCAACATGAGACGTTGCAGCCATGTAGGTCAGTACATTGAATGTACTGGCAAATTCACACTGTAATGATAATGAACAAGTCCTACAACTACATGCATATTTGGCTGGTGGAGGCTGTAAGGTTAAAGTTTTTGCGTAAAGCCAATTTTTTCCTACAACAAAGGAATAAATTTTATTTTAACTATCATGGTAGTTGAAAATCATTGAGAAGGTACCTCCAACTCAATCCCAAATTAAAGTTATCATTAACCCAACAAATTAAATTATAGAGTGATGAGATCAACAAATAATCCACTTCTAGATACTCAAAGATGTCCATAACCGGGGACACGGCTACTCATGAATAGTTTGTACACTCTGGAGAGGTTTGTACACTTTTCCCACAAGACTCGATCGCCTCCGTTGGATTTCTCGCACTGCATGATGTTTGAGAAACGGATGACCGAGACACAATCTTTCCGAAGAGGTCCCCTTAACCAGATAGATAGGTTGGTACACCTACAATCCCCCTACATCTGCTAGCCCATCATGGAAAGGTTTCCCACAACTTACTCAACTATGCCAGAGCCCATATTGGCATGTGGTTGCACATGGAAGTTTCTAGACATGAAAATATGAAAGTGCAACTAATCCCCGGGTGGTTTTGGTAATTAATAACAACATATATATCATTGAACTAATAGTTACTTGAGAATCATTTCAGAGAAGTTCAGTGATATGGGTATGGAAATGTCTGAAGAAGTGGACCCCTCAAAATGCTAAGGCAAGCATTGGCAAAAGCTCAAGACTCCATTTTTGGTTTAGTGATCAAAGATCACATTGAGTCCATAGGAAAAGCCAATACTATTAAAAGGGGATGAGGTTGTGTTGATGATCTGGTTGCTCAAGTGCTTAGTGATTTAGCTCCTTCAACTATCAGCAACTTTCACTACTATACACACTCATAAGTAATCTCGGACAAACCGATTCTTCCAACTCAGTCCCACCGAGATGAACCACCTCAGCCATAAGCCAAACCCTAGAAATTTCGGTCAATCCGAGTTTGAGTTCGGTCTCACCGAAACACGGGCTGCCAACCTTCTGTAACCGTTTGACATCATTTCGGAATATCCGAGTTGATAATTTCGGTCCCACCGAAACTGGCAAGTTCCTATCTTTGACTCATATCGGACAAACCGAGATAGTATTTTCGGTCCCACCGAAAACCCCAACGTTCACTATATTTGAACTTTCGATCTGACCGAGTTTCCACTTCGGTCTCACCGAGATTGCTCAATTATGTGTGTAACGGTTGGATTTTGTGTGGAGGCTATATATACCCCCTCCACCCCCTCTTCATTCGTGGAGAGAGCCATCAGAAAGTACTACCACTCCTACCTTACACTTTCTGAGAAGAGAACCACCTACCCTTGTGTTGAGATCAAGTTATTCCATTCCTACCATATGAAACTTGATTTCTAACCTTCCCAAGTTGCTTTCCACTCAATCCTTTCTTCCACCACAGCCATATCAGTGAGGAGAGTTGAGTGTTGGGGAGATTATCATTTGAAGCACAAGAGCAAGGAGTTCATCATCATCTACAACATCTATTACCTTTTGGAGGGTGGTGCCTCCTAGATTGGTTAGGTGTCGCTTGGGAGCCTCCGTCATCGAGATGTGGAGTTGAACCAAGAAGTTTGTAAGGGCAAGGAGATCGCCTACTTCGTGAAGATCTACCCCGAGTAAGGCTAGTCCTCCGTGGGCGTAGGCCATGATGGAATAGACAAGGTTGCTTCTTCGTGGACCCTTCGTGGGTGGAGCCCTTCGTGGACTCGCGCAGCCGTTACCCTCCGTGGGTTGAAGTCTCCATCAACGTGGATGTACGATAGCACCACCTATCGGAACCACGAGAAAAATCTCCGCGTCTCCAAATTGCGTTTGATCTTCTCCACCTCTCTTTACTACATGTGCAATTTACTTTCCGCTGCTTATACTCTAGAATTGCATGTGTAGGGTGATACTTGTCTTGATCATAATTGTGAAACTGCCAAAAACTGTTCATGATCAAAAGGCCGAATTTTTATATTTACAAGTAGTCTAATCACCCCCCCCCCCCTCTAGACATACTTTCGATCCTACAAGTGGTATCAGAGCTTTGGTCTCCATTGTTTTGGTTTCCATTGCATTGGACTCCATAAGCTTGGTTTCACAACCTAGGAGAGTATGGCGTCTAGTGAGGGTAATTATCGTAGAGGTCCTTACTTTGATGGTACAAATTTTGCTAGTTGGAAGCATAAAATGAAAATGCATATTCTTGGTCATAACCCAGCCGCATGGGGCATTATTTGTGTTGGTATGCAAGGTGATTTCTTTGAAGAAGGAAAAGTTCCGGATCGCGAAGCTACACCGGAAGAGTTGCGGATGTTGCAAAACAATGCTCAAGCTTGTGACATTCTCTTCAATGCGTTGTGTCCCGAAGAGTTCAACAAAATCAGCCGTCTTGAGAATGCTAAAGAGATTTGGGATACTTTGGTTGAAATGCACGAAGGTACTGAATCTGTGAAGGAATCAAAGCTAGATATTCTTCAAGGTCAACTTGACAAGTTCAAGATGAAGGATGGTGAAGGAGTCGCTGAAATGACCGACCGATTCATCATTAAGAAGATTCTCAGAGCTTTGGATGGAAAGTATGACACCGTGTGTACTTTGATCCAAATGATGCCAAACTACAAGACCCTCAAGCCAACTGAAGTCATTGGAAGAATTGTTGCTCATGAGATGACACTTAAGGATAAGGAAGAGCTTCACAACAAGTCAAGTGGTGCTTACAAAGCTACAAGTGATGCTCCTACTACCTCAAGTGACAAGCTAATTTCCAATGAAGAGATAAGCCTAATGGTCAAGAACTTCAACAAGTTCTACAAGAATAGAGGCAAAGAAAGAAGCTCAAAGTCTAGATCATATGATGAAAAGAGATCTTCTAGTCGTGATCGAAACTGCTACAATTGTGGAAGACCCGGACACTTCTCAAATGAGTGTACGGCTCCCCACAAGAGAAGAGAAGAATCTCCAAGAAGAAGAGCAAGAGATGAGTCACCTCGGAGAGAGAGAAGGAGTAGAGATGATCGTTATGAACGAAGACCCTCTCGGAGAAGCAAGGATTCGGAGAGGAAGGACAAGTCATCAAGGAGCTACACAAGAAGAAGACATCAAGCTCATGTAGGTGAATGGGTCTCCGGCTCCGACTCCGAAAATCAATCCGATGGAAGCTATCACTCCGACTCCGACTACAGTCAAGATGAAGGTGTTGCCGGACTTGCACTCGTATCCTCCAACTCCAACTCCTACGACTTATTTGATTCACCAAATGAGGGAATTGGAAGATGCTTCATGGCTAAAGGCCCCAAGGTAACACACCCTGAATTCATTGACTTTGATAGTGATGAGGATGACTTGCTTGGTGAAGATGAGCTCTTGCATGATAAATCTAGTGAGCTTAGTAACGATGAAAATGCTAGTAGTCTTTATAGTCGAGAAGAGTCGAATGACAATGCTATGAAGGAGATTGAGCGTCTAACTAAAGAACTAAACACTCTTAAGTTAGCTCATGAAACAACTCAAGAAGATCATAGAGAGCTCCTAAGATCTCATGAGAAGCTACGCTTCGAGAAGCTCACTCTAGAGCAGGAACATGAGTTTCTAAAAGCGATCAATGACGATCTTCGAAAGAAGAGTTCTTCATATCTTGCCAAACGACTTCTCTTGTCTAATTTCTTGCCACCTATTAAGACTAAGCATGACAAGCATAAGAAAAATTCTTCCTCTAGTAGTAACAATAACCATGTTAAATCTAATGTTGTTACTTCTAGTAGTTCTCTTGATTCCACTAACAATGTTTCAAGCCAAGTTACACTTGAGCAAGAAAATAGCTTATTGAAGGAAATCATAGAGAAAGGTGTCTACAAGAGTCTTGCCGGAAGCAAGAACTTTGAGGAAATTGTTCGCAAACAAGGAAGGCACCGGAAGAATCAAGGAATTGGTTTTGAGCGAAAGTTCAACGCCGAAGGTGTTGAGTGGGAAGAAGGTCAATACCCTACTCCACAGTTTGTTTCTCAAAAGGAGAAGTATGATCCTACTTCTTCCAATGTGGAACAAGCTCAAGATGACCTTCCACCACAAGACCACAAGCTAAAGGCCAAGGACAAGCTTCAAGAGGAGATTGATGCATTCATTGAAGCACCTCAAGCCATGGTCAAGTGGGTTCCCAAGGACACGTCAAGTTCTACTTCGTCAAGCTCAACTACAACCCCAAGGATTCCCATCAAGATGATGTGGATCCCAAAGAAGAAGAACTAGAAGTTTCTTGAGGGAGACTCCGCCAACATACTTCACTCACATTCATTTTGGCAACTTGTGCAATCAACTTCCACATCATGCACTAGTTCATGGAGTCACAAACCCTCTTGTTGGTAAGTCAAGGGACAAGGTAATCATTGCTTTCATGGACATCATCTTTTGTGAACTTCAATCTATGTCCATGGATATCCTTGTTTGTTCCTTGTGGGACTAACCCATGTAGGTATTGAAAGTGCCCCAATACAAAGGATAGCTCCCAACTCTTGATGATCTACATCAACATTGAGCATCCACATCTTCAACATCTACATGAAGTCTTCTACGACAACCCAAGGTTAGTTTGACCCTTTAAAAGGGGTTCTCACATCTAGGGGGAGCTTTGCTCTAAAAATTGAGCTAAAGCATCTTCAAATGATGTGAACACATCAATGCTTTATGTAAAAGTGGTAACCCCACTTGTGCTTAAACGATGAGTATGACCTATGATCAAATGTTCTCATTTGACTCCTAAGTCAAAATACTCATATATAGATGACCTAGTCATCGACAGATTGTGTGCTAGTAGCTAGAGTTTTGGTTGTGCATGTTTCATATTTCATTTGCTATCTTATTGTGTGAGCATGTTGAATGCATGATTTTATCCATTCAAGGACATCCATTTGTTGTTTTGGTTGTTTTGACTTTTTTTCTGGCCAAATGGATGGACAAGAATGCCTAAGCACCTCCCCTGGCTATCTATGCTTTCTTGTCTCAAATTCTATTCATGCTCATATCACAACTTTGAACAAGTCATTTTCGGACCCTCCGAGTGAGGAGCACTCGGAGCCACCGATCCGTCTAAGGCTGACTTCCAAAACCTTCTAAGTCAATTTCGGTCTGACCAACTTCTCCCACTCGGTCCAACCGAAACGCTTAGACTGATCTAGGTTTCATCTCGGTGAAACCGAGTTCAAAATCTCGGCGTGACCGATATGCGTAACTGCACAGCAGTTATCCATTTCGGTGTCACCGAGTTTTTCAACTCGGTCCCACCGACAGCATGGGGATATAAATACTGAGGGCAGCGCGCGATTATTTCTTCAAACCGTTTCGCCCCCAAGTCCCCTGCTGCCGTCGCCCTGGTCTCCGGATCGTCGTCGTCGTCGCCTGTGCGCCCTCGCGCAGGTCTCCGCCGCCATCAACGGTTTTCTTCTCCGCGCCGTTGCCGCCGTAGAGGGACTCCACCAAGTTAGGGTGAGTCTCGATCCCTCTCGTGCTCCCCATCTGATTCTTTGCACGATTGGTTTGCCCTGTATCTAGCCACGTTTGAAATCATCCTTAACATCAGATCAGATCGTTCTAGTTTCGAGCGAAATTCTTAGGTTTAGGTTTCCACGGAACACATCTCGGTGAAACCGAATTAAAATTCTCGGTGTGACCGATTCGGCCTCTGGCCATTGCACTGCACTTTCGGTCTAACCGAGTCGTGCAAATCGGTGTGACCGAAGCTCAGTTTTAGTGAAACCCTAGTTTATCGGCAGGACCGAAACCCATTTCGGTCTGACCGAAAGTGGTGTGTAAGTTTCTGTTATACACTTCGGTTTCACCGAAACTGAAAATCGGTTTGACCGAAATGCATTCTGTGAAAACTCAAAACTAAGATTTGAACTCATTTTTTTTGCAAAAACCTCTGCAGTTGTGATAACTCTTCTACTCTGCCTATACCTTATCTATTCACAGGTTGTCAGCCATGTCAGATGCCAGTGACAGCCAGAACAGGTCTGAGTCACCTTTTGCAGAGATCCCTGAGGGAGATACTAGTCCTGAGGCTAGTAGTCCTAGTGATGATGGTGAGAGGAGTACCCCTAGTTGTTTGCCTCCTGCAGCCACCAGAACCAGAAAGCAGAGAAATTCTGATGATGAGGACTCTGACTTCATTGCTAAGGAAGTAACCTCCAAGCCCAAGAGAAAAGTTGTTGCCAAAGAGCACCAAGGGCATCAGTCAAAGAAAGGCACCAGCAAGGTCAAGCAGTCAGTTGTTGCCAAGAAGCTGAACTTGGAAGAGCCAGCTCCAAGTAAAGTGAAGAAAACTTCCAAGAGGAAGAGGGTAGTGTATGCTGAACCTCATGTTGATGCAGCAGTTGAGGAAGAAGAAGAAGAAGCACCCCAGCCTGCTCCTCAAAAGCAGAAACTCATGGGTGATGCAATTAGGGCTCAAGCCACTTCTAAGCCCAAGAAGCCTGCTCAAGCTAAGGCAGCTCGAGCAAAGCCTTCTGCCAAGCCCAAGAGGACAACCAGGAACATCCCAGCCTCTGAGAAGAACAAAGGTGATGTGCCACCGTCTGAGTCTGATGAAGAACATGTGTTGCTGAAGCTCCGTCCTAAATTACCACTCCACAACGATGCTCATCCTCAAGCCGAGGATATGAAGGCAAGGAAGGATAGAGGTCTCAGGCTATGGAGACAGTCTGATCCATATGCCGTGAGGAGAAGGACTGCTGTGGACCCCAGATTCCATACCAGAGAGCAACAGGACTTCTATGAGACTGTGCTGATGGATAAGAAGCCTATTGTTGCATATACCAGATATGTTGACTGGAAGTACATTGACAGCAAAGAGCACCGAGACTCCTTTCCCCATGTGCATGAGAGCTTCACTGCATGTGGAGTTGATGAGTTTGTGGGTCAGAAACTGACAGACTGGAATGATGAGATGATTATGCAGTTCTACGCCACAGCCCACTTTTATCCTGATGGGAAGATCACCTGGATGACTGAAGGTCAAAGGTTTTCTTCGTCTGTTGAAGAATGGGCAGAACTTCTGAATGCTCCAGTGCAGAGAGAGGACGACATTGATGTCTATGGGATTCCTAAGAAGAACCATGATTCCATGAAGAACATGTACAAGGAGATCCCCGCAGCAGATTTGGAAGGATGGAAGCTTGGCTCAGTGTACTATCTCCAGGCAGGTCTAACTACCACAAACACTATTCTGAGGCATACCTTGATGCCCAAGTCTGGAGACCATCGCATGATCCGAGGCTATTCTATCAACATGCTGCACATTCTTGATGAGAAGGCACCTTTCAAGGTGATGGACTTAATGGTAGAGACCATTAAGAGGACTGCAGCTGACCAGAAGAGGTCATGTGGATTTGCCCCGCAGATTCAGATGCTTATCAATGCCAAGTTTGGCACGGGCAAATTCCTGTTGGATAGGAAGCACTTACCACTGCAGCCAGAGCATGAAGATAACATTGTTGTGATGGATGAGGAGGATCCAACTTTTGTTGAAGGTCAAGCCAAGATTAAAGCTGCTAAGAAAGCCAAAGCTGATAAAGAGGGAGCAGCAGCAGCAGCAGCTAAACCAAAGAGCTTCGGAGAGCAGATTCTTGAAGCTACCTAGAGGATTGAACAACGCCTGGCCAGCATTGAACAATCTCGGGAGAGCCTAGAGAGGATTGTTGACGACAAGATCCACGCTCTGGACGTGAAGCTGACTGAACTTCAGATGACCGTCAACAAGCTTGAGGCAGACATGGAGGAAGCAAGGCAGGAGAGAGCAGAGCTCATGCAGGATGACCTAGTCCAGGACTCTCATCGCCAGACTGTTTCGGTTCCCAGAGGATCCCGATCAGCTGCTATCCCAGTGACTGACTCCAGGGCTACCACTTCAGCACCTCCTACAGCTCCAGCAGTTACTCCAGCCACAACTCCAGTATCCACTCCTCCAGTGCAGACATCAGCTGAAGTCTTCGCCGATGCCGTCATATCTACTCCGACATCTACCCAGACGGGAGCCGCCAGCAGAGCCCACAGTGACGCTTAGCTCTATGCTTTTTCAAACTTTTTGGTAACTTGTTGCCAAAGGGGGAGAAATTGTATAGATCATAGGGCTTCGAGAGAGAGAGTGCTCTTTCGTTCTTTTGCCGGTTTTCTTTGAGATACATTTGGTTCTTTTGGTTCTTGGAACTTTCAGTGTGCTTGATACTACGTTTGATGCTACCTTAATGAGTGCTTAGTCATACTATGCTTTAATGTGTGCTTAATGCTTATCATATGCTATTCCTTCTTGTATGGCTATTTACTCTTGTCTTGGTGATTGGGTGCATGTTATTCATTCTTATCATTTTGTGCGCTCCACCAAGATGTATGTGACATGGAAGAGTGACCCATAATCCTAATTGATTGTGCATTTGCATTCAAACGCAAATTTTAAATAATGCACAAATTTAGGGGGAGCTCTTGCTTATCACATACTTCTCAAAGCGACGATATTATTCATTGATTATATCTTTTGTCGAAGCTTTGATCTATATGTTGTCATCAATTACCAAAAAGGGGGAGATTGAAAGTGCAACTAATCCCCGGGTGGTTTTGGTAATTAATAACAACATATATATCATTGAACTAATAGTTACTTGAGAATCATTTCAGAGAAGTTCAGTGATATGGGTATGGAAATGTCTGAAGAAGTGGACCCCTCAAAATGCTAAGGCAAGCATTGGCAAAAGCTCAAGACTCCATTTTTGGTTTAGTGATCAAAGATCACATTAAGTCCATAGGAAAAGCCAATACTATTAAAAGGGCATGAGGTTGTGTTGATGATCTGGTTGCTCAAGTGCTTAGTGATTTAGCTCCTTCAACTATCAGCAACTTTCACTACTATACACACTCATAAGTAATCTCGGACAAACCGATTCTTCCAACTCAGTCCCACCGAGATGAACCACCTCAGCCATAAGCCAAACCCTAGAAATTTCGGTCAATCCGAGTTTGAGTTCGGTCTCACCGAAACACGGGCTGCCAACCTTCTGTAACCGTTTGACATCATTTCGGAATATCCGAGTTGATAATTTCGGTCCCACCGAAACTGGCAAGTTCCTATCTTTGACTCATATCGGACAAACCGAGATGGTATTTTCGGTCCCACCGAAAAACCCAACGTTCACTATATTTGAACTTTCGGTCTGACCGAGTTTCCACTTCGGTCTCACCGAGATTGCTCAATTATGTGTGTAACGGTTGGATTTTGTGTGGAGGCTATATATACCCCCTCCACCCCTCTTCATTCGTGGAGAGAGCCATCAGAAAGTACTACCACTCCTACCTTACACTTTCTGAGAAGAGAACCACCTACCCTTGTGTTGAGATCAAGTTATTCCATTCCTACCATATGAAACTTGATTTCTAACCTTCCCAAGTTGCTTTCCACTCAATCCTTTCTTCCACCACAGTCATATCAGTGAGGAGAGTTGAGTGTTGGGGAGATTATCATTTGAAGCACAAGAGCAAGGAGTTCATCATCATCTACAACATCTATTACCTTTTGGAGGGTGGTGCCTCCTAGATTGGTTAGGTGTCGCTTGGGAGCCTCCGTCATCGAGATGTGGAGTTGAACCAAGAAGTTTGTAAGGGCAAGGAGATCGCCTACTTCGTGAAGATCTACCCCGAGTAAGGCTAGTCCTCCGTGGGCGTAGGCCATGATGGAATAGACAAGGTTGCTTCTTCGTGGACCCTTCGTGGGTGGAGCCCTCCGTGGACTCGCGCAGCCGTTACCCTCCGTGGGTTGAAGTCTCCATCAACGTGGATGTACGATAGCACCACCTATCGGAACCACGAGAAAAATCTCCGCGTCTCCAAATTGCGTTTGATCTTCTCCACCTCTCTTTACTACATGTGCAATTTACTTTCCGCTGCTTATACTCTAGAATTGCATGTGTGGGGTGATACTTGTCTTGATCATAATTGTGAAACTGTCAAAAACTGTTCATGATCAAAAGGCAGAATTTTTATATTTACAAGTAGTCTAATCACCCCCCCCTCTAGACATACTTTCGATCCTACAAAATATTATATGATCCCTTTGAGCCTGGGTGGCATTCCAATAGGACAATCACACGGAAACCCCGGGATTTCCTAGGACAACACTGGCAACCCCAGGTGTCCGGGCAATCCTCTGGTTCACTCCCAGGGTGCCCCAACCAATCCACCCAGATGTGTATTCAAGTAGCCACCTTAAGTTGAATCCTTAATTAACAACTCACATCTGTCATGGATTTCACTCAAACCCAAACCACGTCTACGAGCATAGCAATGGCAACCTAAGAAAATGTAGAAGTAACTCCCAAGGGTTTGAAAATAATGCAGGTAATAGGTTCTACCTCAATCTACTTCCCAGTCCCACAAGTTAATAGATCCTACTCATGCAATGTGTTTGAGGATATAACTAATGCAATGAAAACTGGGTATTGGAAAAATATGATCAAAGTATGAACTTGCCTGCAATGTTGATGAAGATGATTCGCACTCAAAACTCTGGATAGATCTACTCGTCACACTTCGGTCAATCTATCGTAAGCAAGCAATAGTAACCACACATAAGCAATCACTCAGAAAGATCGGACAGAACGAATAAACACTTCGGAAAACTTTGAAAACAAACGAATGTCTCTTGAAACATAAAACAATTTCTAACAGTACCAAAATTATGTGAATTTGGCCTTGTCAGAAAGTTTAGGTCAAGAGCTACGATTTGCAAAAAGAATCAACTGAAACGGAGTTACAAAACTCAAGTTATGATCAAACGAAGTTTGAATCTAAAACTAGTTGAATTCAAATTTTAAAACTTTCAAAAACATGTTGAAGTTGTATTACTGGAAAGAGGGCTTCGTAACGAAGACGTGGGCGCTGGTTTCATTGGATTTGGACCAACTGGTAAAAAGTTATGGTCGAAAGAAGATTAGGGGCTAAACTGTAAATGAAATATTTATAGAGAGGTCCTTGGCCGAAACTAAACAGAAAAGAAAAAGTTAAAGTACGAACGTTCGTTTTCTAGTCCTAACGGGTGATCGTTCACTAGATAGCTAAAAACAAAAAAAACCGATCTAAAAGAAAACCGGGGTTTTAATACCTAGGCGGTTTTTGAAGAAAAACCGTGGGTTCGGCGGTTGTGAACCGGGTCGGCGGATTGGATCGGATCTCGCCGACGGTGAGCTCCGGCGAGGCCCGGCTGGAGGCAGCGGTGGTGGCTTGCGGTGCGGCGCGGCGCGCGGCAGAGCGAGGGGTGGGGCGAGGCACGTGGTGCGGCGCGGGGCGCACGCAGCGGCGGTGGCAGCAGCAACTTGCGGCGGCGGCGAGCGAGATG
Source organism: Secale cereale (assembly GCA_902687465.1). Lineage (NCBI taxonomy): Eukaryota > Viridiplantae > Streptophyta > Magnoliopsida > Poales > Poaceae > Secale > Secale cereale. The sequence continues at coordinate 281,922,687 of LR738715.1, forward strand.
CGGCGGCGGCGGGCAAGGCAGTGCGGCGGCGAGATCGAGCGCGGCTGCGGAGGCGTGAAACGGGGCTCGGGGCTTCGTTTTTATAGGAGGGGAAGGCGGCGGCAAAGCTTGGAGGAGGGGGCACGACGCGGAGTCCTGGCGTGGCACGAACGCCAAGGCGGCGGCGGTTTACGTCGCCCGCACGGGGATGAAGGCGAGCTGGGCCGCGGCGTGGCTCGGGTGCTGGGCCGGCCTAGTTACGTCGAGACCCTTTTTTTTAACAGACAGCGAAAACAAAACAAAAGGAAAATAATTTCAATATATAATATAGGCATATTATATATCAAAATTTGCAGAAAAGGAAATCCTACAAGAAGGACATTTTCCTACTGCCAAATAAAATGCCCACAAATTCTAATAAATCAAAGAGTCCTACTGATGCAAATAAAAACCAATAAAAATCACTTTAAAATACCAAAAATACTTCAAATTCATTTATCTCCAATTTTCTGCTGTAGGGAATCATGTTACCCTATTTTCCATGTAATTTATTTTTGGAGAAAAATAATTTGAATAAAACCAAATAACTCAATATTTGAAATTGAGTTCGAGAAAATTTCAGAAAACTTCCAACTCATATTTCCTATAATTTGAAGAAGTCATTTTATCTTCTCTCGGGAAAATCATTGAGTTGCTTAAAGTTTCTGAATTGAAAATAGTTCGAGGATGAAATTCAAAAATCCTTTCAAAGCCCTTTATCATTTAAAATAAATGGAAGAAGTCATATTATCTCCACTCTAGGGTTTTGTGTTGAAAAGAATTTGAATTCCCTCGGAGATCAAAAAGCAAAGTGAAAGTTTTGGGAAAGTCATTTTATTCCCTCTCATTTAACTTTCAAAAGTTTCAAATTTCACTCAATTTCACACAGCACATCAAACAACAATCAAATCTATCTATTTATTATAACATTCCAAAATTTAAAATTTTGGGATGTTATAGATGGTTAACTCCTACCAACCCTTCCCCTAGGAGCATTCGTTGAATACTTTGTTTTGATAACTCATAGATTTTTGCAATAATTATATGAGTTATTTATGACTAATGTTGAGTCCATGGATTATACACACTCTCACCCTTCCACCATTGCTAGCCTCTCTTGTACCGCGCAACTTTCGCCGGTACCTTACACCCACCATATACCTTCCTCAAAACAGCCACCATACCTACCTATCATGGCATTTCCATAGCCATTCCGAGATATATTGCCATGCAACTTTCCACCGTTCCGTTCATATGACACGCTTCATAATGTCATATTGCCATGCATGATCATGTAGTTGACATCGTATTTGTGGCAAAGCCACCATTCACAATTCATTCATATATGTCACTCTTGATTCATTGCACATCCCGGTAAACCGCATGAGGCATTCACATAGAGTCATATTTTGTTCTAGCCTCGAGTTGTAATCTTTTGAGTTGTAAGTAAGTAAAAGTGTGATGATCTTCATTATTAGAGCATTGTCTCGTGTGAGGAAAAAAAAAAAGATAAAGGCCAAATAAAAAAAGAGATGGCCAAAAAAGAGAGAGGGGGCTAAAAAAAAGAGAAAACCCCCCTCCCCAAAAAATGAGAGAGAAGAGAAAAGGGACAATGCTACTATCCTTTTCCACACTTGTGCTTTAAAGTAGCACCATAATCTTCATGATAGAGAATCTCTTCTTTTGTCACTTTCATATACTAGTGGGAATTTTCATTATAGAAGTTGGCTTGTATATTCCAACGATGGGCCTCCTCAAATGCCCTAGGTCTTCATGAGCAAGCAAGTTGGATGCACAACCACTTAGTTTTTTTTGATGAGCTTTCATACACTTATAGCTCTAGTGCATCCGTTGCATGGCAATCCCTACTCACTCATATTGATATCTATTGATGGGCATATCCATAGCCCATTGATACGCCTAGTTGATGTGAGACTATCTTTCTTCTTTTGTCGTCTCCACAACCACGACTCTATTTCACATAGTGCTATATCCATGGCTCACGCTCATGTATTGCGTGAAAGTTGAAAGGTTTGAAAGAATTAAAGTGTGAAACAATTGCTTGGCTGAAATCGGGGTTGTGCATGATATGAATATTTTGTGTGATGAAGAGGGAGCATAGCCAGACTACATGATTTTGTAGGGATAACTTTCTTTGGCCATGTTATTTTGAGAAGACATGATTGCTTTGTTAGTATGCTTGAAGTATTGTTATTCTTATGTCAATATTAAACTTTTGTCTTGAATATTTCGGATCTGAACATTCATGCCACAATAAAGAAAATTGCATTGAGAATTATGTTAGGTAGCATTCCACATCAATTTTTTTTATCATTTACCTACTCGAGGACGAGCAGGAATTAAGCTTGGGGATGCTTGATACGTCTCCAATGTATCTATAATTTTTTATTGTTCCATGCTATTATATTATCCTTCTAGGATGTTTTATGGGCTTTTATATACACTTTTATATGATTTTTTGGGACTAACCTATTAACCCAGAGCCAAGTGCCAGTGTATGTTTTTCTCCTGTTTTATAGTATCGCAGAAAGGGAATATCAAACGGAGCCCAATTGACCTGAAACTCAACGGAGGTGATTTTTGGACCTGAAGAAGACCGGAGAGTACCGGAGGAGGACCAGAAGGTCCACTGGCTGCCCACGAGGGTGGGGGCGCATGCCCCACTGGGCGTGCCCCCCTGCCTCGTGGACAGCGCGGAGATCCCCTTTAGTTGCCCCCGACTCCAACACCTCCTATATATGCTGAAACCTCCGGAAAATAACCTAGATCAGGAGTTCCGCTGTCGAAAGCCTTTGTTGCCACCGAAAACCAATCTAGACCCGTTCCGGCACCCTGCCGGAGGTGGAATCCCTCTCCGGTGGCCATCTTCATCATCCTGGTGCTCTCCATGACGAGGAGGGAGTAGTTCACCCTCGGGGCTGAGGGTATGTACTAGTAGCTATGTGTTTGATATCTCTCTCTCTCGTGTTCTTGAGATGGCATGATCTTGATGTATCACGAGCTTTGCTATTATATTTGGATCTTATTATGTTTCTCCCCCTCTACTCTCTTGTGATGAATTGAGTTTTCCCTTTGAAGTTATCTTATCGGATTGAGTCTTTTATGATTTGAGAACACTTGATGTATGTCTTGCATGTGCTTATCTGTGGTGACAATGGGATATCACGTGATCCACTTGATGTATGTTTTGGTGATCAACTTGCGGGTTCCGTGACCTTGGGAATCTATGCATAGGGGTTGGCACACGTTTTCGTCTTGACTCTTCGGTAGAAACTTTGGGGCACTCTTTGAAGTACTTTGTGTTGGTTGAATAGATGAATCTGAGATTGTGTGATGCATATCGTATATTCATGCCCACGGATACTTGAGGTGACAATGGAGTATCTAGGTGACATTAGGGTTTTGGATTTGTATCTTAAGGTGTTATTCTAGTACGAACTCTATGACAGATTGAATAAAAAGAATAGCTTCGTGTTATTTTACTATAGACTCTTGAATAGATCGATCAGAAAGAATAACTTTGAGGTGGTTTCATACCCTACAATAATCTCTTTGTTTGTTCTCCGCTATTAGTGACTTTGGAGTGACTCTTTGTTGCATGTTGAGGGATAGTAATATGATCCAATTATGTTATCCTTGTTGAGAGAACTTGCACTAGTGAAAGTATGAACCCTAGGCCTTGTTTCCTAGCATTGCAACACCGTTTATGCTCACGTTTACCACTTTCTACCTTGTTGTTTTTATATTTTCTTATTACAAAAACCTATGTCTACCATCCATATTGCACTTGTATCACCATCTCTTCGCCGAACTAGTGCACCTATACAATTTACCATTGTATTGGGTGTGTTGGGGACACAAGAGACTCTTTGTTATTTGGTTGCAGGGTTGTTTGAGAGAGACCATCTTCATCCTACGCCTCCCATGGATTGATAAACATTAGGTCATCCACTTGAGGGAAATTTGCTACTGTCCTACAAACCTCTGCACTTGGAGGCCCAACAACGTCTACAAGAAGAAGGTTGTGTAGTAGACATCAGATTTTCCTATGCATTTTTCTCTGAAAAATTTCTGAAATTTTTAGTGACTCAAAATAAAAGTGAACCAAACTCAACAAGATTGATAGCAACTACTCCCAGAAGTGCCTAGAGACTATATCATGCATTAGAACTACATATGACCACATAAATTTGACATGCAAGCTCAAGAACAGGGTCACCTAAGCGCGAGGGTGGGGGCGCGCATACCCCCTGGGTGCGCCCCTGCCCTCGTGGCCGCCTCATTCGCTTCTTGGCGTGTATTCCAAGTCTCGTGTGTTGCAATTGTTTCAAAAATGACTCTCCCGAAGGTTTCATTCCGTTTGGACTCCATTTGCCTTTTCTGCGAAACACTGAAATAGGAAAAAAACAATTTGCACTAGGCCTTGGGTTAGTAGGTTAGTCCCAAAAATAATATAAAAGTGTATAATAAAGCCCATTAAACATCCAAAACAGATAATATAATAGCATGGAACAATCAAAAATTATAGACACGTTGCAGACGTATCAAGCATCCCCAAGCTTAATTCTTGCTCGTCCTCGAGTAGGTAAATGATAAAAACAGAATTTTTGATGTGGAATGCTACCTAACATAATTCTCAATGTAATTTTCTTTATTATGGCATGAATGTTCATATCCAAAAGATTCAAGACTAAAATTTAATATTGACATAAGAATAACAATACTTCAAGCATACTAATAAAGCAATCATGTCTTCTCAAAATATCATGGCCAAAGAAAATTCATCCCTACAAAATGATATAGTTTGGCTATGTTCCATCTTTGTCACACAAAAATATTCAAATCATGCACAACCCTGGTTTCAGCCAAGCAATTGTTTCATACTTCAATTTTTTCAAACCTTTTCAACTTTCACGCAATACATGAGCGTGAGCCATGGATATAGCACTATAGGTGGAATAGAATGGTGGTTGTGGAGAAGACAAAAAAGAGGAAGATGGCCTCACATCAACTAGGCGTATCAATGGGCTATGGAGATGCCCATCAATAGATATCAATGTGAGTGAGTAGGGATTGCCATGCAACGGATGCACTAGAGCTATAAATGTATGAAAGCTTAACAAAAAAAACTAAGTGGGTGTGCATCCAACTTGCTTGCTCATGAAGACCTAGGGCATTTGGGGAAGCCCATCATTGGAATATACAAGCCAAGTTCTATAATGAAAGTTCACACTAGTATATGAAAGTGACAAAACAAGAGACACTCTATCATGAAGATCATGATGCTACTTTGAAGCACAAGTGTGGAAAAAGATAGTAGCATTGTCCCTTTTTTCTTTTCTTTTTTCCCTTTTTTTCTTTTTTTGGGCCTTTCTTTTTTCTTTGACCTTTCTTCCTTTTTTTCCTCTTTTTTTTTCTTTGGGATAATGCTCAAATAATGATGATCATCACACTTATATTGATTTACCACTCATTGATTGCAACTCGATACTAAAACAAAATATGACTCTATATGGATGCCTCCGGCGGTGTACCGGGATGTGCAATGAATCAAGAGTGACATGTATGAAAAATTATGCATGGTGGCCTTGCCACAAATACGATGTCAACTACATGATCATGCATGGCGATATGACAATGATGAAGCGTGTCATAGTAAACGGAATTGTGGAAAGTTGCATGGCAATATATCTCGAAATGGATATGGAAATGCCATGATAGGTAGGTATGGTGGCTGTTTTGAGGAAGGTATATAGTGGGTGTATGGTACCGGCGAAAGTTGCGCGGTACAAGAGAGGCTAGCAATGGTGGAAGGGTGAGAGTGCGTATGATCCATGGACTCAACATTAGTCATAAAGAACTCACATACTTATTGCAAAAATCTACAAGTCATCAAAACAAAGTACTACATGCATGCTCCTAGGGGAAGGGTTGGTAGGAGTTAACCATCCGCGGTCCCGACCTCCACACAAAGGATGACACTCAATGAAATATCTCATGCTTCAAATTTGTCACACAACGGTTACCATACGTGCATGCTACGGGACTTGCAAACCTCAACACAAGTATTTCTCAAATTCACAACTACTCTACTAGCATGACTCTAATATCCGCATCCTCATTTCTCAAAACAATCATCAAGTATCAAACTTCTCATAATATTCAATGCGCTTTATATGAAAGTTTTTACTATACCCATCTTGGATGCCTATCATATTAGGACTAATTTTATAACCAAAGCACATTACCATGTTGTTCTAAAAGACTCTCAAGATAATATAAGTGAAGCATGAGAGATTAATAATTTCTACAAAATAAAACTACCACCCTGCTCTTAAAAAGATGTAAGTGAACCACTAGAGCAAAACTATCTAGCTCAAAAGATATAAGTGAAGCACATAGAGTATTCTAATAAATTCCGATTCATGTGTATCTCTCTAAAAGGTGTGTCCAGCAAGGATGATTGTGGTAAACTAAAAATCAAAGACTCAAATCATACATGGCGCTCCAAGCAAAACGCATATCACGTGGTGAATAAAAATATAGTCTCAAGTAAAGTTACCGATAGACGAAGACGAAAAAGAGGATGCCTTCCCGGGGCATCCCCAAGCTTAGGCTTTTGGTTGTCCTTGAATTTTACCTTGAGGTGCCTTGGGAATGCGCGCCCCTGCTTATATGGAGGAGAGAGACATGAAATGTAAGGAAAGTGGGCTCTAAGGCTGGTCCCAATGGGATGGAACTTAGGAGTAACATCACATATTTCAATACAACGTTGTTTATGTGGCACATATTTAATGAAGAGTGAGGTGCTTGTGGTAACTAGCTAAGTTACCGGAACATCACACACTTCAAGAAACAATGTGTCTATAAGCTAATAAATGCATCGTTGCATGACACTACCTACATGTTCCTACCCACTGTGGAGGTAGTAACATAGTCTAGATAAATGTGTATGTTACTACCTTATGTTCCTGCCCATTGTGACCAGCCTAATGCAAGAGCCTAACTATATGTGTGCTCCAAGACAAATGCAATAAATATGAAGAAAGAGATAGTGAGAAGATGGGAAAAGGCACTAATCTTGTAGCCAACCTTATTGTATGAGTGACTATATGTGTTGGCTATAAATGATATGGCAACATCTTATATCCAACAGTTGGCTGTATTATTAACCATAATATTCTTAGGCCCCTCCTAATGCTTCACCTTGTAAAGGTGCTAAGCCTGTTATGTAGGCAAAAAAGATGATGTGGCAAGGTAATTAAGAGGAGGGAGATGGGTGTGAGGAAGAAACAAAGCCAAGCGCGAAAACCTAGGAAAAACACTTAAATGAAAGAAGCCCACCAATGCATGAATAACTTTATTTGCTAAATCATTAAATGAAGGATGCTTCGCTACAACAAGTTAAGCACCTTTGCATCGAGGACTTTAGTTGCTTAACTTTTTAATATAATGTGTTTAGTATCTCATCTTAGCATCAATGCGTTAAGAATCAGACCTGAGATTGAACAGATACCGCGAATCACGAGCGCACTAGCGCATGTTCCAGAAGAGCGCCACGAGTAACCGCGGGAGGCCACGCGTCCGTGGCCCTGGCATACGTGTCCTCTCCGGTTCTCAGGTTCTGGTCGTCTCGCTGTCGATCTGTGCCGAGGCGACTGGTGCTGCAGTGCACTGATCCCCTCCCTACTTCGGGCTTCAAAGAATCAAAGTTCGCCCCCTCGCTTGCCACCATTGTACTACAGACGCATAGCTTGCACTGCTTGTGCATTCCTCCGTAGCTTTAGCAAGCAGAGCAGAGGGAAAAGGAGCAAAGATGAGCAGCCACGAGGCGCGCAAGTTCGTGGAGGAGGTGCGCGGCCTGGAGAAGAACTGGATGCTCGACCTCGGTCACCCGCTCCTCAACCGCGTCGCCGACAGCTTCGTCAAGGCCGCCGGGGTACCCATTCTGCTACGTACTGTACTACTCTTGCTCCATGGTATGATGCGTGATTTGTTGTGAAGATGATACTCGTGCCATGACAGATCGGCGCGATACAGGCCGTCACGCGGGACTCCTACTTCATGGCCATCGAAGGTAACAAACCATTCCTGCTAGTGCCATTAGAACAAGTTCTGTTGCTTACTTGTTTCGGTCCTGGGTTCATTTGGTTCTGCAGGCGAGTTTGGGGACACCGGAGCGGTGTCGGGCGCCACCGGCAGCAGAAAACGGACGTTCCCGGACCTCAATGGTAACTGCGCTTTTCACCATCGGAACTAATTGCCGATTTGATTTATACCGACTTCGGACTGATTCCCGTATGTTTCCTTATCTTTTTCTTTTTCGATTGGAAAGGAGGGACGAGCAACAGCAAGTCAGCAGAGGCCATGGTAAGCCAGCAACGCCCACTGCTTGCTACCAAGGACACCGTCAATCCTTGTTCCTTAATCACGTTTTCTGTTGATCTTCTCAGGTGAAAAGCGTTAGCAAGGAGTCGTTCCAGTGGGGTAAACAGTGCCCCCCTTGTAATTTTGTTGACATTATTGCGGGTTCTTGAGGTTATCGAGCGTTATTGATGTTCAAGATGCGATGATTGCAGGGCTCGCGGCGGGGATGCACTCCGGCCTCACCTACGGCCTGGCGGAGGCGCGCGGGACCCACGACTGGAAGAACAGCGCGGTGGCGGGCGCCGTCACAGGCGCGGCGGTCGCGCTGACCTCGGACAACGCTTCGCACGAGCGGATTGTGCAGTGCGCCATCACCGGCGCCGCGCTGTCCGCCGCCGCCAACGTGCTCTCCGACATAATTTAGGGAGTTCATTCATATCAATATCATACCATCCGATGGCCCGGCCGAAGGCGAGCGGTAGTAGTATGCGGAATGGGCTTGTTTAGGTGACTTGTTGTTGCGACTTGCGAGCGCACTCCTCCTGTGTTCCCTTCTTACGATCTCGGTGTAGCCAGGTCAAATAATAACTGCCATCTCTCCTTTCATACAGAAAGGGTGGACGTCGTTGGTGTTGTTAGGATTTCATGAAGATAAAAATTGGTTTGGCCAATGGGAAAGATGAAGTGTTCATCTTTTACAAATTACGGTATTTTAGTAGGCTTTCTTGACGTTGTGATTGTATTATTAACTACTAGTAAAAATGTAAAAATGCTTGTGTGTTGTAACCAGAGAAAAATATATCATACCACATTCCTTCTCATGAGAAATTTTAATAAAAATATATCATACAGCACTCTTTTTCGTGAGAATGGTAATAATAAAAACTACAATCGGCTCCATAAACGGCTACAAGCAATGAAGTGAGGCCGAGGCCATCATCGTCAAGTAGCTATCATCATCATCGTCAAACTCGTAGTAGAAAGTCGGACTACAAGCAAGGAGGGACGATTGCTGGCGGCCAAAATTTGTAAAGTCGGACTACAAGCAAGGAGGGACGATTGCTGGCGGCCAAAATTTGTAAAGTCGGACTACAAGCAAGGAGGGCGATTGCTGGCGGGCAAAATTTGTACTAGAAAGTCCCTCATTTCCTTGCTTGAGCCGAGCAAAACTTGTAAAAAAAAAGTTAGCAACCATCATTAAGGTAAAAAAGGACAAAACTTGTAGTAAAAAAGTAGAAAAGTTAGCAACCATCGTCAAGGAAGAAGTGAAGGAAATATGCCCTAAAGCCAATAATTAAGTTATTATTTATTTCCTTATATCATGATAAATGTTTATTATTCATGCTAGAATTATATTAACCGAAAACTTAGTACATATGTGAATACATAGACAAAACAGAGTGTCCCTAGTATCCCTTTACTAGACTAGCTCATTGATCAAAGATGGTTATGTTTCCTAATCATAGACATTAGTTGTCATTTGATCAACGAGATCACATCATTAGGAGAATGATGTGATGGACAAGACCCATCCATTAGCTTAGCACTATGATCGTTTAGTTTTACTGCTATTGATTTCTTCATGATTTATACATGTTCCTATGACTATGAGATTATGCAACTCCCGTATACCGGAGGAACACCTTATGTGCTGCCAAACGTCACAACGTAACTAGGTGATTATAAAGATGCTCTACAGGTGTCTCCGAAGGTGTTCGTGGTGTTGGCATAGATCAAGAATAGGATTTGTCACTCCGAGTGTCGGAGAGGTATCTCTGGGCCCTCTCGGTAATACACATCATAATAAGCCTTGCAAACAAATGACTAATGAGTTAGTTACGGGATGATGTATTACGGAACGAGTAAAGAGACTTGCCGGTAACGAGATTGAACTAGGTATTGAGATATCGATGATCAAATCTCGGGCAAGTAACATACCAATGACAAAGGGAACAACGTATGTTGTTATGCGGTTTGACCGATAAAGATCTTCGTAGAATATGTAGGAGCCAATATGAGCATCCAGGTTCCGCTATTGGTTATTGATCGGAGATGAGTCTCGGTTATGTCTACATAGTTCTCGAACCCGTAGGGTCCGCACGCTTAACGTTTGATGACGATTGGTATTATGAATTTATGAGTTTTGATGTACCGAAGGTAGTTCGGAGTCCCAAATGAGATCACGGACATGACGAGAAGTCTCGGAATGTCCAAGACGTAAAGATTGATATATTGGACGACTATATTCGGACACCGGAAGTGTTCCAGAATGTTTCGGATTTAGCCGGAGTGCCGGAAGGGGTTACCGGAACCCCTCGGGGGAGTATGGGCCGTAGTGGGCCTTGAGGGAAAAGTGAGAGGCAGCCCATAGGGGCTGGCCGGCGCCCTCACTAGAGAATCCTAGTTCGACTAGGAGTGGGGGACACCACCTCTCCCCTTCCTTCTCTTCTCCTTCTTCCTTTCCCACTCCTAGTAGGAATAGGAAGGATGATTCATATTCCTACTAGGAGTAGGAATCCTACTTCCCTTGGCGCGCCAGGCTTGGGCCAGCAGGCCTCCCCCTTGCTCCTTTATATACAGGGGCAGGGGGGCACCCTAGAACACACAAGTTGATCTTTTCAGCCGTGTGCGGTGCCCCCCTCCACAGAAACACACCTCGGTCATACCGTTGCAGTGCTTAGGCGAAGCCCTGTGCCGATAACTTCATCATATCCGTCACCACGCCGTCGTGCTGACGAAACTCTCCCGCGAGGTTCTACTGGATCAAGAGCTCGTGGTACGTCATCAAGTTGAACGTGTGCTGAACGCGGAGGCTTCGTACGTTCGGTGCTTGATCGGTTGGATCGCGAAGAAGTTCGACTACATCAACCGCGTCACTAGACGCTTCCGCTCCCGGTCTACGAGGGTACGTAGACATACTCTCCCCTCTCGTTGCTATGCATCTGGTAGATAGATCTTGCGTGATCGTAGGAAAATTTTGAAATACTACGTTCCCCATCAGTGGTATCAAAGCCAGGTCTATGCGTAGATGATATGCACGAGTAGAACAGAAGTGAGTTGTGGACGATACTAGTCATACTGCTTACCAGCATGTCATACTTTGGTTCGGCGATATTGTGAGATGAAGCGGTCCGGACCGACATTACGCGTACGCTTACGCGAGACTGGTTTCACCGTTATGAGCACTCATTGCTTAAAGGTGACTGGCGGGTGTCTACCTCTCTCACTTTAGCTGAATCAAGTGTGACTACGCCCGGTCCTTGTGAAGGTTAAAACAACACATACTTGATGAAAAATCGTTGTGGTTTTTCATTTTTGTATGCGTAGGTAAGAACGGTTCTTGCTAAGCCCGTAGCAGCCACGTAAAACTTGCAACAACGAAGTAGAGGACGTCTAACTTGTTTTTGCAGGGTATGTTGTGATGTGATACGGTCAAGACATGATGAGTTATACGTTATTGTATGAGATGATCATGTTTTGTAAAGTTATCGACAACTGGCAGGAGCCATATGGTTGTCGCTTATTGTATGAAATACAGTCACCATGTAATTGCTTTACTTTATCACTAAGCGGTAGCGATAGTCGTGGGAGCAATAGTTGGCGAGACGACAACGATGCTACGATGGAGATCAAGGTGTTGCGCCGGTGACGAAGGTTATCATGACGGTGCTTTGGAGATGGAGATCAAAAGTATAAGATGATGATGGCCATATCATGTCACATATTTTGATTGCATGTGATGTTTATCTTATTATGCTTCTTATTTTGCTTAGTATGACGGTTGCATTATAAGATGATCCCTTACAAAATTTTAAGGTATAAGTGTTCTCCCTGAGTATCCACCGTTGCGAAAGTTCATCGTGCCGAGACACCACGTGATGATCGGGTGTAATAAGCTCTACGTTCAAATACAACGGGTGTAAGCCAGTTTTGCACACGCAGAATACTCAGGTTAAACTTGATGAGCCTAGCATATGCAGATATGGCCTCGGAACACTGGAGACCGAAAGGTCGAGCGTGAATCATATAGTAGATATGATCAACATAAGATGTTCACCATTGAAACTACTCCATCTCACGTGGTGATCGGACATGGTTTAGTTGATTTGGATCACGTGGTCATTTAGATGACCGGAGGGATGTCTATCTAAGTGGGAGTTCTTTAAGTAATATGATTAATTGAACTTTAATTTATCATAAACTTAGTCCTGGTAGTATTAGCATATCTATGTTGTAGATCAATAGCTCGCAATGTAGCTGCCGTTTGTTTTTATATGTTCCTAGAGAAAACTAAGTTGAAAGATGTTAGTAGCAATGATGCGGACTTGTTCCGTGATCTAAGGATTTTCCTCATTGTTGCACAAAAGAATTATGTCCTTGATGCACCGCTAGGTGACAGATCTATTGCGGGAGCAGATGTAGACGTTATGAACGTTTGACAAGCTCGGTATGATAACTACTTGATAGTTTAGTGCGCCATGCTTTACGGCTTATAACCGGGACTTCAAAAATGTTTTGAACGCCATAGAGCATATGATATGTTCCAGGAGTTGAAATTAGTATTTCATACTCATGCCCGTGTTGAGAGGTATAAGACCTCTGTCAGTACTTTGCCTACAAGATGGAGGAGAATAGCTCAACAAGTGAGCATGTGCTCAGATTGTCTGGGTACTACAATTGCTTAAATCAAGTGGGAGTTAATCTTTCAGATAAGATAGTAATTGACAAAGTTCTCTAGTCACTATCACAAAGTTAGTAGAACTTCGTGATGAACTATAATATGCAAAGGATGACGAAAGTAATTCCCGAGCTCTTCGCAATGCTGAAATTGGCGAAGGTAGAAATCAAAAAAGAGCATCAAGTGTTGATGGTTAACGAGACCACTTGTTTCAAGTCAAGGGCAAAGGGATAGTAGGAGAACTTCAAGAAGAATGACAAACAAGGTGTCACTCCCGTGAAGAAACCCAAAGCTAAACTCAAGCCTGAAACTAAGTGCTTCTACTGCAAAGAAAATGGTCACTGGAAGTGGAACTGCCCTAGATACTTGGCGGATAAGAAGGATGGCAAAGTCAACAAAGCTATATTTGATATACAGATTATTGATGTGTATTTTACTAGTGTTCATAGCAACCCCTGGGTATTTGATACCAGTTCAGTTGCTAAAATTAGTAACTCGAAACGATAGTTGCAGAATGAACAGATACTAGTTAAAGGTGAAGTGGCGATGTGTGTTGGAAGTGGTTCCAAGATTGATATGATCATCATCGCACACTCCCTATAATTTCGGGATTAGTGTAGAACCTAAATAAATGTTATTTGGCATTTGCGTTAAGCATGTATATGATTTGATCATGTTTGTTGCAATACGGTTATTCAATTAAAGTCATAGAATAATTGTTATTCTGTTTACATGAACAAAACCTTCGATGGTCATACACCCAATGAAAATAGTTTGCTGGATCCCGATCGTAGTGATACACATATTCATAATATTGAAGTCAAAAGATGCAAAGTTTATAATGATAGTGCAACTTATTTGTGGCACTGCCGTTTAGGTCATATTGGTGTAAAGCGCATGAAGAAACTCCATAGTGATGGACTTTTGGAACCACTTGATTATGAATCACTTGGTGCTTGCAAACCATGCCTCATGGGCAAGATGACTAAAACTCCGTTCTCCGGACCAATGGAGCGAGCAACAGATTTGTTGGAAATCATACATACTGATGTATGTGGACCGATGAGTGTTGAAGCTCGCGGCGGATATCGTTATTTCTGACCTTCACTGATGATTTGAGCAGATATGGGTATATCTACTTGATGAAGCACAAGTCTGAAACATTTGAAAAGTTCAAAGAATTTCAGCGGGAAGTAGAGAATCATCGTAATGAGAAAATAAAGTTTCTACGATCTGATCGTGGAGGTGAATATTTGAGTTACGAGTTTGGTCTTCATTTGAAACAATGTGGAATAGTTTCACAACTCACGCCACCCGAAACACCATAGCGTAATGGTGTGTCTGAACGTCGTAACCGTACTTTATTAGATATGGTGCGGTCTATGATGTCTCTTACCGATTTACCACTATCGTTTTGAGTTATGCATCAGAGACACCTGCATTCACGTTAAATAGGGCAACATCTAAATCCGTTGAGACGGTGCCTTATGAATTGTGGTTTAGCAAGAAACCAAAGTTGTTGTTTCTTAAAGTTTGGGGCTGCAATGCTTATGTGAAAAAGCTTCAACCTGATAAGCTCAAAATCAAGTCGGAGAAATGTGTCTTCATAGGATACCCAAAGGAGACTGTTGGGTACACCTTCTATCACATATCCGAAGGCAAAATATTCGTTGCTAAGAATGGATCCTTTCTAGATAAGGAGTTTCTCTCGAAAGAAGTGAGTGGGAGGAAAGTGAACTTGATGAGGTAATTGTACCTTCTCCCGAATTGGAAAGTAGTACATCACAGAAATTAGTTCCAGTGATTCCTACACCAATTAGTGAGGAAGCTAATGATGATGACCATGAAACTTCGGATCAAGTTACTACTGAACTTCGTAAATCAACCAAAGTACGTTCCGCATCAGAGTGGTACGGCAACCCAGTTCTGGAAGTCATGTTACTAGACCATGATGAACCTACGAACTATGAGGAAGCGATGATGAGCCCAGATTCCGCAAAATGGCTTGAGGCCATGAAATCTGAGATGGGATCCATGTATGAGAACAAAGTGTGGACTTTGGTTGACTTGCCCGATGATCGGCAAGCCATCAAAAATAAATGGATCTTTAAGAGGAAGACCGACGCTGACGGTAATGTTACTGTTTACAAAGCTCGACTTGTTGCGAAAGGTTTTCGACAAGTTCAAGGAGTTGACTACAATGAGACTTTCTCACCCGTAGCGATGCTTAAGTCTATCCGAATCATGTTAGCAATTGCTGCATTTTATAAAATCTGGCAAATGAATAACAAAACTGCATTCTTTAGTGGATTTATTAAAGAGGAGTTGTATATGATGCAACCAGAAGGTTTTGTAGATCCTAAAGGTGCTAACAAAGTGTGCAAGCTCCAGCGATCCATCTATAGACTGGTACAAGCATCTCGGAGTTGGAATATACGCTTTGATGAGGTGATCAAAGCATATGGTTTTATACAGACTTACGGTGAAGCCTATATTTACAAGAAAGTGAGTGGGAGCACTACAACATTCCTGATAAGTATATGTGAATGACATATTGTTGATCAGAAATAATGTAGAACATTCTGGAAAGCATAAAGGAGTGTTTGAAAGGAGTTTTTCAAAGAAAGACCTCGGTGAAGCTGCTTACATATTGAGCATCAAGATCTATAGAGATAGATCGAGACGCTTGATAAGTTTTTTCAATGAGTACATACCTTGACAAGTTTTTGAAGCAATTCAAAATGGATCAGTCAGAGAAGGAGTTCTTTCCTGAGTTGTAATGTACGAAGTTGAGTAAGACTCAAAGCCCGACCTCGGTAGAAGATAGAGAAAGAATAAAAGTCATTCCCTATGCCTCAGCCATAGGTTCTATAAAGTATGCCATGCTATGTACCAAACCTGTTGTGTACCTTGCCATGAGCTTGACAAGGAGGTACAATAGTGATCCAGGGGTAGATCATTCTACAGTGGTCAAAATTATCCTTAGTTACTGGATGACTAAGGAAATGTTTCTCGATTATGGAGGTGATAAAGAGTTCGTCGTAAAGAGTTACACTGATGCAAGCTTTATACTAATCCAGATGACTCTAAGTATCAATCTGGATGCATATTGGAAGTGGGAGCAATTAGCTAGAGTAGCTCCATGCAGAGCACTGTAGACATAGAAATTTGCGAAATACATACTGATCTGAATGTGTCAGACCCGTTGACTAAACTTCTCTCACAAGCAAAACATGATCACACCTTACTACTCTTGGGTGTTAATCACATAGTGATGTGAACTAGATTATTGACTCTAGTAAACCCTTTGGGTATTAATCACATGGCGATGTGAACTATGGGTGTTATTCACATAACGATGTGAACTATCGATATTAAATCACATGGAGATGTGAACTAGATTACTGACTCTAGTGCAAGTGCGAGACTGAAGGAAATATGACCTAGAGGCAATAATAAAGTTATTATTTATTTCCTTATATCATGATAAATGTTTATTATTCATGCTAGAATTGTATTAACCGGAAACTTAGTACATGTGTGAATACATAGATAAAACAAAGTGTCCCTAGTATGCCTCTACTAGACTAGCTCATTGATCAAAGATGGTTATGTTTCCTAACCATAGACATAAGTTGTCATTTGATCAACGGGATCACATCATTAGGAGAATGATGTGATGGACAAGACCCATCCGTTAGCTTAGCACTATGATCGTTTAGTTTTACTGCTATTGCTTTCTTCATGACTTATACATGTTCCTATGACTATGAGATTATGCAACTCCCGTATACCGGAGGAACACCTTGTGTGCTATCAAACGTCACAACGTAACTAGGTGATTATAAAGATTCTCTACAGGTGTCTTCGAAGGTGTTCGTGGTGTTGGCATAGATCAAGAATAGGATTTGTCACTCCGAGTGTTGGAGAGGTATCTCTGGGCCCTCTCGGTAATACACATCATAATTAGCCTTGCAAGTAAATGACTAATGAGTTAGTCATGGGATGATGTATTACGGAACGAGTAAAGAGACTTGCCGGTAACGAGATTGAACTAGGTATTGAGATACTGCTACCTCTTGAGCTTGTGTTGTATTCCCTCGAAGAGGAAAGGGAGATGCATCACAGTAGCGTAAGTATTTCCCTCAGTTTTTGAGAACCAAGGTATCAATCGAGTAGGAGACCATGCGCCAGTACCTCGCACCTGCACAAACAAATAAGAACTTCGCAGCCAACGCGATAAGGGGATGTCAATCCCTTTACGGTCACTTACGAGAGTGAGATCTGATAGAGATGATAATTATATTTTTGGTATAGAAATAGAAAGTAAAGAAAGCAAATAAACAACGACGACAGAAATTAATGGGAAAGTAATATGATTAAGATAGACCCGGGGGCCATAGTTTTCTCTAGTGGCTTCTCTCATGATAGTGGTATTCTACGGCGAGTAAACAAATTACTGTCGAGCAATTGATAGAAAAGCGAATAATTATGAGACTATCTAGGCATGATCATTGTATATAGGCATCACATCTGAGACAAGTAGACCGACTCCTGCCTGCATCTACTACTATTACTCCACACATCGACCGCTATCCAGCATGCATCTAGTGTATTGAGTTCATACGAACAGAGTAACGCCTTAAGAAAGATGACATGATGTAGAGGGATAAACTCAAGCAATATGATGAAAACCCCATCTTTTTATCCTCGATGGCAACAATACAATACGTGCCTTGCTGCCCCTACTGTCACAGGGAAAGGACACCGCAAGATTGAACCCAAAACCAAGCACTTCTCCCATTGCAATAACTATAGATCTAGTAGGCCAAACCAAACCAATAATTCGAAGAGACCTGCAAGGATATTATGAGCACACATAAAAAGTTAAGAGAAGAACCAAATATCTTTCATAGATAACCTTGATCATAAACTCACAATTCATCGGATCTCGACAAACACACCGCAAAAAGAGATTACGTCGAATAGATCTCCTCGAAGACCGAGGAGAACTTTGTATTGAGATCCAGAGAGAGAGAAGAAGACATCTAGATACTAGCTATGGACCCGAAGGTCTATGGCAAACTACTCACAACTCATGGTGAGGGCGATGATGATGATGAAGGCCTCCGTGATGGATCCCCCTCCCGGAACAGGCTCCAAGATGGGATCTCGACGGGAACAGCTGCTACGGCGGTGGAATTAGGGTTTTCTCTCTGCGTATGGAGTTTCTGGGGTACGTAGGTATATATAGGAAGAAGAGGGGCACCGGGGGCCATTGGGGCTGCCCTCGAGGCAGGGGGCGTGCCCTGGGAAGGGGGGCGCGCCCCCACCCTCGAGGGTGTTCCCCCTATCCTCTGGCTTGGCCCCGAAGTCTTTCGTGCGTGATTTCCTCCAAAAATATCTCCTACGAAGGTCTTATTCCATTTGGACTCCGTTTGATATTCCTTTTATGCAAAACCCCGAAATAGGCAAAAAACAGCAATCTGGACTGTAGTCCCAAAAATGATATAAAAGTGAACGATAAAGCCCATTAAACATCCAAGACTTCATTAATAATAGCATGGAACAATCAAATATTATATATACGTTGGAGACGTATCAAGCATCCCCAAGCTTAATTCCTGCTCGTCCTCGAGTAGGTAAATGATAAAGAAAGAATTTTTGATGTGGAATGCTAACCAATATAGTTTTTCAATGTAATTCTCTTAATTGTGGCATGAATGTTCAGATCTGAAAGATCAAGATAAAAGTCTGTATTGACATAAGAAATAACAATACTTCAAGCAATACTAACAAAGCAATCACGTCTTCTCAAAATACTATGGCTAAAGAAAGTTATCCCTACAAAATCATATAGTGTTGGCTATGCTCCCTTGTTATCACACAAAATATTCATATCATGCACAACCCCGATTTCAGCCAAGCATTTGTTTCATGCTCTATCTTTTCAAACCTTTCAACTTTCACGCAATACATGAGCATGAGCCATGGATATAACACTATAGGTGGAATAGAGGTGGTTGTGGAGAAGACAAAAAAGAAGGGAGATAGTCTCACATCGACTAGGCGTATCAACGGGCTATGGAGATGCCCATCAATAGATATCAATGTGAGTGAGTAGGGATTGCCATGCAACGGATGCACTAGAGCTAAATATGAATGAAAGCTCAACAAAAGAAACTAGTGGGTGTGCATCCAACTTGCTTGCTCACGAAGACCTAGGGCATTTGAGGAAGCCCATCGTTGGAATATACAAGCCAAGTTCTATAACGAGAATTCCCACTAGTATATGGAAGTGACTAAGCATGAGACCCTCTATAATGAAGAACATGGTGCTACTTTGAAGCACAAGTGTGGAAAAAGATAGTAGCAATTGTCCCTTTTTTGGGGCCTTTTTTTTCTTTGGCCTTTCCTTCTTTTCTTTTTGCGGAGGGGCTTTATTGATTCAGCCTTTCCTCCCATGGGACAATGCTCTAAAAATGATGATCATTACACTTTCATTACAACACAAGATTACAACTCGATACTACAACAAAGTATGACTCTATATGAATGCCTCCGGCGGTGTACCGGTATGTGCAATGAAACAAGAGTGACATGTATAAAAATTATGCATGGTGGCCTTGCCACAAATACGATGTCAACTACATGATCATGCTATGGCAATATGACAATATGATGCGTGTCATATAAACGGAACGGTGGAAAGTTGCATGGCAATATATCTCGGAATGGCTATGGAAATGCCATGATAGGTAGGAATGGTGGCTGTTTTGAGGAACAATATGGTGGCTGTTTTGAGGAAGGATATATAGTGAGTTTATGGCATCGGCGAAAATTGCGCGGTACAAGAGAGGCTAGCAATGTTGGAAGGGTGAGAGTGCGTATAATCCATGGACTCAACATTAGTCATAAGAACTCATATACTTATTGCAAAAATCTACGAGTCATCAAAACAAAGCAATCAATGCATGCCCCTAGGGAGGAGGTTGGTAGGAGTTAACCATCACGCGCCCCCGACCTCCACACAAAGGTTGACACTCTACAAATACCTCATGCTTTAATTTAGTCACATAACGGTTCACCATACGTGCATGCTACGGGAATCACCAACCTTAACACAAATATTTCTCAATTTCATAATTACTCCACTAGCATGACTCTAATATCACTATCCTCACGCCTCAAAACAATTATCAAGCATCCAACATCTCCTTCTATTCAATGCACTTGATGTGATTTTTTTTACTACATTGACATTGGATGTTTATCATGTGAAGACTAGTTTATTTAGCCTAAACACTTTACCATGATGTTTTAATAGACTCTCAAATAGATCTAAGTGAAGCATGAGAGTTCAAAAATTTCTACAAAATATTACCACCACCATGCTCTAAAAGATATAAGTGAAGCACTAGAGCAAAAACTATTCAACTCAAAAGATATAAGTGAAGCAGATAGAGTGTTATAATAATTTCTAGGGCATATTTAACTCTCTCAAATAGGTGTGTACAGCAAGAATGATTGTGGCAAACTAACAAGCAAAGACTCAAATTATACAAGACGCTCCAAGCAAAACACATAGCATGTTGCGAATAAAAATATAGCTCCAAGTATAGTTACCGATGGATGAAGACGAAAGAGGGGATGCCTTTGATACGTCCAAAACGTATCTATAATTTCTGCTTGCTCCATGCCTCTTTTGGGTGATATTGCTATGATATTTATACACTTCCATACACTTTTGATCATATTTGGACTAACCTATTAACTCAGTGCACCCCAGTGCCAGTTTCTGTTTTCTGCTGTTTTTGTATTTCAGGTTTTCCCATCACGTAAACTGCCAGAAAAATCCCAGAAAAATTATATAAAAAATCAGCGTTCCAGAAGCTTCCCGACAGCCGAAGTAGGGCCGGAGGGGGGCCACCAGGGCTCCAGGCGCCCTGGTGGCGCGGCCCCCTCCTGGCCGCGCCGGGGGGGCACTTGGGCCCCCCAGGCCTCCGCTGATGCCCCCCTTTGGCATATATTTAACACGCGTCCCGAAACCCTCGAGACGGGAACCGTTTTTCGCGATCTCATCTCTATTCCGCCGCCGCCGCGCTTCCAAGATCGGGAGCACTAGGAGAACTCTTCCCGGCACCCTGCCGGAGGGGAGGATCACCACCGGGAGCCTCTTCACCACCATGGATGCCTCCCGGATGAGTTGTGAGTAGTCTCCCTTGGACCATGGGTCCATGACCAGTAGCTATGTGATGTTCTCCTCCCCTTCTTGTGCTTCACTAATTAGACCTCGTGAGCTGCCCTACATGATCGAGGCACATATGTAATCCTTATGTTGTTGCTATGATGAGTTTGCTGGGATCCGATGGATTGTGAGATTATGTTCAGATTGTGTTTGAGTAATATATTTGATTTACCTCTTTTATATTTATGTTCATAAGTAATTCTTGCATGTTCTCAGTTGCTATTTATTGCTTTGTCCAAGTAGTAGGTAGTGACTTCAAGAGGGAACATTATGCTCGATTGTGGGTTCATGCCCCTCGATGACTAGCTTGAGTGACAGAAACATGAGTCTAGGGGATGTGCTGTTGCCACAAGGGGGAAAACAACGGTGCTTGTGCCCGCGGGTGCAAGGATTGTTTACTTTACGCAAAGTTCTTTTAATGCAGTTGTCTGTTGCTTTGAGTTTACACTATGGGTGGGACTCGCAACTTAATACCAGCGAGATGTTCTGAATAGATATCTCAAGGTGGATGATTAGTAGTAGATGCAGATGGATTTCGGTCTACTTGCCTTGGCGTACCGCCCATGCTTTGAACCTCTACCTTTCTTGCAACATAGTTAGCATTGGTTTGCGCACATAATTCTGTCAATTCTCCAGCTGTAATTTGTTTACCTCACATAGCTGTTTTATCGTCTTTTGGGAGAGAGACATCACTAGTGAACATCATGGGACCCCGGTCCATATTACCATCACTGATCACATCCGCTATTTACTTTCCGCTTTTACTTACTATTTTCAGCAATACCTATCACTATTATCACTTGCGTTTGATGCTTTGTAAACGACAAGGCCGGAGGGATTGACAACCTCTCTGTACTCGTTGGGAGCAAAGTTATTTGTATCTGTGTGCAGGTCCACGTTGATTGCTAATATCTGGCGCCGTTAGCAATTGACACCTTCTTGTTGAAACTGGGAGTCTCAGGGGAAATCGATCCTTGGTATCTTTGCCAAGGGAAAACTTCCGCTACACTGCATCTCAAACCTTCCACTTGGGGTAACCAACGAGGGGCGAGAAGCCATCAGCCTTCCCGGGGCATCCCCAAGCTTAGGATTTTGATTATCTTGAATTTACTTGGGGTGCCATGGACATACCCAAGCTTAGACCTTTGCTACTCCTTGTTCCATAGTCCATCAAAGCAATACTCAAAACTTAAAAACTTCACAACACAAAACTTAGACAAAAATTCTCGTGAGCTCTGTTAGTAAGAGAAAGCAAACCACCACTCAAAGGTACAGCAAGTAATTCATTCATTGTTTATAATGGTGTTAAAACTACTGTACTCCAAGTTTTCTATGATTCATATCCTCCAATATTACTCATAGATGCATCGGAATAAGCAAACAACACACGAAAAACAGAATCTGTCAAAAACAGAACAGTCTGTAGTAATCCGCTGGGTTCGCCTACTTATGGAATTCCAAAAAATTCAAACTAAATTGATAAATTTGTGCAATTTGTCTACCAATCAGAAGCAAAAAGAATCAGCTAAAAAGAACGCTCCAGTAAAATCTGAAGACTACTTTAGCGAGCACTAACGATTTTGTTTCTCACAGCAAGATCAAATAAACTTCACACAAGTCTTACCAAAGGTTCTACTTGGCACAAACACTAAACAAAACATGAAAACACATCTAATCAGAGGCTAGACGCAATATTTATTCCCTAACAGCAACAAAAACAAAAAACATAAAATTGGGTCGCCTCCCAACAAGCGCTATCGTTTTACGCCCCTAGCTAGGCATGATACAAGATAGATCTAGGTATTGCCATCTTTGGAAGGCAATTCTTTGATTAAGCACTTATGATTTTTGGGCACTTCTTTGTCCCTATGAATAATCAAACTCTTGGGCAAGAATTGAAGAAATTCTAAGGTGTCAAAAGGGTCTCTTGCAAAAGTAAGAAAATTAGGGTGAACACTTATGGATTTGAGATCCGCAAGTCTAGATGTCACCCTTGTCTTTAGGGACATACATGAGATAATTTAGTGGAGGTATTGGGAGTAGTTTTTATAGCGAAAAGAGCAGAACCCACATTAGTGATAACATCCTCAAGCTTATTGATTCTAGTAGAATCCGGATCTAGCTTTTCTTTAACTATGGGTTCCTTTTCCTTAAGATTTTTCAGAACAACTCCTACCTTAGATACATATTGGGTGATTTCATTGTGAATTTTTCTATCCAAGCTCTCTAACAATTCTATCGTAGCAACTTTGTTCTCAATAATTTCTAACCTTTGCATAACATGCTCCAAAGCTAAAACGGACCCATTAACCGTAAGAGGTGGTGAGCCAAATAATTCAGTCATAGCTTTATTAGAACCAACGGTGTGGCTACCCATGAAATTCCCTCCGGAAATGGTATCTAAGATAAATCTATTCCACGGGGTTATGCCAACATAAAAATTGTGAAGAAGCACGGAAGTGGAAAGCTTCCTATTAGATCTGTTTTGAGCATTGCAAATTCTATACCAGGCATCTTTTAAGTTTTCTTCCTCTCTTTGTTTAAAGTTGAGGACTTCACTCTCGGGAGTGGCGATAATGATAGGTGTGCTAGACATGATGACAAGCAAGCAAATAGCACACATAAGCAAACAAAAGGCAAGCGTACGAGAAACACACGATGGAAGAAGGGCGAATAAAACGGCAAAGGTGAAGTGGGGGAGAGGAAAATGAGAGGAAAATAAATGTAATGCGAAGGATAAGGGTTTGTCATAGGTACTTGGTATATGACTTTTGCGTAAGCCTCCCCGACAACGGCGCCAGAAATTGGCTAGTTGACGGGGTGGCAAATCTTGATTCGACTTGGCGCGAGTCTCCCCGGCAACGGCGCCAGAAATTCTTCTTGCTACCTCTTGAGCTTGTGTTGTATTCCCTTGAAGAGGAAAGGGAGATGCAGCACAGTAGCGTAAGTATTTCCCTCAGTTTTTGAGAACCAAGGTATCAATCCAGTAGGAGACCACGCGTCAGTCCCTCGCACCTGCACAAACAAATAAAAACTTCGCAGCCAACACGATAAGGGGTTGTCAATCCCTTTACGGTCACTTACGAGAGTGAGATCTGATAGAGATGATAATTATATTTTTGGTATTTTTGGTATAGAAACAGAAAGTAAAGAAAGCAAATAAACAACAGCGACAAAAATTAACGGAAAAGTAATATGATAAAGATAGACCCGGGGCCATAGTTTTCTCTAGTGGCTTCTCTCATGATAGCGGTATTCTACGGCGGGTAAACAAATTACTGTTGAGCAATTGATAGAAAATCGAATAATTATGAGACTATCTAGGCATGATCATTGTATATAGGCATCACGTCCGAGACAAGTAGACAAACTCCTGTCTGCATCTACTACTATTACTCCACGCATCGACCGCTATCCAGCATGCATCTAGTGTATTGAGTTCATATGAATAGAGTAACGCCTTAAGAAAGATGACATGATGTAGATGGATAAACTCAAGCAATATGATGAAAATCCCATATTTTTATCCTCGATGGCAACAATACAATACGTGCCTTGCTGCCCCTATTGTCACTGGGAAAGGACACCGCAAGATTGAACCCAAAGCCAAGCACTTCTCCCATTGCAAGAACTATAGATCTAGTAGGCCAAACCAAACCAATAATTCGAAGAGACTTGCAAGGATATTATGAGCACACATAAAAAGTTCAGAGAAGAACCAAATATCTTTCATAGTAACCTTGATCATAAACTCACAATTCATCGGATCTCGACAAACACACCGCAAAAAGATATTACATCGAATAGATCTCCTCGAAGACCGAGGAGAACTTTGTATTGAGATCCAAAGAGAGAGAAGAAGCCATCTAGATACTAGCTATGGACCCGAAGGTCTGTGGTAAACTACTCACAACTCATGGTGAGGGCGATGATGATGATGATGAAGGCCTCCGTGATGGATCCCCCTCCCGGAACAGGCTCCAAGATGGGATCTCCACGGGAACAGCAGCTACGGCGATGGAATTAGGGTTTTCTCTCTGCGTATGGAGTTTCTGGGGTACGTAGGTATATATAGGAAGAAGAGGGGCATCGAGGGCTACAGGGGCTGCCCTCGAGGCAGGGGGCGCGCCCTGGGAAGGGGGACGCGCCCCCCACCCTCGAGGGTGCCCCCCTGTCCTCTGGCTTGGCCCCGAAGTCTTTCGTGCATGATTTCCTCCAAAAATATCTCCTGCGAAGGTTTCATTCCGTTTGGACTCCGTTTGATATTCCTTTTCTGCAAAACCCTGAAATAGGCAAAAAACAACAATCTTGACTCGGCCTTTGAATTAGTAGGTTAGTCCCAAAAATGATATAAAAGTGAATGATAAAGCCCATTAAACATCCAAGACTTCATAAATAATAGCATGGAACAATCAAAAATTATAGATACGTTGGAGACGTATCAGATACCGACGATCGAATCTCGGGCAAGTAACATACCGATGACAAAGGGAACAACGTGTGTTGTTATGCGGTTTGACCGATAAAGATCTTCGTAGAATATGTAGGAGCCAATATGAGCATCCAGGTTCCGCTATTGGTTATTGATCGGAGATGAGTCTCGGTCATGTATACATAGTTCTCGAACCCGTAGGGTCCGCACGCTTAACGTTTGATGACGATTGGTATTATGAGTTTATGAGTTTTGATGTACCGAAGATAGTTCGGAGTCCCAAATGAGATCACGGACATGACGAGAAGTCTCAGAATGTCCGAGACGTAAAGATTGATATATTGGACGACTATATTCGGACACCGGAAGTGTTCCGGAATGTTTCAGATTTAACCGGAGTGCCGGAAGGGGTTACTGGAACCCCCCGGAGGAGTATGGGCCATAGTGGGCCTTGAGGGAAAAGTGAGAGCCAGCCCATAGGGACTGGCCGGCGCCCCCACTAGAGAATCCTAGTTGAACTAGGAGTGGGGGGCGCCACCTCTCCCCTTCCTTCTCTTCTCCTTCTTCCTTTCCTACTCCTAGTAGGAATAGGAAGGAGAATTCCTATTCCTACTAGGAGTAGGAATCCTACTCCCCTTGGCGCGTCAGGCTTGGGCCGACAGGCCTCCTCCTTGGTCCTTTATATACAGGGGCAGGGGGCACCCTAGAACACACAAGTTGATCTCTTCAGCCGTGTGCGGTGCCCCCCTCCACAGAAACACACCTCGGTCATACCGTTGCAGTGCTTAGGCGAAGCCCTGTGCCGATAACTTCATCATATCCGTCACCACACCGTCGTGCTGACGAAACTCTTCCGCGAGGTTCTACTGGATCAAGAGCTTGTGGGACGTCATCAAGCTAAACGTGTGCTGAACGCGGAGGCTCCGTACGTTCGGTGCTTGATGGTTGGATCACGAAGAAGTTCGACTACATCAACCGCGTCACTAGACGCTTCCGCTCCCGGTCTACGAGGGTACGTAGACACACTCTCCCCTCTCGTTGTTATGCATCTGGTAGATAGATCTTGCGTGATCGTAGGAAAATTTTGAAATACTACGTTCCTCATCAAGAAGATCTACTTCGTAGATCGGGAGGATTAAATACCACACTTTCTAACTCAATAAAGATTAAACACCATACTTTCTCAGTAACCATGATTCAAGACTTAAACAGATACACGTACTTTATTTTAAACAATACCAAACACCGCCTTGCGCTGCACAACCTCCAGTTTTCTTCAAATAGCTTCAATCTTTTGGTTATTAATCACATAGATTGTCGTGATTTTTCCTAGAGTTTTGTTTCTTTAGTGCTCCAAATGCTTCAAAAAACACATCATGGTGGAAATTGACAACAAGAAGTGCATGAACGGAAGGATTGTCGAGCATTGGGCGGAAGGATCACTAGAATATGTATGCCTCTATTGCAACACACGAGTAATTACTCAATGTACTCTCATGTACGAATAATTTTTATTTGTATGCGCTATTCATTGTTTCATGTCTAATAATCGACGCATATATGATGTAACTTCCCTCTAAAAAAAATAAGGTGGGTACAAAGGCAACGAGAAACCATGGTACCAAATTTAGCGCCGCCCTTCTCCAGATGCTATACAAGTTATAACGTACAATATTTGAAACAACGTTCTGCAAAAAAGTACCAATTTTAGTTCTTTACACCAATCTAAAGTTCCAGACCAAAAGAAATCGCATCTAGAACGAGCACGAGGATGAGGCCATCGTGGCCCACTGGCACAACAAGGAGGATGAGGCCATCGTGGCCCACTGGCACAACAAGGAGCAGGAGGTCAGGGTGATAGGCATCAACTATGGCGCGAACGGCGGCGCAAAGCAACTACTTGAAGACGAGATGTGGATAGGTGATCTACTTGGTGGGTGACAACGGCGAGGAATAGCTTACCGCCGACACCGCTACTTGGAGACTGGGTGAAGAGAGGTTAGCTACTTGGTGGCTGACTTGTTAGTGCCAACAGCGTGGCTGACATGGTCACTAGCTTGCTTGAGTTGAAGACCTGCACACTGTCGTTGGATTGGGAGGAACCGCCACCAGGAAGTTGTTGTTACTCACAAACCGTCATTGCCACCTTCGCTCGTGAGACGCCGTAACCACTGCCGGTCAAGAGACGCCTTCGCCGTCCTTATTCACGACCTATCGAACTGGGGGTTGGGTTAAGGAACTGAGGACTGGGCGGGCTAGGTTAGGTCTTGATGGGCGTCTCACAGATAGTGAGAGTGAGCTGGGTGGGTTGATGGGCTGTAGCCTGCGGTGTGTGTGTTGTCGGGTGCACCGTGCATGCTATATCCACCAACCCCCTCCCCCCCCCCCGACCTAGAAAATTCCGGCTGATATGCGGTCTTTGCCTTTCTTACGGCCCGAACAGGCACCACACACTGGCCCAGTCCGGAAAAAATATCCAGGGACCCAAATATGTGCCCCCTTTGCCGAGCGGTACCAGGGGCATTTAGGGTTAGCCCCCCTCCCCCGATTCTCCTGTGCCGCATTTCGTCTCTTCCCCCACTAGGCTTAGCCAATTCAGATGAGCAATTTATGGCTCCCCTCCTTTCCTTTCCTTCTTCGATAGGTCGATGGGCGTCAGATCCAGCCTTAGAGGCCACGTCGGTGCGGGTGGAAGCCGTGGCAGCCACGTCTATGCCCCGCGGAGCAAGCGGGATTGCACGACACAAAGGTTGGAAGGTCCAACCGCGTCATGGTGACGGTCACCAGCTCCAGCAACGACGAGCATGAGGCACGACACACGTGGAGATCGACACAGGGCGGGACCGCGCCCGGCTCTACCGGAGCGGCGGGCGAGACACATGGGCGGGCTTCCATGTGCTCGACAAGCACATCTTGCCCCACATCAAGAGGTGCCGCGCCTGAACATGTTGTCGCACAACGCATGGTGGCAGACGACGAAGAAGGTGCTCAGGGCCACCTCGAGGCCGCCAAGAAGGAGCACGAGCTTGCGTGGGCACTGCGCAAGTCGCCGTCAAGCACTACCTCAACTATGACGAGTGAGCACGGCGGCTTGAAATTCCGGCAAACTAGGGTTAGGGTTAGGTATCTGTTAGTATGTAATCCTTTTGGTATGTTAGTATGAACTCTCTTTGATCTTCGTTTGCGAATTGTGTTTGTGATGAGCGTGTGATCTCACTGAACAAATAATCACGTGAAATAGTTTTTGAATTTATCTTATACCGTTTTGTTTATCTGTTTCGCGATTTGCAACCCGTAAAATCAGTTTCGGGGGTACCACAAACTGGTTTTACGATTTGGGATTTTAGGGGATCTGCTAGATGCTTTTAGAGCCATATAGAGAGCAACTTTGCTAAAATATAGTGTGCTTCTTCTAGATACTCCCTCCGTAAAGAAATATAAGAGCGTTTAGATCACTACTTTAGTTATCTAAACACTTTTATATTAGTTTACAGAGGGAGTACATTATAGGGACGCTGTAACAGCGAAATAGGTGCTATTGATTTTCTTTGGCTAAAACGCATTTTCCATCCAGACGCGCCTTCTGCACAGCGAAAACGTCTTACGTTATTCCGGTTCATCCAACACAAGGCATACGAGCTCGTGTCGACCCCTCCCCCGCAGCCAGCATCGGAGTAGACGGGAATGGCTTCCCGCCTCCTAACCAGATCAACGGCCGCGGTCCTCCTCTCCTACCTCCGCTCCAGGGCGCCGAATCCTACCCACCACCTCCTCACGCATGGAGCTGCCATGTCCTCCCTTCTGGGACCCACTCATAGCCTTCCTGCCACCGCCAGATCACGCCCCCTCCTCGAGCCGACTCGGTGGTTCTCTTCGCCGGCGCCGGTGGTAGAGGCTCCGAGGACGGTTGACGGCCTGACTGTGGACTCTATTGCCGACAAGGGCTGGACGATCCTCGCCGAGGCCGAGAGCGACTGGCGCAGCCACGCCGCCGCCGTCGCGCAGTCAATCAGGCTTATTAAGAAGCGTCTCAAGGTCCAATCTTGTACGACACTTGTTGCTCTCTGTCTTCCGTACTCCAAATCGATCAGGGCGTCGAGTTTTATGGATTTGTAGGGTTGGGATGTGCATCTTATTTGCTTGTTTCTCTCGGGCATATCGACAAACACCTACCGTTCGTTCTCAGGTGCACGCTAACATCTTTGTTCCAGCACTCTTTTTGCATAGTTGCAGGCAGAGTGGCTCAGGATTAGGTGTTGGAATATGTTTGTGTGGACTTACACATTTTTGCATAGTCGCGGGTAGATTGGCAGTGGGTAGGTGTTGGAATGTGTTTGCGTGGACTTGCCCCTGTAAGCTTCTTGAATTGGGCTTTAATTTTTGCAGTGGAAATGGTTACTGGAGAGGTCGAAGCAGTTGGCTGTGGTATTGGAGAAGCCAGATCTTTGGGAGGATCCAGTTTTTGCTGGGAATGTTAGTCGTGAACAAGGCGAGCTCATGGGCAAGATTAAGTCAGTGAACCAATTCGAGCAACAATTGATGGAGCACATCGACATGTTGAGGCTTGCACGTGAAGAGGGTGACAATGAACTCGAGACGGTGAATACATTGCTTCTTTAGTTCTTTTACATAATTACATTGCATTGAGCTCCAAACACACTTACATGGATCTTTGCTGGAACCCTTTCATGGTGCAAACTAGCTGCTTATTTTATAGCCTGGTTAACTGTCCTGTGCAGGAATCCATGAGAGCATTGGCCGATATGAGAAGAGATGCAAAGGAGAAAGAACTCAACGCATTGCTTTCTGGAGATAATGACGTTTACCCTTGCTTCATCGAGGTATGCTCTTCACATTATCTTAAGCAATTCTTATTTCTTAGTGCAGTGCTCACTCTACTCTGTAGTCTGTACATTAGCCCGAAAAATTGGAACAGTAATGTTTCTTTTAAGCTTCATAGTGATGTTATTAGTGGCACTCCTTGCATGATCCCATAACCAGGTCCAAGCAGGAGCCGGAGGCGTTGAGAGCATGGATTGGGCTGCCATGGTTATGAACATGTACAGATCATGGGCTCAGCGACGGGGATACAGAGTCACTGTAATAGAAGAAATGCCTGGTGAACTAGCAGGAATCAAGGTTTGCTTGTTTTATTTTTTCATTGCCTCCTATCACTCAATCCGGTCAGTTCACCACTTAATGCATAATTAGTGCCAGTTTTATCCATTTCTAGAGATGAAAAAGAATGTAAAATCAAGCCATGTGCACATTAAGCTCTCATTTTTTTTTACTATCTGTTCACTTTTCATTTGAGGCCGATTTAAGCAAACTGTTGATCTTATACTGAATACCTGCTATTCCAGAGGGCTACTATCAAAGTTGATG
This sequence comes from Secale cereale, assembly GCA_902687465.1. Classification (NCBI taxonomy): domain Eukaryota; kingdom Viridiplantae; phylum Streptophyta; class Magnoliopsida; order Poales; family Poaceae; genus Secale; species Secale cereale. The sequence continues at coordinate 281,953,836 of LR738715.1, forward strand.
GTGAGTATGCATTTGGATATGCCAAATCTGAAATAGGAGTTCACAGATTAGTGCGCATTTCTCCATTTGACAGTGGAAAGCGGCGGCACACTTCTTTTGCTGCTGTCGCTGTTATACCTATTCTTGGTGAGGCATCTAGCCGATACCAGATAAACGAATCGGATCTTCGGATAGAACGCTTCCGTTCTGGTGGACCTGGCGGCCAGCATGCCAACACTACAGAAAGTGCTGTTAGAATTGTGCACATCCCAACTGGTACAACGGCAACTTGTCAAAATGAAAGGTAGTTTTGATGCATTTAGAATTCATATATGCAATCGTAGCTCAAGAAAAATATATTTATCAATCTGTTGAATATAACCAGCACTGGTATCATATACTCCCTCCGTCCGAAAATACTTGTCATCAAAATGGACAAAAAGGGATGTATCTGGAACTAAAATACATCTATACATCCCCTTTTATTCATTTTGATGACAAGTATTTTCGGACGGAGGGAGTATCTCTTAACTGGTAATCAATAGGGACTTCTTGAATCCTTTGCTTGAGTAGAACATATGTGTACTAACTTGTTTAAGAAAAATGCAGGTCACAACATATGAATAGGGCATCAGCAATGGCGGTGCTTCAATCTAGGTTGGACCAGCTTGAGATTACACGTCAAGCACTGATGAATGCAGAGCATACGCAATCACTCTCTGAAATAAGTTGGGGAAACCAAATAAGATCGTATGTGCTACAGGTGAGGCTTCCATCTTTCGAGATTAATAAGATTAGGTTAACTTCTTTGGCAAGGATAAACTTAGAACTTTAGCTTGCATTATCTACTCCACTGCATTCATCAGCCCTTTTACATTGTCTGTGTCCTCACATGCTGTTGATTGAGAATCAAGAAAGAAGCCGCACCGTACAAACTTTGCCATGCAACTACATTGTTCAGTATGTGTTTTAATTCAATTTTCTGCCATGAAGCTTTATAGTAAGGTTTTAGAAAAAAAAAGCGAAAAATATCATAGCTTTTGCCTATTAAAATAGTGAAATGAGTTAGCATAGAGTGTAGATAGATGTTCCTGAATGTAAAATCGTAAGCTTGTGGCATATTTCTATCATTGTTCTTCAGATCAAACTGATATGTTTTCCTTTTTTGTAGCCATACCGTATGGTCAAAGATCTCCGGACAAACTATGAAGTGTCTGATCCCGATTCAGTCCTGGAAGGCGACCTGGACGATTTCATACTGAGCTTCTTGTCATTATCATTGGATAAAGTTGATGAAAGTGTCTGAACACAAACCATGTTTATCATGTATTTGTTAGCACCAGCAGACTGTGACAGTGCCCAACTGACAGTAAGAGGGGCTATTATTTTCTTTACCACACTGACAAATACAACGGGCATCTCGAGTGGCCAAAGGTGCGGAATAACTGTCAAATGCAAAAACCAGAGCTAGTTTCCTAGTACGAATGTTTTAGTCTATATCTTGGTAGTTAGGGAAGGTAATGTAACGGAAATGTGGTTGATTAGAGAGGCAATATAATGAAACCATGATCGATTATTGGCCTATATTTTCATTTATGTATTGCTGTTGCGAATAGTGATCTAACAGTCTTTATTCCAGTTGTACATGCTAGAGTCATTCCCCTGCAAATACTGTGTTACAATTGCAAGGAGGTGCTGCTAGTGATCTGACTTGAAACAAATTTTGATTTGTCAGGTTTGGTGTCTGGATTAAGGTGCCATTTTTTTGCTCATGTTCAGATGCATGGAGGCGACCATATATTTTCTTGTACTGTACTTCATAGCATCAGTAGTTCCAGTATTCATCCTGCCACACTGCTTACCAATGTAGTTTTCCCTTTTTTGCATTGCCGTCTGAAATAAAGCTGCAAGCTTTCTGTTGCTCTTGCTACTAACATGACTTACACTTCATGAAGAATGAAGCATCCATACGAGTGAACACACCAGCATCCATTTGAATGCTTGCTACTAACATGACTTACACTTCACGATGGTGGCTACAGCTACATCTTACATACTCATAGAAAAATGCTTGTCTGTAAAGTAGGACGTGTTGCGTGTTCTGATCTCTGCACGTTCGCATCCAAACCAATCCAAGGATCTAGTTGTTGGTGATCACTAGACACTAGGGCTTGGCGGCCCTGAACTCTGGGTGCAGGAGGCGGCCAATCTGCTCGTCGTCGGCGTCCAGCGGCCGGCCGGTGTCGTTCCTGACGCGCCGCACGGCCGTGGTGTTGAGCGACTCGTGCTGGAAGCCGTAGAGGCCGAGTATCTGGTCGTCGGCGAAGTTGAGCGCGCGCTCCATGCCCTGGCGGCACCGCACGGCCTCGTAGCTCGCGCTCTGCTCCCCGCAGGGTTTGCACCCGACGAAGTGCGTCACGAGCGGCCACCGGTCGTCACCGAGCCCCGGCCGGCCCTTGCTCCGCATCTCCTCGTACCGGTCCACGATCCCCTCCCAGAACCCGTGCAGGAGGTAGGAGCTCTCCAGGAACACCTTGGCCCCCCACCTGCCGCGCTCCGTCACCAGCAGGTACACCAGCGCCGACTGGTCGTCGGCCTCGTAGGCCGCCCGGTTGGACAGCGCCGCCGCGAACACCTTCCCGTACCTGTCGCGCACCGGGCCGCGCGGCCCCATGCGCGCCCACGCGTCCAGGAGGTCCAGCGACCACTGGCAGTTGCGGATCACGAAGCTGCCGGCGTTGGTGCCCAGCCAGTTCTTGGCGCCGTACACCGCGTCGTCCCAGCCGTGGAGCAGCAGGTTGTGCCGCGCGTACTTGCTCCACGGCGGCTCGAACAGCATGTCCGTGAACACCACGTCCGAGTCCACCCACCAGAGGAGCTCCACCTCAGGGTGCGCCACCATCAGCGCGCGCAGCAGCGGCAGCTTCGTCCAGAACCCATTCATCTCGGCGTCGAGCACCATGTTGCTGTAGAAGATGTCGAAGCCGTGGACACGGCAGTAGTCCGCCTTGTTCTTGAACGTCCGGAGGAGCACGTGGTCGCCCTCCGGGTCCTTGCACCGCCGCGGCGACGAGCCGGTGACCACCAGCACCCGAGGCCGCTTCGGCGCGACCATGGCCGGGAACCGAGGGTGCGCGGCCAGCCAAGCCGCTCTGCGGGCGTCGTAGTCGGACACGTTCGGGCCGAGCGAGTACGGCCGGTCGGTCAGCTGGCGCAGCGGCGGGAGCTGATGTTGCTCCTCGCTGGGAACAGCCGATGCCACCGCGCTAGCCGGAGCGTCACGGTCGCCGTCGCGGCGGCCGTACTCGATGCGGATGCGTGGGAGCGCCAAGTCGGCCGTGAACAAGAAGAGCGCGCACGGCGCGACGATGAACATGACGATCGGGATGATCGGGACGGCGAACAGCAGCTTCTGCCGTGCTCGCCTCTCGGCCGCCACTTGTTGTTCATGCTGGCCGCCGGCGTGCTCCTCCGCCATCGCCGACGACGGAAGAGGCATGCATGCGCTAGCGGCTGCACCCTACGCGCTCGACTACTCTATGTATGATGACTATGACGCTGCACCACTCCTGGTTAAATCAGAGAGGTCATGACGCGTTGGGTTTGGAGGTTCCGTTGTTGTGGCGACGGCGACCGGCGCCGGCTGGCCTTGGAGTCTTTGTGAATGTCTGCCATAGAAGAATATGCTCTCGCTGATTGCAAGCAGCTTTGCACATGTAAAAACGGTAGGTGCATGTGCCCGAATGGCGCACCCAACCAACACAGGTAAATCCATTTCCTAATTGCACAACACACACCGCAATGGTAATAACCCGTATTTTCTGCGTTGACAGCAAATGCTGCCTTTGCAATCTCATCTACTCCAGTTTTCTTTTCGCGAATATGGAGAGGATACATATCTTTTCATCGACTAGAACAATGCCCCTGCATTGCAACGGGATTCTACGTTGACAGCAAATACTGCCTTTGCAATCTCAGCTACTCCAGTTTTCTTTTCGCGAATACGCAAAGGATACGTATCTTTTCATCGACTAGAACAATGCCCCTGCGTTGCAACGGGATATAAATATTCTACTCCTTCCGTTCGGAATTACTTGTCGTAGAAATGGATGTATCTAGACGTATTTTAGTTCTAGATACATCCATTTCCGAGACAAGTAATTCCGAACGGAGGGAGTAGTATGTTAGCTTGTGATTTACCTGTCTATAATATGCGATTGTGTAAAGATATGTTCATCAAATTTTGCCCGTGATTTACCTTATATTTTGATTAGAAGTAATTTACCTGCCTATAGTATGTGATTGAGTAAATAAATTTTCATCTAATTCTGCCCGTGATTTACTTATATTTTGATCAGAAGTTTGGTAAGTAAATTAAAATGAAATTGGTTCAGAAGGTAAGTAAATTATGGTGATTGACCATTATATGGGGAAGGTTGGACGAAGGGGTGATGGAAAGAAAGGTGAAACGGGAACTTTACATTCTTTTTAAGTAGTGGAGATAGAGATAGAGATAGAAGGAAGATTTTACAGCATGATATCACAACGATCCACTAAGCCATGGTACACAAATAGGCATGAAAGTGATCGCCGAGCAACCAGAAGTGGGGG
>LR738715.1:281959841-282034572 GCA_902687465.1 Secale cereale
GGGGGCGAAACCACTTTTCCACCACCGTAACCTTCTGTATCCGCGAGATCCCATCTGGAGGCCTTTTCCGGTACTCTGACGGAGGGGGATTCGACCACGGAGGGCATCTGCATCAACCCTATTGCCCTTCCGATGAAGTGTTAGTAGTTTACCACGGACCTACGGGTCCATATCTAGTAGCTAGATGACTTCTTCTCTCTCTTTGATTCTCAATACCATGTTCTCCTCGATGTTCTTGGAGATCTATCTGATGTAATCTTCTTTTGCAGTGTGTTTGCCAAGATCCGATGAATCGCGGATTTACGATCAACTTATCTATGAATATTATTTGAATCTTCTCTGAATTCTTATATGCATGATTTGATATCTTAGTAATTCTCTTCAAACTATCGGTTTGGTTTGGCCAACTAGATTGGGTTTTCTTGCAATGGGAGCAATGATTTGCTTTGGGTTCAATTTTGCGGTGATCTCACCCAGTGACAGAAGGGGACGAGACACGTGTTGTATTGTTGCCATCGAGGATAACAAGATGGTGTTTTCATCATATTGCTTGAGTTAATTCCACTAAGTCATGTCATCTTACTTAAAGCGTTACTCTGCTCTTCATGAACTTAATACTCTAGATGCAGGCAGGAGTCAGTCGATGTATGGAGTAATAGAAGTAGATGCAGGCAGGAGTCGGTCTACTTGACACGTACGTGATGCCTATATTCATGATCATTGCCTTAGATATCGTCATAATTATGCGCTCATCTATCAATTGCTTGGCAGTAATTTGTTCACCCACCATAATATTTTCTATCTTGAGAGAAGCCTCTAGTGAAACCTATGGCCCCCGGGTCTATTTTCCATCATGTAAGTTTCCGATCTACAATATTAGTTTCCTGTTTACTCTTTTTGTAATATTTTACTTTCCAATCTATAAACCAAAAATACCAAAAATATTTACTTTACTATTTATCTATCTCTATCAGATCTCACTTTTGCAAGTAACCGTGAAGGGACAGATAACCCCTCTATCGCGTTGGGTGCAAGTTGTTGATTGTTTGTGCAGGTATTCAGCGACTTGCGCGTTGTCTCCTACTGGATTGATACCTTGGTTCTCAAACAGAGGGAAATACTTACTCTACTTTGTTGCATCACCCTTTCCTCTGAAAGGGAAAACCAGCGCAAGCTCAAGAGGTACCAGGAAGAATTTCTGGTGCCGTTGCCAGGGAGATTTTCGCCAAGTCAAGAGTCAAGATTTGTCTCCTGTCAACTCGCCAATTTCTGGTGCCGTTGATATCTACGTCAAGTCAAGACATAGCAAGTACTCTTCATAAAACTCTCATCTCTTGCATTACATTATTTCCCATTTGCCTCTCGTTTTCATCTTCCTCACTTCTAATTTTTTTTCAGAAAATCACAAAAATATTTGCCTTTTTTCGTTTGCCTTTTTCTCGTTCGATCTTATGTTTGCTCGTGTTGCGATGTACCTTCTATTTGCTTGCATCCACTTGCTAATCATTTTGAGAGATCCAATTATGATGAACCAATTGCTAGTGAGTTGAGTGCACTAGATTATCTTTATGAGGTTTTGCTTGAAATTCGTGAATCTGAAAATTGTGATGAAGTGTTAAAAGAAATTCATAAAGTGGTTCACGATAGTTCCTTAAATGAAAAACATGATTGAAATGATGTTATTATAATCAATTCAATTAATATCAATTGTGTTAATGATATGCAAATCCCTAAGCTTGGGGATGCTAATTTTTCTATGTCTACTACTTGTTGCAATGATCATGACTGTGGTGATTCTTCTTATGATCTTGAAAATTTATTTATGCCCCATGATGAATATAAGAATGATAATAATGTTTGCAATAATATTGAAAGTGGGTTTGGAAGAGTGTCAACTTTAGATCCCACATATTTGGAGGATATTCAATCTTATGATTTTTTTGATAAAAGTGGGTTTGGAAAGGTCATGCCTTTAGTTGGTGTTAATCCCACTATTTTGGAAGAGTGTCAACTTTGTATGCATCTGGATCATGTAGGGAATAATTTATGTGATAGCTATATTGTTGAATTTGAATATGACCCTACATGCAATTATTATGAGAGAGGAAAATATGGTCATAGGAATTTTCATGTTAAAAAATTACCTCTCGTTATATTGAGATTACTATTGTTGGTTTCTTCTTCCTTGTATATGCTAGTTTTCACGTGTCTTAATAATTTATTTTCTTATAAAATGCCTATGCATAGGAAGTATGTTAGACTTAGACGTGTTTGCCACATGTTTTATGATGCTCTTTTTGTGCTTCAATTCTTATCTTTCATGTGAGCATCATTGAAATCTCAAGCCGATCTTAATGGCTATAAAGAAAGAGTTTGTCGGGAGACAACCCAATTTTTTTATTTCATGTTTTTGTGAAAATACACATTATTATTTCTATAGTTATTGCGTTTTGATGTTTTAATTAGTGTTTGAGCCAAGTAAGACCTTTGGGATGGCTTACAGTGATCGTTGATTTGATTTTTCTGAAAAACAGAAACTTTTGCGCTCAGTGCAGAAAATTCAATAATTTGCTGGAACGTGAAAACCTTCTGATTTTTTTTACACAAAATTGATATAGAAATTCCTCATGTTGTCCTAATTTTTCAGAATTTTTAGAGTTACCATAGTATGCGAAGTTTTCAAATCGCTACAGATTGTTCTGTTTTTGACAAATTCTGTTTTCTATGTGTTGTTTGCTTATTTTAATGAATCTATGGCTTGTATTGGGGGGTATGAACCATGAAAAAGTTGGAATATAGTAGATATTACACCAATATAAAATGATAATGAGACCACAACAGTACCTTGAGTCATTATTTGCTTTGTTTTACTAACGGAGCTCACAAGTTTTCTGTTGAGTTTTGTGTTGTGAAGTTTTCAAGTTTTGGGTAAGGATTTGATGGACTATGGAATAAGGAGTGGCAAGAGCCTAAGCTTGGGGATGCCCAAGGCACCGCAAGGTAATATTCAAGGACAACCAAGAGCCTAAGCTTGGGGATGCCCCAGTGATACGTCCAAAATGCATCACTATTTTATATCGTAATTCATCCTTATTCATTGATATATTTCACATTACGATGATGTTCTTATGTTGTTTTGGCCTATTTTACACAGTTTGCAACTTTTCGGTGCCGAAGCAGCAGACGCAGGATTCAGCTGTAAAAAGTGGACGCTGAGTTGCTGAAGAAGAATACCTCCAAATTACCTGAAAATCGACGGAGGGTATTTTCCAGAAGGATCACGAAGATACGCAAAAGAGCAACCAGAGGGGGGCCATAGGGTGCCCAGGCGGCCACCTGGCGCGGCCCCCACCTTGGCCGCACCGGGAGGGCGCCTGGAGCCCCTGGCCCACTCCAGGCTCCCCCCTCTGGCCTATATACTCCTCGTCATCCAGAAACCCTAAAAGGGGAGAGTTTACGGAGTTCCGCCGCCGCTCCGTGGCGGAAATCTACAGAGAAGAAAAGCCATCTCCGGCGGGCAGATTCCGCCGGGGAGATCACCTCCCGGAAGGGGAGATCATCGCCATCGTCATCACCATCGTCACGGGCATCATCGAGATCATCATCAACATCATCCCCAACATCGGCACCATCTCCATCTTCATCCAATCTCATCTCACAATTGCAACTTGTGTTGTAATCCGTACTATCTATCCTCTCTACCCTATCGGGGTTGATTACTACTTTGTGGTGAATGCTATTGAGTTTTGTTGGAGAAATATCATTGTGTCCAGATTGTTTATCATCCATCTATCTCCACTGACCATGATCTCTTTTATGTCTTGTGAGTAGTTACTTTAGTTCTTGAGGACATGGGAGAAGTCTTGTTGTTAGTAGTCATATGATGTTGAAGTAATATGTGTTGTTTGATACTTAAGTTGTGTTGTTATTTTCCTAGTGGTGTTGTGTGAGTCGAACACTCAACACTTCGCCTTATTAAGGACCTAGGGGAATACATTGTGTACAAAGAATGCTTACGGTGGGTTGCCGGAGTGACAGAAACCTGAACCCCAGTTCGCACGCTTTTGCACAAGGGAACAATGGATCATCGATCGTATTGCTATGGTTAGGCTTTTGCCTTAAATACTATCTTGTATTTGCGGATGCTTGCAAGGTGTTTAATCATAAGAGTGCACTCATCTTAGTCTAGAGGGTGTACTAGCATAGATCCACCCACTCAACACTTATCAACACATCACATAGTACCGATACGGAATATGGCGAAAGCACATGACTACCTCTCCCGTGTGTCCTCAAGAACACTTTAGCCTTTATAAGTTCAGTTGCTAGGCCTCTCCTTTGCTCAGAAAGGATTGGGCCACTTGTTACTCTCCAGTGCCTTTTACTTTGCTCGCTTTTACTTTCCTGTTGCTTATATCAAGAAAACCCCTAAAAAGTTATCTTTCAGTGCTTGCAGTTATTCCTTGCTCAGAATCACTTATCAATACCTTCTGCTCCTCGTTGGGTTCGACACTCTTACTTATCGAAAACGCTGCAATAGATCCCTTACGGTTGTGGGTCATTACCCGGGAAGGCATCCCCTCTTTCGTCTTCGTCTATCGGTAATTTTACTTGAGGCTATATTTTTATTCACCACATGATATGTGTTTTGCTTGGAGCGTCTTGTATGATATGATTCTTTGCCTTTTAGTTTGCCACAATCATCCTTACTGTACACACCTTTTGTGAGGGACACACTTAAATCATGATTTATTATAATACTATATGTGCTTCACTTATATCTTTTGAGCTAGGCAATTTTGCTCTAGTGCTTCACTTATATCTTTTTAGAGCACGTCGGTGGTTTTATTTTATTGAAATTTTTGAACTCTCTTGATTCACATATATTATTTTGAGATACTTTAAAACAACATGGTAATTTTCTTGGGTTATGAATTTAGTCCTAATATGATAGGCATCCGAAGGAGGTATAATAAAAACTTTCATATAAAGAGCATTGAATACTATGAAAAGTTTGATTCCTTATAATTGTTTTGAGATGTTGAGATGGTAATATTAGAGTCATGCTAGTGGTATTTTGTGAGGTTAAAGAAATAATTGTGTTAAGGTTTGTGATTCCCATAGCATGCACATATGGTCTCCTAACTATGTAATCAAATTGGCGCACATTGTATCTAGATTGTTTATCTTTGCGTGAAGGTCGGGGGTGCGCGATGGTTAACTCCTACCAACCTCCCCCTAGGAGCATGCGTCGCAGTATTTTTCTTCGAAGGCTAGTAGATTTTTCGCAATAAGTATGTGCGTTCTTTATGACTAATGTTGAGTCCATGGATTATAAGCACTCTCACCCTTCCACCTTGCTAGCCACTCTAGTGCCGCGCAACTCTCGCTGGTGCATCAAACCACCTTACATCCTTCCTCAAAACAGCCACCATACCTACCTATTATGGCATTTCCATAGCCATTCCGAGATATATTGCCATGTAACTCCACTGTTCCGTTTGTTATGACACACACCATCATTGTCATATTGCTTTGCATGATCATGTAGTTGACATAGTATTTATGGCAAAGCCACCGTTCATATGTTTCATACATGTCACTCTTGATCATTGCACATCCCGGTACACCGCCGGAGGCATTCATATAGAGCCATACTTTGTTCTAGTATCGAGTTGTAATATCGAGTTGTAAGTAAATAAAAGTGTGATGATCGTCATTATTAGAACATTGTCCCATGTGAGATTATAAATAAAAGAGGCCAAAGAATCCCAAATAAATAAAAGAGGCCAAAGAAGCCCACAAAAAAGAGATGCAAAAGAGCCAAAAAAAGAGAAAAAGAGAGAAGGGACAATGTTACTATCTTTTTCCACACTTGTGCTTCAGAGTAGCACCATGTTCTTCATGATAGATAGTCTCCTATGTTGTCACTTTCATATACTAGTGGTAATTTTTCATTATAGAACTAGGCTTTTATATTCCAACGATGGCTTCCTCAAATGCCCTAGGTCTTCATGAGCAAGCAAGTTGATGCACACCCACTAGTTTTCTTTTGAGCTTTCATACACTTATAGCTCTAGTGCATCCGTTACATGGAGATCCCTACTCACTCACATTGATATCGATTGACGGACATCTCCATAGTCCATTGATTTGCCTAGTCGATGTGAGATTTTGTCCCTCCTTTTGTCTATCACCACCTTCTATTCACCCATAGTGCTATGTCCATGGCTCGCGCTCATACCAATTGCATGAGGGGTATCTTGTGTTAAGAAAAGGGAGCATAAAAGACTATGATTTTGCAGGGATAACTTTCTTTAGCCATGTATTTTTGAAGCTTCGTAGATTGCTTTTGGTATCCTCGAAGTATTACTATTTTTATATTGATAAACTTTTATTTTGAGTCTTATGGATCTGAACATACATGCCACAATAAAGAAGAATTACATTGATAAATATGATAGGTAGCATTTCACATCAAAAATTCTGTTTTTATCATTTACCTACTCGAGGACGAGCGGCAATTAAGCTTGGGGATGCTTGATACGTCTCCAAAGTATCTATAATTTTTTATTGTTCCATGCTATTATATTATCTGTTTTGGATGTTTTATATGCATTATTATGCTATTTTATATTATTTTTGGGACTAACCTATTAACCAAGAGCCTAGTGCCAGTTTCTGTTTTTTTTCCCTTGTTTTTGAGTTCCACAGAAAAGGAATATCAAACGGAGTCCAAACGGAACGAAACCTTCGTGCTGGCTTTTATTGGACCCGAAGACACCCCATAAGCTTGAGAACCAAGTGAAAAGAGCCACGTGGCGGCCACAAGGGGGAGGGCGTGCCTCCCACCATTGTGGGCCCCTCGTGACTTCATCGACCTATTTATTCCATATATTCACATATATTCCAGAAACCCTAGAGGGGGGAGGGACAAACCCACTTTTCCACCGCCGTAACCTTCTATATCCGTAAGATCCCATCTGGAGGCCTTTTTCGGTACTCTGCCGGAGGGGGATTCGACCACAAAGGGCATCTACATCAACCCTATTGCCCTTCCGATGAAGCATGGGTAGTTTACCACAGACCTACGGGTCCATAGCTAGTAGCTAGATGGCTTAGTCTCTCTCTTTAATTCTCAATACCATGTTCTCCTCGATGTTCTTGGAGATTTATCCGATGTAATCTTATTTTGTGGTGTGTTTGCTAAGATCCGATGAATTTTGGATTTATGATCAACTTATCTATGAATATTATTTGAATCTTCTCTCAATTTTTATATGCATGATTTTATATCTTAGTAATTCTCTTCGAACTATCGGTTTGGTTCGGCCAACTAGATTGGTTTTTCTTGCAATGGGAGAAGGCTTTGCTTTGGTTTCAATCTTGTGGTGATCTCACCCAGTGATAGAAAGGGACGAGACACATATTGTATTGTTGCCATCGAGGATAACAAGATGGGGTTTTCATCATATTGCTTGAGTTAATTCCGCTAAGTCATGTTATCTTACTTAAAGCGTTACTCTGTTCTTCATGAACTTAATACTCTAGATGCAGGCAAGAGTTGGTCGATGTGTGAAGTAATAGTAGTAGATGTAGGCAGGAGTCGGTCTACTTGACACGGAAGTGATGCCTATATTTATGATCATGCCTTGGATATCATCATAATTATGCGCTCTTCTATCAATTGCTTGGCAGTAATTTGTTCACCCACCATAATATTTTCTATCTTGATAGAAGCCTCTAGTGAAACCTATAGCCCCCGGGTCCATTTTCCATCATATAAGTTTCCGATCTACAATATTAGTTTCTGTTTACTCTTTTTGCAATCTTTTACTTTCCAATCTATAAACCAAAAATACCAAAAATATTTACTTTACCATTTATCTATCTCTATCAGATCTCACTTTTGCAAGTAACCGTGAAGGGATTGACAACCCCTTTATCGCGTTGGGTGCAAGTTTTTCATTGTTTGTGCAGATATTCGGCGACTTGCGCGTTGTCTCCTACTGGATTGATACCTTGGTTCTCAAACTGAGGGAAATACTTACTCTACTTTGCTGCATCACCCTTTCCTCTTCAAGGGAAAAACCAGCGCAAGCTCAAGGGGTAGCATGGATGCGTGGAAGATGGTGCTGACATCCATGTCAAGAGGAATGTCCATGTGGCTACATGGTTTAGAACGGTTCATGCGCTGGAGCCAAAGCCTGCGCGTGCGAAGGGTGATGCCCGTGTGCTAAAGGTCTCGAGCCCACCAAGGGAAAATAGGCGGCAAACCTTCTGTCAGTTAACTAGGAACTGGCGATCATTTGCCTCCTTACTCTGAGCCCAAAGGAATCCATGGGTAATCCAAGTCGCTTTGTTGAGAACGGACTGGTTGAAGGCGTTGACGATTAGTATGTGTGTCGGAATGACGCAAAGGAGGTGTCTGAAAAGCGCTAGCCTATATCCTTTGGATAGCATGGAGGCACGCCAAGTAGACAACGTCCGCTCGAGCTTGTGGATGACAGGCAAGAGGCTCATGGTTGTGGGTTTGCGGATGGAGAGAGGGAGTCCAAGGTATTGCACCAGCAAATGTGCCACCGGACAGTGCATCAGCCGCGATGGTGGCGATATGCTCATCCACGCACTGGATGGGCGTGGCAGAGCACTTAGCGAAGTTCGTTTGCAGGCCGGATGCCACCCCAAAAACCCGCAGGAGCTCGTGGACGACCGAGATTTCCCGACGGTCAGGGCGACAGAAGATGACGACATCGTCCGCATAGAGAGATGTGCTCGATGTCACATGCCTAGTAGTGAGGAGTTGTAAGAATGTCAAGGTCAACTGCACGAAGAAGCATCGAGTTGAGGACGTCAATAACGATGGTGAAGGGCATATTTGATAGCGGATCACCATGTCTGAGGCCACAAGCATGTCCAATGGGAGGGGGGTGGATGCCCGTTGATCATGACCCTGGTGGAGGCGGTCGATAGTAGGATCGTAACCCAACCTCGCCAACGGTTTCCGAAACCAAGATGTTAGAGCATCTCAAGCAGGAATGGCCAGGAAACATTGTCAAAGGCTCGCACAACGAGCATTAGAAGCATGCACGACACCTTGAAGTTATTGAGTAGACGTGATGTATGCTGGACCAGCAAGAAGTTGTCGTGGATGCACCGACCGTTGATGAATGCACTCTGGTTGGTCGAAACCATGGCGCTGGGTCTCGGCACAAGCTGCAGGGAGAGAACCTTTGTGAAAAGCTTTGCAATGAGGTGGATGAGGCTGATGGGACGGTAGTCAGATAGTATCTCCGCGTGCGCGTGATTGGGAAGCAAGGTAAGAAGAGCCTCGTTAAGCTTCTGGAAGCCATGTCTGTTTGCGGTATGGAACTTGTTGAACGCCTCGCAAGTGTCATGCTTGTTGATGTCCCGGCAGGCACGAAGGAACTCGACCATGAAGCCGTCTCGGTGGTGGGCTTTCTCGGAGGTCAAGCACTTGACGACACACCAACTCTCGTCCTCAGTGAATGGCTCCTCGGGTCAGCAAGGGGGAAGGTCTCGTTCCACAGTTGGGACTGGTCAATGGAGAAGACATAGTTGCTGGATGAGCCAAGGACGCTCGAGAAGTGCTGGAAGGTCGCATCGTCCATGGCGCCATGCTCGTTCACGACCTGATCGCCCTGGCGCCGCTGGCTGTCGAAGGAGGAGGCGATGGCGGTAGAGGGCGGCGATAGTCGTCACAGGCGGCCACATGGATGCGAATGGGGAAACGTGCAAGGCCTTGCGCAAAGCGTGCAACACGACCGGGGTCGGCATCAACAGCCACCGCATCATCGTCGGGCAGGAGAAGCTCAGACGGGCGAGGAATCACGTCGGGATTGATTGTCCATGCCGTGATCTTGAACACAAACATGTCGCGGGTCTCACGCGTGAGGTTCTCGACTTTGCAGAACGGGGACAATAGGGTCTTGGCGGAGGTGTGACGCCACGCTTGGTCCGGCACACCAAAAAGTTCCAGCGAGACGAGGAAGAGCACCTGAACCGGCTCAGAGCCAGCCAACCTACTCCAAGGGTGGAAAAGCAGCTGAAAATGCGACACACGCACCCTGCGGAAGCAACATGGGTGCGAAGGAAGTCTTGGGGGCGTGCTTATGCACGGTCAAGTCCCTGCGGAGAGATCGAACTGGGCGTGCAAAGTGTTGGTGACCTCCTCGAGAGTGATGCCGGTGCGATGGCCGAACGCATTCACGAGCAGGGCATGCTCCAAGGCATGCTCAGCGTCCACGACCACCTGGGAATGAGACAACTAGCGGATGACGGTCGCAGGGTGGCGCACGGGGTGGCGACGGAGGAAGCAATCGATGCCGGCGAGGCGGGCTGCGAGGAGGCCAGCTGCTAAGATGAAGCCGGCGGCAACCCAGTGTGCAAGCAGGAGTCGGCCGGCGATCCGAAGGACACATGCGCTAACACGACATGACACGGATTGGCGGTGGCTGCTGGCCCAGACAACACATGCATGAGCAGGCTACAGGACGAGCGAGTGGTCATCGATGAACCAGAGGAGGCAGGACGACTGACGTCAATGGCCGGGGAGGGGAGGAACGCGTCGCCGCAGAGGTGGTGGGCGGGGCCGTCAGAGGAAGACATAGTGGCTCAGGGCAGGGTGCAGTCCTTGGCCTTGTGGCTGCTACTTCTGAGCTGCGTTGCGATTTCCCCGAAGAGGAGAGGGTGATGTAGTACTGATAACCCACACGTATAGGGGATCGTTTGTAGCCTTCTTCGATAAATAAGAGTGTCGAACCAAATGAGGAGCTAAAGGTAGAACAAATATTCCCTCAAGTTCTATCGACCACCAATACAACTCTACGCACACTTGACGTTTGCTTTACCTAGAACAAGTATGAAACTAGAAGTACTTTGGGATAGTTTTGCAAGATAATAAAGAGCACGTAAATAGAAAGTAGGGGCTATTTTAGATAAAGATAAACTAAGTTAGTGGTTTAGTAGATAGCTTTTGTTAACAAGAAAGTTATTTGTCCCTAGGCAATCGATAACATGTACCGGTAATCATTCTTGCAATTTTATATGAGGGAGAGGCATGAGCTAACATACTTTCTCTACTTGGATCATATGCACTTAGGATTGGACCCCTAGCAAGCATCTGCAACTACTAAAGATCATTAAGGTCGTGAAACCCAACCATAGCATTAAGTATCAAGTCCTCTTTACCCCCATACGTCATACCCCCCCTTACCCGGGTTTAAGTTTTTGTCACTCTCGCAACCCACCATAAGCGAACCATGAACATATTGCAACACCCTACAGCGGGGGCCCCTCATGTTTGCGCGAGAACGGTGGGCACCATAGGACATCGCCATAAATAAAATATACAATCATACCAACCAAGATCACGATTAATCCAGAGGACAAAACAGATCTACTCAAACATCATAGGATAACCATAGATCATTGGGAAATAATATATGGAGTTGAGCACCATGTTTAAGTATAGATTACAGCGGGGGAAAGAGGTGTTACACCGCTGCAATGAGGGAGAGAGAGTTGGTGTGGACGGTAGCAAGATTGTTGATGTAGATCGCCGTCCTGATTGTTGCCCGCTGGCACTCCGGCGCCACCGGAAGCGAGGGGGAGAGAGCCCCCCTTCTTCTTCTTCTTACTTGCCCTCCTCCCTAGGTGGGAGAAGGGTTCCCCCTCTGGTCCTTAGTCTCCATCAGTGGCGGATCTAGGATTTGAAGTTACCAGGGGCGAATTTTTAAAAGAAACAAATAATCAAGGCTATGATACAGTTAAATAACACAATCGGCAATATTAGTTCACCAAGTGGTATGCATTCAGGCAAGACGAAAAACAAGATCAAAGTAGTTTCATTCTAAAGAACTAAGCGAAACATATATAATGCGAAAATTCATAAAAAATCTAACTTGTACTCCCGCTTCTAGAATGGTTGCATTTTATTTGGATTCACAAACTCAACGTCCAGGCTGATTTACCGGAAATCAATCTGCTTCATCTTTTTTAGGTCCCTATTTTGTAACTAAATTTTTGGTACTACAATGTAACTTTCAAGAATTAGTGTGACAACAAATTAAAGAATGGCATAATTGAAGTGGGGAAGATTTCCCGCAAAAAAGAAGAAGAGAGGAATATTAGGGGATAGTGAACGAACCTACTCCTTGTGTCCTTGCTGATTTACTTTGCAGTTTTGAGCAGGCAGTCCTGCTCCCGTGCGGATGGCATCAGGAAAAGGTGGACCCCCTTCTCCTTCTCCACCCAGCACTATCGAGCGGATCAGATCTGGACAGCATCGTCGCGGAGTAACAGTGGAGGGCGTCAAATCAAGGGGGCGAGGCGCCGTTCCATGTTGTATAGGAATTGGGAACGTCAAGGTCAGGCTGGGGTACAAAAAATAATGGGCTCATCTATCTTTCATTGGGCCTAACTTACTGGCCCATCTCCAAGCGAATCGTTTCCTCGCCTATCTCCCAGTGAATCCACCCTCAAAAAAATAAATTCTCCCAGCGAATCATTTCTTTCCTCTTCTCTCGTCATGCTCGACCTCAACTGACACCTCCGAGTGAATCTTCTTGCCTCCCATGGTGGTCGCTGGCCAAAGCAGTAGGGGTACCCTGGTGGCGCGCCCTGGTGGGTTGTGGGCACTATGGGCCCCCGTTTGCGTTGCTTCCACCTCCTAGAAATCACATATATTCCAAAATAATTCTCCGCCGTTTTTTATCGCGTTTGGACTTCAT
Source organism: Secale cereale (assembly GCA_902687465.1). Lineage (NCBI taxonomy): Eukaryota > Viridiplantae > Streptophyta > Magnoliopsida > Poales > Poaceae > Secale > Secale cereale. Next base: position 281,972,594 of record LR738715.1, read on the forward strand.
TTGATATGAATTTTCCGCGATACAAAAAACATGCAAAAACAGGAACTGACACTTGGCACTGGACCAGTAAGTTAGTCCAATAAATCATATAAATAGTTGCCAAAAATATGTGAAAGTTATATAATATTGGCATGAAACAATAAAAAATTATAGATACGATGGGGACGTATCAGCATCCCCAAGTTTAGTTCCTGCTCGTTCTCGAGTAGGTAAATGATAAAAAAGTTAATTTTTGATGTGGAATGCTACGTAGCATAAACTTGATCATATATCTAGTCATGGCATGAATATTAAGACATGAGTGATTCAAATCAATAGTCTATAATTTGACATAAAGACATCAATACACGGGCATCCCAACAAACAATCATTCTTTCAGAATATCAAATGCTAAAGAAAGTTATCCTTACAAAATCATATAGTCTTGTCATGCCCTGTCTTCCTAGCTCAAACTATAAATCATGTACTACCCCGGTGTCAGCCAAGCAATTGTTTCATACTTTTTAACGCGCTTCAGAATTTTCAACTCTCACGCAATACATGAGCGCAAGCCATGGATCTAACAATATAGGTGGAATAGAATGCGGTGGTAGTAGACAAAAGAAGAGAAGAAAGTCTCACATCAACTAGGCAAACTAATGGACTATGGAGATGTCCATCAATCGATATCAATGTGAGGAGTAGGGATTGCCATGCAACGGATGCACTAAGAGCTACAAGTGTATGAAAGCTCAATATGAAACTAAGTGGGTATGCATCACACTCTACTACAGAAAATTCCCACTAGTATATGAAAGTGACAACATAGGAGACTCTCTATAAGAAAAAAATGGTGCTACTTTGAAGAACAAGTGTGGTATTTGCATGCCCCTTCTATTTTTCCTTTCATTCATCATTTTTTTCTTTTTTTCCTTTCCCCCCTTTTTTTCCTTTTTTTCTTTTAGTCCGGAGTATCATCCCGACTTGTGGGGGAATCATGGTCTCCATCATCCTATCATCATGGGGGCAATGCTCTAAAAATGAATAATGATGATCATCACACTTCTATTTACTTATAACTCAAAAGAAATAAAAATTACAACTCGATACCTATGACATAGTATGACTCTATATGATGAAAATGAATGCTCAAGTAAACTATATGATGGAAGTGTGATGACCCACAAGTGTAGGGGATCTATCGTAGTCCTTTCAATAAGTAAAAGTGTCGAACCCAACGAGGAGCAGAAGGAGATGATAGGCAGTTTTCAGTAAGGTATTTTCTGCAAGCACTGAAATTATAAGTAGCAGATAGTTTTGTGATAAGGTAATTGGTAGCAAGTGACAGAAGGTAAAAGTAAATAAGGTGCAGCAAGGTGGCCCAATCCTTTTTGTAGCAAAGGACAAGCCTGGACAAACTCTTATATAAAGTAAAGCGCTCCCGAGGACACATGGGAATTATCGTCAAGCTAGTTTTCATCACGATCATCTGATTCACGTTCGGTACTTTGATAATTTGGTATGTGGGTGTGTTGGGAATATGCCCTAGAGGCAATAATAAAAGAGTTATTATTATATTTCCTTGTTCATGATAATCGTTTATTATCCATGCTATAATTGTATTGATTGGAAACTTAAATACATGTGTGGATGAATAGACAAACTTTGTGTCCCTAGTAAGCCTCTTCAGGACTAGCTCGTTGATCAAAGATGACCGCGGTTTCCAGGTCATAGACATGAGTTGTCATTTGATAACGGGATCACATCATTAGGAGAATGATGTGATGGACGAGACCCAAACGTTAAACATAGCTTTTGATCGTATCAGTTATCTCTATAGTTTTCTGCATGTCAAGTATAAGTTCCTGTGACCATGAGATCATGTAACTCACTGACACCGTAGGAGTGCTTTGTGTGTGCCAAACGTCGCAACGTAACTGGGTGACTATAAAGGTACTCTACAGGTATCTCCGAAGGTGTCTGTTGAGTTGACATGGATCGAGACTGGGATTTGTCACTCCGTGTGACGGAGAGGTATCTCCGGGCCCACTCGGTAATACATCATCTCAATGAGCTCAAAGTGACTAAGTAGTTAGTCACGGGATTATGTATAACGGAACGAGTAAAGAGACTTGCCGGTAACGAGATTGAACTAGGTATAGAGACACCGACGATCGAATCTCGGGCAAGTAACATACCGACGAGACAAAGGGAACTGTATACGGGATTGCCTGAATCCTTGACATCGTTGTTCATCCGATGAGATCATCGAGGAACGTGTAGGAACCAATATGGGTATCCAGATCCCGCTATTGGTTATTGACCTGGGAGTGTCTCGGTCATGTCTGCATAGTTTCCGAACCCGCAGGGTCTACACACTTAAGGTTCGGTGACGCTAGGGTTGTTAGTGAGAACAGTGCATGGTGACCGAAGGTTGTTCGGAGTCTCGGATGAGATCCCGGACGTGACGAGGGTCTCCGGAATGGTCCGGGGACGAAGATTGATATATAGGATGAGAGTGATCGGAGTCCGGAAGTGTTCCGGGGAGTACCGGGGAGTCGTCGGATGACCGAAAGAGGTTTCGGGGGTCCCGGCAAGTGTTGCGGGCCCTATGGGCCACAAGTGGGAGACGCCACAGCCCTCATGGGGCTGTGCGCCCCCCCCCTGGGCCCTCTCCACCTGCGCCAAGGGGGCTGGGCCCCCTAGGGCTGCCGCACCCCTAGTCTTGGGGGGCAAGGCGCCTGGGGGGGGGGAACCCTAGCCCTGGCCGCAGCCCTGGCCGCCGCCCCCCCCATCTCCCCTTGGCCGCCGCCCCTAGGGGGTAACCCTAGGGCGCCCCCTCCCCTCTCCTCCCCCTATATAAAGAGAGGCAGAGGGAGGGCAGCCACACACGTTCGTGCCTCGGCGCTGCCCTCCCTCTCCCACAAACATCTTCATTAATTCCGCAGTGCTTGGCGAAGCCCTGCTGGAATTCCTCCACCACCATCTCCATCACGCCGTCGTGTTGCTGGTTTCTCCATCAACCTCTCCTTCCCCCTTGCTGGATCAAGAAGGAGGAGACGTCCCCGAGCTGTACGTGTGAAGAACGCGGAGGCACCGTCCGTTCGGTGCTAGGATCTTCGGCGATCTGAATCGCGGCGAGTACGACTCCATCAACTGCGTTCTTGTACGCTTCCGCTTAGCGATCTACAAGGGTATGTGGATCCAACTCTCCCCTCGTAGATGCATCTCCTAGATTGATCTTGGTGAGCGTAGGAAATTTTTTTGTTTCCCATGCGACGTTCCCCAACAGTGGCATCATGAGCTAGGTTCTTGCGTAGATGCTTTCACGAGTAGAACACAAAGGGGTTTGTGGGCGTTGATGTTTAGATTGCTTCCCTCCTTGGTCTTTCTTGATTCAGCGGTATTATGGGATGAAGCGGCCCGGACCAACTTTACATGTCCACGTACATGAGACCGGTTCCATCGACAGACATGCGACTTTTGTTGCATAAGATGGCTGGCGGGTGTCTGTCTCTCCTATCTTAGTTGAATCGGAATAGACAAAGGCGGTCCTTGTAGAAGGTTAAATAGCAACTTAAATATCACCGTTGTGGCTTTGCGTAGGTAAGAAGCGTTCTTGCTAGATACCCATAGCAGCCACGTAAAACATGCAACAACAAATTAGAGGACGTCTAACTTGTTTTTTGCAGGGTATGTATGTGATATGATATGGCCAATGACATGATGAGATATATTTGATGTATGAGATGATCATGTTGTAATAGTTAATATCGACTTGCATGTCGATGTATACGGCAACCGGCAGGAGCCATAGGGTTGTCTTTAATATTTGTATGACCTGCGTGTCAATCATTAAGCGCTATGTAATGCTTTACTTTATCACTAAACGGTAGCAATAGTAGTAAGAGCATGGTGGGCGCGCGACAACCCCGATGGCGACACGATGATGGAGATCATGATGATAGGGATCATGGTGTTACGCCGGTGACGATGGAGACCATGCCGGTGCTTTGGAGATGGAGATCAAAAGCACGAGTTGATGGCCATATCATGTCACTTATGATTTGCATGTGATGTTAATCCTTTTATGCATCTTATTTTGCTTAGGACGACGGTAGCATTATAAGATGATCCCTCACTAAAATTTCAAGATAAAATTGTGTTCCCCCCGAGTGTGCGCCGTTGCGAAGGTTCGTCGTTTCGAAGCACCACGTGATGATCGGGTGTGATAGACTCTACGTTCGCATACAACGGGTGCAAGCCAGTTTTGCACATGCAGAACACTCGGGTTAGACTTGACGAGCCTAGCATGTACAGACATGGCCTCGGAACACGGAAGACCGAAAGGTCGAGCATGAGTCATATAGTAGATATGATCAACATGGAGATGTTCACCATTGACACCACCTCATCTCACGTGATGATCGGACTTGGGTTGGTGGATTTGGATCATGCCACGCTCGAATGACCAGAGGGATGTCAATTTGAGTGGGAGTTATAAGTAATTTGATTAGTTAAAAACTCACTTATCATGAACAATAGTCTAAGATGTCTTTGCAAATCTTTTGTTGTAGATGGCTCGCGCAGTAGCTCCCCTGAATTTTAATGCGTTCCTAGAGAAAACTAAGCTGAAAGATGATGGGAGCAACTTTGTGGACTGGCTCCGCAATCTGAGGATCATCCTCACAGCTGCCCAAAAGGTTTATGTCCTAAGTGCACCGCTAGGTGAACCCCCCGCTCCGGCCTCTGTGGACGTTATGAACGCCTGGCAGACGCGTTCGGATGACTACTCAGTAGTGCAGTGTGCCATGTTGTATAGCTTGGAAGGAGGACTTCAAAGGCGTTTTGAACGTCATGGAGCATATGAGATGTTCCAGGAATTGAAGTTCATCTTTGAAAACAATGCCAAGATCGAGAGGTATGAGACCACCGATAAATTCTTTGCTTGCAAGATGGAGGAGAATTCGTCTGTCAGTGAGCACTTGCTGAAGATGTCTGGGTACTATACCCGCATAGCTGATCTGGGACTTGTGTTCCCGGAGGAGGCTATCATTGACAGAATTCTCCAGTCACTCCCACCTAGCTACAAGAGCTTCGTGCAGCAGTATAACATGCAAGGGATGAACAAATCCATCGCCGAGCTGTTTTCAATGCTGAAAGTCGCTGAGGCAGACATCCAGAAGGAGTATCAAGTGTTGATGGTCAATAAAACTACCAGTTTCAAGAAAAATGGCAAGGGCAAGAAGGGTAACTCTAAGAAGGGTGGCAAGGCAGTTGCTCATCCAGTGAAGAAACCCAAGGCTGGGCCCAAGCCAGAGACTGAGTGTTTCTATTGCAAGGGGAACGACCACTGGAAGCGGAACTGCCCCAAGTATCTGGCAGACAAGAAGGGGGCCAACAACAACAACAAGCAAGGTATATGTGATATACATGTTATTGATGTGTACCTTACCAACTCTCGTTGTAGTGCCTGGGTATTTGATACCGGTTCGGTTGCTCACATTTGCAACTCTAAACAGGAACTACGGAGGCTGGCGAAGGACGAAGTGACGATGCGCGTGGGGAATGGTTCCAAGGTTGATGTGATCGCCGTCGGCACGCTCGCTCTTTGATTACCATCGGGATTAGTTATGAACCTGAATAATTGTTATTTAGTGCCTGCGTTGAGCATGAACATTATATCTGGATCTTGTTTAATGCGAGACGGTTACTCATTTAAATCAGAGAATAAAGGTTGTTCTATTTATATGGGTAATATCTTTTATGGTCATGCACCCGAAGTAGGGGGTTTATTCTTATTGAATCTCGATAGTGATAATACACATGTTCATAACATTGATGCCAAAAGATGTAGAGTTGATAACGATAGTACCACTTTCTTGTGGCACTGCCGTCTGGGTCATATCGGCGTGAAACGCATGAGGAAGCTCCATGCTGATGGACTTTTGGAGTCTCTTGATTTTGAATCACTTGACACATGCGAGCCGTGCCTCATGGGCAAGATGACTAAGACCCCGTTTTCAGGAACAATGGAACGGGCAAGTGACTTATTGGAAATCATACATACTGATGTGTGTGGCCCAATGAGTGTCACGGCGCGTGGTGGATATCGTTACTTTCTCACCTTCACTGACGACTTAAGTAGATATGGGTATATTTACTTGATGAAGCATAAGTCTGAAACGTTTGAAAAGTTCAAGCAATTTCAGAGTGAAGTTGAGAATCATCGTAACAAGAAGATCAAGTTCCTACGATCTGATCGAGGGGGAGAATATCTGAGTTATGAGTTTGGCAATCACTTAAGAAAATGTGGAATTGTTTCACAGTTGACGCCTCCTGGAACACCACAGCGTAATGGTGTGTCCGAACGTCGTAATCGAACCTTATTAGATATGGTGCGTTCTATGATGTCTCTTGCCGATTTGCCACTATCATTCTGGGGATATGCGTTAGAGACAGCTGCATTCACTTTAAATAGGGCTCCATCTAAGTCCGTTGAGACAACACCGTATGAACTATGGTTTGGTAAGAAACCTAAGTTGTCTTTTCTCAAAGTTTGGGGTTGCGATGCTTATGTCAAAAGGCTTCAGCCAGAAAAGCTCGAACCCAAAGCGGACAAATGTGTCTTCATAGGATACCCAAAAGAGACGGTTGGGTACACCTTCTATCTCAGATCCGAGGGCAAAGTGTTTGTCGCTAAGAACGGGTCCTTTCTCGAGAAAGAGTTTCTCTCGAAAGAATTGAGTGGGAGGAAGGTAGAACTTGATGAGGTTATTGAACCTCTGCTTCAACCAGAGAGTTGCACAGCACAGAAAGATGTTTTTGTGGAGCCTGCAGCGGTTGAAGAGGAAGCCAATGATGATGATCAAGAAGCTTCTGATCAAGTTACTACCGAACCTCGTAGGTCGACAAGGGTACGCACTGCACCTGAGTGGTATGGTAACCCTGTCTTGGAGGTCATGTTGTTGGACAACAGTGAACCTACGAGCTATGGAGAAGCGATGGTGGGCCCGGATTCCGACAAATGGTTAGAGGCCATGAAATCCGAGATGGGATCCATGTATGAAAACAAAGTATGGACTTTGGAAGTATTACCTGAAGGGCGGAAGGCCATTCAGAATAAATGGATCTTTAAGAAGAAGACGGACGCTGACGGCAATGTCACTGTGTATAAAGCTCGACTTGTGGCAAAGGGTTTTTCACAAGTTCAAGGAGTTGACTACGATGAGACTTTCTCACCCGTAGCGATGCTTAAATCCGTCCGAATCATGTTAGCAATAGCTGCGTATTTCGATTATGAAATTTGGCAGATGGATGTCAAAACGGCGTTCCTTAACGGTTTTCTTAAGGAAGAGTTGTATATGATACAACCGGAAGGTTTTGTCGATCCAGAGAATGCTGACAAAGTTTGCAAACTCCAGCGTTCCATTTATGGACTGGTGCAAGCGTCTCGGAGTTGGAATCTTCGCTTTGATGAGGTGATCAAAGCGTTTGGGTTTGTACAAGTTTACGGAGAAGCTTGTATTTACAAGAAAGTGAGTGGGAGCTCTATAGCGTTTCTAATATTATATGTGGATGACATATTGCTGATTGGAAACAATATAGAATTTTTGGATAGCGTGAAGGGGTATTTGAACAAGTGTTTTTCGATGAAGGACCTCGGTGAAGCTGCTTTCATATTGGGCATCAAGATCTATAGAGATAGATCGAGACGCTTGATAGGACTTTCACAAAGTACATACCTTGATAAAGTTTTGAAGAAGTTCAAAATGGATCAATCCAAGAAGGGGTTCTTGCCGGTATTGCAAGGTACAAAGTTGAGTAAGACTCAATGCCCAGTGACTGCGGAAGATAGAGAAAAGATGAGTGTCGTCCCCTATGCTTCAGCCATAGGCTCTATCATGTATGCAATGCTGTGCACAAGTCCAGATGTCAGCCTTGCCATAAGTATGGCCGGAAGGTTTCAAAGTAATCCTGGTCTGGATCACTGGACAGCGGTCAAAAATATCCTAAAGTACCTGAAAAGGACTAAGGAGATGTTTCTCGTTTATGGAGGTGATCAAGAGCTCGTCGTAAAGGGTTACGTCGATGCAAGCTTTGACACTGATCCGGATGACTCTAAGTCTCAAACCGGATACGTATATATTCTCAACGGGGTAGCGGTAAGCTGGTGCAGTTCCAAGCAAAGCGTGGTAGCCGATTCTACATGCGAAGCGGAGTACATAGCTGCCTCGGAGGCGGCAAAGGAAGGTGTCTGGATGAAGGAGTTCATGACAGATCTTGGAGTTGTGCCTAGTGCATTGAACCCAATGACTCTGTTTTGTGACAACACTGGTGCCATTGCTCTAGCCAAGGAACCAAGGTTTCACAAGAGGACCAGACACATAAAGCGACGCTTCAATTCCATCCGTGATTCAGTCAAGGAGGAAGACATAAGCATTTGCAAAGTACACACGGATTTGAATGTTGCAGATCCGTTGACTAAGCCTCTTCCACGGGCTAAGCATGATCAACACCAAGATTCTATGGGTGTTAGATTCATTACCTTGTAATGCTAGATTATTGACTCTAGTGCAAGTGGGAGACTGTTGGGAATATGCCCTAGAGGCAATAATAAAAGAGTTATTATTATATTTCCTTGTTCATGATAATCGTTTATTATCCATGCTATAATTGTATTGATTGGAAACTTAAATACATGTGTGGATGAATAGACAAACTTTGTGTCCCTAGTAAGCCTCTTCAGGACTAGCTCGTTGATCAAAGATGACCGCGGTTTCCAGGTCATAGACATGAGTTGTCATTTGATAACGGGATCACATCATTAGGAGAATGATGTGATGGACGAGACCCAAACGTTAAACATAGCTTTTGATCGTATCAGTTATCGCTATAGTTTTCTGCATGTCAAGTATAAGTTCCTGTGACCATGAGATCATGTAACTCACTGACACCGTAGGAGTGCTTTGTGTGTGCCAAACGTCGCAACGTAACTGGGTGACTATAAAGGTACTCTACAGGTATCTCCGAAGGTGTATGTTGAGTTGACATGGATCGAGACTGGGATTTGTCACTCCGTGTGACGGAGAGGTATCTCCGGGCCCACTCGGTAATACGTCATCTCAATGAGCTCAAAGTGACTAAGTAGTTAGTCACGGGATTATGTATAACGGAACGAGTAAAGAGACTTGCCGGTAACGAGATTGAACTAGGTATAGAGACACCGACGATCGAATCTCGGGCAAGTAACATACCGACGAGACAAAGGGAACTGTATACGGGATTGCCTGAATCCTTGACATCGTGGTTCATCCGATGAGATCATCGAGGAACGTGTAGGAACCAATATGGGTATCCAGATCCCGCTATTGGTTATTGACCTGGGAGTGTCTCGGTCATGTCTGCATAGTTTCCGAACCCGCAGGGTCTACACACTTAAGGTTCGGTGACGCTAGGGTTGTTAGTGAGAACAGTGCATGGTGACCGAAGGTTGTTCGGAGTCCCGGATGAGATCCCGGACGTGACGAGGGTCTCCGGAATGGTCCGGGGACGAAGATTGATATATAGGATGAGAGTGATCGGAGTCCGGAAGTGTTCCGGGGAGTACCGGGGAGTCGTCGGATGACCGAAAGAGGTTTCGGGGGTCCCGGCAAGTGTTGCGGGCCCTATGGGCCACAAGTGGGAGACGCCACAGCCCTCATGGGGCTGTGCGCCCCCCCCTGGGCCCTCTCCACCTGCGCCAAGGGGGCTGGGCCCCCCTAGGGCTGCCGCACCCCTAGTCTTGGGGGGCAAGGCGCCTGGGGGGGGAACCCTAGCCCTGGCCGCAGCCCTGGCCGCCGCCCCCCCATCTCCCCTTGGCCGCTGCCCCTAGGGGGTAACCCTAGGGCGCCCCCTCCCCTCTCCTCCCCCTATATAAAGAGAGGCAGAGGGAGGGCAGCCACACACGTTCGTGCCTCGGCGCTGCCCTCCCTCTCCCACAAACATCTTCATTAATTCCGCAGTGCTTGGCGAAGCCCTGCTGGAATTCCTCCACCACCATCTCCATCTCGCCGTCGTGCTGCTGGTTTCTCCATCAACCTCTCCTTCCCCCTTGCTGGATCAAGAAGGAGGAGACGTCCCCGAGCTGTACGTGTGAAGAACGCGGAGGCACCGTCCGTTCGGTGCTAGGATCTTCGGCGATCTGAATCGCGGCGAGTACGACTCCATCAACCGCGTTCTTGTACGCTTCCGCTTAGCGATCTACAAGGGTATGTGGATCCAACTCTCCCCTCGTAGATGCATCTCCTAGATTGATCTTGGTGAGCGTAGGAAAAATTTTTGTTTCCCATGCGACGTTCCCCAACAGGGTGGACCGGTGCTTGGGTGCTGCCCTTACTTGGACAAACCTCCCACTTATGATTAACCTCTAATGCAAGCATCCGCAACTACAAAAGAAATATTAAGGTAAACCTAACCATAGCCTGAAACATATGGATCCAAATTAGCCCCTTCCGAAGCAACACATAAACTAGGGTTTAAGCTTCTGTCGCTCTAGCAACCCATCATCTACTTATTACTTCCCAATGCCTTCCTCTAGGCCCAAATAATGGTGAAGTGTCATGTAGTCGACGTTCACATGACACCACTAGAGGAGAGACAACATACATCTCATCAAAATATCGAACGAATACCAAATTCACATGACTACTAATAGCAAGACTTCTCCCACGTCCTCAGGAACCAAAGTAACTACTCACAAGACATAATATTGTTCATGATCAGAGGGGTATTAATATGCATAATGGATCTTAACATATGATCTTCCACCAAATAAACGAACTAGCATCAACTACAAGGAGTAATCAACACTACTAGCAACCCACATGTACCAATTTGAGGTTTGGGTAAAAAGATTGGATACAAGAGATGAACTAGGGTTTGAGAGGAGATGGTGCTGGTGAAGATATTGATGAAGATAGCCCTCCCCAAGATGGGAGAGTTGTTGGTGATGACGGCGGTGATGATTTCCCCCTCCCGGAGGGAAGTATCCCCGGCAGAACAGCTCTGCCGGAGCCCTAGATTGGTTTCCGCCTCGGTTCCGCCTCGAGACGGCGGTGTCTGGTCCCGAAAGCCTCCCTCTGATTTTTTCCAGGTCAAAACACCTCATATAGGAGAAGATGGGCGTCGGGGGCCTTCCGGCTGGCCCACGAGGTAGGGGGCGCGCCCCCCACCCTCGTGGACAGCTGGTGGCCCCCCTCGTGGACTTCTTTCGCCAGATATTTTCTATATTTTCTGAAACGATGTTCTGTTGAGTTTCGGGGCTTTTGGAGTTGTGCAGAATAGGTTTCCAGAGTTTGCTCCTTTTCCAGCCCAGAATTCCAGCTGCCGGCATTCTCCCTCTTCATGTATACCTTGTAAAATAAGAGAGAAAAGGCATAAGTATTGTGACAAAACATGTAAGAATTGCCCATAATGCAGTAAATATCAACATATAAGCATGATGCAAAATGGACGTATCAAAGTGCATGGCAATATATCTCGGAATGGCTATGGAAATGCCATAATAGGTAGGCATGGTGGTTGTTTTTAGGAAGGTTTAATAAAGTTTATGCACCGGCGAGAGTTGCGCGCGGCACAAGAGAGGCTAGCAATGGTGGAATGGTGAGATTGCGTATAATCCATGAACTCACATTAGTCATAAAGAACTCACATACTTATTGCAAAAGTTTATGAGCCCTCGAAGCAAAGTAATACTACGCATGCTCCTAGGGGGGAGGTTGGTAGGAGTTAACCATCGCGCGCCCCGACCTTCACATAAAGATAGGGCAATCAAGGATAAATTGTGCTCCAACTTCCCAGCATAACGAGAGACCATCCTTGCATGCTTCGGGAATCACAAAACTTAACATCAATATCTTACTAAACACAATCATCCACTAGTACCTCCCACATATTATCATCTCTATATCGCAAAACTATTGCAATGAATCAAACATATCATATTCAGTGATCCATAAGTTTTATGTAGGATTTTATGACTAACCATGCAATTGATCAATTCCTGTTGACTCTCTAAATAGATATAAGTGAAGCATGAGAGTTTAATTCTTTCTACAAAAGATCATGCTCTAACAAATATAAGTGAAGCGTGAGAGCATTCTATGAACATCGGTTTTCTATGTGAAGAGAAACAGGCAATCTGAATTTCAAATGATATAAGTGAAGCACATGAAGCATTTTATAAAGACATACTCAAAAGATTTGAGTGAAGTGCAATGAGCATTATACAAATCAACCAAGGGCTATCTCATACCAGCATGGTACATTATTAAAATAAAAATAAAAAGCACACGACGCTCCAAGAATTTACATATTATGTGAACGAAACGAATCTGGAAACATATCGATACTTGTTGAAGAAAGATGGGTTGCCTTCCGGGGCATCCCCAAGCTTAGACGCTTGAGTCACCTTGAACATTTACTTGGGGTGCCTTGGGAAACCCCAAGCTTGAGCTCTTGCCTCTCCTCCTTCTCCTCACATCGAGACCTTCTCGATCTTCGAACACTTCATCCACACAAAACTTAACCAAACTTTTAGTGGCGGGGTTAGTGCATATGATCAATGAATTCCCATCATGTACTGCTCTAACATTATTTTATAATTATAATCAAACATTACCCACTGTATGCTATCACAATTCTAAGGCCCCGTGTCAAGGAGGCTTCAACAAGAATTCAAACATATGCAAATAATGAAGCTATAACAACAATATGTGAAAACAGGACAATCTGTAAAGATTTGAACATCCACCATACTTATGTAACTCTAAAAATTCTGAAAATTTTATTAAAAAATAAAAAAATTGTATAGAAATACTGTGCAAAAAGTTTCAAAACCTTTCGATGTTCTAGTAAAAATGTAAAATCGCGCCTACAACCAAAGTTTCTGTTTTTGCACCGCACAAACCAACAAGCAATCTAATCATCTTAAAGGAAACTCTTGGCACATTATTTTTATAATACAATGGAATTGTACGAGGGGACAATTATTTTTGTTAAAAAATTTCTGTAATTAAGATTCACAAAGTTCCCATGGGCATGAACAGAGTTAAGTCTAGCTCGCACTTTCACAATGCTTGTCCCTCTCACTTTCACTTTTCTTTTTGAAAAAGTTTTAGGTTCCCCTCTATATTTGTTTTTAAACTTTATAAAAGCACTCAACAGAAATAAATGACACTTTTTTAAAAAACTTCCGGGTTGCCTCCCTGGCAGCGCTTTCTTTAAAGCCATTAAGCTAGGCATAAAGTGCTCAAGTAATGAATCCACCTGGATCCCAAGGTATATCAAAGCCAATTTTAACTAGTAAAGATTTGGCATTTAGTAGTGAGCACAAAGCAACATATATCAAGCAATGACGAAGTGTAACTCTCTTCCTATGCATCGGCATGTCATACAAGAACAATTCATACACATCAAGTAAAGGCCAATGCATAGTATAAGCAGTTTCTTGCAATTCTATCATGTTGGAAACATAGAGAGGCGGAGATGTAGTTCCTCTCTCATAATAATGTAGGAGCAACAAGCATATGCATATTATATTCATCAAAAACATCATGTGCAACGGTAAAAGGCAACCCATCAATATAATCCTTAATAAGTGCAAACTTCTCCGATATAGTGTAGTTTGGAGAATTCAAAAATATTATAGGACTATCATGCATGGGTGCAATAGCAGCAATTTCATTCTTAACATAAGGAACAATAACAAGTTCATCTCCATAAGCATAATTCATATTGGCATCATGGCCACAAGCATAGCAAGCATCATCAAAAAGGGATATTTCAAAAGAATCAACGGGGTCATAACAATCATCATAGCATTCATCCTTCAGTAAATTTGAAGGGAAATTAAACAATGAATGGGATAAAGAGTTACTCTCATTAGAAGGTGGGAACGGGTGATCAATCCGCTCTTTCTCATTATGTTCTTCGCTCTCCTCCTTATATTTTTCATCCAGTGAGCTCACAATGTCATTAATTTCTTCTTCCCTAGACTCCTGCAAAATATTAGTCTCTTCTTGGACAGCGGAGGAGTCCTCAATGTATGGTTTAATATAAGCATTAGAAGCATAATTATCATAGCAATATTTACGTATGGCAAAATTTTCAGATTTGTAGAGAGTAGCATCATACTCTTCTATCAAAGAAGCAATTTCATAAGCACCCTTAAAATCAACAAATTCTTAAATTTGTTCAATATCAAAGTAATTATAAACACCTTTGGCATAAGAAGATATGATTCCATTATCAATAAACTCACATTGGTAGTGAAGGTGTTTCTTAGGGTCTTTAGAACAACAAGTTCTTAAATTCTTAAATTTCTTGGGATAGTTTGCAAGATAATAAAGAGCACGCAAATAGAAAGTGGGGGCTGTTTTAGATAAAGATCAACTAAGTTAGTGGTTTAGTAGATAGCTTTTGTTAACAAGAAAGTTATTTGTCCCTAGGCAATCGATAACATGTACCGGTAATCATTCTTGCAATTTTATATGAGGGAGATGCATGAGCTAACATACTTTCTCTACTTGGATCATATGCACTTATGATTGGACACCTAGCAAGCATCCACAACTACTAAAGATCATTAAGGTCGTGAAACCCAACCATAGCATTAAGCATCAAATCCTCTTTACTCCCATACGTCATACCCCCCTTACTCGGGTTTAAGTTTCTGCCAGTCTCGCAACCCACCATAAGCGAACCATGAACATATTGCAATACCCTACAACAGGGGGGTCCTCACATTTGCGCGAGAATGGAGGGCACCGTAGGACAGCACCATAAATAAAATATACAATCATACCAACCAAGATCACGATTAACCCACATGACAAAACGAATCTACTCAAACATCATAGGATAACCATAGATCATTGGGAAATAATATATGGAGTTGAGCACCATGTTTAAGTAGAGATTACAGCGGGGAAAAGAGGTGTTACACCGCTGCAATGAGGGGGAGAGAGTTGGTGTGGACGGTAGAAAGATTGTTGATGTAGATCGCCGCCCCGATCGTTGCTGTGGCACTCTGGCGCCACCGCAAGCGAGGGGGAGAGAGCCCCCTTCTTCTTCTTCTTCCTTGGCCTCCTCCCTAGGTGGGAGAAGGGTTCCCCCTCTGGTCCTTGGTCTCCATGGCATGGGAGGGAGGAGAGCCCGTCCGAGATTGGATCTGTCTCTCTGTCACTCTCTGTTTCACGTCCCCAGATCTGGCCCTTCACCGTTTCTTAAATACTTGGAGATCCGTAACTCCGATTGCGCTGATTTTTTGACACATTTTTTATCCATAAATTGGCATTCTTGTGCCAGAAGAAGGGCCCCAACCGACGTTCGAGGAGGGCACAAGACACCAGGGCACGCCTGGGCCTGGCGGTGCGCCCTGGTGGGTTGTAGCCACTACGGGCCCCCGTTTTCTTTGCTTCCACCTCCTAAAAATCACATATATTCCAAAATAATTCTCCGCCGATTTTTATCGCGTTTGGACTTCGTTTGATATGGATTTTCTACGATACAAAAACATGCAAAAAACAGAACTGTCACTTGGCACTGGATCAGTAAGTTAGTCTAATAAATCATATAAATAGTTGTCAAAAATATGTGAAAGTTGTATAATATTGGCATGAAACAATCAAAAATTATAAATAAGATGGAGACATATCAAGTACAATATAGATAAGTATTTAGCTTAGTTAAAAACCAAGGTTATCAATCCAGTAGGAGAACCATGCAGCACCTATTTAGCAGTACATGCACACAAAATAACAAATACTTACACCCAACGCGAACAAGGGGTTGTCAATCCCTTGACGACTACTTGCAAGCTTAAATTTTATAGTGATAGATAGACTGATAAAACACAAAATAAAATAAATACAAGAACCGTGCAACAAGGTATTTTTGGATTTGGATATATGATAAACGTGGACCCTGGGGCCATAGTTTCCATAGAGGCTTCTCTCTTAAAAATAGCATACAATGGGTAAACCAATTATTATTGGGCAATTGATAGAAAAGCAAATAATCATGACGATATTCAAGGCAATGATCATATATATAGGCATCATGTCCGAGACAAGTAGACCGACTCCTGCCTGCATCTAATACTATTACTCGACACATCGACCGTTATTCAACGTTCATCTAGAGTATTAAGTTCGTAAAGAAATGGAGTAACGCCTTAAGCAAGATGACATGCTATAGACAAAGTAAACTCATGCATGA
The DNA here is from genome assembly GCA_902687465.1 of Secale cereale. Taxonomy (NCBI): domain Eukaryota; kingdom Viridiplantae; phylum Streptophyta; class Magnoliopsida; order Poales; family Poaceae; genus Secale; species Secale cereale. The sequence continues at coordinate 281,988,833 of LR738715.1, forward strand.
ATAAACCCCATCTCTTTATTCTTAATGACAACAATACAAATACGTGTCACGTCCTTTTCTGTCACTGAGATCGAGCACCGTAAGATCGAACCCGTCACAAAGCATCTCTCCCATTGCAAGAAAAATCAATCTAGTTGACCAAAACAAATCAATAGACCATAGAGAAATACAAAGCTATAATAATTATGCATAATATAGTTAAGAGAAGACTCAAATAATATTCATGGATAATTTGATCATAAACTCACAATTCATCGGAACCCAACAAACACACCGTAAAAAGTCATTACATCAAATAGATCTCCAAGAACATCGAGGAGAATATTGTATTGAATATCAAAGAGAGAGAAGAAGTCATCTACCTACTAGCTATGGACCTGTAGTCTGTGGTCAACTACTCACACATCATTGATAAGGCAACACGGTTGATGTAGAGCCCTTCCGTGATTGATTCCCCCTACGACAGAGTACCGAGGAGGCCTCCAAATGGGATCTCGAGAGAACAGAAACTTGCGAAGGCGGAAAAAGTATTTAGGATGGCTCTCTGATGTTAGGGAAATATTTGAGAATTTATAGATGTGGAATTAGGGTTGGAGGTGGCAGGAAGTGCCCACAAGCCCGGGGAGCACGCCTCCAGAGCTTGTCGCTCCATCGTGGCTCGTGTGGTCTTCTCCCGAACCTTCTAGGGTCTCTTCTGGTCCAGAAGAAATTAATCTATTTTTTTTCTTCGTTTGGACTCTGTTTGATATTGATTTTCTGAAAAGCAAAAAATAGGCAAAAAACAACAACTAGCATTGGCACTATGTTAATATGTCAGTCCAAAAATAATAATATATAATTGCATTAATGACATATAAAACAAATAAGATTGATACTATAATAGCATGGAACAATAAAAAATTATAGATACGTTGAAAAGAACCTGCAGCACACACACATCTTGTTCTTGCGGCATTCGGAGCGAGGATGGCTATGGCCAAGGCAGCGGGGGCAGTCGTAGTCGCATAGCTAGGACGACCTCTGTCAGGGAGCCACGCCAGGACCACTTCGGAGGCCGTGAGGGCGCTTGAGGCTACAGACGACTTGTGAGCCCTCATGCACATCGGCCTCCACCTTCGGTAACCGACAAATCTCAAAGCGAAGGGAAGGGTGCACGGCAGGCGATGAGGGAGTGGGCTCGGGGGCGGGGCTTGGAACCATAGTTTAAAAAACCGGACCGGACCGGCGGTCGAACCGGAAAAAACCGGAACCGGCAGCCTCATCGGTTTTTTATGCTAATAAGACCGTTCTGCAATCAAACCAAAGAAAACCAGTCAAACCGGCCGGTTTTTTGGAAAACCGGTGAAAAACCCGGGTCATTGAACCAGAAAAACCAGAAAAAATATTTTGCTAGAAATTGAGATTTGATCCAAGGTCGTGTAAGCAGTACGTGTGGCCTGTCCATGGCCCGATAACCAAGTTGGTTGGGCTATTTTGTTGTCCACTACATGGATATAATTTTATTGACCATTATTTCACGCTATATTAGAACATATATTAATTAACATATATTATTTTATTGCTTAAAAAACCAACAATCGAACCGATGAACCGGCGGTCCGACCGGTAAAAACCTGAACCGACAACCTTTCCGGTTCGATTTCCGGTTCGGTTTTTTAAACTATGCTTAGAACCCAAAGAGGTGACGATGGCGAGCCGCAGAGGGTCTGACGGCACTCCCTATGTAAACTAATATAAAATTGTTTATAATACTACTTTAGTATTCTAAACGATCTTATATTAGTTTACGAAGGGGGCAGGAGGGAGGGGATCCGCTGGAAGAGGGGCTCGACCCGAGCCACCTATCCTCCCGGAAGCTCCCAACGGCAGAGGAGGGTGGGAAGGCCATGACGGCGAGCTGGACGGAGCGGTCGGAGTGCCCGACGTAGGAGGAGGTGGACGCCTGGGCTGGGGTGGCCGCCGGCAGGGTTGGCTGGCGTGGGTTGGTGGGAGCAGGTCTGAATGGGTTGGCCTCTCAGAGTTTGCCTGGTAGTCGCTCGTTTTTCATTTGTTTAGCTCCCGATTAGCTACTCCAGTTTTCATTGTAGCGATCTCGCCATGGAGTTTCGTATATGGAATTATCAATTAGCCGGCGGGGTTCCGAGAAGAAACAGCACTCATGGTCTGCCATGTTGCCATTTGTCCAGCACATAGGGGCAGTGTGGTTAGCTTGTTCCAATCCATGTGGCTAATTAATTTGTCCGAAATTGTGTGCCAATGGTACTTAATTTATCCGTAATATTGTATCCCAAATGAAGTGATCATATGCTGATAGCTCCAGCTCGACGTGAACAGTTGACCTACGTCAAATCATCTTTTTTTTGGAGCTGTGCCTGAACGAACATCTTTTCTTGGAACATCTTTTCGTTTGGACATCTGTGCAATATGTTATGCTTCGCTCCTGGCGAGCGATACAGAAACACGTCGGAGACCTGTTCGACGCCGGCAGGGGCGATCCCATTGGACCCAGCAAGCGTTCACTGCACAAGCTGGTACTGTAGCGACCTGTGTACTCTGGCAGTTGGTTCACTGTAGCACCCGTTTTTTTATCGGCTTATTTATTTATTTATTTTTCTTTCTGCTTTGGGTTTTCTCCTGGTTTTTCATTTTTATATATTTTTGTGCTATAAACGTTTTTATAATATGCAGTGAACATTATTTCAAATATATGCTGAACAGTTTTAAAACACACATTGAACATTTTTTCATATATATTGAATATTTTATTAATATATGATGAGTTTTTTGCATTATATGATGAACACTTTCTCATATACGATGAACATCTTTCTCGTACACAATGAAATTTCTCATAATATACAGTGAACTTATTTTAGATACACACTGAACTTTTTCCTAAACACACATTAAACTTTTTTTGTGGTGTACAGTGAACATTTCCTTAATATGCAAAGACCATCAACGACTTATTCACCGTGGATTTTAAAAAGGTTCATCGTATATTAACGAATTGCCTAACATGTGTTGAAAAACCAAAACAAAGAAATGTTCATAGTATATTAACAAATTATTCACTGTGTGTTAAAAAAAATGCTCACCATGTATTAATAACAGAAAAGGAAATAGAAAAGAAAACGAAAGGAAAACCCAGAAAAAAAATGGAAAACCTGAAGAAAAAACTAACAAAGCCAAAAGGAACAAACCAAAAATAATAAAGAAAAAAACAACAAAAAAGCAAAAGAAAGAGAAAAAAGGCAAACAAACATGTAGCGCGCACTGCCACAAACTGGGTCAGCCCACCTGCAGGCGCTACGGGCGAAGCTACCTATTTGCCGCACGCGAACGGCACCAAAATCTGAAATTCGGCCGTGTTACCAAATTATAGCTCCTTGTACCGCGCCTAGTACACCTTCTCCTCGTCAGGGTCCTCCGTGTACGCCGTGCCACCATCACATGTAACCTATCTCTATGATATTTACATTAAGGTGGCAATCTCATGGTTCCAGCCATCATGTCGTGACGCGCAAACCACTTAACATTACAACATATAACCATATCATACATAAACTCATTATCACGACGAAGACTATACCACATCCTATGCAAACCTTGCAAAACCAAGATAGACGTCCTCTAATCGGTTTTAACAAAAAATTATTTACGTGGTTCAGGTCTGGCTGCGTAAACAAGTACTTCAGACTTTGGTGGTCGGTGAAGATCTCACAACGATTACCGAGGAGGTAATGTCGTCACTGTTTTAGTGCATACTAGATCAATGATGGCGCGCGTTGCCGCGCCCGTTTATGTTGACAATAAATTGATGGTAAATTTTGTACATATATGATGATACAATACAAGGGTGTTAAATCAACATAAACCAACTAATACCACAGCCTTATATCTCGATGAACAGACCAGAAAATAATCTAAACAATTCAAATTAAGTGTATAACCATATAGAAAGGTAGCATCCATTTCCAAACTGGAAACACATCAACTGTAGTTCCAAGAGGAGGTCTTGCACATCTAGTGAACGTGAAGACAACCTCTAAAATATCAAAAAAAAAAAAGTTTCATTAATCTGCATATTCGCGAATGGAAATGGTTTCTCATTGAACTTCAAAGGAAAAACCGACACGTATGTGTTGTTATATAGTTTGTATATCCAAATAATTTTTAGCCAACATATCTGTTACACTGGTTCCATTGCAATAATATGTACAACACAAAATTAGGTATAAATAAACACGTGGTGTTTCCAAGCAAATATTTCTGTACCATGAGATGTGAAAAACATGATCGCGTATCAGCTATAAATAAACACATTGTGCTTCCCTTGCAGAACTCCTTTCTCCCTGTGATTTGCTCCCCTGAATCAAGATCAGTATGTTTGAAAGAGGACGTGGCGAATGATCATGCTAACTTCACCAATGAAAATTGCTGCAGAACACAAACTAATTTGAAGAATAAGACTTTGTGTTTGCAAGATAGTAAGCTCATTAATCATTACAACTTCAGTTACAAGGAGTACTGATTCAACAACTTGTTCCATGGAAGTAGTTACACGGCCTTTTGCTTTGTTTCAATCAAGTTAACTAAATAATACGTACAAGTATTTTGCTTTCATTACTTCCACCAATATTATAGCATCTAACCATTAAAAACATTGCTATTTTTCCTTTCCAATGCCTACTACAAATCAGGACAACCACTCCATCAAAAAGCATAGAAGCAATCTTCAGCAAGAAGAATATGTTATCGTGCTAAAGAAATGATGAAACACTTCCAAACACATGCATGAAAAACACTTTTCTCTGACTTACCTCACATTATCGAGAAATGTTATTATTTAATAATATCTCTAGCCCAAAGGAGCCTCATAGTGGTGAGAAATTACAAAATACACATACTCTTCCATCAGTTGTATTCTTATAATCTCTAATTATAATTCAGGATTACAAACAACACCAAAACATAGTATTAGGTTCACTAGAACCTGGAATAATTGGAGACCAATTACTCAACTATACTCCTATATATGCATGGATAGTCAAATCATCAAAAGTTCATACAATTTCACATGTCGATTCCAAAATATTGCATATTCTGCACCATGGCATGCAGGCAGAGAGAAATTTGGGAGAATAAATCATGGAGACCTCTAGTGGTAGAAGCTGCACCCAGAGAACTTTAATTTGTGATAGTACTCAAAAAATTGCATCCCGATGGAAAAGGTACTGCCCATGTCAAAGTTTGCAGTAGCAACTGATATTACTTGGTTAGAGAACATGTCCACTTACTTATTGCTCGTCGTCAATGCCGCAACCTCGAACTAAAATGAAATAATTAGTGTTCGAGGGATAATGAGCGAGGTGCTGGGCAACAGGAGTAGAGATGGCAATGAAGAAAAGGTAGCAGACAGAATCGTGGCACCTTGTTGTTGCCTGAGTGGTGGTTTCCATGGTGCTTTGACGCAGGCACAATACGTGGATAGTAGTCGTGTTGCCCCTTCTACTTCCCTAATCATCTCCGCCGCACAGACCCCACTACCCCGGATGCAATCTGGATCGAGCAGGCGGAGGAGAGAGACAGTCCTCTGGGCCAGGAGGAGGCATGCAAGAGGAAGACACCAGCGGTGGGCAACACGGCTAAGAGCCATGCCTTAGCTTCAAGGGTTACGTAAGAGACGAGAGTGCCAGCTGATGAAGTATATACCGATGCCTGTATATAGATTGGAAAACAAAAATGACACCTCTATTAATTGCCGCCGCGATGAATGCTTCCAGAAACTGACGATTGATTGCTTCCTTCATTCAATCCCGCGACTATAATTCATCTTGATGTTGGCGTGCACTCCCGGAGGCCTGACCCGCATGATCTCGCTCAGGAAAGGACCGACCTCGACCGTAACCTAGCAACTTCCTCGACTGGCGAGCCTTTTTTTTCGAGGACAAGGATCAGCCAGCCTGGTCTTGCAAAAAAGTCAGGTAACAGACCCGGTAGTGCAGAGAAAGGTTGACTAATTGGGCCCAATTTACTACCAGAGGCCCAAAAATGTCACCAGAGCAGCGACCCATCAAAGGTGATCACTCGTTGGTAGCGGTCAAAGTGAGCGAATGTGGGATCAAGGGACAATCGGACGGCCAAAAAATGCCCCAAGTGATGATCGGACGACTATGAGTGTTGATGGCTTGGGAGGGCTGAAAAAATGCTCGGTTATAATGTCTCTAAATATGACAGTAGCAAGCTCGATGTAATGAACTGGATAGTTCTCCTCGTGAGGGCGCAATTGAGAGAGGCATAAGCAATCACTCTGCGTTCTTGCATTAGAACACAGCCTAATCCTTGACGTGAAGCATCGTAGTAAATTAGGAAATCCTTCTGAGGGAGCAAGCACTGGGGCAGAAGTCACCTTGTCCTTGAGCACCTGAAAATTTTCCTGCCATTTGTCTGTCCACTCGAACTTGACGCCCTTGTGAAGTAAGCCAGTGAGAGGCTTGGCGATCTAGGAGAAGTTCTCGACGAATCGACGACAATAGCTGGCGAGTCTGAGAAAACTTCTGACTTGCTTGATGTTCTTTGGGGGAGTCCAATCGAGAATGGCATGAACTCGCTCGGGGTTGATGGCAATACCATCCTTGGAGATGACATCCTCGAGATAGGTTGCTTCAAGAAGCCAGAATTCGCACTTGGAATATTTAGCATAAAGCTGATGCTCTCGAAGCTTTTCTAGAACAAGGCGAAGATGTTCATCATGCTCTTCCTTATTCTTGGAATATACAAGAATATCATCCAGATAAACCACGACGAACTTGTCGAGGTATTCCATGAACATATAGTTCATCAGGCGAGAGAAAGTAGTTGGGGCATTGGTTAAGCCGAATGATATGACGGTGTACTCATATGAACCATATCGAGTCATGAAGGCGGTCTTTGGAATATCCTCTTCATGAACACGGATCTGGTGGTAGCCCAACCTCAAGTCGACTTTAGAGAAGACTGATGATCCAGCCAATTGATCATACAGATCATTGATCCGAGGAAGGGGATATTTGTTCTGAATAGTTGCTTGGTTGATAGGAAGGTAATCTTGGACCAATCGATTCGTCCCATCCTTCTTCTTAATAAAGAGAGAAGGAACTCCCCAAGCAGAGGAACTTGGGTGAATGAAACCCTAACGAAAAGTGTCGATTTCCTCCTTAAGCTCAAGGAGTTCATGCGGCGGCATCTTGTAGGGACGCTTGGCAATACGAGTGGTGCCTCATTTCAAGTCAATGACGAATTCGACAACTCTAGCAGGGGGGTCCCTAGAAGTTCTTTTGGAAAAACATCTTGGAAGTCATGAACAACTGGAATCTTTTAAATGCCTTCAAGTGGTGTTGCATTCAACGCATTCAACGCATAAAGACGGGCCTCGGCATTCTGAACCAGACAGGCGTTGTAGCTTATTATTTCAACAGAAGGGTGTAACAGATGGACGGTCTTAGTGGCGGAAACTATAGAAGCAGTATGCGCTTTCAACCAATCCATTCCGAGAATGGGATCAATGCTACAAGACTTCAGTACGATGGGAGATACATGGAATTCGAGTCCTTCGATTTTAATGGGGACGTCGTAGCAAACCATGGAGGCTCGACATTGGCCCGCACGGGTGTGTACTAATAGCGAAGCGTTCATGTCCTCACTTCTAATGCCATGCATGAATGCAAAATCTTCTTATATGAAAGAATGTGATGCTCCCGAATCAAATAAAACAGAAGCGGGTACTGAATTAACAAGGAGGGTACCCATCACAGTAGCAGGCTGGTCTTGAGCTTCATTGAGATCAACGTGGTTGGCATGAACATGACCATAAGGCCTAGCATTGCTGTTGCGGGGTTGATTGTTTCCACAGCCAGCTGCAGGCAGTGCAAGCTGGTTCTGATTCTGGTAGCAGTTCCTGGTAAGCTGACCTGGGTGACCACACTTGTAGCACATACCATCATTGGCAGTGGCAGCAGGAGCTCGGGGTGGTGTAGCTGGAAGTCTTGGCTGCCTAGGTGGTGGAGGAGGCAGACGAGGTGCAGCATAGGACTGTCTTGGAGCAGGTGCAACTGGACGGTACACGCTGTTTGAAATCTAGATCCTACGCTTCTATGAGGGAGGTCCTGAAGATTAGCTAGTGTCACGGTAGCGTCGAATAGAGCCCCGGTGTTCTTGCAGACCAGTTTCAACCTGGATGGCCTTGTTCACCAAGGTGGCAAAATTACCAAAGTCATGCACAAGGAGTGCGAGCTTGATGTCAGCTTGAAGTCCGTCGCGGAACTTTTCCTGTCTACGTGCATTAGTAGTAATGTCTTCTTTAGCATAGCAGGACAAGTCCAAAAACTCCCGCTGATAAGCATGTATAGTCTTGTTGCCCTGGGTGAGGTTGCGGAACTCACGCTTCTTCCTGTCCATGATTCCCTGAGGAATGAAGCGGGCACGGAAGGCGTCTTGGAATTCCGGCCAAGTGATGATTGTTTCAAAAGGCAGTGTACACCTGTGGCTGTCCCACCATTGCGCAGCGGGACCCTTCAGATAGTACGCCGCAAAGGTGACATAGTTGGCAGGGGTTACTTCGGCAGACTCTAGCTCAAAAGCAATGTCACGGAGCCAGTCATCAGCATCAAGTGGCTGAGTTGAGCTGCGTAGATGATCGCATTGAGACGAGCAAAGTCCTGCATTGTCACTGCGTCGGGCTGCTGATTCATGTTGGGGCGAGGAAACTGAGCCATAACATTCTCCATGAACTGGCGATTCAACTCTAACTGTTGGACCATACCAGCCATATACTCAGGCAGTGGTGCGGCGTTGCCACCACGACCACATGGTCTAACCATCCTGCTAATATATAATAGGGGTAGTTCAACATTGAGAAATTTGCAAAGACAAGAATCATCCACGATGAAGCATGCACAATGAAAGAAACACGATAGATACTACAAAGTAGTCGAGTACATGCACTAGTGACATAGCAGGCGGCATGCAGGCTCGTGGCGAACGCATCTAATACTGGTAAGCAAGACTACATCAATCCCAGAAGGTACTACAGAGGAAGGTGTAGCCTGGTAGCTAGTAGTGACACATCGAGAAATTCTCCACGTCGGTATCCTGCAGTCCGTTGATACTCTGGTGCAGAGCACGACGCTCAGGTGGCAAAAGAGGACCACGAGCGGGAGTGTAGCCTCCAACCTCTGGCCAACCAACACCACGGGGCATCACGGTCCTGGCCGGGTAGATCACAGAACGCGGCAACTATCCAGATCGGACAAAGGGGTGCAACTGTGTCAGAGCGTCGTATAGGTGCACACGAGTGATGTACAACTCGTGGCGAAGAGCTCGGTTAGCTCGATCTAGACCATCAACATGTCGGATAAAGCTCTCATGGTGGAAGGGCTCGCGGGTGACGGCGGAATAGACCGCAGTGTAGTATCCCTCCTCGCCATCGCTGGATGCGATCGCAATGTGCCTGAAAGGGGAAGTATCCAATGCTCGATACTCTCCACGAAGATGTGTCAGAGCAGCATAAGCAGCATTGTGGACTGCCATATCGATGGTCACCCCAACACCATGAGCGGTTTGCATCACAGTAGAGGAGTTATCATCACGAGAGTAGAGGTGGACGATGGCACGGTACTGCTACTGGTTAAAGTCCTGGTACTGCTTGTACACGGTGTATTCAGGGTGCCAGCTGGAAGGATCGATATGGTTGACTAGAGGGGTTGAATAGGCAATTAACAATTTTAGCTTTTCTTTACCAAATTAATCTTAGCATCAAAATAGGTTGTCTAGATATGCAACTAGGTGAGCAACCTATATGATGCAACAACAACAAGTGTACAAGCAAGCTAGGGAAACAACACAATAAATCTTGCGCAAGTAAAGGTAAGAGATAATCAAGAGTGGAACCGGTGGATACGAGGATGTGTTACCGAAGTTCCTTCCCTTTGAGAGAAAGTTCGTCTCCGTTGGAGCGGTGTGGAGGCACAATGCTCCCCAAGAAGCCACTAGGGCCACCGTATTGCTCCTCACGCCCTCACACAATGCGAGATGCCGTGATTCCACTATTGGTGACCTTGAAGGCAGCGACCGAACCTTTACAAACAAGGTTGGGGCTATCTCCACAACTTAATTGGAGGCTCCCAACGACACCACGAAGCTTCACCACAATGGAATATGGCTCCGAGGTGACCTCAACCGTCTAGGTTGCTCAAACACCCAAGAGTAACAAGGTCCACAAGGGATTAGTGGGGGGAATCAAATTTCTCTTAGTGGAAGTGTAGATCGGGGCCTTCTCAACCAATCCCTACAAAATCAACAAGTTTGATTGGCTAGGGAGAGAGATCAGGCGAAAATGGAGCTTTGAGCAACAATGGAGCTTAGGGAGGGAAGAGGTGGTCTTCTTGGGTAAGAAGACCCCCTTTATATAGTGGGGGAAAAGATCCAACTGTTACCCACTTACTCAGCCCACGACAAGCGGTACTACTATACGGAGTCACGGTACTACGGCAACTGGTCGCGGTACTACCGCAGGCCAGTGCGGTACTACCGCTAGTGTGGCAGTGACCATGCGAGGCCCTGTTGCACAGGGCAGCGAATGATAGAACCGCCGGAGCGGTACTATCGCGCGCCCTTGGGGCACTACACATGGCAGGGCTCAACTGGGCTGGAAAAAGCATGGACGAAATAAATTACGTCTATGACTACTTCTGCTGAGTTTGGGACTGCGCAAAAGTCTGACACGGTACTACTGCTCACAGGGAGCGGTACTACCGCGTAGGGGTGGAAGTAAAAAATTACTTCTGCACATCTGGGCTGGAGGCAGCAACACTACCACTAGCAAGGCGCGGTACTACCGTAGGCCCTTGTGGTACTACCGCTAGCTGGAGCGGTACTACCGCAGGCCACTGCGATACGACTGCTCCCATGAGCAGTACTACCGCATGCCCCAGGCATTATAGCACATGACAACCTTCATTTTGCATAGACAAGGATAAACGGATGGCGCTCCATCGAAGCGAAGGAAAGGTGGTGCAAAGGAACACATGTGTACGTGTTGATCCCACCCTAACCTTTCCAAAGCGGACCCCCTCTTAATAGCACGGCTTTCTGATGTCTGCTAGAACTACGTCGGTATTTCCCCAAAGAGGAAGGGATGATGCAGTATAGCAGCGGTAGGTATTTCCCTCAGTGATGAGACCAAGGTTATCAAACCAGTAGGAGAACCAAGCAACACAACGTAAATAACACCTGCACACAAATAACAAATACTCGCAACCCGGCGTGTAAAAGGGGTTGTCAATCCCTTTCGGGTAACGAACACGATAGAGTTGTAAATATTGATAGATCGAACGCCAAATAAGATAAATTGCAGCAAGGTATTTTTGGGTTTTTGGTTTAATAGATCTAAAAATAAAAGCAAAGGAAAATAGATCGCAAAGGAAAATAATATAAAAAAGAGACCCGTGGGCCGTAGATTTCACTAGTGGCTTCTCTCGAGAAAAATAGCAAACGGTGGGTGAACAATTACTGTTGGGCAATTGATAGAACTTAAAATAATCATGACGATATCGAGGAAATGATCATTATATAGGCATCACGTCCAAAATTAGTAGACCGACTCCTGCCTGCATCTACTACTATTACTCCACACATTGACCGCTATCCAGCATGCATCTAGTGTATTAAGTTCATGGAAAACCGGAGTAATGCAACAAGAACGATGACATGATGTAGATAAGATCTATTGATGTAGAAATAGACCCCCATCGTTTTATCCTTAGTAGCAACGATACATATGTGTCGGTTCCCCTTGTGTCACTGGGATCAAGCACCGTAAGATCGAACCCACTACAAAGCACCTCTTCCCATTGCAAGATAAATAGATCAAGTTGGCCAAAAAAATCAATATCAAAGAAGAAATATGAGGCTATAAGCGATCATGCATATAGGAGATCAAAGAAGACACAAATAACTTTCATGGATAAAAAGATAGATCTGATCATAAAGTCAAAGTTCATCGGATCCCAACAAACACACCGCAAAAGAGTTACATCATATGGATCTCCAAGAGATCATTGTATTGATAATCAAAAGAGAGAGAGGAAGCCATCTAGCTACTAACTACGGAAACGTAGGTCTACAAAGAACTACTCACGCATCATCGGAGAGGCACCAATGGAAGTGGTGAACCCCTCCATGATAGTGTCTAGATTGGATCTGGTGGTTCTGGACTCTGTGGCAACTGGAATTGATTTTCGTCGACTCCCCTAGGGTTTCTGGAATATTGGGGTATTTATAGAGCAAATAGGCAGTCCGGGGGGCTCCCAAGGTGGGCACAACCCACCAGGGCGCGCCTGGGCCTCCTGGCGCGTGCCCTGGTGGGTTGTGCTCCCCTCGGAGCACCCCCAGGTGCTTCTCCGGCCCACTGGATTTCTTCTGGTCCAAAAAAATCCACAAAATTTTCCGCTGTGTTTGGACTCCGTTTGGTATTCATTTCCTGCAATGTAAAAAACTTGCAGAAAACAACTGGCACTTGGCACTATGTCAATAGGTTAGTACCAAAAAATGATATAAAATGACTATAAAATGATTGTAAAACATCCAAGAATGATAATATAACAACATGGAACAATCAAAAGTTATAGATACATTGGAGACGTATCAGCATCCCCAAGCTTAATTCATGCTCGTCCTCGTGTAGGTAACTGATAAAACATAATTTTTGATGTGGAATGCTGCCTATCATGTCATATCATATTCTTTTCTTTATAGCATGGACATTTGGACTTTTATATGGTTCAAAGCAATAGTTTAGTTTTGAAATGAGATTTAAATACTCAAGCATATCAACAAGCAATCATGTCTTTGAAAATATCAGTGCTAAAATAAGTTATCGCTAGCCCATCATGCCCAACCATTTATCCATTCATGAAACACACTCGCATATTAACTACACCCAATGCTCATGTACGATCATAGTGCTTCCTAGTTGGTTCTTTTATAAGAGAAGATGGAGACTCAAATTCAAAAATAAAAATTGCATAAAGTAAAAGAAAAGCCCTTCACAGAGGGAAGTAGAGATTTGTAGAGGTGCCAGAGCTCAAAGCTTAAATTGAGCGCTAAATTATTTTGGGTGGCATACTTTTCCCACCAACGAAAATGACTTAGAGTTCCCAACACTTTCCATGCTAGATATATCATAGGCGGTTCCCAAACATAAAATAAAGTTTATTCTTTTTTCCACCAAACTTTCACTTTCCATGACTAGCCGAATCCACGGTTGCCTTCCATACCAACACTTTCCAAGGAATTTATTATTTGACAACATAAAGTAAATTCATTTTTCATTTCAGGACTGGGCATCCCTAATACCTTTGCCTTACTCTCGTGCAATGACAAGTGAATAAACACTCATCATGAGAATAACACATCTAGCATGGAAAATATTAGCCACCCCTCACCGCCTCGCAAGCGGTACGAGCACACAAAAGGGAAATTTATTTTGAAAATTAGAGATGGCACATACAAATTTGCTTAGAATGGCAAAGGTATACCGCATATAGGTAGGTATGGTGGATACACGTGGCAAAATTGGGTTAAAGGATTTTGGATGCACAAGTAGTGATCATACTTAGTGCAAAATGAAGGCTAGCAAAAGATTGGGAAACGACCAACCAAGAAACAACTAATCTCATAAGCGAGCATTAAGCATAATTAACACCAAATAATGCACCACAAGTAGGATGTAATTTCATTGCATGACTATTGACTTTCGTGCTTGCATAGGTAATCACAAACCTTAGCACCAATATTCTTACTAAAGCATAATTACTCATTAACATGACTCACATATCACATCATCATATCTCAAAACCATTACAAGGAATCAAGTTTATTTTGTCCTATGATCTTCATTAAAGTTTTTATTATATCCTTCTTGGATATCTATCACTTTGGGACTAATTTTCATGTGTTGCTTTTGATAAGCTCAAACAAATATAAGTGAAGATCAAGAGCATAATTTTTTTGTTTCTCTCAAAATAATTTAAGTGAAGCAAGAGAGAATTTCTTAAAATTTTACTAACTCTCAAATAAATGTAAGTGAAGCAAGAGAGTATTTTTTTCAAAAATATTAAAGCACACCGTGCTCAGAAAGATAAAAGTGAAGCACTAGAGCAAATCCATAGCTCATAAAAATTTAAGTGAAGCGAAGAGAGCTATTCTACAAGTCATGGCATAATTATGGCTCTCTCAAATAGGTGTGTATAGCAAGGATTCAAGACTTAAAAAGGAAAACAAAATAAGCAAAGACTCGTATCATAGAAGACGCACCAAGCAAAACACATAGTATGTGATGAATAAAAATATAGCTTCGAGTAAAATACCGATGGTTGTTACAAGAAAGAGGGGATGCCACTCGGGGACATCTCCAAGCTTAGTTGCTTGCTTATATTTGGATAATAGCTTGGGATGCCATGGGCATCCCCATGCTTAGGCTCTTCTTACTCCTTATTCCTTCATCCATCGTAAGATAACACAAAACTTGAAAACTTCAATCACACAAGACTCAACAAAACTTTCATGGGATCCGTTAGTATAAGAAAACAAATCACCACTATAAGTACAGTAGCAAACCAATTCATATTTTATTCTTGCATTATATCTACTATATTCCAACTTTTCTATGGCAAAAACTCATCATAGAATCATCAAAACAAGCACACAACGCAAAGAAAACAGAATCTGTCAAAATTAGAACAGCCTGTAGCAATCTGGAAATTTCAAATACTTCTGTAACTCTAAAAATCTCGAAAAAATAGGACCACGTGGGCAATTTGCATATTAATCTTCTGCAAAAAGAATCAACTCAAAAGCACTCTTCTTTAAAAATGATAATTTTTTCTCGTGAGCCCAAAAGTTTCTATTTTCAGCAAGATCAAATCTACTAACACCCAACATGATCCTAAGGCTTTGGTTGGTACAAACCTTTATTCAAACCACAAAAACACATCTAAACACATGTATTATAGGGTATTTTATTGAAAACATCAAGGAAATCAAAAAGCAAAAAGATACAAGTTGGGTTGCCTCCCAATGAGCGCTATCGTTTTAAGCCCTTAGCTAGGCATAAAGCAAAGATCTCAAGTGTTGTCATCCTTGTTGGACGATCCATATGTTGCCTCATTATAGATTCATAAGGCAATTTGATCTTTGTTCAAGGGAAGTGTTCCATGCCCTTTCTCAAGGGAAATTGGAATTTAATATTCCTTCTTTCATATCCATCACCGCGCCAATAGTGCGCAAAAACAGTCTACCAAGTATAATAGGACAAGACGAATTGCAATCGATGTCAAGATCAATAAAGTCTCTGGGTACATAGTTCCTATTCGCAAGAATAAGAACATCATTGATCCTTCCCAAAGGCTTTTTAATAGTGGAATCTGCCAAATGCAAATTAAGAGAGCAATCTTCAATATTGGTAGGACCAAGAACATCACAAAGAGATTTCGGAATCGTGGAAACACTAGCACCCAAATCACACAAAGCAAAATACTCATAATTTTTATTTTTAATTGTGATAGTAGGTTCCCATTCATCATGCAACTTCCTAGGTATTGACACTTCTAATTCCAACTTATCATCTAAAGCTTTCATCATAGCATCAACAATATGTTTAGTGAAAGCTTTATTTTGTTCATATGCATGCGGTGAATTAATCATGGATTGCAACAAAGAAATACAATCAATCAAAGAACAACTATCATGATTAAAGTATTTGTCATTCAAAAGAGTGGGCACATCACTAGTTAAAGTCTTGACCTCTCCAAACCCACCTTTATCAATTTTCTCAACAAGATTTTCACCCCCCGAACTATTGGGACGCCTTCTAACTAAAGTTGACTCTTCTCCAGTCCCTTTTTCATCAAGTTGAACTTTACTAAACAAGGAATCAATAGAAGAAACACCAATCATTTTAAGATCTTCATTATTTTTTCTTCTAACAAGATTAGTTTAGCAGCCTTCTGATTTACTAGAGTAGCTTGTGCGTCGGATATTTTTCCTAGCAAACTTTCAGCAAAAGCATACTTAGATTGGAGATTGCAAACTTCTTTACTAATATCATCAAGTTGTTTTGTTATAGCATCAAGCACAACGGAGTGCTCCTTAAGTTCTTTAGTAAAATACTTACTATGGTCAAATTGTGTAGTCATATATTCCTTAGAACTTCTCTCAATTTCTAGCAAAATATTGGGGTAAGGAACATCATAATAATTTCTTTGAGGCATCATGACTACGCAAACAAGAACGCATGCAAAAACAGACCCGACAAGAAAACGGCGAACGAAAAAGAGGGCGAATAAAACGGCAAACTTTTGTGAAGTTGGGGAGATGAAAATGAGAGGAAAATGGCAAATAATGTAAATTGCGAGGAGATGAGATTTGTGATTAGGAACCTGTTATATGTTGAAGATCCTCCCCGGCAACGGCGCCAGAAATTCCTTTTGATGTCTGCTAGAACTACGTCGGTATTTTCCCAAAGAGGAAGGGATGATGCAGTATAGCAGCGGTTGGTATTTCCCTCACTGATGAGACCAAGGTTATAAAACCAGTAGGAGAACCAAGCAACAAAACATAAACGACACCTGCACACAAATAACAAATACTCGCAACCCAACGTGTAAAAGGGGTTGTCAATCCCTTTTGGCTAATGGACGCGATAGAGTTGTAAATATTGATAGATCGAACGCCAAATAAGATAAATTGCAGTAAGGTATTTTGGGTTTTTGGTTTAATAGATCCGAAAATAAAAGCAAAGGAAAATAAACCGCAAAGGCAAATAATATAAAAAAGAGACCTGGGGGCCGTAGATTTCACTAGTGGCTTCTCTCGAGAAAAATAGCAAACGGTGGGTGAACAATTATTGTTGGGCAATTGATAGAACTTCAAATAATCATGATGATATCCAGGAAATGATCATTCACTACTGCAGGATGCTGCTAACGCGACACTACGATCAGAGGCCGTTTGAGGAAACTGTGTGCGATGCATTAATCACAAACAAGGATGTAAAAAACCGTCAAAAAGGTGCAAAACATTTGCGATGAATGATACATGAAACACGGTTCAGATTGTAGTTGCGTGTGCGATCCAGGGCACACGGTTGACCCGTTCGAACTGTTTGCGGTGAGGCTGAACAACAGAAATGGGCAGCCAGATCAATGTGTGTGCGATATACGGCATACAGTTCGCTCTGATGAACTATTTGCTATTAGGGAGTGCAACAGAAAAGGTTAGCCAGATCAAGGTGTGTGTGATATAGGGCATACGGTTCACTCAGACGAACTATTTTCGATTAGTGAACACAACAAAAACGGTTCAACTTAACAAGATGTGTGTGATACGTGGCAAACAGCCGACTCAACGGCGAGCAACCACGTGGTCAACCTTCTGCCATCAATAAATTTTGACCTTGTTTCTCGTCACATTGCAGATTACAACGCAATAAGTAATTGAAAATCTGTTCACACCTATCAAACTAATATGTGTTCACACTTAGCACCGGTCTATCAAAACTACCCACTCGAAAATTACTTCACAGTTCCTCTCCTCATCACCCACAAAACTGGTCTTTCTTGTCAAGTCGTTCCGCCATGACTGGTAGGAGGAGTTTAGGGTGGACATATAACCAGGCAGCAAAGACTAAGGCCGTGGAAGCACTAGAGAGGTCCCGCCGCGAAGCCACAGGTGGAGCAGAGATGTCTCGGTGCGCGGCGGAGCCCTCGAACGAGCTCTCATGGGCACGCGAGGGCTCTCACAAGAGCATTCGCTGCGTCGGCCACCGCGACGAGCCGGCGTTCCTGAAGTCCTTCGCCAGCGACGACGACATTCTCGTTGGCGTCACTACGCAGCAGGAGCTGGTCGACAGCTTGATGAAGCTGCTCAAGATCAGCGATGCCTCGGTTAACAAGGCGAACGGCCTCGTCGAGCAACTCATGGGTGACAATGCGAAGCTCCTCAATACGCTTGCCAAGGAGGAGGAGGAGGCCGCCGGCTGGAAGATGTTGCATGAGCAGAGTAGTGCCTCGGGGACGACGCTGACATCGGTCGTCGAGGAACTGATGGGTGACTTGAGGAAGCTCCGGATCGAGCGCGAGCAGGAAGTGGAGGAATCCGTGGCTGCTTTCAAGCAAAGCCGTGAGGAAATGAAGAAGGAGCTGGAGGATGTCGTTGCTCGGCGATCCATCGACGAGTAGAGGCAGTAGCGACCCAGATCGTTGTCTGCAATTTCCTTCTTCTCTTGGCCCTGTGTCTTTCGGGCTTTGCTGCATGTGGCATTTTAAATTATTCGAAATATGTTATGTAAGACAATTATTATCTACGCCATTGTAAATTTGTCGTCGTATTATCCGTTGCCATTTTATTTGTGGTCGTATTATCTGTTTCCCTATGTGGCAATTTAAATTAGGGCGGAATACGAGTTGAAAACACGAACAAAGCAAATGCTGCCATGGGATCACAAGCAAACACCCTCCGTCTAGGTGCTTTAATTAACCCATTAATGGAGAAGTTTTGAGCGAGGTGGGCGGTAGCTGGTGCATGGAGGTCAAAGAGCTTGGTTCCCAGTGAGCATGGGCGGCATTGCTGCTCGCACGTGTCCCGTCGCCTGCGACTGTGAGGTGGACATGATGCACGCATCGCGGACTGCTCGCACTCGTCCCGTCGAGCCTGCACGACGGACTTCTCGCACTCGTCCCATCTAATCAAACAGCTGCACGCACGCCACCGACTATGGCTAAATTTCGACACGGTTAATATAGAACAACTGTTTGCGATATTAACGTGTAAACTTTTTGTTTCAAAAAGGACTTCGTTGGCTACTAATGTGTGCGCCTCTTCTCAAACTGGACATTTTTTTAACCACGGCATATATGTGCAATGTCATGAAACCATGTCAAGTTTTATGTTTTTTGGGTGAGTTTTTGATTTACTAGGATTTAAAAACCAAGATTCTCAATGTTTCAGGACGACGACAAGTTTGTAATTCATTCCCATTCCTTAAATGAGATCTAAACATGCACCCAATGACACATGTACGATTTCCCACCCATTTTGCTTCACTGGATCATGTGCTTGTAGTTCAAATTTGAATTATGGACTACATTAAATGCGTAGAAAACTTAGTAATTAGTAATGTATATACAATAGCCAAACGAACCCTGAACAGTTTCAAATTTCAGCCCGACACTCCTGTTATTCTATGTTTCCTATAAAAAACAAAGTTCAAGGCGAGAAGAGGCAGCGATTATCATTTCGCCCATAAGAGGGGCATGTTTCTCCACCGGACCCACGAGGGTTGCGACAGGCTCCGATTTGTAAGAGGCTTGTATATAGCTTCACCCAAATCTGACAATTATATGTACCATGTAGTGACATCATGCCAAGTTTCATCATTTCCTGGTGAGTTTTGGATTTACAGAGATTTAAAAACCGAGATTCGCAATGTTTGTGGCCAAGCGAGGACAGCGAGACGGTTGAATTCGTTCCAATGGACCTAAACATGCACCCCAAGGAAACGTGTACATTTTTTCTAGACATTTTGGTGCACTGGAGCATGTATTTGTAGTTCGGATTTGAATTATGGACATTAAATGCCTAGAAATTTCAATTAATGAATAAAAAGGTCAAACGAACCCTGAATAATTTCAAAGTTCAGCGTGAATCTCCCGTTGTTCCGTGTCACGTGTAGAAGAAAATACGAGGCTAGAAGAGGGAGTGATTATCGTTTGTCCCACAAGGGGACACGTTTCCCTATCGAAACCACGAGGGTTCTTGAGACAGGCGTCGGTTTGTAAGAGATTTTTAATAAAGCATGGCCCAAATTGGCAATGTTTTTACCACGAGATATATGTGCCATGACGTGACACCATGCCATCTTTGATGACTTTCAGGTGAGTTTTGGATTTATGGGGACTTACAAACCGAGATTGGAAATGTTTGAGGATGAGCCAGGACATCGGTACGGTTGTAATTTGTTCCCATTCTTGGCATGGGACCTAAACATGCACCCAAGGACATATGTATAATTTTTCTAGCCATTTTGGTGAACTAGAGCATGTATTTGTAGTTCAGATTTGAATTATGGACATTAAATGCCTAGTAAACTCAGTTAGTGTATAAAAAGGCCAAACGAACCCTGAGTAAGTTTAAATTTTAGCATGGATATCATGTCGTTCCATGTTGCCCGTGGAAGAAAATACAAGGTGAAAAGAGGCAGTGATTATGTTTCGCCCACAAGGGGAACACGTTTCCCTATCGGAACCACGAGGACTCTTTGAGAGAAGCTCCGGTTTTTGTAAGAGGTTTGTAATAAAGCTTGGCCCAAATTGGACAATGTTTTTACCACGACATATATGTGCCATGACGTGACACCGTGCCACCTTTGATGACTTTCTGGTGAATTTTGGATTTATAGGAATTTACAAACCGAGATTCCAAATGTATGAGGACGAGCCAGGACGCGGGTACGGTTGTAATTCATTCCCATTCCCGGCATGTGACCTAAACATGCACCCAAGGACACATATATATATTTTCTAACCATTTTGGTGAACTGGAGCATGTATATGAAGTTCAGATTTGAATTATGAACATTAAATGCCTAGGAAACTCAATTAGTGTATTAAAAAGGCCAAAGGAACCCTGAATAAGTTTCAATTTCAGCAAGGATATCATGTCGTTCCATGTTGCCCGTAGAAGAAAATACAAGGCGAAAAGAGGCAGTGATTACGTTTTGCCCACAAGGGGGACACGTTTCCCTATCGGAACCACGAGGCTTCTTTGAGAGAAGCTCCGGTTTGTAAGAGGCTTGTAATAAAACTTGTGCCACAATGGACGAAAACAATTCCTCGACATATAAGTGCCATGTCGTGACACCATGCCAAGTTTCACGATTTTCGGCTTAGTTCTGGATTGACGAGGATTTTAAAACTGAGATTCTTCTCACGAAATGTTTTCAAATAACACAGGGTTCACTCATGAAAACCGATATTCAATGAAAACTTCGTGGAAACCATATTTTAAAGTTTCATAAAATTCTGAAAAAAATGTGGGATGTTAAGAATGTGATGTTTTATTGCGACACAAAATTTCTAGTTGAAAAAATTACGAGATGTGAGCTATGAAAAAGACAAATTCAGCCCTGAATAGCGACATTACTATTTGGCACTATTCAACACTAATTTTGTCTTTTTCATAGCTCACATCTCGCAATATGTTTCAACTTGAAATTTTGTGTGGCAATAAAACATCATCCTCTTAACATCCCGCATTTTTTTCAAATATTTTTGGAACTTCAAAACATCCTTTTCTCGTGGTTTTCACCGGTTTCCATCAAATGTTGGTTTTCATATGATATTCTCCCCCCGGTTGCGCACGCGATCTGAGTCATGCGTTCTGATTGGCCAGAACCCAAACCCCACGGATCGTACGTGTGCACCATTGGATGCTCCCAGATCGAATGGAAACCCTAAGCCCTTTCGACAACACCTGTAGTACATGGATAAGCATTGTGCGCATGCGTCGTGCTAGCTCGCGCTTCCTTCTCCACTAGGTTTTCAAAACAGGCTACCGTTTCTCGCCACTCCTCTCATCGGTTTCCCGCCTCTTTGATACGTCCATTCTGCATCATGCTTATATGTTGATATTTATTGTACTATGGGATGTTATTACACTTTATGTCACAATACTTATGCCTTTTCTCTCTTATTTTATAAGGTTTACACGAAGAGGGAGAATGCCGACAGCTGGAATTCTGGGCTAGAAAAGGAGCAAACATTGGAGACATATTCTGCACAACTCAAAAAGCCCCGAAACTCCACGAAACTCCGTTTCAGAAAATATAAAAAATATATGGCAATAGAGATACAAGAGGGGTGCCACCCACTGTCCACGAGGGTGGGGGCGCCCCCCTGGACGCGCCCCCTGCCTCGTGGGCCACCTGGTGACCCCCCGATGCCCATCTTCTGCTATATGAGGTGTTTTGACCTGGAAAAAAAATCATAAGGAGGCTTTCGGGACAAAGCGCCGCCATCTCGAGGCAGAACCTTGGCGGAACCAATCTAGGGCTCCGGCGGAGCTGTTTTGCTGGGGATACTTCCCTCCTGGAGGGGGAAATCGGCACCGCCGTCATCACCAACAACTCTCCCATCTTGGGGAGGGTTATCTTCATCAACATCTTCACCAGAATCATCTCCTCTCAAACCCTAGTTCATCTCTTGTATCCAATCTTTCTACCCAAACCTCAGATTGGTACCTCTAGGTTGCTAGTAGCGTTGATTACTCCTTGTAGTTGATGCTAGTTGGTTTACTTGGTGCAAGATCATATGTTCAGATTCATTATGCATATTAATACTCCTATGATCATGAACATGAATATGCTTTGTGAGTAGTTACGTTTGTTCCTGAGGACATGGGAGAAGTCTTGCTATAAGTAGTCATGTGAATTTGGTATTCGCTCGATATTTTGATGAGATGTATGTTGTCTTTTCCTCTAGTGGTGTCATGTGAACGTTGACTACATGACTCTTCACCATTGTTTGGGACTAGAGGAAGGCAGTGGGAAGTAATAAGTAGATGATGGGTTGCTAGAGTGACAGAAGCTTAAACCCTAGTTTATGCGTTGCTTCGTAAGGGGCTGATTTGGATCCATATGTTTCATGCTATGGTTAGGTTTACCTTAATACTTCTTTTGTAGTTGCGGATGCTTGCAATAGAGGTTAATCATAAGTGGGTGCTTGTACAAGTAAGGTCAGCATCCAAGCATCGGTCCACCCACATACCAAATTATCAAAGTAACGAACGCGAATCATATGAACGTGATGAAAACTAGCTTGACGATAATTCCCATGTGTCCTCGGGAGCGCTTTCCTTTATATAAGAGTTTGTCCAGGCCTGTTCTTTGCTACAAAAAGGATTGGGCCATCTTGCTGCACCTTATTTACTTTTACTATTATTTACTTGCTACCAATTATCTTATCACAAAACTATCTGTTACCGATAATTTCAGTGCTTGCAGAAAATACCTTACTGAAAACTGCCTATCATTTCCTTCTGCTCGTCGTTGGGTTCGACACTCTTACTTATCGAAAGGACTACGATAGATCCCCTACACTTGTGGGTCATCAATACTCTTTTCTGGCGCCGTTCCCGGGGAGTGAAGCGCCTTTGGTAAGTGGAATTTGGTAAGGAAAACTTTATATAGTGTGCTGAAATTTACTGTCACTTGTCACTATGGAACTTAATCCTTTGAGGGGCTTGTCCGGGGTATCTTCACCCCGACTAGTAGAGCAAAGAGTTGCTCCTCAACCTACTGAACCTACTAAAAATGTTTGCTTTGAAATTCCTTCGGGTATGATAGAGAAACTGCTAGCTAATCCCTTTACAGGAGATGGAACACTGCATCCAGATTTGCACCTAATCTATGTGGATGAAGTTTGTGGATTATTTATGCTTGCAGGTATGCCCGAGGATGTGATCAAGAAGAAGGTCTTCCCTTTATCTTTGAAGGGAGAGGCATTGATATGGTTTAGGCTATGCGATGATATTGGATCATGGAACTTCAATCGATTGAAGTTGGAATTTCATCAGAAGTTCTATCCTATGCATCAAGTTCATCATGATCGTAATTATATATATAATTTTTGGCCTCGCGAAGGAGAAAGTTTCACTCAAGCTTGGGGGAGTCTTAATTCAATGTTGTATTCATGCCCCAATCATGAGCTCTCAAGAGAAATGATCATTCAAAATTTTTATGCTCAGCTTTCTCTCAATAATCGCTCCATGCTCGATACTTCTAGTACCAATTCTTTTATGATGAAGACTATTGAATTCAAATGGGATTTATTGGAAAGAATTAAACGCAACTCTGAATATTGGGATCTTGATGAAGGTAAGGAGTCAGGTATAACACCTAAGTTTGATTGTGTTAAATCTTTTATGGATACCGATGTTTCCGTGAATTTAGCACTAAATATGGACTTGACTCTGAGATAGTAGCTTCTTTCTGTGAATCATTTGCTACTCATATTGATCTCCCTAGGGAGAAGTGGTTTAAATACCATCCTCCCATTGAAGTAAAAGTAGTTGAGCCTGTTATAGTTGAAGAAAAGACTAACGCTTATAATGTTGATCCTATTGTTCCTATCGCCTATATTGAGAAACCTCCTTTCCCTGTTAGGATAAAGGATCATGCTAAAGCTTCAACTGTGGTTCGTAAGAGTAATACTAGAACACCTACACCCTCTGAGCAAATTAAAGTTGAACCTAGTGTTGCTATGGTTAAGGATCTCTTGGTCGATAATATAGATGGGCATGTTATTTACCTCCACGAGGAAGCAGCTAGAATCGCCAAACCCGATACTAGGAACAAACATAACCCGTTGTAGGCATGCCTGTTATTTCTGTTAAAATAGGAGATCATTGCTATCATGGTTTATGTGACGTAGGTGCTAGTGCGAGTGCAATACCCATTTCCTTATATGAAGAAATTATGCACGAAATTGCACCTGCTGAGCTAGAAGGTATCGATGTTACTATTAAGCTTGCCAATAGAGACATTATTTCACCAATAGGGATTGTTAGAGATGTCGAAGTATTGTGTCGGAAAGTTAAATACCCTACTGATTTTCTTGTTATTAGTTCCCCACAAGATGATTTTTGCCCCATTATATTTGGTAGACCCTTCTTGAACACTGTTAATGCTAAGATAGACTGCGACAAGGATATTGTTACTGTTGGATTAGGGGATATGTCTCATGATTTTAACTTTGCTAAATTATGTAGACAACCCCATGATAAAGAATTTCCTAGTAAGGATGAAATTATTGGTCTTGCTTCTATTGATGTACCTCCTAACGATCCTTTAGAACAATATCTGCTGGACCATGAAAATGATATGTATATGAATGAGAGAAGGGAAATAGATGAAATATTCTTCAAATAGGGACCCTTATTGAAACATAACTTGCCTGTTGAAATTCTAGGGGATCCTCCTCCACCCAAGGGTGATCCCGTGTTTGAACTCAAACCATTACCTGATACTCTTAAGTATGTTTATCTTGGTGAAAAGAAGATATATACTGTTATTATTAGTGCTAACCTTTCAGAGCAGGAAGAAGAGAAATTATTGAAAACTCTAAAGAAGCACCGTGCTGCTATCGGATATACTCTTGATGATCTTGAGGGCATCAGTCCCACTCTATGCCAACACAAGATAAAATTGGAAAAGGATGCTAAACTGGTTATTGATCATCAACGACGGTTAAATCCTAGGATGAAAGAAGTGGTAAGAAAAGAAACATTGAAGCTTCTAGAGGCAGGTATAATTAATCCAGTTGCTGATAGTCAGTGGGCAAGTCCTGTCCATTGTGTCCCTAAGAAGGGAGGTATCACTGTTGTTCCGAATGATAAAGATGAATTGATCCCGCAAAGAATTGTTACAGGTTATAGGATGGTAATTGATTTACGCAAATTAAATAAAGCTACTAAGAAAGATCATTACCCTTTACCTTTTATTGATCAAATGCTAGAAAGGTTATCCAAACATACTCACTTTTGCTTTCTAGATGGATATCCTGGTTTCTCTCAAATACCTGTGTCAAAATAGGATCAAGAAAATACCACTTTTACTTGTCCCTTCGGTACCTTTGCTTATAGACGTATGCCTTTTGGTTTATGTAATGCACCTGCTACCTTTCAAAGATGCATGATTGCTATATTCTTTGATTTTTGTGAAAAGATTGTTGAGGTTTTCATGGATGATTTTTCCGTTTATGGAACTTCTTTTGATGATTGCTTGAGCAACCTTGATCGAGTTTTGCAGAGATGTGAAAAAACTAATCTTGTCTTGAATTGGAAAAGGTGCCACTTTATGGTTAATGAAGGCATTGTCTTGGGGCACAAAATTTCCGAAAGAGGTATTGAAGTTGATAAAGCTAAAGTTGATGCCATTGAAAAGATGCCGTGTCCCAAGGACATCAAAGGTATAAGAAGTTTCCTTGGTCATGTCGGGTTTTATAGGAGGTTCATTAAGGACTTCTCCAAAATCTCTAGGCCTCTGACTAATCTCTTACAAAAAGATGTTCCTTTTGTCTTTGATGATGATTGTGTAGAAGCATTTGAAGTACGTAAGAAAGCATTGATCTCTGCACCTATTGTCCAGCCTCCTGACTGGAATTTACCCTTTGAGATTATGTGCGATGCTAGTGATTATGCTGTAGGTACTGTTCTAGGACAAAGAGTTGATAAGAAATTGAATGTTATCCAATATGCTAGTAAAACTCTAGATAGTGCCCAGAGAAGTTATGCTACTACTGACACTGAGAAAGAATTTTTAGCAGTCGTATTTGCTTGTGATAAGTTTAGACCTTATATTGTTGATTCTAAAGTAACTATCCACACTGATCATGCTGCTATCAAATGTCTTATGGAAAAGAAAGATGCTAAACCTAGACTTATTAGATGGGTTCTCCTGCTACAAGAGTTTGATTTGCATATTACTGATAGAAAGGGAGTTGAGAACCCCATTGTAGACAACTTGTCTAGATTAGAGAATATTCTTGATGACCCACTACCTATTGATGATAGCTTTCCTGATGAACAATTAGCTGTCATAAATGCTTCTCGTATCGCTCCATGGTATGCTCATTATGCTAATTACGTTGTTGCTAAGTTTATACCACCTAGTTTCACATACCAGCAAAAGAAAAAGTTCTTCTATGATTTAAGACATTATTTCTGGGATGACCCACACCTTTATAAAGGAGTAGATGGTATTATTAGATGTTGTGTACCTGAGCATGAACAGGAACAGATCCTACGCAAGTGTCACTCCGAAGCTTATGGAGGACACCATGCTGGAGATAGAACTGCACATAAGGCACTTCAATCTGGTTTTTATTGGCCCACTCTCTTCAAGGATGCCCGTAAGTTTGTCTTATCTTGTGATGAATGCCAAAGAATTTGTAATATCAGTAGACGTCAAGAAATGCCTATGAATTATTCACTTGTTATTGAACCATTTGATGTCTGGGGCTTTGATTATATGGGACCGTTTTCTTCCTCTAATGGGTATACACATATTTTAGTGGTTGTTGATTACGTTACTAAGTGGGTAGAAGCTATTCCAACTAGTAGTGCTGATCACAACACCTCTATTAAGATGCTTAAAGAAGTTATTTTTCCGAGGTTTGGAGTCCCTAGATACTTAATGACTGATGGTGGTTCACACTTTATTCATGGTGCTTTCCGTAAAATGCTTGCTAAGTATGATGTTAATCAGAGAATTGCATCCCCATACCACCCATAGTCTAGTGGTCAAGTAGAACTAAGTAACAGAGAGCTGAAATTAATTTTGCAAAAGACTGTTAATAGATCTAGAAATAATTGGTCCAAGAAACTTGATGATGCGTTATGGGCCTATAGAATTGCGTACAAAAATCATATGGGTATGTCTCCGTATAAAATGGTCTATGGAAAACCATGCCACTTACCTCTTGAACTAGAACATAAGGCATATTGGGCTATTAAAGAGCTCAATTATGATTTCAAACTTGCCGGTGAGAAGAGGTTATTTGACATCAGCTCACTTGATGAGTGGAGAACCCAAGCCTGTGAAAATGCCAAACTGTTTAAAGAAAAGGTTAAAAGATGGCATGACAAAAGAATACAAAAGCGGGAGTTTAATGTAGGTGATTATGTCTTGCTATACAACTCTCGTTTAATATTTTTACAGGAAAACTTCTCTCTAAATGGGAAGGTCCTTACGTTATCAAGGAGGTCTATCGTTTCAGTGCCATAAAAATCAACAACTTCGAAGGCACAAATCTGAAGGTGGTGAACGGTCAAAGAATCAAACATTATATCTCAGGTAATCCTATAAATGTTGAAACCAATGTTATTGAAACCGTAACCCCAGAGGAATACATAAGGGACACTTTACAAAATGATTTAGACTCCGCAAAGGAAGAGGTATGTGGTACAGTAAGTAAACCGACTCCAAAACAGTTCTAATGGCAATTTTTCTCTGTTTTGGAATATTTAGAAAAATAGAAAAATAAGAGGCAGTCCGGAAAGGACACGAGGCGTCCACGATGGTGGAGGGCGCGCCCTTACCCCCTGGGTGCCCCCCTACCTCGTGGGCACCTCGTTTGCCTCTTGGACTCCGTTTTCTTGCACGTTACTTCTTTCGGTCGGTAAAAATTCATTATATAATCTCCCAAAGGTTTTGACAACCGCACCACGCAAAAATCCTCTGTTCTTGTTTCGAGCTGTTTCTGTCGCAGATTAGAGCAAGATGTCTTCTCAGGAGTCAGTTGGAGAGAGTCGGGTGTCTCATCCGACACAAGGACCAAGAGCAAACATCGATGCTTACCACTTTGGGCCATCAACGAATTAAGAGATGGAGGCTGACTTGAAAAGGATAGATGCCATAGAGGAAGGTCAAGAAGTTACTTCTCGGTTTCGAGCCGGATTCACGATGGGAGAACTACAGAGCTCAGCCATTCCACAATCGGTCATGCCTTCCAATGTCAGGTTTCTTTCTTATGAAAATATGAAAAAGAGTGTTATTTTTTCTCCCGCAGCTATGGAACATCCTTGGGTGAAAGGAGCTTTAGCCGTCACGGGCAAGCTCCGTAAGGAAATAATGGACCTCAAGCAGCAAGTTAACAAGCTCGAGGAGGAGAATCATATCCTGAGGGGTATTATCGCCAAGAATATCACATCATCACCTCCGAAGAAGGAGACATAATCACATGAGTATGGGCACTTCCCTTGGCAACTGCCAAGCTCGGGGGAGGTGCCCCAGTATCGTATCACCATCATACTCCTATCTTTACCGTTTTTCTTAGTTTGATCCTTTTGGTAATATCTTGATCTAGTAGAATAAAGTTTAGTATGATGTAGTCATGAGCTTTGCTTTATGATCCTTATCTTTGTAATCGAGTCCGTGAGCTATATATAATAAAGATTAGTTTTGAGTGAAGGGCTTGATCTTCTCACTATGATCATGAGAGAATAAAAGAAAATATAAAAAGTACCAAGAGATCATAATGATCTTATGGAAAGTAATGACTTCACATATAAAGAGTATGATGAATAAAAGTTGTTGAGAATTGACAAACAAAGTTTTGGTCATCGGTCATCATTGCAATTAATAGGAAGTAATAAAGAAAGAGAGGTTTTCACATACAAATATACTATCTTGGACATCTTTTATGATTGTGAGCACTCGTTAAAATATGACATGCTAAAGAGTTGATGTTGGACAAGGAAGACAACATAATGGGTTATGTCTTCTTATATCCAAAATAAAGTATATTGTCATGGACCATCCAACATGTTGAGCCTGCCTTTCCCCCTCATGCTAGCCAAAACTTCTTGCACCAAGTAGAGATGCTACTTGTGCTTCCATACATCCTTAAACCCAGTCTTGCCATGAGAGTCCACCATACCTACCTATGGATTGAGAAAGATCCGTCAAGTAAGTTTTCATTTTTGCAACTCTCTAAAATATGTATGATCTATTAGTGTGGAGAAAATAAACTTTATACGCTCTTGTGATATGGAAGCAATAAAAGTGACGGACTGCATAATAAAGGTCCATATCACAAGTGGCAATATAAAGTGACGTTCTTTTGCGCTAAGATTTTGTACATCCAACCATAAAAGCACATGACAACCTCTGCTTCCCTCTGCGAAGGGACTATCTATTGTTCTTACCTTATAAGAGTCATGGTGATCTTCACCTTTCCTTTTTACATTTTATCCTTTGGCAAGCACATTGTGTTGGAAAGATCCTGACATATATACCTAATTGGATGTAAGCTAACATGATCTATTACTGTTGACATTACCCTTGAGGTAAAAGGTTGGGAGGCAATACTATAGGCCTCTATCTTTCTCTGTGTCCGATTAAAACTCCATACCCATAAGTATTGCGTGAGTGTGAGCAATTTTGAAATACTAAATGATAGTTGAGTATGTGGACTTGCTGAAAAGCTCTTATTTTGACTCTTGCCGATGTTACAATAAATTGCAATTGCTTCAGTGACCGAGATCATAGTTTGATAGTTTTCAATGAAGTTTTTGATTCATACTTGACATTCTGAATAGATTGTTACTTTAGCATAAGAGTCATATGACAATATATATATGTGTGTGTGTGTGTTGCTGTTATAAGATTGATCATGATGCCTTCATGTCCGTATTTTATTTTATCGACACCTCTATCTCTAAACATGTGGACACATTTTTCGATATCGGCTTTCGCTTGAGGGCAAGCGAGGTCTAAGCTTGGGGGAGTTGATATGTCCATTTTGCATCATGCTTATATGTTGATATTTATTGCACTATGGGTTGTTATTACACATTATGTCACAATACTTATGCCTTTTCTCTCTTATTTTATAAGGTTTACACGAAGAGGGAGAGTGCCAGCAGCTGGAATTCTGGGCTAGAAAAGGAGCAAACATTGGCGACCTATTCTGCACAACTCAAAAATCCCCGAAACTCCATGAAACTCTGTTCCAGAAAATATAAAAAATATCTGGCGAAAGAGATACGAGAGGGGGGCCACCCACTGTCCACAAGGGTGGGGGGCGCGCCCCCTCCCTGGGCGCGCCCCCCCGCCTCGTGGGCTACCTGGTGACCCCTCGATGCCCATCTTCTGCTATATGAGGTGTTTTGACCTGGAAAAAATCATAAGGAGGCTTTCGGGACAAAGCGCCGCCGTCTCGAGGCGGAACCTTGGCGGAACCAATCTAGG
Source organism: Secale cereale (assembly GCA_902687465.1). NCBI lineage: Eukaryota > Viridiplantae > Streptophyta > Magnoliopsida > Poales > Poaceae > Secale > Secale cereale. The sequence goes on from LR738715.1 coordinate 282,019,680, forward strand.
GCTCCCACGGAGCTGTTCTGTCGGGGATACTTCCCTCCGGGAGGGGGAAATCGTCACCGCCGTCATCACCAACAACTCTCTCATCTTGGGGAGGGTTATCATCATCAACATCTTCACCAGCACCATCTCCTCTCAAACCCTGGTTTATCTCTTGTATCCAATCTTTGTACCAAAACCTCAGATTAGTACATGTAGGTTCTAGTAGTGTTGATTACTCCTTGTAGTTGATGCTAGTTGGTTTACTTGGTTGAAGATCATATGTTCAGATCCATTATGCATATTAATACCCCTCTGATCATGAACATAAATATGCTTTGTGAGTAGTTACGTTTGTTCCTGAGGACATGGGAGAAGTCTTGCTATAAGTACTCATGTGAATTTGGTATTCGTTCGATATTTTGATGAGATGTATGTTGTCTTTCCTCTAGTGGTGTCATGTGAACGTCTACTACATCACACTTCACCATTGTTTGGGCCTAGAGGAAGGCATTTGTAAGTAATAAGTAGATGATGGGTTGCTAGAGTGACGGAAGCTTAAACCCTAGTTTATGCGTTGCTTCGTAAGGGGCTGATTTGGATCCATATGTTTCATGCTATGGTTAGGTTTACCTTAATACTTCTTTTGTAGTTGCGGATGCTTGCAATAGAGGTTAATCATAAGTGGGATTCTTGTCCAAGTAAGGGCAACACCCAAGCACCGGTCCACCCACATACCAAATTATCAAAGTAACGAACGTGAATCATATGAACGTGATGGACGTTGTAAGGGCATATTTCTCCCTAAGTAGTTTTGGTGATTGATGACAATGCATTTGCGGACTGATCGTGTGCTCTAAGCTCATACAGGTATATCTCCTTTAGGCACAAGATGATTATTTGCCCCTCGGATTCTATGGAAGACGGTGTTTTCTTTTTGCTCCCTGTCGGTGGCTTTGAGTAATAGGAAAGCCGTACTATTAAGAGGGGGTCCGCGTCGGAAAGGTTTGGGTAGAATCAACACGTACACATCCTACTCCCGCACCACCTTTCCTTGCTTCTCTGGAGGTCCAACCGGCCATTTCTCGTATATGCAAAACTGTGACTTCTTAACTGATCATCTGCCTAGCAAGCGGTAGTACCGCTTAACCAAGCGGTAGTACCGCACAGTTACACGGTAGTACCGCCTGCCGACACGGTAGTACCGCTCCAACGGTAGTACTGCGTCCCCAGAGCGGTAGTACCGTGTATCTGGCCCAGGCGCTGAGTCTAAGTAAAGAAGTGGATGCGGAAGTAATTTTTTACTTCCGTATACAATGCGGTAGTACCGCTTAGCTTAAGCGGTAGTACCATGTCGCATTTTGCTTCTACCGTTTTCCCTGCGGATGTAGCCACGGATGTAATTTATTTCATCCGTGGTTGTCAATCATGTCGCCTCTTTTGCCTAAGCGGTAGTACCGCTCCCAAAGCGGTAGTACCGCTCAGCCAGCGGTAGTACCGCAACTCATGCGCGGTACTACCGCTCTCTGCGGGCTGAAAACTTCAATAACGGTTGGATTTGTCCCCCCACTATATATAGGGGGTCTTCTTCTCCAAGAAGACTTACCTCTTCCCCCACTACTCCATTGTTGCTCCAAAAGCTCCATTTCCGCCCGATCTCTCTCCCTAGCCAATCAAACTTGTTGATTTGCTCGGGATTGCTTGAGGAGGCATCGATCTACACTTCCACCAAGAGATATTTGATTCTCCCCACCTATCCCTTGCGGATCTTGTTACTCTTGGGTGTTTGAGCACCCTAGACGGTTGAGGTCACCTCGAAGCCATATTCCATTGTGGTGAAGCTTCGTGGTTTGTTGGGAGCCTCCAAGTTGTGGAGATAGCCCCAACCTTGTTTGTAAAGGTTCGGTTGCCGCCTTCAAGGGCACCACTAGTGGAATCACGGCACCTTGCATCGTGTGAGGGCGTGAGGAGAATACGGTGGCCCTAGTGGCTTCTTGGGGAGCATTGTGCCTCCACACCGCTCCAACGGAGACGTACTTCCCCTCAAAGGGAAGGAACTTCGGAAACACATCCTCGTCTCCTCCGGTTCCACTTGTGGTTATTTCTTACCTTTACTTTTGCATGCTTTACTTGTTCAACTCCTATAGCATGCATGTGTAGTTGTTGTCCTCCTTTATCTTAGTTGTCATCCTAGTAGAATATCTAGACAACTTATTTTGTCGCTTAATTTAAAGTGGTTAAGAAAAGCTAAAAATTGTTAGTTGCCTATTCACCCCCCCTCTAGTCAACCATATCGATCCTTTCAATTGGTATCAGAGCCTCGTCTCTTTTTAAGGACTTTACCGTCCGAAGAGTATGGTTGACAACGTAGTCGAGACGGAGGACCATTCCGGTGGAAATCCGTCCTTGCCTACGTCAGATGGGGGAGCCTCGGTCACTCGTGAGGAGTTCAATGTGGCCTTGACCACATTGAAAGAATCACTAGCGAGCGAGGTCAAAGGCATGTTTAAAGAAATGCTTGAGGGGCTTAAATTTTCCACCTCACCGTTGGAAGTGGGTCGTCCCGCTACCAACGTGTCGGAGGCTAATCCCGACAAGGGAGAAGCTAGTAGTGAGCAAGCCCCGGTCACTAAGAATGGGAGTGGGAAATTTGCCCAATCTGCTCCTCCTACTCACTATGGAGGACCCGTTCCCACACCACATTTAAACTCTGTTGGGCCCCCTCCCAAGTTTGTTAAAAATACTGATTTTGCTAGTTGGGTTTTTTGTTTCAAACGTCATATCAATCATTGTTCCACTAACCTTTGGAGAATTATTGAGCAAGGTTTTTATCCGTATGATCCCGACAACATGACTCCAAGAGAGACTGCAGATCATCAGTTCAACGAGTCCGCTCTTTGCATTCTTCAAGATTCCATCCCTCCTGAAGACATTGCTCACCTTCGACCGTTCACTGTTGCCAAGGAGGCTTGGGAGCATGTCGGCACGATGTACAAGGGAAGCACCAGTATTCAACGCTCCAACTATGAAGTGGTGCAAGATGAAGCTGATGAGTTTGCTATGATCGAAGATGAAGATCCTCGGGAACTTTATCGAAGATTAACTATTCTTGCAGTGTCTCTTCGCGATCATGGCAATAAGGATACGGATGACAATTGGATCAAGCGCAAGTTCCTCAAGGCCATGATGCCCTATCACAAGGCCATGTCCTCTGTCATTCGTCAGAGACCGGACTTCCACACTTTATCCTCAAATGAAGTGTTGGATGAATTTGTTGCCATGAGGATCCTGGACGTGACCGCCGACAATGCGGTCTTAAGATCTCAACGATCCAAGAAGCCTAATCTTGCTCTGAAGGCCAAGGCTTGTGTGGAAGAGGAGGAAGTGGAAGATGATGAAGAGTGTTGCCCCGAGGACACCAAATATGCCTATCATGAGCACATGGCTCTTGCTTCAAGGCAATTCTGGGGCAAGAAGAACACAAGGTCCAACTTTAACAGGAACAACTCTAGTGGGAACAAAGGGAAGCAACGAGTAAGGACATGCTTCAACCATGGAAATGTAAGTCACTTCGTTGCGGATTGCCCATATGAGAAGAGAGAAGATTTTGGAGGCAAGCTTATTCGAAAGGACAAGTCAAAGTCCTTTCCCAACAAGAACAACTTCATCAAGAAGACTCCTCCGAAAGTGTTGGTGGCTCAAGAAGAATATGTGGAGGATGATGACAATGATGAAGACGATGAGGTGACCACTATGGCCACGATTTCCATTACTACCACTACGCACTCATCTCTCTTCAACTCACCAAACGAGAACATCACCGCCAAGTGTCTCATGGCTAAGGCCACCAACAAGGTAACCCCAAACATCAATACTACTATCCCTTCTAATCCTTCATTGACTAATTGTATTGATGAGGGTGAGGGTATTAAGGAGGGAGAAAATGAATTTGATTTATTTATAAAGAATCTCAAGGGCAAACCCAAGAAGCATTTTGTTGCTCTCTTGGAACAACTCGGTGAGGCCAATGACATGATCGAGGCTCACGAGGAAACCATTACTAAAATGGAAGGACATAGTCGAGACTATGCCGATGAGATATCGGATCTCTCTAACGCCCTAGAGGAAGAGCGTGGTCTTCGTTTGACTCTTGAGGAGTCACACAACGATGATCATGCTAAATTGAGGAAAGATCTTGATCATGCTTTAGTTGTCTCTCGTGTCCTTAACTCTGAGAAGGCAAAACTTGAGGTTGACCATGCTAAACTCAAGGAGGAGTTTGACATACTTGACAAGGCTCACAAGGCCTTGAAAGGAATGCACGCTACTCTCAAGGAGTCTCATGATCAACTCCAAGTTTTGCTAACCAAGGAAAAGGCTATCTTTCCTCGCATGGTTTTAATTGATAATGCAAATGCTACTAACCCATGTTGTGAGCATGTGCATCTTGTTGAAGAGAATGCCGAATTGAAGAAGCAACTTGAGAAAGGCCTTGTGACTTGCATACAAGGTGAGAAGAACCTCAACGCCCTTTTGAGCAATCAAAAGCAAGTTGTGGCAAAGGAAGGAATTGGGTTTGCTCCTAAGCCCAAGAAGAAGAAGAATGACAAGACAAAGCAACCACCCCCTCTCCGACAATCCTTTGTGAAAGAAGGAGAGGGCACGTCAACCAAGAAGAAAAGTGGTGGTGTCAAGAAAAACTCCACCACACCATCAAACATGGCCGGCGATTTTAATCCTTCATATGTTTTATGCCGTGCCAGTGATGGCCATGTGTTTGCTAAATTTGTTGGTTCTTCTTATGAGTACATTAAATGGTCCATTTGGGTTCCTAAGACCCTTGTCACTAACCTCAAAGGACCCATTACCAAATGGGTACCTAAATCCAAGCATTGATCTATTGTAGGGGTTTGCTTCCGGTGGGGGATCATGGTTGCTCGATAGCGGAGCCACAAATCATATGACCGGAAGCAAAGACTTGGTGGTGGACGTGCATCTCGGTTCATCTATGGCCACCAACGTCGAATGGGGTGATGCTTCATCTTCTAAGGTATTGGGACTTGGCAAGGTTGTTGTCTCTCATGATCTCACGATCGAGAAAGTCATGCTTGTTGAGTCCCTTGCATACAATTTACTTTCTGTTCGCCAACTTGCACTCATGGGCTTTGCTACATTATTTGATATTGATTCTGTGGCCCTCTTGTGGAGCAAGACTCTTAAAGTAGCCTATGTTGGGCATGTCAAGAATGGTCTTTATGTGGTTAACTTCTCGAAGCAACCCACTAAGGTCGCGACATGCCTAATGGCTAAAGTTGATGTGGGATGGCTTTGGCATCGCCGTTTGGCCCACGTCAATATGAGATCTTTGCAAAGTCTTCTCAAGGGGGACCATGTCCGAGGACTAACAAATGTTAGCTTTGCCAAAGATCGTGCTTGCAGGGCGTGCATTGAAGGAAAATTACATGAGAAGGCTCATCCTCCCACGACTATCATCTATTCAAAGAGACCCCTGGAGCTTCTCCACATGGATCTCTTTGGGCCTCCTACTTTTGATAGTCTTGGGGGTATGAAATATTGCTTGGTGATTGTGGATGATTTCTCAAGATATACCTGGGTATACTTCTTTAAGAAGAAGAGTGAGACCCAACAAACCGCATCAACTTTGCAAATGAAGCTCAACGACAACTTGAAGCAAAGATATTGATGATCAGAAGTGACAACGGCACCGAGTTCAAGAACTACACCTTGGATGAGTTTCTTGGTGATGAGGGGATCAAACATCAATATGCAGCCCCATATACCCCTCAGCAAAACGGTGTTGCGGAGAGAAAGAACCGAACTTTAATAGATGCTGCAAGAACCATGATGGCTGAATTCAACTCTCCATACAACTTTTGGGGCGAAGCCATCAACACCGCTTGCCATGCTTCAAATCGTCTCTATCTCCGCAAAGGATTGAACAAAACTCCGTATGAGATTCTTACCGGTAACAAGCCCAATCTCAAGTACTTCCGGGTGTTCGGGTGTAAGTGTTTCATTCTCAAGAAAGGTGTTCGTTTGTCTAAATTTGAATCTAGAGCTCATGAGGGCATATTTGTTGGTTATGCTACAAACTCTCATGCTTACCGTGTCCTCAACAAGTCCACTGGACTCATAGAGGAGACGAGTCATGTAGAGTTTGATGAAAATAACGGCTCCCAAGTGGAGCAAAGTGGTACTTGTGATACAGGTGATGAAATTCCTCCTCAAGCCATAAGAAGAATGGGTGTTGGATATATCCTACCCGTTGAGGAACCCCTTGTGGCCGAAGGAGAAGGACAATGTTCCACTCAAGTGGAACCATCACCAACCCAAGACCCACACGCTTCCGAAGAACAAAGTGAAGGCCCTCAGCCAGTTGAACAAGGCCAAGTGCAAGATCAATCTCAAGTTGGTGAAGAACCACCAATTGATGCACAAGGCCAAGTTCAGTCCCCCGAGCAAGATCAAGGTCAAGAGGAAGCTCAAGATCAAGATCTTGCTCATGATGACGCTCAAGATGATCAACTCAACGCTCCTCAGTTATCAATTGAAGAGCAATTAGAGCGTCGTGCTGCAAAAGTTGCCTCCAGGCTTGCTTCCAACGAGCATCACATAGAGAACATTTTAGGAAGCATCAAAAGGGGGGTAAGCACTCGTAGACAATTAGCTAACTATTGTGCTCATCAAGCTTTTGTCTCTTTTGTTGAACCTAAGAAGGTTTATGAGGCGCTCGAAGACCCCGACTGGCTCAATGCGATGCATGAAGAACTCAATAACTTCGAGTGCAACAAAGTGTGGCGTCTTGTGCCAAGACCAAAGGAGAACCATAATGTCATTGGAACCAAATGGATTTTTAAGAACAAGCAAGATGCCCATGGCATTGTCATCCGCAACAAGGCACGTCTGGTGGCTCAAGGCTACTCCCAAGTCGAGGGTATCGACTACGGTGAAACCTTTGCCCCCGTTGCTCGTCTTGAATCCATTCGTTTGTTGCTTGCCTATGCTTCCCATCATAACTTTAAATTGCAACAAATGGATGTGAAAAGTGCATTTCTTAATGGTCCCATTAATGAGTTGGTGTATGTTAAACAACCCCCAGGGTTCGAGGATCCTAAGTTCCCCAATCATGTGTATCAACTTGATAAGGCACTCTATGGCCTTAAACAAGCCCCACGAGCGTGGTATGAGCACCTTACCGAGTTGTTACAAGATCGTGGGTTTGAAATTGGGAAAATCGACCCCACTCTTTTTACCAAGAAGGTCAAAGGGGAGTTGTTTGTATGCCAACTATATGTTGACGATATTATCTTTGGTTCTCCTAACAAAGCTTTCAATGATGAGTTCGCCGCACTCATGACCACACATTTTGAGATGTCCATGATGGGAGAGTTGAAATACTTCCTTGGATTTGAGATCAAACAACGAAGAGAAGGCATCTTCATCAAACAATCCAAGTATACTCAAGACATGCTCAAGAGGTTCAATCTTAGTGATGTCAAGCCGGCTACTACTCCGATGCCAACCAAATGCCAACTTGACATTGATCCCAATGGTAAAGCGGTGGATCAAAAGGTATATCGCTCTATGATCGGATCCTTGCTTTACCTTTGTGCATCTAGACCGGATATTATGTTGAGTGTGGGAATTTGTGCACGGTTTCAAGCCTCACCTAAGGAAAGTCACTTTGTGGCTGTCAAGCGAATCTTTCGATATTTGGCTCATACCCCAAACTTTGGCTTATGGTACCCAAGAGGAGCAAATTTCAACCTTGTTGGTTTCTCTGATTCTGACTGGGTGGGAGACAAAGTGGATAGGAAGTCCACCTCGGGAGGGTGCCAATTTCTTGGTTGCTCTCTTGTTAGTTGGTCTTCCAAAAAGCAAAGTTGTGTATCTCTCTCGTCCACCGAAGCAGAATATGTGGCCGCTGGCAGTTGCTGTGCTCAACTCTTATGGATGAGGCAAACTTTAAAGTATTACGGTGTCACTTGTGACAAAGTGCCTCTTTGGTGTGACAATGAAAGTGCCATCAAGATTTCTCTCAACCCGGTGCTACACTTCAAGACGAAGCATATTGAGATTCGGTATCACTTCATCCGAGATCACATAAGGCAAGGAGAAATCGAGCTTCACTACGTCAACACTCATGATAACCTTGCAGATATCTTCACGAAGCCTCTGGATGAAGCAAGATTTCGCGAGTTAAGGCATGAGCTAAATATCATTGATTTGAGCAATGTGGTTTGAATCTGTGCACACACTTCTCACACTCGACATAGCTATCTTGTCTAGATGTAGGCATGGACTTAGGGGGAGTACTGTTCTCTCAATGAACTATTCCTCCCCCCATTATGCATAAACTAACCAAAGCTTCTTCATTTGCCATACATAGTTGGCTTAAATGCTTCAAGTCGAGTTTTGATCATGGGCCCAAGGATAATTCTTCGCGGTGCCATATCTATAAAACTCAAACATAGGTGGCCTCGGCCACCGCCCTCTTATGAGGAATTTGTGTTACTTATTTTGCTTGTGCTTTTTACTCTCTCTAGTGCTTAAAGCCTCTTGCCTTTTCGTGCATTTTCTTGGGGGAGTGGTACTACCGTGATTGGTTACGGTACTACCGCGGAGGACATACGGTACTACCGCACCTCCAGCACGGCAGTAATTTTTTTACTGCCGCTGGTAGGGCAGTACTACCGCCCGGCGAGCGGTACTACCGTGCAAGCGGTACTACCGCGATGACCGCGGTACTACCGCACATATCCGAACGTGTGGGGGTTTTAAGCAGGAAGGGGGAGTTCCATCTCCCCCATACCCATTCACTCCTAACCCCCACGCCGTCCATGTCTCTCTCTCTCTCAAGAACGCCGCCGGAGGACCTCGCCGGATCTCCTCCCTCGGCCACTCTCCTCGCATTCCAACCGGTGGAATCGATCCCCACCACGTCCTCTTGCCATGGATGCAGGTTTCTCCCCTTTTTCCCTTCTTCTTATTGACTTGCCTGAGTTTTTAGGGTTAGGGGAGATGCTTAGTGTTCTTGTGTTCTTCGTGATCTTATCCATGGATGCTTAGGATGTGGGAGAGTGTTTGCGCACTAGAAATATGATTAGATTTGTTGCTACGAAGTTACTATGATCAGCCGTAGTACCGTGTGTCGATCTATTTGGCCGTCTCTAGATCTGCTCTTCTCAGATCTGTTTCGTGCGGTACTACCGCTGGAGAACCGCGGTACTACCGCACGATGTAATCCAGATCTGATCTGACCTGAGCGGTACTACCGCTGTCCTCAGCGGTACTACCGCTCGGGCGAAAGTAAAAATTTAGTACTGCTTGCCGAGCGGTATTACCGCGACCCAATGCGGTACTACCGCTCCGCATGCAGCACTAAGTTTTTAGTTCCGCCCCTCTGACCGAAGTAAAACATTACTACCGCAATGTATGCGGTACTACCGCATCCGTATGCGGTACTACTGCTTATGTTGCGGTACTAATCTTTTAGTTCCGTCTCTTCTGGCGGAAGTAAAATATTACTACCGCAGTGTACGCGGTACTACCGCATCCACATGTGGTACTACCGCTTACATTGCGGTACTAATTTTTTAGTTTCGCCTCTTCTGGCGGAAGTAAAATATTACTACCGCAGCGTATACGGTACTACCGCATCTGTCATGCGGTACTACCGCTTACCCTACGGTACTAATTTTTTACTTCCGCAAAGGGTCAGCAGTACTACCGCTTGTATCATATTTTCTTCGTAGCATGATCTCCTTCCTATTTCTCCTGGTTTCTTGTGTTTTTCGAGGCTTTGGCATTGATTCTTCTTGTGTTTGTGTTGGTGTGGTCTTGTGTTTGTGTTTTTAGGTGGTGGCTCCGGTTTTGAGGGTCGTCGTACCAACCCTGTCCGCGACACCGGATCCAAGCGCCTGCGTACCCCAAGTGATGTGCCAGAGGGCTCCAATCCCCAGCGCCGGTACAAGACCTCAGCCAACAAACGTAAGGAATCATCAATGTCTATGGAGGAGATGCCTGCTGCTGAGTTCATGGCCCGAAGAAAGATCAACCCATATGGAGAACCCCGTGAGCACTTTCCTGGAGATGATATCTTCTGGACCAAGCAGCAGTTTCGCATCTACCATGAGGTGCTCAAGACCAAGGCAAATCTTTATGTGGATGCTCATTGGGTGGATGTAGATCACATGAGGAAGGACAAGAACCGGACATACTTTGCAGAGGCTCTTGATTTGATAGAGCAGTTGGGCCTGGAGCACATCATGACCTTCCAGAATGACTTTGATCCAGAAATTATTGCTCAGTTTTATGCCTCTGTCAATTTCCAAACCAAGGAGGACTGCCCCATGACTTGGATGACCAATGGTCACAAGATGACCTCTACTTGGAAGGAGTTCATGGATCTTCTTCAGCTTCCTGATGAGGGTCTCCATAACCCAATTGGTTTTCGGCCTCACGCCAATCCTGAGTCTGCAAACAAAGACAGGTTGCTTCCATTTTATGAGGAAAAGACTCTTGCTAGTGGCAAACAGACTTGGGTGTTGAACCCCTTCTTGGACATCATGTATCGGATTTTTCGCAACACTTTGTTCCCTCGTGATGGCGACAAGGACAAGGTCCATGCCTACCTGGTTGATATGCTTCTGATGTGTCAAGAGGCTCGCTCATCCCAGACTGCTCCACTTGACATCTCCCACATCATGTGGAATGAGCTCCGTTTTGCCATCTACTCTCGCAAGGTACCCATCTATGGTCCTTACTTGTTTTTGCTGATCTCCAAGACTTGGGAGAAGTTGTATCCTGAGGAGGAGTTCGAGGCTGACTGCTTCCGTCATGATCCCATCCGTCTTCGCGTCAAGACTCGATGGGCCAACACCACCACTCGTGCTCAGGCTGCTGCTGCCCAGATGGGCACTGAGGAGGAGCCTGTGGATGAGACTGCTGATGTGCGCTCTGGCAGATTTGCCCCTTCTTCTTCCTCTGCTGTGGAGAAGCCTTCTTGGGCTAAAAAGCTTCAGCAGAAGATGAAGGCCCTCTTCTGCATGCAGGCTAAGGGGCAATACCGGGCTCATGTGACTGACAAGAAGACCCGCCAGCGTGACAAAAAGATTCTGGCACTATATGGAGAGGAAGTTTCCAATGGATCAGAGGATAAAATCACACCTGAGGCTACCTGGATGGCTCGCCAGGGGTACAAATGGTCAGAGTCTGATGAGGAGTATCAGGAGAAGCAGCAGGGGTCTGATGATGACTATCAGGAGGAGCAACAGGGGTTTGATGATGAGTATGACGACTGAGCTTCTCCCGGGCTGCCACCCGTCTTCGTGTCCTCTTTCCCCTTTGTGGTGTCTCGATGACAAAGGGGGAGAGTGATTTGCGTCTTTTGTGCCTGTGTGCTCGTGTGTTTCTTTGAACTCTGGTTTAACTCTGGTTTATTTGCGTGTTTGTGTCATGTGCGTGAGACTTTCATATGGTGTAAGACATATGCCCCGTTATCGTTGAACTTATCATTATGTCGTTAATGTTTATCCAGAGTAGTTAGTTTTTATATAGAGTATCTCGTGTAGATTATAGGGGAGCACTACCTTGTATGTGTGCTGTGCAGTCCAAAGCACAATCTTGTGAAGGCACACATTCAGGGGGAGCTCACCTATACTCTAGGACTTGCATTGCTTACTCTATTATTTCTTCCCTGTGCAAATCAAGTATTGTCATCAATACACCAAAAAGGGGGAGATTGTAAGGGCATATTTCTCCCTAAGTAGTTTTGGTGATTGATGACAATGCATTTGTGGACTGATCGTGTGCTCTAAGCTCATACAGGTATATCTCCTTTAGGCACAAGACGATTATTTGCCCCTCAGATTCTATGGAAGACGGTGTTTTCTTTTTGCTCCCTGTCGGTGGCTTTGAGTAATAGGAAAGCCGTACTATTAAGAGGGGGTCCGCGTCGGAAAGGTTTGGGTAGAATCAACACGTACACATCCTACTCCCGCACCACCTTTCCTTGCTTCTCTGGAGGTCCAACCGGCCATTTCTCGTATATGCAAAACTGTGACTTCTTAACTAATCATCTGCCTAGCAAGCGGTAGTACCGCTTAACCAAGCGGTAGTACCGCACAGTTACACGGTAGTACCGCCTGCCGACACGGTAGTACCGCTCCAACGGTAGTACCGCGTCCCCAGAGCGGTAGTACCGTGTATCTGGCCCAGGCGCTGAGTCTAAGTAAAGAAGTGGATGCGGAAGTAATTTTTTACTTCCGTATACAATGCGGTAGTACCGCTTAGCTTAAGCGGTAGTACCGTGTCGCATTTTGCTTCTACCGTTTTCCCTGCGGATGTAGCCACGGATGTAATTTATTTCATCCGTGGTTGTCAATCATGTCGCCTCTTTTGCCTAAGCGGTAGTACCGCTCCCAAAGCGGTAGTACCGCTCAGCCAGCGGTAGTACCGCAACTCATGCGCGGTACTACCGCTCTCTGCGGGCTGAAAACTTCAATAACGGTTGGATTTGTCCCCCCACTATATATAGGGGGTCTTCTTCTCCAAGAAGACTTACCTCTTCCCCCACTACTCCATTGTTGCTCCAAAAGCTCCATTTCCGCCCGATCTCTCTCCCTAGCCAATCAAACTTGTTGATTTGCTCGGGATTGCTTGAGGAGGCATCGATCTACACTTCCACCAAGAGATATTTGATTCTCCCCACCTATCCCTTGCGGATCTTGTTACTCTTGGGTGTTTGAGCACCCTAGACGGTTGAGGTCACCTCGAAGCCATATTCCATTGTGGTGAAGCTTCGTGGTTTGTTGGGAGCCTCCAAGTTGTGGAGATAGCCCCAACCTTGTTTGTAAAGGTTCGGTTGCCGCCTTCAAGGGCACCACTAGTGGAATCACGGCACCTTGCATCGTGTGAGGGCGTGAGGAGAATACGGTGGCCCTAGTGGCTTCTTGGGGAGCATTGTGCCTCCACACCGCTCCAACGGAGACGTACTTCCCCTCAAAGGGAAGGAACTTCGGAAACACATCCTCGTCTCCTCCGGTTCCACTTGTGGTTATTTCTTACCTTTACTTTTGCATGCTTTACTTGTTCAACTCCTATAGCATGCATGTGTAGTTGTTGTCCTCCTTTATCTTAGTTGTCATCCTAGTAGAATATCTAGACAACTTATTTTGTCGCTTAATTTAAAGTGGTTAAGAAAAGCTAAAAATTGTTAGTTGCCTATTCACCCCCCCCTCTAGTCAACCATATCGATCCTTTCAAACGTCATGAAAACTAGCTTGATGATAATTCCCATGTGTCCTCGGGAGCGCTTTCCTTTATATAAGAGTTTGTCCAGGCCTGTCATTTGCTACAAAAAGGATTGGGCCATCTTACTGCACCTTATTTACTATTACTATTATCTACTTGCTACCAATTATCTTATCACAAAACTATCTGTTACCGATAATTTCAGTGCTTGCAAAAAATACCTTACTGAAAACTGTCTATCATTTCCTTCTGCTCCTCGTTGGGTTCGACACCCTTACTTATCGAAAGGACTACGATAGATCCCCTACACTTGTGGGTCATCACTCTTCTGCCATCATTTTCCCGCTACCAGGGTCAATGCTCATTGAAGGCTAGCGATGACACACCGGCCAAGTAAAATATCCCACACAGTTTCTAAAAGCACAAATGTGTGTGATAGGAGGGAGTAGGTCCCATAGGGTGGCCAGTGTGAAACGCCTTAATGGCACGGAGGCAATTCTTATCAGCAAGGGCCGGCTACCCATCTACTAGCCTAGTCGAATAGAACGCAGAAGTTGAGCATGCTCGGGATGGAGTAGTCCAGGGATTGGTGACCGGGTGGGAAGTTGCATATCTCAAGAATCATCTAAATGCCATGACACGATCATTATTGAGATATATTTTATCTATATAGTGACCTATCATGGCAATTATATAAACCTTGGGACCCTTGTTTTACTAATTTGTATACTATGTTTCTATGGGTTATTTTTTGCCATAAAAAAATTAAAGAATGATTGACTTGACCTGTCATGGCGATTATATAAACCTACTATGTTTTTATGGGTTATTTTTTCCTCTAGAAAAATAAAGAATGATTGACTTGACCTGTCATGTCGATTATATAAACCTTTTTCAGGTTGCATGTAGGGTATAGGGGTAGGGTGTTCTTCTAGAGCATGTCTCCCTTGTGCGGCTTACAGACATGGCACATATATGTGCACTCCTCGAGGTATATATACTATCCTTTACCGACAATTAGGGGGCCCCACACAATCTATCCCTTTGACTCAACAACGAGAAGGGTTTGACCATGATGGTTTCCTGTCGATACTGGTAAGGTACACGTGCATTGCACGCATGAGATTTGGTAACCAAATTATGAATAAATACCACACTGTAGCATGTAAGCTTTGAGTCATATATTCATGATGTAGATGTTAGTTTAATTCTTATAGTTCATCTCATCCAAAATCAATTAGTTTTATAAATAAATCTATATTAAGATTCATGGAATTGTGCATTGTAAAGCATAAAGTAAAAACAAAAAGTGACAATTCATTTAGAATTTTTTTTTGGCAATTAAGATATGGAAGATTCTAGAGAACAAATGAGAAGTGCTTGTGTTTTGAGGTTTGTGCATTATGTTTAAGTTCAACCATGGAGTCTTCTAGATTGTACATGTGGCAGAATCTGGTGGAATGTAGATGATATCCAACGACCAATAGTGCTCGGATTTGCCATCTTTGTACCGTCGGATTGGCTTCATCCAACGACCAACTTTCAAAGTTATTCGCACACTATATAGGTGTGTGTATATATATATATATAGATGTGTCCCCTGCTAGACCAAATAAAGTTTGAGCGCATGCGTGGGACGACC
>LR738715.1:282034806-282053320 GCA_902687465.1 Secale cereale
CCCCCCCCCCCGGCCGTCGCCTCGAAGTTAGGAAACTGACATCGTATGTATTGAACTAGGCTTGGAGTCGGGTACGGTGTTCGGTTTGTAATGTAGTTGGTGGCCCATCAAAGTTGTGCATTTGGGATTTAAACACATCACACACCACCATACCCATACATATTTTCGGGTCGCATGCAGTGTATACAGGGTCTTTTGATCGACCACGTCTCCCTTGTGAGGTTTTTGTGATGACACGCATATCTGTGGGCTCCCCGGGTGTATATATCATCCCATTGACCGATAATGAGGGGTATGTGTTGGCCATGAATGGATTCCTCCTAGTTCGTGTTAGGGCCGGTCACCGTCACATGCTGCACAACCAAAGCTCGAGCTCATATGTTGTCAGGATTCCATCCCACATGCTTGGATTGCTGGGTTCGACCTACATCAAACCCTACGTATCTCGTCCTTCATGGTTGTTGTCTATATAGAGAGGTAGGCA
Source organism: Secale cereale (assembly GCA_902687465.1). Taxonomy (NCBI): domain Eukaryota; kingdom Viridiplantae; phylum Streptophyta; class Magnoliopsida; order Poales; family Poaceae; genus Secale; species Secale cereale. The sequence goes on from LR738715.1 coordinate 282,035,291, forward strand.
CCACATCTAAATTGTACTTTATTCTATATTAAAAACACACACCTCCCCTTCCCAATGTACATCATTTTGTGCCGCATGCAAGAGGTGCTGGTTTTGTGGTCCCTCTCGTGCGATTTTTATGATGGTTCAATCTATTGACCCAAGCGGTTTATCGACAACAACAACCATCGTTTGACCAAACGATTGATTCATTGGTCTGTCTTATGGTAGGTCATGACAACATGCATGTATGACCAAAGTATCGATCATTACGTGCATCCGGCCTGCTGACACGAAGTGGGAGGTGGTAGGCCAAGCATCCTAGCTAGGTACGACATTATGTCATTATATATATCCAAGGGTGCTTTCGGGTTTGCGAGGCAGGTGCCACTAAAGTTATGCATTGTGTATTTAAAGTTTTAAACATCCCCAATATTCCTACATATATTTGGCCACTTCCAGGTGGTTCTTGACTTATGGCCCCTCTCATCGATCTTCGACGATGCGCCCAACTATGGGCCCGCGCGGTCAAAATTGTGCCTTGGAATTTTGAACATCACAGACCACCCTTTTCACTGATATATATTTGGGCCACATGCTAGTGTGGATGTCTTCTGACCAAAGACTCTGATGACGCTCAACGGACACGGGTATAATATCTTAACCATGTGCGATACAAGTGCGCTGTGAATCACCACGCGTGCGCAAGCGCGAGCAAAGGTGGAGGTACTGGCTCAACCGTGTGCGATGCAAGTGCGCTGTAAAATCACCACCACCGCGCAAGCGCGAGCGAAGGATGGAGGTACTCGCTTAACCGTGTGCGATGCAAGAGCGTTGTAAAACCACCACATGTGCAAGCTAAAGGCGGGTAAGTTTATTTGGAAATTAGGATGAACCGTGTGCGATAGACCAACTAGCTAGAAATATAAAACAAACTACCCGCCTTGAGTGCTGCAAAAATCGGCAGTTCCGCGCCACTTTTCCTTATTATCATACACTCATATTGTTATTGGACCGTGCGCGATCTCGGGCACTCCCGCCCCGCATGAATTCCTTTACCCAAATTTTAGTAGTCGTCGTACTTCAACCGTCGCCCACACTCCTCCAGCACCCAACCTTATAGTAAAATTGCAGTAGCTAAGGCATTTGAACCGTCGCCCTCCGTCGTCCACCACCATCTCCACCCACCATTACTAAAATTTTCAGTAGCCGTGGCGTATCCTCAAACACCAACCCCCCCTCCACAATCCCCGCCCCCTCCCCCTCCACAGTCCCCACATGCCCCCCTCAAACCCTAGCTCACAGCCATCGCCGGCGCCGCCGCCAACCCCTGCTAGTCTGCCCGTTCCTCCTAGATTAGATAATAAAGTTCACGTTAGCCAGCGATTCCCATACCATCACCCCACTCCCCTGAGTTTTTAGATGAGGCTTGCGGTGTCCCTCCCTGCCAGATCCACATCCTCTGCTCTATAATGTCGCAGCCTAAGCTCGACCATGTGTCCCAGGGAGCCCGACAAGCGTTCAGCCAAGAAGAGGTTTATCTTGGCCTCTAAGGTGGACGTTGGCGAGGTGGCCGTCGTTTGCCCCGACCTGTCAATCCCGGAGAAACACGTCGCCGCGGAAGCCGGCGAAGACGTTGACTAAGTTGCCATGCCGAGGGCTTCATGTCAGTGGGCTAGCGTATTACTGTATCTCGGGAAAGTTGGCTACGACATCAAGCTTGTCCACACCGACGGCTTCACACGAGCCATGTCACAGGTTAAGTGGTCCATCCCCAACCCCTCTGGTTCAACCGCCGTCGATCTCTTCAACGTCCCTACCGCCGATCTCCTCCGCCAAGCGGTCAAGGACTTGCGAGCTTTATACGCCATCGAGCCCATTTTGTCATTTCTGAAGGACACATTCTACTGCGGTGGCTTGGGATCCTCAATTGCCAAGTCAGATCTCATTGACCACAACCACGACCACGAGGAGGGCACCCACGAAGGTTCTTCCAAGGTGAAACAACCCATCTGTGACATCAGAGAGCGCACCATGGGCCTGTGCTCTTCCAACTGGAAGGATACCGTCCATGAAATTTGAGGCAACATTCTATTAGCAAATCTTACCTTTTCTAGCTTGCCAACCCGTACCCTTTGTTGTAGTAGCATTTGTCATGCGGTGCTTTAATTGTGCCAAGTTTAATTATTTCAGTTATGCAAAAATGTATTGTTCAATAGGGCTATGTGATGTTTAAGTATGAATTGTCCACTTCAGTTTCACGAATGGCTATATTTGGTTGTTTATAGTGAGTAGATGCCTTGTTTATATGTATTTGGTTGTTAGGTTTGTTGGAGTGAGCATTTTTTCAGTTATCAAGCAGATGCCTTGTTTATATGTATTTGGTTGTAGTGAGCATTTGTCCAGTTATCAAGCAGATGCCTTGTTTATCGGTATTTGGTGTTTAGGTTGCTTTTTTTAGCATTTGTCCAGTTATCAAGCAGATGCCTTGTTTATCTGTATTTGGTTGTTAGGTTGTTTTTTTAGCATTTGTCCAGTTATCAAGTAGATTCCTTGTTTATCTTTATCTGCTTGTTAGGTTGGTTGCAGTGAGTATTTGTCTAGTTTTCAAGCATATGCCCTATTTATCTGTATTTTTTTGTTAGGTTGGTTGCAGTGAGACTCTGTCGAGTTTTCAATGGCTATATTTGGTTGTTATACTGGTCATTTATGCCTTATTTATTTCAGTCATTCACAATGTGTTGTTCATTATGTGCAAGTCGGAACTGTGCCGCTCGACTACATCAATACGAGTTTGAACGGCTATATTTGGTTCCAGTTATTCCTTGTGTAGTTAACACATGCCCTTTATTTCAGTTTTACACATTTATCCAGTGTGATGTTTAAGCATTACCTACGTTCTATTCATTTTCAACAGTACCAGTTTGAATTGCAATATTTGATGGTTGCTAAGCCTGCTGTCGGTAACATTGTCTTCCATTTTATATCTGCTTTAACGGCATGCTGAAACCAACACATTCAAGATATCATTTGGAGATGATGTTGTTTACCTTTTCTATATTTTTTTGATGTTAAGGTTGTTGTACTTATCATGCCTTTCCACTACTTATGCAGGACAACAACAGGAGTGGCCACCATTTTCCGCCGAGGTTAGCTTCATCCCTCGGCTTGTACTCCCCCCGTTGTTCCATAATGTAGTGCATATAGATCCAGGCCTGGACACTTGTTAGCTTCTAATATTGACTTGTTGCTTGTAGGTACATATGCCCTTGGCAAGGATCCACGCATCGACCCTTTTTGCATATGGGGCAATGAGATATTCATGAATAAGAATGAAGTGAGGAAACTAATAAGGATTATTAGCAAAAAGATACGAATGGTGGCAAGCAAATTATTTGTTTATGCTCTATCCAACACAACAGTGAGCTGTAGGATGGTAACTACAAACTCTGCAGCCTTCTCTTTTTACTGCCCATAATGAGTTGTTAGACAACAATGTCTGAATCATTTTCGTTCCCAATGGTTCCCGAAGCAGTTCACTCAAGATTACCTCGCAAAGTTCATGATTGGTGGACACGCAATGAAGGTTAAAGTATTTCATCTAGGCTACAATGAGCATCGAGAAGTCGTAATGAAGATAGTGAAGGATGGACGGGCAGCCATGAGAAGGGGTTGGCCTAGAGTCATGTCCGCATTACGCATGGAGCAGGGCACAATATGGGGATTCCGCTTCACCTTCTCCAGCAACCAGAATCTCTTTTGCCTCTCTCTTTACAGTCTTTAGTACAACTGTGGTTCATCATTCTTTACTTGGTGCTTCTATAGTTCTTCGGTATATGTACCTGCGCATCGAATTATGCATTCGTGGTTGAACCTATATTTGTAATAAACATGGTTGGATATGAAATAAGTGGTTGACTACTTTCAAATTCAAAACATGTGATTTTTAAATTAGGGATTACACTGCACACTGTTTGTGAAAGCGAAATGTCTGCGATAGACGTGGATATCATAAACATTTCTAGGATTCACTACGTGTGCGAACAATCTCCGCTGCACACACTACATCCTCTTGAAAACTGTTTGCGTTAGGCCACCTTACACAAACGTTTACCACATAAAAACTATGTGTCATGGACACCTTTGCCACATAGTTTCTTCTACACACCGTGTGTGATGCATTCAATAATGCAAACGATAAAATTGTTAATATCGTGTGTAATGTCAACACTATCACAAACGATTTAATGGGAAAAATTGTGTGTGATGTACCTGTGAACGGAAGCGTTTTCCTTGGAGCGGCTGTATGAGATGTACATACAAACGGAAACGTTTAGCGGGGACTGCGTGTGGGATGTACTTGCGATCGGAAACAATTCCGCCCGTATAATTGTATTTTTTAGCTCTAATGTACGTATTTCCATATATGAGCGCTCGCTGGTTGCACACAACCTCATTTTGCCGAGCGTGTGCCAGGAGGGCATATCCTCGACGGTTTCTGGGTCGTGTGTGAAGGACCCCCTATCACCGTCACTCACTAGGCGACGGTTCCAAATGTCGTCACGGAAAGGGGTTTAAAACCGTTTTTATAGCACCGACGTGTACTAGTGATTATATAGGCATCACATCCAACATTAGTAGACCGACTCCTGCCTGCATCTACTACTATTCCTCCACACATCGACCGCTATCCAGCATGCATCTAGTGTATTAAGTTCATGGAAAAACGGAGTAATGCAATAAGAACGATGACATGATGTGGACAAGATCTATTTATGTAGAAATAGACCCCATCATTTTATCCTTAGTAGCAACAATACATACGTGTCGGTTCCCCTTCTGTCACTGGGATCAAGCACCGTAAGATCGAACCCACTACAAAGCACCTCTTCCCATTGCAAGATAAATAGGTCAAGTTGGCCGAACAAAACCCAATATCGAAGAAGAAATACGAGGCTACAAGCAATCATGCATATAAGAGATCAAAGATGACTCAAATAACTTTCATGGATAAAAAGATAGATCTCATCATAAACTCAAAGTTCATCGGATCCCAACAAACACACCGCAAAAGAGTTACATCATATGGATCTCCAAGAGACGACCATTGTATTGATAATCAAAAGAGAGAGAGGAAGCCATCTAGCTACTAACTACGGACCCGTAGGTCTACAAAGAACTACTCACACATCATCGGAGAGGCACCAATGGAAGTGGTGAACCCCTGCATGATGGTGTATAGATTGGATCTAGTGGTTCGGGACTCTGCGGTGGCTGGAATTGATTTTCGTCGACTCCCCTAGGGTTTCTGGAATATTGGGGTATTTATAGAGCAAAGAGGCGGTCCGAGGGGCACCCGAGGTGGGCACAACCCACCAGGGCGTGCTTGGGCCTCCTGGCGCGCCCTGGTGGGTTGTGCTCCCCTCGGAGCACCCCCCAGGTGCTTCTCCAGCCCACTGGATGCCTTTTGGTCCAAAAAAATCCGCAAAAAGTTTCGCTGTGTTTGGACTCCGTTTGGTATTGATTTTCTGCGATGTAAAAAACATGCAGAAAACAGCAACTGGCACTTGGCACTATGTCAATAGGTTAGTACGAAAAAATGATATAAAATGACTATAAAATGATTGTAAAACATCCAAGAATGATAATATAACAACATGGAACAATAAAAAATTATAGATACGTTGGAGACATATCACTTTCGTACGACTCAATTCCACCGAAAAGAAACGTAGAGAACCGCCGTCTTCGATAGGCTCCGAGGGGCACGAATCGTCTTGTGCCTAGACATGAGATATCTAAAATGCTCAACGCACACGATTAGTCCGCAATAGTGCTGTCATCAATCACCAAAACCACATAGGGGGAAATATTCCCTTACAATCTCCCCCTTTTTGGTGGATTGATGACAATACGGGATTTGCATAAGTAGGAAAAAGAATGAGCAAAAGCAAACCCCACAATCTATAAAATATAGACAGGCTCCCCCTAGATGTGTGTGTTCTATGTGTATGCTTTGGACTGCACAACACACACACTAGGATCAGCGCTCCCCCTATATTTTATAAATGAGGCACTCCTTGCAACAATATAATGAGCACTAAGCATGGAAGCAAGGTATTGTTAGTGAGAAAGAAGTAAGAGGGCACAAGATAATATGATCTCACATACTACTAAACATACAAGACAAAAAAGGATAAGCTTGAGGGCATATGTCTCACACCATATGATAGAGTCTCCTGGTCTCACACGCACATAAACACAAACCAAAGCAACAAAGGTTCAATGAAACAAAAGAAATGAAAGCAAAGAAACACAAACGCAAATCCTACACTCTCTCCCCCTTTGGCATCGAGACACCAAAAAGGCAGAGAGGACACCTAAGACACAGGTGGTGGTAGAACTCCGGTGCATCACCAGTCGTGTTCCTACTCCTCATACTCCTCAGCAGCACGAGATGCAGAAGGAACTGCAGTATCCTCCTTAGACCCAGTCCACCTACAGTGTTGTCTCGTTCGTGACTCCTCATCTGTGATCCTCTCCTCAGAGCCACTCACAACCTCAAGACCAACCTACCTCATAATAGCCTTGTCGCGACAACGAGCCATCTTGGCATTCACATGGGCCTTGTACTGTCCCTTAGCCTGCATGCAGAACAAAGCCTTCATCTTGGCCTTGAGCTTCTTAGCCCATGATGGCTCAGCGGAGGGAGGGGCATACCCCTCAGAATTGTCCTCCGCCTCCTCCTCCTCAAACGTATCCTCATCCTCATCAACATCCATACGGGCAGCTTCTACCTCAGCATGGGTGGTGGTGTTAGCCTACTTGTTCTTCTGGCAAAGCTTGATGGGCTCATGGCGGATCCAGTTAGGAGCATCAAAGTCCTCCTGCAGAAAGAGCTTCTCCCAAGTCGCCGAGATCAAGAGGTGCAAATAAGGGCCATAGATGGGCACCTTATGAGGGAACACCGCAAACTGAAGCTCACACCACATGATCTGAGAAACATCAAGTGGATCAGGTTGTTGAAGACGAGCTTCCTCACAGATAAGCATCATGTCCACTAGATAAGAGTGCATCTTGTCCTTGTCGCCTATGCATGGGAAAAGAGTGTTGCGGAAGATCCAGTGCATGATGTCAAGAAACTGGTTCAGCACAAAAGTCTTCTTGCCATTGGGTAAAGACTTCTCAACAAGATAGGGTTGGAGCTTGTTCTTGTTAGCAGACTCGGAGTTGGCATGCGGGCGGACACCAGCGGGCACATCCAGCCCCTCATCACGAACATGCAGCAAATCCATGAAATCCTTCCACTCAACAGACATCCCCTTGCCATTCGCCATCCATGTTCATGGTCCGCTTCTCATCCGTGTGGAAATGAACGGAAGCAAATAATTGAGCCACAATGTCCGGGTCAAAGTCAAGGTGGAATGTGAGGATATCCTCAATGCCAAATTGCTCCATCGTATCTAGGGGCTCACCAAAATATGACAGGTTCTTCTTCAGGTGCTCCATGTCAATCCACTGAACAGGTACATAGATATTCTGCTTGGCCTTGATGACATCTAGATAGATAAGAAGTTGTTGCTTGGTCCAAAATAAGTCATTTCCCCTGCTGATTTCTCTAGGCTTGACATAGGGGTTAAGCTTCCTCCGAATCAGAAACTCTACTTGAGGCATCTCATCCAAGCTGACAACTGGCTCCTTGATCTTGGAAGTTGAGGTCTTGACGTTGCGTTGAGGGGCATTGGACCCCTCCGGAACATCTGGGTTGCGAAGACGCTTGGACCCCGTATTGCGGGCGGGATTCAAGCACCAAGCATCGGAACCGGAGCCACCACCTATGACACAAAATGCAAAAAAACGAGAAGAACACGAAATATTAATGCAAAGAACAAGGCAAAGAACAAAACAAAGTAGAAATGAGATTGGGTGTGACAAAACAATGTAATTGTGAGTCAAACGGTAGTACTGTGATGAGATGCGAAAGTAAAAAAGTTCTTCTGCTCTGACCGCGGAAGTACCGCGCCGGGTCGGCACGGTAGTACCGCGCTCACGACGAAAGTAATTTCTTACTTCTGTGCCCCGACCGGTAGTACCGTGTGTGGCCCGCAACGGGCAGTAGTACCGCTCCTACGCAGCGGTAGTACCGCACGGGGCAGATCTGGCAACATCTCATCTAAGAACATCTATGAGGATGGATCAGTACTACCGCTGATCAAAACGATGTTGTTGCATCACACCAAATGGCATATCTACTGCACTACCACTCTCCAACAATCTCCTCTTGCAAAGATTTAGCCAAAAATCACTAGACCTACACATGCATCTCCCAAAACCTAGAAGCACAAGAATGAAACAAAGGGAGAGGGACAAGGGGAGATCCCAGGGTCCATGGCAAGAGGGCGCGGTGGGGAAGGATTTCACCGGACGAAATGAGAGGAGAGTGGCCGGAGACGGAGATCCGGCGAGGTCCTCCGACGCCGTTCTTGGGCAGGAGAGAGAGACGCGGTGGGGAAAAGAGATGAATGGGTATGGGGAGTTGGAACTCCCCCTGCCCGCTCTTAACCCCCACGCAGCCTCGACAGTGTGGCAGTACCACGGTTCATCGCGGTAGTACCGCCCGGCAGAAGTACAACATGCTGGGCGGTAGTACCGCTCTTCCAGTGGCAGTAAAAAAATTACTGCCATGATGGAAGCGGTAGTACCGTGCTTTGGGTGCTGCTGATAAAGCGCAAAAGCAACCCACCTCCAGCGGTAGTATCGTGGCTAGCCATGGTAGTACCGCAAGTCGAAGAAAGTGCACATTTTGTTTAAACAGAAAAACACGGCCTTTGCAATACACACTATTGATACGTCTCCAATGTATCTATAATTTTTTTATTGTTCCATGCTATTATTTATGATGTTTTGGATGTTTAATGGGCTTTGTCATACACTTTTATATTATTTTTGGGACTAACCTACTAACCCAAAGGCCCAGTCCAGATTGCTGTTTTTTGCCTTTTTCAGGGTTTTACAGAATAGGGATATCAAACGGAGTCCAAACGGAATGAAACCTTCAGGAGAGATATTTTTGGACAAAATCACGCACGGGAGACTTGAGAACCACGGAGTAGGGCTTACGTGGTGCCCACGAGGGTGGGGGTGCCCCCTCTGCCTCGTGGGTCCCACATATGGCCCCCGGGACCCTCCTTCCTCCTATATATGCCTACGTACCCCGAAACCATCAGTACAACAGAGAAAACCCTAGTTCCACCGCCGTAACCTTCTGTTCCCGTGAGATCCCATCTTGGGGCCTGTTCCGAAGCTCCGCCGGAGGGGGGATCTTCCACGGAGTGCTTCTACATCATCATCATCGCCTCACCATGAGTTGTGAGTAGTTTACCACAGACCTTTGGGTCCATAGCTAGTATCTAGATGGCTTCTTCTCTCTCTTTGGATCTCAATACAAAGTTCTCCTCGGTCTTCGAGGAGACCGATTCGATGTAATCTCTTTTTGCGGTGTGTTTGTCGAGATCTGATGAATTGTGGGTTTATGATCAAGATTATCTTTGAGAAATATTTGGTTCTTCTCTGAACTCTTTATGTATGATTATAATATCCTTGCAAGTCTCTTCGAATTATTGCTTTGGTTCGGCCTACTAGATCTATAGTCCTTGCAATGGGAGAAGTGCTTGGCTTTGGGTTCAATCTTGCGGTGTCCTTTCCCAGTGACAGTAGGGACAGTAAGGCACGTATTGTATTGTTGCCATCGAGGATAAAAAGATGGGGTTTATATCATATTGCTTGAGTTTATCCCTCTACGTCATGTCATCTTGCTTAAGGCGTTACTCTGTTTTTACGAACTCAATACACCAGATGCATGCTGGATAGCAGTCGATGTGTGGAGTAATAGTAGTAGATGCAGAATTGTTTCGGTCTACTTGTCTCGGACGTGATGCATATATATAATGATCATGCCTAGATAGTCTCATAATTATTTGCTTTTCTATCAATTGCTCGACAGTAATTTGTTTACCCACCGTAGAATATCGCTATCATGAGAGAAGCCACTAGAGAACACTATGGCCCCCGGGTCTATTCTCAATATATCAATCTACACCTACTTTACTTTTTCCGCTTTTACTTTCTGTTCTTATAACCAAAAAATACCAAAAATATCAACTATCATCTCTATCAGATCTCACCTTCGTAAGTGACCATAAAGGGATTGACAACCCCTTATCACGTTGGCTGCGAAGTTCTTATTTGCTTGTGCAGGTGCGAGGGACTCGCGCGTGGTCTCCTACTGGATTGATACATTGGTTCTCAAAAACTGAGGGAAATACTTACGCTACTGTGCTGCATCTCCCTTTCCTCTTCGAGGGAATACAATGCAAGCTCGAGAAGTAGCAAGAAGAATTTCTAGCGCCGTTGCCGGGGAGGCTTATGAAAAAGTCATATACCAAGTACCTATCACAAACCCTTATCCTTCGCATTAAATTTATTTGCCTCTCGTTTTCCTCTCCCCCACTTCACCCTTGCCGTTTTATTCGCCATTTTTCCGTTCGCCTTTCTGTTTGCCTCTGTTACTATGTGCCCTCTATTAGCTTGCATCTTCGCTTGCTAAAGTATGGATCCTCGTCCACTTGCTAATCTCTTTAAGAGATCCAATTATGTTGAACCTATTGCTAGTGAGCTGCGTGCACTAGATTATCTTTATGGGGTTTTGCTTGAAATTTATGAGTCTAGAAATTTTGATGAAGTATTGAAAGAAAATTATAAAGTGCTTCACGATAGCTCGTTGAGTAAAAAGCATGATTGCAATGATGTTACTATAAATTCTATTGATGTCAATTGTGCCAATGATATGCAAAACCCTAAGCTTGGGGATGCTTATTTTGCTATGTCCACTACTTGTTGCTATGATCATGATTGGGGTGATGCTTCTTACAATCTTGAAAATGTATTTAAGCCCCATGATATATATGAGATTAATAATGTTTGCAATAATATTGAAAGTGGGTTTGAAGAGGTCATGACTTCAGTTAATGTTAATCCCACTATTTTGGAAGAGTGTCAACTTCGCATGCATGTGGATTGTGTTGACAATATGTTACGTGATAACTATATTGTTGAATTTGCTTATGATCCTACATGCAATTATTATGAGAGAGGAAAATATGGTTGTAGAAATATTCATGTTGCTAAATTACATCTCTTCATGTTGAGATTGATCTTGTTTCTTTCTTCTTCCTTGCATATGCTAGACCTTGCTTGTCTTGCTAATCCGTTTTCCTATAAAATGCCTATGCATACGTAGTATGTTAGACTTAGATGTGTTTTTCACATGTTTTATGATGCTCTCTTTGTGCTTCAATTCTTGTCTTTCATGTGAGCATCATTGAAATATCAATGCCTAGCTAGGGGCGTAAAACGATAGCGCTTGTTGGGAGGCAACCCAATTTTATATTTTTTTGTTTTTTCTTATGTTTAGGAATAAATATTGCATCTAGCTTATGTTTAGATGTGGTTTTGTGTTTTGTTCAGTGTTTGTGCCAAGTAGAACCTTTGGGAAGACTTGTGTGAAGTTTATGTGATCTTGCTGTGAAAAACAGAATCGTTAGCGCTCGCTAGAATGGTCATCAGATTTTACTGGAGCATGCTATTTAGTTGACTCTTTTTGCAGATGATTAATAGAAAAATTCCTCACGTTTACCAATTTAGTTTGAATTTTTTGGAGTTACAGAAGTATGCAAAACCTGCAGATTACTACAGGCTGTTCTGTTTTTGACAGATTTTGTTTTTCGTGTGTTGTTTGCTTATTTCAATGCATCTATCGGTAGTATTGGGAAGTATGAACCATAGAGAAGTTGGAATACAGTAGGTTTAACACCAATATAAACAAAGAATGAATTCATTGCAGTACCTGATACGTCCAAAACGTATCTATAATTTCTGCTTGCTCCATGCTTCTTTTGTGTGATATTGCTATGATATTGATGCACTTCCATTCACTTTTGATCATATTTGGACTAACCTATTAACTCAGCGCACCACAGTGCCAGTTCCTGTTTTCTGCTGTTTTTCTATTTCAGGTTTCCCCCATATTAAAAGTGCTCCAAAAATTCCAGGAAAAATATAGGTAAAATCAGCGTACAGGAAGCTTCACGAAGAACCAAAGATGGGCCAGAGGGGAGCCAGGGGAGGCCCAGGCGGCCACCTGGCGCGGCCCCACCCCTGGCCGCGCCAGGGGGGCGCCTGGGGCCCCTGCTCCGCCTCTGGCTGCCCCCCTTCGCCTATATATCCCTCTCGTCCCGAAACCCTCGAGGACAGAACCCTTTTTCGCGATCTCGCCTCTGTTCCGCCGCCGCAGCGCTTCCAAGATCGGGAGCATCAGGAGAACTCTTCCCGGCACCCTGCCGGAGGGGAGAACCACCACCGGGAGCTTCTCCACCACCATGGATGCTTCCCGGATGAGTCGTGAGTAGTCCACCTTGGACCATGGGTCCATGATCAGTAGCTATGTGATGTTCTCCTCCCCTCTTTGCTCTTCATGGTTTAGACCTCGTGAGCTCCCCTACATGATCGAGGCACATATGTAATCTTTCTGTTGTTGCTTTGCTGAGTTTGCTGGGATCTGATGGATTATGAGACTATGTTCAGATTGTGTTTGAGTAATATATTTGATTCACCTCTTTTATATCTTTGTTCTTGAGTAATTCTTGCATGTTCTCCGTTGTTGTTTATTGCTTTCGCTAAGTAGTAGGTAGTAACTCCAAGAGGGAGTGTTATGCTTGATTGTGGGTTCATGCCCCCTGATGACTAGCTTGAGTGACAGAAACATGAGTCTAGGGGATGTGATGTTGCCACAAGGGAGAAAACAACGGTGCTTGTACTTGCGGGTGCAATGATTGTTTACTTTACGCAAAGTTCTTTTAATGCAGTTGTCTGTTGCTTTGAGTTTACACTTTGTGTGGGATTCGCAACTTAATACCAGCGAGATGTTCTGGATAGATATCTCAAGGTGGATGATTAGTAGTAGATGCAGATGGATTTCGGTCTACTTGCCTTGGCATACCGCCCATGCTTTTGAGCCTCTACCTTTCTTTGCAGCATAGTTAGCATTGGTTTGCGCACATAATCCTGTCAATTGCCCAGCTGTAATTTGTTTACCTCGCTTTGCTGTTTTATCGTCTTTTGGGAGAGAGACATCACTAGTGAACATCATGGGACCCCGGTCCATATTACCACCGCTGATCACACCTTCTATTTACTTCCTGTTTTTATTTCCTAGTTGCAGTCATAGCTATCATTATTATCTCTTGTGTTTGATCCTTTGTAAACAACAAGGCCGGAGGGATTGACAACCTCTCTGTACTCGTTGGGAGCAAAGTTATCTGTATCTGTGTGCAGGTCCCGTCAACCGCTAAGTTTCTGGTGCCGTTGACACCTACTTGTCGACCCTCGGAGTCTCACGGGATTCGATCCTTGGTATCTTTGCCAAGGGAAATTTGCCGCTACGCTACATCTCAACCTTCCACTTGGGGTAACCAACGAGGGGCGAGAAGCCATCAGTACCTTTGAGTAGTGGTTTGCTTTCTTATACTAACGGAGCTCACGAGATTTTTTGTCTAAGTTTTGTGTTGTGAAGTTTTCAAGTTTTGAGTATTGCTTTGATGGACTCTGGAACAAAGAGTAGCAAGGGCCTAAGCTTGGGGATGCCCATGGCACCCCAAGGTAAAATTCAAGGACAACTAGAAGCCTAAGCTTGGGGATGCCCCGGGAAGGCATCCCCTCTTTCGTCTTCATCCATTGGTAACTATACTCGGAGCTATATTTTTATTCACCACATGACATGTGTTTTACTTGGAGCGTCTTGTATAATTTGAGTATTTGCTTGTTAGTTTGCCACAATTATCCTTGCTGGACACACCTATTTGAGAGAGTTAAATATGTCCTAGGAATTGATAGAACACTCTATGTGCTTCACTTATATCTTTTGAGTTGAATAGTTTTTGCTCTAGTGATTCACTTATAACTTTTAGAGAACGGTGGTGATAATATTTTGAAGAAATTATTGATCTCTCATGCTTCACTTACATCCTTTTGAGAGTCTATTAAAACAGCATGGTAATGTGCCTAGGCTATAAAACTAGTCTTCACATGATAGACATCCAATATCAATGTAGTAAAAACTTTCACACTAAGTGCATTGAATAGGATGAGAAGTTGGATGCTTGATAATTGTTTTGAGATATGAGGATAGTGATATTAGATTCATGCTAGTGGAGTTGTTATGAAATTGAGAAATGCTTGTGTTAAGGTTAGTGATTCCCGTAGCATGCACATATGGTGAACCGCTATGTGACGAAGTTAGAGCATGAGGTTTTTGTAAAGTGTCAACCTTTGTGTGGAGGTCGGGGGCGCGCGATGGTTAACTCCTACCAACTTCCCCCCTAGAAGCATGCGTTGATTGCTTTGTTTTGATGACTCGTAGATTTTTGCAATAAATATATGAGTTCTTTATGACTAATGTTGAGTCCATGGATTATACGCACTCTCATCCTTCCACCATTGCTAGCCTCTCTTGTATCGCGCAATTTTTGCCGGTACCATACACCCACTATATATCCTTCCTCAAAACAGCCACCATACCTACTTATCATGGCATTTCCATAGTGTAACACCCCAAAAAATTTAACCATTTTTATTAATTAAAATTTTGCCAGGAAACTAAAATTTTCATTTGCTGGATGTTCCTTTGGTTTTCAGGACCATTCTTTTCCTTTTATGTTGGAGTTTTTACCACAAGTGAAGACTTTCCTATTATTGTTAGACTCTCATATTCACTCATTAAAACTTTTTTTATATCAGTAGAATTAATTATGTAATTGTCTCCCTAATCTTCTTCTCCCTAAAAATAGTTTCCCTTAGTTTTAGGGCCCCATTTGAACTGCAACCACTTGATAAATTTATTTACAATTCCAACAAAAAATTGGAGATGTCATGTGATGTTGTTATATCACTTTTATGCAAGATTATATTTATTTCATTTAATATTTTGAGCTCCACACCAGATTTTCATTTCTGGTCTAGTGGGCAATTTTTGCACTGCAACCCTATTTTAAATTCTTCTAGTGACCTCAGGATTTTTCCTACTTGTAGTCAAACCTACCAAACCCTTAAGTCCAGTAGATTGGGCCCATTGGAGTATTTTTGGTCCATGCAATAATTCCCTCCACTTTCTGTCCAGAACTGAAGATTTGCAAAACTTGCACTAGCAAGTTTCTGGTTTTGCCCAACTAGCTTTGCCATCATCACATTCACCTAAAGAGACTCTGATCTGGAGATTTTGGCCACCAGAAGAGATGCCCATATGCCCATGGCATTCTGCCGAGCACCTTGTGTGTATGGCCAGTTTTGGCATAGTTTTTAGTAGACATTGTGGACTTGATCCCCTGACCCAGCAGCCATGTCCACCAATCTCCTAGCTACCTCCAACCCAGGTCTGTTGATTTGCATTTGCATTCAAGCAAGTTTTGTCGCCCTGGCATTTCGTCGAACGATTGTCGTGCGTGCCCGGAGCGCGGCCAGAGCGCATGTTTTGCGCGTGCCGCGCCCGAGCCGCCGCGCCCCTGGTTTGTTCCCCGAGCTTATCCTGACCCTCTGCCGCTCGCATCATAGAGCCAAGCCTCGACCTGTACTCCCTCACGAGCACCACAGCACCTCGCTACGTCTCCGGCAAGCCAGGAGCTAGCTGCCATCGCCGCCTGCTGTGGTCGGTGCCATACGGGCCACCTGGTGCGCCCCCGAGCACCCCAGACCGCCGTGCTCATCCACAACCCCGTCGCCTACCTCTGCAAACTCTGCCAGCCAGCCCCCACCTCCCCTGCTCTGCAATAGCGCTGCCGCCGTCGTGCTTATCCTCGGACAACCGATGAACCGACCTCTGGCGCCTATAAAACGAACTCCCCTCGCTCCATCAGCCTCAGGTAGCACCGTATCTTCCCCTTAGACCAATCCCGCGCATCAAATTGACCGGCAGCGGCCATCTTCCTCTCCTCCGGCAATGGTGGCCACCGCGGCCGCGCTGTCATATTCGTTGCAGTGCCCTCCCTAACCCCACAACCCACAGAGCCAGGAGAGCACCACAACCTCGCGGAGCCACCCCAGCCTATCAATTTCTCTGAAGATGGCCCATAGAACGATGCTCCATCTTTGGATCCGCCGGAGCTCTTCGGGGGGGAGCTCGACGCCGACGACTCCGTCCATCGTAGCGACCTTGTAGGGTACCAACGGGTTCGCCTCGAGCTCCTGATCATTCCTGCATGATCAAACCCAGGGGGACATCGTCGCTCGCCGGCGTCGATCACCAGAACCCCGTTCTCATTCGGGCGAAGGAGGAAGGAGGCGGTTAGACCAGTCAAATATGACCGATGGGCCCGCAGGTCCCACCGTCAGTCCCTCTTGTCCCCGCCCACTAGTTTAAGCGAAGACGCATTTCCCGAAGTACGTCTCCCCTTCCCTAGAAACGTATTCAGAGCTAATGTGTTTTCCTTTTTCTGGTTTTTTTATTAAAACGGAACTTTGACTAAACTTTGACTGGGCTTATCGTTTTAAATAAAACCCCAAATGAATTGATTCTTTTTCCGACCTCTCTCAAATTTCACCTAGTTTATTTTAAGATTTATTAAAAAATAATTAGGACAACTTTTTGTACTATTTTTAAAGTTTGTGTTAATTTGAATATTTCGAAAATAGGAATTGGAGGGGAGAATAAATCTATAAAAAAGTTTTGGAGTGCACCCCACCCCTGTGCACCTTGAAGGCAAGCATCTTGAACCTCGTTATGATATAAGTTGTGTGTTATTTGCTAGAACATATGAACTCCAACAATATACTAAAATGGAGTAACGTTATTTCATGTGGAATTCATACTCTTGCATTCTTGCATATCAACATATGGTGAAAATCCTTTTCAGTTATGTATGTGATATTGGTGACAGTAACCACTTCTCATGCCACATATGCCTGGTGATAGTTCGGATGGAGTCTGAAGGATGGTTGTGTTCCGGTGAACACAACCACGTGACTGACATCTCGTTGTGGCGAGAATGTGCAGTGAGGTAGGATGAAGCATGAGGGGTGGTGACCCTGTCAGGGAACTGTGAAGAGCATTGTGGCGCTAACCATGCAGGGAATACATAAGCCTCCTGAGTCGACCATAGATCGAGTCTTGTTCCAGTAACCCCCATGCTTGCTTCGTACTACCACTTGTCCCTGCCGCTGGTAGGGTACGGTTTAGTAAGTTGTCAACCCCTTTCTTGGCACACACCGTACAGAGAGGCCATGGTGGAAGATACCGGGTGCATCCTGTAGGCATGCCACCTGGTCCGGGGGCATGGGTGTTTCCGGTTGGGACCGAGAGGGGGGGCACCTTTTGGAGCGCGCGATAGAAATTTGATCCCATGCTACGCGAGGTTGTAGCCTCCCCACTCAGAGTTTGCTTAACAGGTGTCGTGGGTGATTCCAGTCACAAGTAAAGTTAAGCTGGTGTGTGCAAATCAGGCGTGTTTTCGACTAAAAGACCATAGACGGGATTAGTCCCGATGGACTAAAGAAATCCGTTACTCGTGGGTAAAGAGTACACCCTCTGCAGAGATACTAAACCTATTCGAATAGCCGTGTCCATGGTTAAGGACTACAGTCTAGGAAGGGTCAAGTATCGGTCTTAGTGTCGGTCTTCGGAGGAGAAACTACTAAACCTGAACATTGATTGTGACCTGTGACATATGATGATTGTGATTATTATTGTGGACTAACCATTTGTGTTATTTGATTTAAGGAGTATCCCTGGGACGGTTCTACCTCCTGGATATTCACTATGATTATGTTTGCTTAGAAGCCCTTTATGTGGTGTCGCTCAGAAGCCCGACTGTGGCATGCTTGTTATTTTCTTTCCTTATAAGCCCTTTATGTGGTGTCGCTCAGACACCCGACTGTGGCATGCTTGTTATTTCCTTTCCTTATAAGCCTTTTATGTGGTGTCGCTCAGACGCCCGACTGTGGCAT
>LR738715.1:282063205-282138265 GCA_902687465.1 Secale cereale
CCCCCCCGGCCGCCGGTGACCTGCGGCACATCAAGCAACAACCAGGAGAAACTCTGCAGAAGTTCATCTAGCGCTTGAATAGCATCTGCCCCAAGATCCCCAAGGTCACGGACGAGGCCATCATCTCAGCATTCTCCGATGGCATCCGCGATGTCAAGATGAAGGAGGAGCTTGCCAACCATGAAGATATGTGCACGACCCTGGAGCTGTTCAACCTTGCGACCAAGTGCGCCAGAGCTGAGGAGGGGCGCCTCTCCCTCGTCGAGCTCCTCACCGTTGACTTTGAAGACAAGAAGGGCAATGGAAAGGACGTGAAGCGCAAAGGGGTGGTCGTGCTCGCGACCGAACCAGAAATGAAGCATGGCCGCGACCACCCGGAGTCATCCAAGAGCAGCCGTCCGTTCTGCGCCTTCCATAACGTGCACAACCACAACACCAATGACTATCAAGAGCTCAGGGCCATCCATGAAGGGCGCATCGGCCAACGCCCCGAGCGCAGCAACTGGGGATATGGCCGTGGAGCAAGCCGGACCGAGGGTCGCTGGGACGACCGCGTCCCCCGTCAGGAGTGGCGTGATCATCCTCGTGAAGACCGCTGGCATGATCAGCTTCGCGAGGGTGCCTGGAGGGACCAGCCTCGCGAGGGAGCCTGGAGGGACCAGCCTCGCGAGGACCGTCCTCAGGGCAAGGACGGCCTCCCTCCACTGCCACCACCCAGGAGAAATGATGACCAGGACGAGGGAGCTGGGGGCTTCCAGGAGCCTCGCGCCATCGCCTGCATCTTGGGCGGTGCGCAGGCCCCAGCCTCTCAGCGCCTCTTCAAGCAGTTTGCCCGAGAAGTGAACGCGGATCTCCCCAAGCTCGAAGCCACGCGCCCACTCAGGTGGTCCAAGTGCGCCATCACCTTTAGCTCAGCAGACTAGCTCAAGTGCGCAACGACCGTCGGCGCCCTCCCGATGCTCTGCTCACCCATCATCAGCAACATTCAAATCACCAAGACCCTCATCGAAGGTGGCGCAAGGCTCAATGTACTGTCCGTCGAGACGTTCAATAGCCTCCAAGTGCCTTACGATCAGCTACAGCCTACCAAGCCCTTCTCAGGAGTGACTGATGGCTCCACCACCCCGATAGGGTAGGTTCGCCTGCCTGTCACCTTTGGCAAGTGCGACAACTACTGCACCGAGCTCATCGACTTCGATGTCGCCCACATTCATCTTCCCTACAATGCCATCCTCAGGTATCCAGCCCTGGCCAAGTTCATGGCGGTGACTCACCACGGCTACAACATCCTCAAGATGCCAGGAAGCGGCGGCGTCATCACGGTTTCCTGCGAAGAAACGGATGTGGTGTGCTCACTCGAGCACGCTTACCAGGCTGCGGTGGTCGAGGATCCATACAATGATGGCGCCATCTACCCTCCTGAGGCCGTCCCCAAGAAGAAGAAGCAACTGCTCGCCTTGGAGCCCCAAGAAGATGCAACACCTGATGGTCGTGCCTCAGGACCCGCGCCCATGGACGGGGCGCCTCCCTCCCTCGCATAGGAAGGCGCACCCGACGCTCCCCTCAGGCTGGGCTCGGGGGCTCTCCTCTCGAGGGCCTCCGACTTAGCCAATGTCTCGAGGGAGGCGCTCGGGCACCATGTGGAGGCGTGCTTTGTTGCACGCTTCCCTTAAGCGGGCACGAGGAGTGAGGCGCCTAGTGCTCAAGAGTTCATCACCAAGACAACCCAGGAGCTTCAGAAGCCGAGATCCATGCGTGGCGACAGCCGCCCACTACCCGGCGTGGCTCCCCATCTAGGCGGTGATAGTGAGCTACGTGTCTGCGTCGACTACCTCGGGCTCAACAGGGCCGCATCTCACGAGCATTACTAGCCATCACGCGTTGGTCGGTGTGAGGGCCCCCCTCACAGCTACGTTCACATGCCCTTCGGCTTGCCGAACCAGGCGGCCCTGCACCAGCGCCACAAGCGGGAAGTCTTGGCGACTCGCGAGGCCAGGCATCAGGAGATCTTGGGGGAGGTGGCCTCGGTTCTTCGCGAGCTCTCAGAACCTCCGGAGCCTCGCGAGGCCCCAGAGTCATGCGGCTCGTGAGGAGCGACATCTGCATCGTGCGTCTTCAGCTACATCAGCGCCACTCCAGCAAGTGTGCCAGGTGACATTTTCCAGTTTTGTTCAGCTGGGAGCGCCCCTCGGGCTGCATTGTTCCCAGGTCGCATGGGTCTGCCCCTGCGGCGTGTATCCTTTTTGCATCTTCAACTTACTCTATTGGGGGCACCCCTCGGGCCGCATCATCCCCAGGCCGCACGGGTCCGTCCCTGTGGCATGTATCGCATTTTACATCGCCTCGGTTAGCTCATTTCCTCTTATGATTTACCTTATGAACATCACCTGCTCACTCACCACCTCTTTTGGCCTCCCTCGCTGCATAATGGACTTCTGCTCATCCCGCAGCGGGGGCTGCGCACCTTGGCACGGTGCTTGTTCTTGGGTCCGTCCTTGCAACGCTGACAAACACGAGAGATCGAGCTCTGACTCGCGGCCTGCCCCGCATATGTCACCTCACTAGGTCCTCGGTGCCTTCGTCTTCCTGCGGAGTTATCAGTGGCCCAGCGGTAGGCGCGGTTTTAAGTTGTGCTGCTTCAGACTAACCCGCAGGAATCTCAGAAGCATGGTTGAAAGTGCAACTAATCCCCGGGTGGTTTTGGTAATTAATAACAACATATATATCATTGAACTAATATTTACTTGAGAATCATTTCAGAAAAGTTCGATGATATGGGTATGGAAATGTCTGAAGAAGTGGACCCCTCAAAATGCTAAGACAAGCATTGGCAAAAGCTCAAGACTCTATTTTTGGTTTAGTGATCAAAGATCACATTGAGTCCATAGGAAAAGCCAATACTATTAAAAGGGGATGAGGTTGTGTTAATGATC
Source organism: Secale cereale (assembly GCA_902687465.1). Taxonomy (NCBI): domain Eukaryota; kingdom Viridiplantae; phylum Streptophyta; class Magnoliopsida; order Poales; family Poaceae; genus Secale; species Secale cereale. Next base: position 282,066,139 of record LR738715.1, read on the forward strand.
TAGTTGCTCAAGTGCTTGGTGATCTAGCTCCCTCAACTATCAGCACTCTTCACTACTCAACACACTCATAAGTAATCTCGGACAAACCGATTCTGCAAACTCAGTCCCACCGAGATGAACCACCTCAGTTATTCCTCCAAACCCTAATTTCTCGGTCCATCCGATTCTGAGTTTCGGTCTCACCGAAAATGGACTGCCAACCTTCTGTAACCAATTGACATCACTTCGGAATATCCGAGTTGTTGTTTTCGGTCCCACCGAGATGGCAAGCTCCAACCTTTGACTCACTTCGGACACACCGAGATGGTATTTTTGGTCCCACCGAAAATCCCAACGTTCACTATATTTGAACTTTCGGTCTGACCGAGTTTTCACTTCGGTCTCACCGAGATTGGTCAAATGTGTGTGTAACGGTTGGATTTTGTGTGGAGGCTATATATACCCCTCCACCCCCTCTTCATTCGTGAGGAGAGCCATCAGAAAGTACCACCACTTCTACCATACACTTTCTGAGAAGTGAACCACCTACTCTTGTATTGAGATCAAGCCATTCCATTCCTACCATATGAAACTTGATTTCTAGCCTTCCCAAGTTGCTTTCCACTCAAACCTTTCTTCCACCACAGCCATATCAGTGAGGAGAGTTGAGTGTTGGGGACATTATCATCTGAAGCACAAGAGCAAGGAGTTCATCATCATCAACACCGTCTATTACCTTTTGGGGGGTGGTGCCTCCTAGATTGGTTAGGTGTCGCTTGGGAGCCTCCGTCTTTGAGATGTGGAGTTGAACCAAGAAGTTTGTAAGGGCAAGGAGATCGCCTACTTCGTGAAGATCTACCCCGAGTAAGGCTAGTCCTCCGTGGGCGTAGGCCATGATGGAATAGACAAGGTTGCTTCTTCGTGGACCCTTCGTGGGTGGAGCCCTCCGTGGACTCGCGCAGCCGTTACCCTCCGTGGGTTGAAGTCTCCATCAACGTGGATGTACGATAGCACCACCTATCGGAACCACGACAAAAATCTTCGTGTCACCAAACTGCGTTTGATCTTCTCCACCTCTCTTTTACATGTGCAATTTACTTTCCGCTGCTTATACTCTAGAATTGCATGTGTAGGGTGATACTTGAATTGATCTTAATTGTAAAACTTCCAAAAACATTGCATGATCTAAAGGCAGATTTTTTATATTGTCAAGTAGTCTAATCACCCCCCCTCTAGACCTACTTTCGATCCTACAAGTGGTATCAGAGCTTTGGTCTCCATTGCCTTGGTTTCCATTGCATTGGACTCCATAAGCTTGGTTTCACAACCTAGGAGAGTATGGCGTCTAGTGAGGGTAATTATCGTAGAGGTCCTTACTTTGATGGTACAAATTTTGCTAGTTGGAAGCATAAAATGAAAATGCATATTCTTGGTCATAACCCAGCCGCATGGGGCATTATTTGTGTTGGTATGCAAGGTGATTTCTTTGAAGAAGGAAAAGTTCCGGATCGCGAAGCTGCACCCGAAGAGTTGCGGATGTTGCAAAACAATGCTCAAGCTTGTGACATTCTCTTCAATGCTTTGTGTCCCGAAGAGTTCAACAAAATCAGCCGTCTTGAGAATGCTAAAGAGATTTGGGATACTTTGGTTGAAATGCACGAAGGTACTGAATCTGTGAAGGAATCAAAGCTAGATATTCTTCAAGGTCAACTTGACAAGTTCAAGATGAAGGATGGTGAAGGAGTCGCTGAAATGTACTCCAGGCTTGCTCTCATCACAAATGAGATTGCCGGCTTAGGAAGTGAAGAAATGACCGACCGATTCATCATTAAGAAGATTCTCAGAGATTTGGATGGAAAGTATGACACCGTGTGCACTTTGATCCAAATGATGCCAAACTACAAGACTCTCAAGCCAACTGAAGTCATTGGAAGAATTGTTGCTCATGAGATGACACTTAAGGATAAGGAAGAGCTTCACAACAAGTCAAGTGGTGCTTACAAAGCTACAAGTGATGCTCCTACTACCTCAAGTGACAAGCTAATTTCCAATGAAGAGATAAGCCTAATGGTCAAGAACTTCAACAAGTTCTACAAGAATAGAGGCAAAGAAAGAAGCTCAAAGTCTAGATCATATGATGAAAAGAGATCTTCTAGTCGTGATCGAAACTGCTACAATTGTGGAAGACCCGGACACTTCTCAAATGAGTGTACGGCTCCCCACAAAAGAAGAGAAGAATCTCCAAGAAGAAGAGCAAGAGATGAGTCACCTCGGAGAGAGAGAAGGAGTAGAGATGATCGTTATGAACGAAGACCCTCTCGGAGAAGCAAGGATTCGGAGAGAAAGGACAAGTCATCAAGGAGCTACACAAGAAGAAGACATCAAGCTCATGTAGGTGAATGGGTCTCCGGCTCCGACTCCGACAATCAATCCGATGGAAGCTATCACTCCGACTCCGACTACAGTCAAGATGAAGGTGTTGCCGGACTTGCACTCGTATCCTCCAACTCCAACTCCTACGACTTATTTGATTCACCAAATGAGGGAATTGGGAGATGCTTCATGGCTAAAGGCCCCAAGGTAACACACCCTGAATTCATTGACTTTGATAGTGATGAGGATGACTTGCTTGGTGAAGATGAGCTCTTGCATGATAAATCTAGTGAGCTTAGTAATGATGAAAATGCTAGTAGTCTTTATAGTCGAGAAGAGTCGAATGACAATGCTATGAAGGAGATTGAGCGACTAACTAAAGAACTAAACACTCTTAAGTTAGCTCATGAAACAACTCAAGAAGATCATAGAGAGCTCCTAAGATCTCATGAGAAGCTACGCTTCGAGAAGCTCACTCTAGAGCAAGAACATGAGTTTCTAAAAGCGATCAATGACGATCTTCGAAAGAAGAGTTCTTCATATCTTGCCAAACGACTTCTCTTGTCTAATTTCTTACCACCTATTAAGACTAAGCATGACAAGCATAAGAAAAATTCTTCCTCTAGTAGTAACAATAACAATGTTAAATCCAATATTGTTGCTTCTAGTAGTTCTCTTGATTCCACTAACAATGTTTCAAGCCAAGTAACACTTGAGCAAGAAAATAGCTTATTGAAGGAAATCATAGAGAAAGGTGTCTACAAGAGTCTTGCCGGAAGCAAGAACTTTGAGGAGATTGTTCGCAAACAAGGAAGACACCGGAAGAATCAAGGGATTGGTTTTGAGCGAAAGTTCAACGCCGAAGGTGTTGAGTGGGAAGAAGGTCAATACCCTACTCCACAGTTTGTTTCACAAAAGGAGAAGTATGATCCTACTTCTTCCAATGTGGAACAAGCTCAAGATGACCTTCCACCACAAGACCACAAGCTAAAGGCCAAGGACAAACTTCAAGAGGAGATTGATGCATTCATTGAAGCACCTCAAGCCATGGTCAAGTGGGTTCCCAAGGACACGTCAAGTTCTACTTCGTCAAGCTCAACTACAACACCAAGGATTCCCATCAAGATGATGTGGATCCCAAAGAAGAAGAACTAGTAGGTTCTTGAGGGTGACTCCGCCAACAAACTTCACTCATATTCATTTTGGCAAGAACTTGTGCAATCAACTTCCACATCATGCACTAGTTCATGGAGTCACAAACCCTCTTGTTGGTAAGTCAAGGGACAAGGTAATCATTGCTTTCATGGACATCATCTTTTGTGTACTTCACTCTATGTCTATGGATATTCTTGTTTGTTCCTTGTGGGACTAACCCATGTAGGTATTGAAAGTGCCCTAATCCAAAGGATTGCTCCCAACTTTTGATGATCTGCATCAACATTGAGCATCCACATCTTCAACATCTACATGAAGTCTTCTACGACAACCCAAGGTTAGTTTGACCCTTCAAAAAGGGGTTCTCACATCTAGGGGGAGCTTTGCTCTAAAAATTGAGCAAAAGCATCTCCAAATGATGTGAACACATAAATGCTTTATGTAAAAGTGGTAACCCCACTTGTGCTTAAACGATGAGTATGACCTATGATCAAATGTTCTCATTTGGCTCCTAAGTCAATATACTCATATATAGATGACCTAGTCATCGACAAAGTGTGTGCTAGTAGCTAGAGTGATTGGTTGTGCATATTTGACACATATTTCAGTTGCTATCTTATTGTGTGAGCATGTTGAATGCATGATTTTATCCATTCAAGGACATCCATTTGTTGTTTTGATTGTTTTGTTTTCTCCTTCTGGCCAAATGGATGGACAAGAATGCCTAAGCACCTTTCCCTAGCTATCTATGCTTTCTTGTCTCAAATTCTATTCATGCTCATATCACAACTTTGAACAAGTCTTTTTCGGACAGTCCGAGTGAGGAGCACTCGGAACCACCGATTCGTCTAAGGCTGACTTCCAAAACCTTCTAAGTCCATTTCGGTCTGACCGGCTTCTCAATCTCGGTCCAACCGAAACGCTTAGACTGATCTAGGTTTCATCTCGGTGAAACCGAGTTCAAACTCTCGGTCTGACCGATATGCGTAACTGCACAGCAGTTATACATCTCGGTGACACCGAGTTTTTCAACTCGGTCCCACCGACAGCATGGGGTTATATATACCTGAGGGCTGCGCGCGATTCAATTCTTCAAACCGTTCGCCCCCAATACCCCTGCTGCCGTCGCCCTGGTCTACGGATCGTCGCCGTCGTCGCCTGTGCGCCCTCGCCGCAGGTCTCCGCCGCCGTCAACGGTAATCATCTCCACCGTTGCCGCCGTAGAGGGACACCACCAAGTTAGGGTGTGTCCTGATCCCTTTTCGTGCTCCCCTTCTGATTCTTGCACGATAGGCTTGCCATGATTCAATCCACGTTTGAGATGTTCCCTATACATTAGTTCAGATCTTCTAGTTTCGAGGAAAATTCTTAGGTTTAGGTTTCCACGGAATGCATCTCGGTGAAGCCGATTTTTGAAACTCGGAATGACCGATTTGGCCTCTGGCCATTGCACTGCATAATTCGGTTTAACCGAGTTGTGCCAATCGGAACGACCGAAACGTAGTTTCAGTGAAACCCTAAGTTATCGGTAGGACCGAAACCCATTTCGGTCTGACCGAAAGTGGTGTGTAGGTTTCTGTTGAGCACTTCGGTTGCACCGAAACATGAAATCGGTTTGACCGAAATACATTCTGTGAAAACTCAAAACTAAGTTTTGAACTCATTTTTTTTGCAAAAACCTCTGCAGTTGTGATAACTCTTCTACTCTGCCTATACCTTATCTTTTCACAGGTTTTTCAGCCATGTCAGATGTCAGTGACAGCCAGAACAGGTCTGAATCACCGTTTGCTGAAATTCCAGAAGCAGATACAAGTCCTGCTAGCAGCTCCAGTGATGATGGTGAGAGGAGCACCCCTAGTGGTTTGCCTCCTGCAGCCACCAGAACCAGGAAGAAGAGAACTTCTGATGATGAGGACTCTGACTTTGTTGCTGAGGAAGTTACCTCCAAGCCAAAGAGGAATGTGGTTGCCAAAGAGCATCAAGGGCAGCAGTCAAGGAAAGGCACAAGCAAAGTGAAGCAGTTAGCAGTTGCAAAGAAGCTCAACTTGGAAGAGCCTGCTCCAAGCAAGGTGAAGAAGACTTCCAAAAGGAAGAGGGTAGTATATGCTGAACCTCAAGATGATGCTGCAGAAGAAGAAGAAGAAGAAGCACCCCAGCCTCCTCCTCAGAAAGCTAAGTTCATGGGTGATGCTATTCGGGCTCAAGCCTCCTCTAAGCCCAAGAAGCCTGCTCAAGCCAAGGCAGCTCCAGCCAAGCCCAAGAGAACAACCAGAAGCATTCCAGCTTCTGAGAAGAACAAAGGTGAGATGCCACCGTCTGAATCAGATGAAGAGCATGTGTTGCTTAAGCTCCGTCCCAAGTTGCCACTCCACAATGATGCTCATCCTCAAGCTGAGGACATGAAGGCAAGGAAGGACAAAGGTCTCAGGCTATGGAGACAGTCTGATCCATATGCTGTAAGGAGAAGGACTGCTGTGGACCCCAGATTCCACACCAGAGAGCAGCAGGATTTCTATGAGACCGTGCTGATGGATAAGAAGCCCATTGTTGCTGACACCAGGTATGTTGACTGGAAGTACATTGACAGTGAAGAGCACCGGGACTTCTTTCCCCATGTGCATGAGAGCTTTACTGCATGTGGAGTTGCTGATTTTGTGGGTCAAGAGCTGACAGCTTGGAATGACGAGATGATCATGCAGTTCTATGCCACAGCCCACTTCTACCCTGATGGAAAGATCACCTGGATGACTGAAGGTCAAAGGTTTTGTTCGACTGTTGAAGAATGGGCAGAACTTCTGAACGCTCCAGTGCAGAGAGAGGACGACATTGATGTCTATGGGATTCCTAAGAAGAGTCATGATTCCATGAAGAACATGTACAAGGAGATCCCGGCTGCTGATTTAGAAGGATGGAAGCTTGGCTCAGTGTACTATCTCCAGGCAGGTCTGACCACCACTAACACTATTCTGAGGCATACATTGATGCCTAAGTCTGGAGACCACCGGATGATCCGAGGCTATTCTATCAACATGCTGCACATTCTCGATGAGAAGGCACCTTTTAAGGTGATGGACTTGATGGTAGAGACCATTAAGAGGACTGCAGCTGACCAGAAGAGGTCGTGTGGGTTTGCTCCGCAGATTCAGATGCTCATCAACGCCAAGTTTGGCACGGGCAAATTCATGTTGGATAGGAAGCACTTGCCACTGCAGCCAGAGCATGAGGACAACGTAGTTGTGATGGATGAAGAGGATCCTACCTCAGTTGAAGGACAGGCCAAAATCGAAGCTGCGAAGAAGGCTAAAGCTGACAAAGAGGCAGCAGCAGCAGCAGCTAAGCCAAAGAGCTTTGGAGAACAAATTCTTGAAGCTACCCAAAGGATTGAACAACGCCTGGCCAGCATTGAGCAATCTCAGGAGAGCCTACAGAGGATTGTCGAGGACAAGATCCACGCTCTGGACGTGAAGCTGACTGAGATTTAGGTGTCTGTCAACAAGCTTGAGGCAGACATGGAGGAGACAAGGCAGGAGAGAGCAGAGCTTATGCAGGATGATCTAGTCCAGGACTCTCATCGCCAGACAGCTCAGGTTCCCAGAGGATCCAGATCTGCAGCTATCCCAGTGACAGACTCCAGGGCTACCACTTCAGCACCAGCCACAGCTCCAGCAGTTGCTCCAGCTCCAGCATCCACTCCTCCACCGCAGACATCAGCAGAAGTCTTCGCCGATGCAGCTATCTCTACACCGACATCTACCCAGACGGGAGCCGCCAGCAGAGCCCGCAGTGACGCTTAGCTCTATACCTTTTCGAACTTTTTGGTAACTTGTTGCCAAAGGGGGAGAAATTGTTATAGATCATAGGGCTTCGAGAGAGAGAGTGCTCTTTCGTCTTTTCGTTCTTTTGCCGGTTTTCTTTGAGATACAGTGATTTCTTTTGGTTCCTGAAACTTTAAGTGTGCTTGCTACTAAGTTTGATGCTACCTTAATGAGTGATTAGTCATACTATGCTTTAATGTGTGCTTATTGCTTATCCTATGCTATTCCTTATTGTATGGCTATTTACTCTTGTCTTGGTGATTGAGTGCATGTTATTTATTCTTATCATTTTGTGCGCTCCACCAAGATGTATGTGACATGGAAGAGTGACCCATAATCCTAATCGATTGTGCATTTGCATTCAAACGCAAATTTTAAATAATGCACAAATTTAGGGGGAGCTCTTGTTTATCACATACTTCTCAAAGCGACGATATTATTCTTTGATTATATCTTTTGTCGAAGCTTTGATCTATATGTTGTCATCAATTACCAAAAAGGGGGAGATTGAAAGTGCAACTAATCCCCGGGTGGTTTTGGTAATTAATAACAACATATATATCATTGAACTAATATTTACTTGAGAATCATTTCAGAAAAGTTCGATGATATGGGTATGGAAATGTCTGAAGAAGTGGACCACTCAAAATGCTAAGACAAGCATTGGCAAAAGCTCAAGACTCTATTTTTGGTTTAGTGATCAAAGATCACATTGAGTCCATAGGAAAAGCCAATACTATTAAAAGGGGATGAGGTTGTGTTAATGATCTAGTTGCTCAAGTGCTTGGTGATCTAGCTCCCTCAACTATCAGCACTCTTCACTACTCAACACACTCATAAGTAATCTCGGACAAACCGATTCTGCAAACTCAGTCCCACCGAGATGAACCACCTCAGTTATTCCTCCAAACCCTAATTTCTCGGTCCATCCGATTCTGAGTTTCGGTCTCACCGAAAATGGACTGCCAACCTTCTGTAACCAATTGACATCACTTCGGAATATCCGAGTTGTTGTTTTCGGTCCCACCGAGATGGCAAGCTCCAACCTTTGACTCACTTCGGACACACCGAGATGGTATTTTCGGTCCCATCGAAAATCCCAACGTTCACTATATTTGAACTTTCGGTCTGACCGAGTTTTCACTTCGGTCTCACCGAGATTGGTCAAATGTGTGTGTAACGGTTGGATTTTGTGTGGAGGCTATATATACCCCTCCACCCCCTCTTCATTCGTGAGGAGAGCCATCAGAAAGTACCACCACTTCTACCATACACTTTCTGAGAAGTGAACCACCTACTCTTGTGTTGAGATCAAGCCATTCCATTCCTACCATATGAAACTTGATTTCTAGCCTTCCCAAGTTGCTTTCCACTCAAACCTTTCTTCCACCACAGCCATATCAGTGAGGAGAGTTGAGTGTTGGGGAGATTATCATCTGAAGCACAAGAGCAAGGAGTTCATCATCATCAACACCGTCTATTACCTTTTGGGGGGTGGTGCCTCCTAGATTGGTTAGGTGTCGCTTGGGAGCCTCCGTCTTTGAGATGTGGAGTTGAACCAAGAAGTTTGTAAGGGCAAGGAGATCGCCTACTTCGTGAAGATCTACCCCGAGTAAGGCTAGTCCTCCGTGGGCGTAGGCCATGATGGAATAGACAAGGTTGCTTCTTCGTGGACCCTTCGTGGGTGGAGCCCTCCGTGGACTCGCACAGCCGTTACCCTCCGTGGGTTGAAGTCTCCATCAACGTGGATGTACGATAGCACCACCTATCGAAACCACGACAAAAATCTTCGTGTCACCAAACTGCGTTTGATCTTCTCCACCTCTCTTTTACATGTGCAATTTACTTTCCGCTGCTTATACTCTAGAATTGCATGTGTAGGGTGATACTTGAATTGATCTTAATTGTAAAACTGCCAAAAACATTGCATGATCTAAAGGCAGATTTTTTATATTGTCAAGTAGTCTAATCACCCCCCCTCTAGACCTACTTTCGATCCTACAATGGTGGAAGGCGACCCTGCCGGTCTCCCCTTCTCACGTAATTCGCTTGCACATTAAAGGGCGGGCCTCTGAGCATCGCGTCTTAGGGGCTCCTACTGACTCTCCATCCCTCACCCAATGGCCTTGACCACGGCACCGCGACCTGGCATACCAGCAGCGGCTGAGCTTCGCTCGAGGGTCGGGACCCGAGGACGTAGAGCACCAAGAAGGATGGGAGAAGGGGAGGCCAGCTTAGAGAGCTCAGGTATGTTCGAACGTCAAGGGGGACTCCTGAGCATCGCGATTCAGGAGCCTAACTGGCCACGTAGCCCCTCACTCCCTGGTCTTGTCCTGGCGATCCGGACAAGGCGGCGGCGGCTGAGGTATGCGCGGGGTCGGGCCCTGCTGACGCAAAACAAGGCCTAGTCCAGCATTTCCTTTCCGAGGGTTGTTCGTACGTCAAGGGGGACCCCTGAGCATCACGTCTGAGGGGCTTAACTGGCCACATAGCCCCTCACTCCCTGGTATCGTCCTGGCGGTCCGGACAAGCCAGTGGCGGCTGAGGTATGTGCGGGGTTGGGCTTTGTCGACGCAAAACTCTAAGGCAAGCGAGAAGGAAATCGCGAAATCTTAGCCACGCGGCATCGGAAGCAAGCCAGACGCACCGCTTGAGGAACCACCTCGGACCCATCAAGATAAGTCATGCATCCCATTGGCGTGCCACCATCACTTGACTAGTTGTTTTTTGCAGTCATGCATCGGCAATGTCACCTCCCTTTTTAGCCTCCCGAAGCTGCTTGCATGCCAAAGGGGACCTCTTGAGCATCGCGCCTCAGGAGCTCTTACCGGACCCCGGGCGGCTCACCTCCTGGCCTTGTTCACGGCATCGCGACCTGGCATACCAACGACGGATGTATCTTGCCTTGGGACTGGGACCTGTCGGCGTAGAGCACCAAGCTACTGACAGGGTAAAAAGGAGCGATACTGCCGGAACGAGGCTTGCAAACAGGGTCTCTTAGCAAGGATAATAAGCATCAGAGAAAAAAAGTTACATGTTCTTTACATGCCCCCATGGGGTTGGCTTTGATTCCTCACAAGGAGCAAAAGAGAGGGATTTAGGGAGACCCTAACTACGACTACCATTGTCGATGCCATCATCAACAGTGGGCCACGAGAGGCCATCTCCGACCCCGCTCAAGTCGCCATCGGCGACGCGCTCGTGCAGCTGATGCGCTCCGGGCGCGGCGCGAGCTAGGAGGCACGTAGCTGTCGTCGCTCGTCTCCCGAGACTCGTCGGCCTCGGGATAGCCATTGGATTCCCAAGGGAAATCGCTACTGCTAGGGGAGCCGATGGCGGGACAAATGGCAGGCATGGCGCTAGTCGTTGTGCTGCCCTGACGGCCCCCTCCGGGGCAGCACTCCAGGCGGTGTCCCTCCTCGTCGAGCACCTTGAAGAGCAGCACTGAGGCGCCATCGTACTCGAAGTGGATGGCGAGGGCACCCTCCGCGCAGTAGACGCACGTGACCTCACCCCATCCGCGGCTCATGAAGATCTTTCCCGGGGAGACGACCTCAACCACAGCCCCTGTCGCCGGGGCCCGGCACTCGGCGTGCTGTAACCACAGCTCGGGCGGCCCTCTCGGTGGCATCTCCTCAGAGAAGAGTTGCGGGAAGCGGATCCAGGAGCTCGGAGGCATCGCTGCCCACACCACGAATTTGCGCGAAGAGCCTCCAACGTGAGTTCGCGGGGCGGCAGCACACCGGCATGCTCGACGTGGCCAAGGCGCGAGCGGCGCTGGGCGCCGCCTTCCCCTCCGGAGCCTTGCACCCAGGCGTACAAGGGCAGCGGGTAGCCGGGGGGAAGCTGCTCGTGCCAAGGTCTCATCACTTCCGGCATCAGGACAGCGTCACGAGAACAGAACAGCCTTTTCTTCGGTGGGAGCGGCCCCAGCTCTTCACGAGGGTCTTTTCCCCTTCTCGGCGGTGGAAAACCGCCGTATCGGTGCCATGGGTGGCGCTACAAAGCAAGAAGCAAGGAGGAAGAAGAAGAAGCGGGCCGAATGGACGAAGAGATGGGCAACGGGGGCTCCACCCATCGCCTCATTTATAGCCAGGAGGAGGCCAACCGCCGGCCTCCATAATCGCAGGTAATGATGGTCGTTTTGCATGCAGAGACTCGTCAAGTTGTGCAGTTGCCGAGGCGGCGTGGTGGAAGTGGAGACGCCCAAGTCCTGTCAATCGTCACACGTCAATCAAGGCCGCAGGCTTTTGGGGCCCGCGGCGCTCCGCACTTGACCCTTGGCTTCACCACGAAGCCAAGTCCGAGCGCGCCTTGGGCCCGGGGTCTACTGTCGGCGTTATAGGAACGGGGATACCCAGACTAGCCTGCCTGCGGCCCAGAGCGTGGTTCATCCAGTGGCCTGGTATGGCCCATCTTCATCAACAAACCACTCAAGACCCTCGCGAGGTGCCAAGCCTCACGAGGCGGACGATGCAAGACCTCACGTGGGGCGGCCTCACTAGGCTGGCTCTCAAGGAGCGGAGATATCAAGGCAAGGGACACCTCGCGAGGATCGCATGACGTGAGCCATGACGACCAAGGCCAGGCGGGCGCCAGCGGGCGCAGGAAGCCAGTTTCCTCTTTGGTGCTAAAGGGGCAAGCGTGGGCGAGGAGTCCCGAGGCGTCAGGCAAAGGTTTTCATATCGGTGAAATGAGACCAAGACCAGCAGGACGGCAGGGTGAAGGTCACCACAGAGCCCACGACGACGTCACCACCAGAGCCTTTGGCAGGCGAAGACCACCTTTTGTCAGGATAGCTTGTACTAGTTGTCCCCCTTCAAACTTGGCCGTTGTGCGATCCCTTCCCGCTCAATATCTAGGAAGAGGACCCGGGCCTCTATAAATAGGTTTAACCACCGCCATAGAAGGGAGGATCATGCAGACCACCCTTACACCCACTAGCTCACCGAGCCCAAGAACTCCTCTCGTCAGGAGGCTGTTCTTCCCGTGTACTTGTTCATCCTCAGCCTACAAGGCAATCCACCACACCACACTCGAGTAGGGTATTACAACACAACGGTGGCCCGAACCAGTATAAATCCTCGTGTCCCTTGTTCTTCGGGTTTGATGAGCTAGGCCTAGGAATCGGTGCGAGAGCGAGCTAGAGCGGGAAGGAGAGATATTCGTGCGCACCCCAGTGTTCGAACCTCAAGGGTTTGCCGGAACCCACAATCCGACAAAGTGATACCGAATCTCAATATGCTTCGTCTTGAAGTGTTGCATCGGGTTGAGAGAAATCTTGATGGCACTTTCATTGTCACACCAAAGAGGCACTTTGTCACAAATGGCACCATAATCCTTTAAAGTTTGCCTCATCCATAGAAGTTGAGCACAACAACTACTGGCGACCACATACTCGGCTTTGGTGGAGGAGAGAGACACACAACATTGCTTCTTAGAAGACCAACTCACCAAAGAGCAACCAAGAAATTGGCACCCTCTGTAAGTTGACTTCCTATCCACTTTGTCTCCCACCCAATCCGAATCTGAAAATCCCACAAGATTGAAGTTTGCTCCTCTAGGGTAGCATAAGCCAAAGTTTGGGGTATGAGCCAAATATCGAAAGATTCGCTTGACCGCCACAAAGTGACTTTCCTTAGATGAGGCTTGAGACCATGCACAAATCCCCACACTCAACATGATATCTGATCTAGATGCACAAAGGTAAAGCAAGGAGCCAATCATAGAACGATATACCTTTTGATCCATCGCTTTACCATTGGGATCAATGTCAAGTTGGCATTTGGTAGGCATTGGAGTAGAAGCCGGCTTGACATCACTTGGATTGAATCTCTTTAGCATGTCTTGATTATATTTGGCTTGGTTGATGAAGATTCAGTCTCTTCTTTGTTTGACTTCGAACCCGAGAAAGAACTTCAACTCTCCCATAGTGGACATCTCAAACTCCGCAGTCGTGAGTGCGGTAAACTCATCATTGAAATCTTTGTTAGGAGAACCAAAGATAATATCATCAACATATAGTTGGCATACAAACAACTCCCCTTTGACCTTCTTAGTAAAAAGAGTGGGTCGATTTTCCCAATTTCAAACCCATGATCTTGCAAAAACTCGGTAAGGTGCTCATACCACACACGTGGGGCTTGTTTAAGGCCATAGAGCGCCTTATCGAGTTGATACACATGATTGGGAAACTTAGGATCCTCCAACCCTGGGGGTTGTTTGACATACACCAACTCATTTAGAGTACCATTAAGAATAGCACTCTTCACATCCATTTGTTGCAACTTAAAGTTATGATGAGAAGCATAGGCAAGCAACAAACGAACAGATTGAAGGTGAGAAACGGGAGCAAAGGTTTCACCGTAATCAATACCCTCGACTTGGGAGTAGTCTTGTGCCACCAAACGAGCCTTGTTGCGAATGACAATCCCGTGAGCAACTTTCTTGTTCTTGAAGATCCATTTGGTTCCAATAACATTATGGTTCTCCTCCGGCATTGGCACCAACCGCCACATTTTGTTGCGTTCGAAGTTGTTGAGTTCTTCATGCATGGCATTGATCCAATCTGGGTCTTCGAGCGCCTCATAGACCTTTTGGGTTTCAACACAAGAAACAAACGGATGATGTGCACAATAGTTTGCTAATTGTCTATGAGTGCTTACCCCCTTTGTTATGCTTCCAAGTATATTATCCATGTGATGCTCTCTTGAAGCGAGCTTGGAAGCCACCTTGGCGGCACGATGCTCCAATTGCTCCTCAAGAGAGAGTCGAGGGGCGGTAAATTGATCATCATGAGCATCGTCAAGAGCTTTTCTTGATCTTGAGCTTGCTCTTGATCTTGAACTTGCTCGGTAGAAGGAACTTGGCCTTGTGCATCACTTTGTGGGTCATCACCATCTTGCGGTTGATCTTGCACTTGGCCTTGTTCATTGGGTTGAGGGCCTTCACTTTATTCTTCGGAAGCGTGTGGGTCTTGGCTTGGTGATGGTTCCACTTGAGTGGAACATTGTCCTTCTCCTTCGGCCACAAGGGGTTCCTCAATGGGTAGGATATGACCAACACCCATTCTTCTTATGGCTTGGGGAGGAATTTCATCACCTACATCACAAGTACCACTTTGATCCACTTGGGAGCCGTTATTATCATCAAACTCCACGTTACATGTCTCATTAGTAAGTCCGCTGGACTTGTTGACGACACGGTAAGCATGAGAGTTTGTAGCATAACCAACAAATATGCCCTCATGAACTCTAGACTCAAATTTAGACAAATGAACACCTTTTTTTAGTATGAAACACTTACAACCGAACACCCAGAAGTACTTGAGGTTGGGCTTGTTGCAGGTAAGTATCTCATATGGAGTCTTGTTCAAGCCTTTGCGGAGATAGAGCCGATTGGATGCATGACAAGCGGTGTTGATGGCTTCGGCCCAAAAGTTGTACAGAGACTTGAACTCCGCCATCATGGTCCTTACCGCGTCCATCAATGTCCGGTTCTTCCTCTCCGCCACACCATTTTGTTGAGGGGTATAAGGTGTGGCATATTGATGCTTGATCCCCTCATCACTAAGAAACTCATCCAAGGTGTAGTTCTTGAACTCGGTGTTGTTTACACTTCTTATCATCAAAATATTTGCATCATGTTGACACTGAGCTTCATTTGCAAAGTTGATGATGGTTCGTTGGGTCTCACTCTTCCTCTTGAAAAAATATACCCAAGTGTATCTTGAATAATCATCCACAATTACCAAGCAATACTTTCTACCCCCAAGACTATCAAAGGATGGAGGCCGAAAGAGATCGATGTGAAGGAGCTCCAAAGGCCTCGTCGAGTAAATGATAGTAGTGGGAGGGTGAGTCTTCTCATGTAGTTTTCCTTCGATACAAGCACTACAATCACGATCTTTGGCAAAACTAACATTCATTAGTCCATGGACATGGTACCCCTTGAGAAGACTTTGCAAATATCTCATATTGACGTGGGCTAAATGGCGATGCCAAAGCCACCTCACGTCAACTTTAGCCATTAGGAATGTCGTGGTCTTAGTGGATCGCTCCGGGAAGTTAACCACATAGAGACCGTTCTCGACATGCCCAACAAAGGCTACTTTAAGAGTCTTGCTCCACAAGAGGGCCACAAAATCAATATCGAGAAAGTAGCAAAACCCATGAGTGCAAGTTCACGAACGGAAAGTAAATTGTATGCAAGGGACTCGACAAGCATGACTTTCTCGATCGTGAGATCATGAGAAATGACAACCTTTCCAAGGCCCAATACCTTAGAAGATGATGCATCACCCCATTCGACATTGGTGGGCATAGATGAGGCCCTGTGCACGTCCACCACCAAATCTTTGCTTCTAGTCATATGATTTGTGGCTCCACTATCGAGCAACCATGACCCCACACCGGAAGCAAACTCTACAAGAGATCAATGCTTGGTTTTAGGTACTCATTTTGTAATGGGTTCTTTGATGTTATCAACAAGGGTCTTAGGAACCCAAATAGACCATTCAATGTACTCATAAGAAGAACCAACAAATTTAGCATAAACATGCCCATCACTTTGTTGGAAGGAGTGGCATTGCCCTTCTTGGCATCACCACCCTTTGCAATGTTCTTCTTCTCCTTAGAAGTACCCTCTCCCTCCTTCACAAAAGTTTGCTTGAGAGGAAGAGGTTGCTTGGTCTTGTCATTCTTCTTCTTCTTCTTGGACTTGGGTGCAAACCCAATTCCCTCCTTGGCCACAACTTCATTTTGATTGCTCAAAAGGCCGTTGAGGTTCTTCTCACCTTGTATGCAAGACACAAGGCCTTTCTCAAGTTTCTCCTTCAACTTGGCATTCTCCTCCACAAGATGCGCATGCTCACAACATGGATTAGTAGCATTGGCATTATCAATTAAAACCATATGAGGAAAAGTGGCTTTCTCCTTGGTTAGCGAAACTTGGAGTTGGTCATGAGACTCCTTGAGGCTAGCATGAATACTCTTCAAGACCTTGTGAGCCTTTTCAAGTAGATCAAACTTCTCCTTGAGTCTAGCATGGTCAACCCCAAGTTTGGCCTTCTCAGATTTGAGCACACGAGAGACAACAAGAGCATGATCAAGATCTTCCTTTAATTAGCATGATCATCGTTGTGTGACTCCTCAAGATCCAAACGATGACCACACTCTTCCTCAAGCGCATTAGAGAGATCCGATATGTCATTAGCATAGTCACGACTATGTCCTTCCATCTTAGAGATGGTCTCTTCGTGAGCCTCGATCATGTCATTGGCTTCACCAAGTTGTTCCAAGAGAGCAACAAAGTGCTTCTTGGATTTGCATTTGAGCTTACTCATAAAAGACTCAAATTCATTTTCCTCCTCCATCGCCCCCTCACTTTCATCAATGCAATCCATAAATGAAGGATTAGTAGTGAGGGTAGTTTTGATGTTGGGGGTTACCTTGTTGGTGGCTTTAGCCATGAGACACTTGGTGGTGATGTTCTCATTGGGTGAATCGAAGAGAGACACCCGTGGAGTTGTCGCAATGGCAATGGAGGCCATGGCAACTGACTCACCATCTTCACTATCATCATCATCCTCATCATACTCTTCTTGTGCTACTAACCCCTTGGGAGGAGTCTTCTTGGTGAAGTTGTTCTTGCTTGGGAAAGACTTGGCCTTGTCTTTTCGGATAAGCTTGCCACCATTGTCTTCCATCTTCTCGTAAGGGCAATCCACAACAAAGTGACTCGCATTGCCACAACTGTAGCACGTCCTCACACATTGCTTGCCCTTGGAGCCACTTGAGTTGTTCTTGTTGAAGTTGGGCCTTGAGTTCTTCTTGTTGCCCCAAAATTGCCGTGAAGCAAGAGCCATCTGCTCATGATAGGCATATTTGGTATCTTCGGGACAACACTCCTCTTCTTCCCCTTCATCCTCTTCTTCCGCACTAGCCTTGGCCTTCAAAGCAAGGTTGGGATTCTTAGATCGTTGAGCCCACAACACCGCATTGTCGGCGGTCTTGTCCAAGATCCTCATCGCAACAAACTCATCTGACACTTCACTAGATGTCAAGTTGTGGAAGTCCGGTCTTTGACGAATGATGGAGGACATGGCCTTATGATAAGGCATTATAGCCTTGAGAAACTTGCGCTTGATCCAATTGTCATCTGTGTCCTTGCTCCCATGATCTCAGAGTGAGACCGCGAGAGTAGTTAATCTTCTATAAAGCTCTCGAAGTTCTTCATCCTCAATCATGGCGAACTCATCGGCTGCATCTTGAACAACTTCAAAGTCTGAGCGTTGAATGTTTGCGCTTCCCTTGTACAAGGATACAACATGCTCCCATGCTTCCTTGTCCACGGAGAAGGGTCGGAGATGAGCAATATCTTCGGGAGGAATAGCTTCTTGGAGGATAAAGAGAGCGGACTCGTTGAATTGATGATCCATGGCTTCTCTAGGAGTGAAGTTGCTTGGATCGTGTGGGTAGAAGCCTTGCTCAATATTTCTTCAAAGATTAGTAGAACTATGATTCAAATGACGTTTAAAGCGATAAACCCCAAGAGGCAAAATCCGCATTTTTTTACATATTTAGGAGGAGCACCAACATGATTCATATTAGTGGAGGGAACCGGTCCTCCATAGATAGGAGGAGGTTCAACATGGGCAAAGATGCCACTCCCATTCTTAGGCAACAGAACTTGATCACTACTAGCTTCCCCCTTATCGGGGAGAGCATCCGCCACCGTGTTAGTGGGATGAGCCACTTCCAACGGTGCGGTGGATAACTTAAGCCCATCGAGAAATTATTTGAACATGCCTTTGACCTCGGTCGTGATGGAGGTTTTCAATGTGTCCAAAGCCGCATTGAACTCCTCACGAGAGACCGAGGATCCCCGATCGGCCGTAGACAAGGACAGATTCATACCGGAGTGCTCCTCCGCCTCGACTATGGTGTCACCCATACTATTTGGATGGTAAAGTCCTTAATAAAGAGACGAGGCTCTGATACCAATTGAAAGGATCGATATGGTTGACTAGAGGGGGTGAATAGGCAACTAACAATTTTAGCTTTTCTATACCAAATTAAACTTAGCATCAAAATAGGTTGTCTAGATATGCAACTAGGTGAGCAACCTATATGATGCAACAACAACAAGTGTACAAGCAAGCTAGGAAACAACACAATAAAGCTTGCACAACTAAAGGTAAGAGATAACCAAGAGTGGAATCGGTGGAGACGAGGATGTGTTACCGAAGTTCCTTCCCTTTGAGAGGAAGTACGTCTTCTTTGGAGCGGTGTGGAGGCACAATGCTCCCCAAGAAACCACTAGGGCCACTGTATGCTCCTCACGCCCTCACACAATACGATATGTCCTGATTCCACTATTGATTCCCTTGAAGGCGGCGACCGAACCTTTACAAACTAGGTTGGGGCTATCTCCACAACTTAATTGGAGGCTCCCAATGACACCATGAAGCTTCACCACAATGGAATATGGCTCCGAGGTGACCTCAACAATCGAGGGTGCTCAAACACCCAAGAGTAATAAGATCCGCAAGGTATTAGTGGGGGAATCAAATTTCTCTTGGTGGAAGTGTTGATCGGGGCCTTCTCAACCAATCCCTAGAAAATCAACAAGTTTGATTGGCTAGGGAGAGAGATCGGGCGAAAATGGAGCTTTGAGCAACAATGTAGCTTAGGGAGGGAAGAGTTGGTCTTCTTGGGGAAGAAGACCCCCTTTATATAGTGGGGGGAAAGATCCAACCGTTACCCACTTACTCAGCCCGCGACAAGCAGTACTCCCGCACGGAGTCGCGATACTACCGCAACTGGTCGCGGTACTATCGCAGGCTAGTGCGGCGGTGACCAGGCGAGGCCCTGTTGCACAGGGCAGCGAACGGTAGAACCGCCGGAGCGGTACTACCGCGCGCCCTTGTGGTACTACTGCAAGGCGGGCTCAACTGGGCTGGAAAAAGCATGGACGAAATAAATTATGTCTGTGACTACTTCTGTTGAGTTTGGGACTGCGCAAAAGTCCGACACGATACTACCGCTCATAGGGAGCGGTACTACCGCGTAGGGGCGGAAGTAAAAATTACTTTTGCGCCTACTGCTGTGTGCCCCATCGTCTGGGCTGGAGGCAGCGGTACTACCGCTGGCAAGGCGCGGTACTACCGCTGCTGGAACGGTACTACCGCAGGCCACTGAGGTACTACTGCTCCCTTGAGCAGTACTACCGCATGCCCCACGCGTTATAGCACATGACAACCTTCATTTTGCATAGACAAGGATAAACGGATGGTGCTCCATTGAAGCGAAGGAAAGGTGGTGCAAAGGAATAGATGTGTACGTGTTGATCCCACCCTAACCTTTCCGAAGCGGACCCCCTCTTAATAGTACGGCTTTCCTACGACTCAATTCCACCGAAAAGAAACGTGGAGAACCGCCGTCTTCGATAGGCTCCGAGGGGCACCGAATCATCTTGTGCTAGACATGAGATATCTGAAATGCTCAACGCACATGATTAGTCTGCAACAGTACCGTCATCAATCACCAAAACCACATAGGGAGAAATATGCCCATAAACTTGTGATACTCAAGGTAGGTCATCATCTCAGCTAGCGCAGCAAGTGACCCTAAAGCTCCAATGGTCGTCGTGTGGCGCACGACCTGCCTCGTGGGTTCCATCTGAAAGCAAAGATGTTTCAAAGGAGTCAAATGACCGTGCGTGTATTATTCAAAATACATTTCTATGCAATAACTTTGGATTATCCAACTTTGGGGTGAACTCGGTTACGAGATCCTAATGTTAGAGTTAGTAATTTTGTTTAACCCGAAGGGAAGAGAGATTAGAGTCCCGGAGTATAGACCAGGAGTAAAAGATCCTAATACCACCCAGTGGTGATGTGAGCCCGTAAGACACACAGCCATGTTAGTAAAAAAGCAATGTCTAGACTCGACTTCGGCCAAGGAGTGTGGAAGGGGAATTCCTACAGGTAGCCGGCTCTGATACCAACTTGTGACGCCACTGATTTGACCGTACACTAATCATGCACACAAATGTGTACGACCAAGATCAGGGACTCACTGGAAGATATCAGAACACAACTATAGACACAAATTAAAGATCATACAAGCTTCATATTACAAGCCAGGGGCCTCGAGGGCTCGAATACATAAGCTTGATCATAAACAAGTCAGCGAAAGCAACAATATTTGAGTACATATATAAGTTAAACAAGTTGCCATAAGATGGCTAGCACAAACAGAGATATAGATTGAAAAGGAAAGGCCCCCTGCCTGGGTTTCTCCTAGACTACTCCTGGTCGTCGGCGGCCTCCACATAGTAGTAGCCTCCGTTGGGGTAGTAGTAGTCGTCGGCAGTGGCATCTGGCTCCTGGGCTCCACCATCTGGTTGCATCATCCGAGAAGAAGGGAAAGGGGGGAGCAAAGCAACCGTGAGTACTCATCCAAAGTACTCGCAAGCAAGAATCTACACTACATATGCATGTGTATATGTATAAGGGGTAATGTCTGTGGGCAAAACTGTAGAATGCCAGAATAAGAGGGGGGAGCTAGGCCTATCGAAGACTACACTTCCGGCAGCCTCTATCTTGCAGCAGTAGAAGAGAGTAGTTGGAATAGTAACAAGTATCATCGTATAGCATAAATCTACCCGACAATCCTCTCCTCATCACCCTGTGAGAGACCAATCACCGAGTTGTATCTGGAACTCACCTGGGTGTGTTTTTATTAAGTATCTGGTTCTAGTTATCAGAGGTTGGAATACAACTCCAAGTCGTCCTATTACAACGGACACAGCTATTCAAATAGATTACTTCCCTGTAGGGGTGCACCACATAACCCGGCACACTCGATCATCTCTGGCCGGACACACTTTTCTGGGTCATGCCCGGCCTCAGAAGATCAACACGTTGCAGACCTACCTAGGCCCGACAAAGAGATCAGCACGCCGGTCTAAATCCTAAGCGCGCAGGGGTCTTGGGCCCATCGCCCATTGCGTTCCTGCACGTTGCGAGGGTGGCTGGTGAGCAGACCTAGCAACCTCCATTACAAAGGAAGTTGTGTTACGCGGTCCAACCCGGCGCGTGCCGCTCAGTCGCCGACGTCTGGAAGGCTTCGGCTGATACTACGATGCCGGTTGCCCATATCTTGTCCCGCGTGGCAGTTAGTGCGTATAGGCCAACGAACCAACTCAGATCAAATATCCAAACTCATTAAGCGTGTTATTATGAAATAACCGTGGACAACGACCAGGGAACAGGCCACCTCTCTCAACCCGCCATGTCGCTCCGCCACAAAGAATCACTCCGGGGTCGTTGGGAACCCAGGCCCACCACTACCTGGATGGAACCACCTGTCCTTTCAGCCCCCACATCGGAATCACTTGCGGGTACTCTACGAGCTGACCCGACTTTAGTCACATCATGTAACATGTATAGCATGTATGTATGTATGTATATACCCATGATCACCTCCTGAAGTGACCACGGCCCGATAGTATAGCATGGTAGATGGACAAGGATGTATGGCCACTGATGGTATATTAGCATCCTATACTAAGCATTTAGGATAGCAGGTAAGGGTATCAATAATTGTAGCAACAATGACAGGATATGCAACAGAATAGGAGTTATCGAATCAACAACAGTAGCAATCCTAGTGCAAGAATAAGAGAGAAGAGAGTGGGTGATATCTGGTTGATCAAGGGGGGTTTGCTTTCCTGGAAGCTCGGCAAAGAAGGACGGGTCGCCAACACCGTAGTCAATCAGGGTAGCAGCAGTGGCATCAGTCTCGAAGTTTAACGGAGAGAAGAGGGGGAAGAAATAATAAATACAATGCAAACTGATGCATGACATGACATTAAGCGGTGGTAGGTGTGCCCTAATGCGGTACTAGGTGCTACTAGCGAAGGGGGAAACATCCGGGAATGTATTCCTGGTCTTTGGCATTTTCGGACAGACGAACTAAAGAGGGATGGTTGCATGTTCGCTATGCTAGGGACGTATGGCAGCGAACGGACTGCGTATTCGGATTCGTCTCGTCGATCTGAGCAACTCTCATGTACAAAGTATTTTCATCGGAGTTATAGATTATTTTATATTGATTCTCAAAGTTTTTAATAATAATCCGGAATTAACAGATTTAAATTAATTAGGAAAAGCAATTACTGCTCCAGCATAACATTAGCATGATGTCAGCAGGTCCACGGGTTGACTAGGTCAACCCTGGCATGTGGGGCCCGTTCATCATTTGCTTAGTTAACTAACACATAATTAGGGTTAAATAACATTATTAATTAGGTTAATCAACACTATTAATTAGGTTAATTAATTTATTAATTAATTAATCAATTGATTAATTTATTTTTATTATTTATTTATTACTTTTTTGTTCTAGGGGTGGGGCCCCATTGTTAGTGGCCCTAGGGCCTAGCGGTTGCGGGCATCGGGCGAAGCCCGAACAGGCGACGTGCGCGTGGAGTGGGCGCAGCCCGGTTGGCCCAGACGTCGGCCGGGGCAGAGGAGAGCGCCGGCCAGGGCGGCCAGGGAGCATAGACGGGGAGGCCGGGGCGCTAGGCGGGCTGTTGGAGGAGGTGAGGCCAGGGCAGATCGGTTGCCACAGCGAGGAGCACGGGATGGCGTGGCTAGGTGCCGCGTGAGTGAGGGTGCGGGCGCGCAGACTCGAACGATGCATGGGGGCGCGGGCCGGAGCCAGCGACGATAGCAGCTCGAGACGACGGTGGTGGCAAGCGGGGGCGTGGGCGTGTACGGTGAGCGCGAGTGCACGCGGCAAGGGAGGCCACAGGCGAGGCAGGCTCGGGCGAACATCGGCGAGACGGTGCGGGGATTGCAGCGGCGCGATGGCCCGAGCATGCGAGCACGGGACAGAGGACGCACGGGGCGCTGTGAGCACGCGCTCACCGCGGGCGCGCGCGGGGTGGCTCCGACGACGGGAGCCTTGCGAGAGCAGAGAGGAAGGAGCGAGGTCGGAGCCCGGGGGCTCACCCACGTTGGAGGGACGAGGGCGGCGAGGCTGGGTCGTGCCTTTGGGAAGGAGGACGGGAACGACGTGCGGTAGGGCTCCGACGAGGGGCCACTTCAGGCGGCGGCGGTGGTGGTTCGTCCTCGATCCAGATCTGGATCAGGGGAGGGGGAGAGACGTGGGGAGCGATAGAGGGAAGTGATATTCGAGTGATATTCGAGTGAACCTTTGGTTATCATGTGATGTTCCCTTTGCTTTGCAATACTTTTACAAAATTCGGTGTGCATCGATATCCTCTTGAGTCGTCATCATGCTCACTATACCGTTGACCCGTTACTAGTTTTGTTCTTTTTTCTTGCTAACGTGTTTCGGCATCCCGTGACGTAATCACTTGTGTCTGGCCAGACGATGATGGATGTCGTTACACCGAGAGGGCTCTAAGAATATCTCTCCATCGTCGGAGGAGCAAATCCCACTCTCGAGCTATCCGTTCAGTTGTCAAACTTTCTCGTGAGCCTGAAAGTTGTCGTTATGATTACCTTGTTACAGATGATGTTTGAGCAACCCTAAAGCCCACCGTATGGTATGAAGTGACCGAGACACTCTCATGGTCTGAGCAACTAAAACACATGCTAACACTCCATCTTATTACAATTGAATACAGACGATATTAATTCAATTCATAACAAACAAGTTTGAGTCGATTCAATGTGATCGTTCTTCGAATGTCATAATCTAAATGTTGTTTCAGGATCAGCGTTACACTTAACGATATCCTAAGATCTAGAAAACGTGATCACCAACAACACTTCAGCTAGTCTTAGAGGCGAGACTAGGAACCTTCATTTTATCCGTTTATCATTTCACACGTGCATATGAGTTTTCCACTCAATCGCGTATTCCAGGATCATAACAGTTAAAGCACGAAATATATATTCTTAATTATCAATACGAAAATGTAATGATACAAATAATATTGTCTCTATGGCATATTTCCAACAGTGACTGCTTGCTGTAATCACGTGACTGCTTAATTTGTGTTAGAGACTTAAAATGATTTTTTTTAATTAATTCACTTAAGTTGTAATTATTATTTGCGCTATTTTACACTTGTTTCGCACAGCATGGAAGAGTGTAAGTTTTGTGTAATTTATGTGCAAATTATCAATATATTCTAATTTCCGCATATAAGAGAAGAGTTTGACAATAAGTATTTATAATGTGTTCATGTTAGGCATAGTTGTATAATATAAATTTTCTTTTAAAATTTCTTGTCATTCTTGTTAGGACTAAATCTCTCGCATAAGTCATTCTTTCTTAGAATAAATGTGTTCTTCCTTATCTAAATTTGTACAAAAAGCTAAATGCTATTTATTTTTAATTTTTTGTCCATTTTATTTATTTCTTCATTTTCTTCTTTTAAGTAATACCAATGGCCTTAATTTGTTTTTCCCTAGAATAAATGTCGTTTCATTTCCATTTTTGTTTCAGGTAACACCACTTAGTTTGACTTTAATAATTCTTTCTTCCTTAGAAAGAAATGTGTTCCTCTTTCTTTTAACTTTTTGTTTTTCTCCGAGGTACGATATGTACATGTCTGCTTCCGATATGACCAAAGATATTACCTGCATACATGTATTTCAGTTTTTATTGTAATTATAAAATATATTGTTTTATTGTTGAGAACAAAAAACTACTATTTTTATGTTTCTGTGAAACTAAAGAAGATGAAGATTTGTATATGGCACAAGTCGATATGAGTAATTACCGGCTATGTTTGTGGACTATTTCTAATCAAGTCACAATCACGAATTTGAAAATAAGACGAGCTTAGGCCCGTACATATTTTGTTTGTGAATCACTGGAAATGCAAAACTTGCATGCACTCACTTCTCCGGAAACGGATAACTTCGCATGCATCTGCCGGCTACATGGTGCGCAAAGTCATATTGTGCGGTTCCGTGATGTGCCGGTAGATCTAGGGCCATCCACTTGTTCTGAGATTCGTAAAACTGTATGGCAACCTAAATGTATAGCACTAGTATATTTCTTGTATCTTTATTTTTAGTCAAATCGGTGGCAGCATAATGGACCCAAAGTACACCTTATATCAGGGGCGGTATGCATGCAAGTTTCTCCTCTCACTCTACCCGCGGAACAAATCCAGACTTTATTTCCTCTTAGAGAATTTAAATCAACCATGTCTTTTAAACTATAGACTCGTTTTTTTTCTAATATTTGGACTCCTGGCGTCAAGAACTTTAATACTACTAGACCAGTTTTGGTTACAATTCAAACACATTTAATTTTTGATGTTTCACATTTCATATGTGAAATAAACTCATTTCACTAGAAAAATCTGAAACAAACCTATTTCACTAGGAATATGTGAAAATAATATTTTTCACATAAACTATTAAACTCAAATGACACCTTGTGAATTATTTGGAAGTGTGTAACATTTTTATTTCAAAAGAGTAAAATAAGTTATTTCATAAATGTGCAATTGAAATATATGTGATTCTTGTCAAACAAGCCAGTGAAAAGGAAAATGCACCTACTGAAAGTGGAAAAAAATGTGAAACTAAAATATCAACTTGTAAATTGAAAATTATGAAATGTGTAACGGTTTACTTCAAAAGAGCGAAATATGCTTTTTCAATAATGTGAAATGGAAATGTTAACTTGTGAAACTGATTTTTTTATGTGTAACGGTTTATTTTAAAAAAGTGAAACATCATCTATTTAAAAAATGTACAATTGAAATATAAATCCAGGCACCTGACATATAGGTGGTCCTTTTTAGTTTTTGTGTTCTTTTTGTGAATACGCACCGTTGCGTATCATTTCATTGATAGGTGGAGAGAACATACATGGTGTCGCTCTAGGGGACGTACACACATCGACGTCCTCAAGAGCGTGACATGAGCATGTTTGAGTTTGCTTAGCCTCGGTACAATGATTCTAGACTATAGGGATTACGAAAGCAAGTCCATTGGCTCCGGCCCTTGCCCATAGCCGGGCCTCGTCCTTGATAGTGCGAACAAGTTCATTAGTGGATGTCCGGAGATTGCCGAAGAGGGCGGCATTGCAGTGTTTCCAAATAGACCAGGCGGTAAGGGTGATGAGAGAGTTGAGGCCCTTTCGCAAGCTCGGCGGTGATGCAAGTAGGGTAGCCGACCACCAAGTGAAGAAGGCCGCATGGTCGTTGGACAGGAGCATTGGGAGACAGCACCAGGACGGAATTTCATGCCAGGTGATCTCAGAGAAAGTGCATTGGACGAGTAGATGATCGATGGTCTCATGTTCCTGGCAACAGAGCTTGCATAGTTTTGTGTTTAGTTAGTGTTTTTGTGTTTAGTTAGTGTAGATGCAGCTCCGTCCTCCGGGGTACAATTTGAAAGGATGGTGTCACATAAGGTAAGTCAACTGTTATGTTTTGAGGAACACCAGCTAGACGACTGTGTACTACTCTTCATATTATTTATACTCTACCTCTCCGGCACCGTCTGTAGCGCTGCACCATAGGCATAGGTAGTCTGGAAACACGAACTTTGAACAAATGCACATGGGCAATTAAGAGCCCCCAGCCCTAGTATGCGTTGAGATTTGAACTTCTTCACTTCTAGAAATCACCTGCTCAGCATTATACGTTATTTTACTACAACCTACGGTACCCCCTCCCTCATCGTGATCCCCATTCGTACTTGATTCGCAGTGGGAACAAGAGCGTGCCATGCACCACTCGAGCTCGACTCCCCTCTCCCGTTGACGACCTTTGCCCGATGATGGTTAAACCATCGCCGATGGAAGGTGCGTGCAACGCGCGGCGCCGGACAGCTTCTCTTGCTACCGACAGCATAGCAATGATGGCGGAGCAGCACGACGGCAAGCCGGCCAACGGCCTGCGCTGGCGGCCGCACTACGGCTGCCCGGCAGCGGGAAGCACCACCATCCCCCTCGTCTTCCTTGTCTTGCTCACCGGAGCGCTGTTCCTCATCCTCGGCCCGACCGACTCCGTCCTCACCCTCCCCAGCCTCCGCGTCGTGTTCAGCAACCCCATCCACATTGCCACCGCAGCAGCTCCGCCAGCGCCGCCGCCCGCAGCCGCCAACGTGAGCGACGAGGACCGCGGCCTCCCGCCGCCCCGGCAGCTCACGGACCCGCCCTACTCGCTGGGCCGCACCATCCTGGACTACGACGCGCGCCGGTCCGCGTGGCTGGCCGCGCACCCGGAGTTCCCGGCGCGCGTGGCGCCCGCGGGCCGGCCGCGGGTGCTGGTGGTGACCGGGTCTGCGCCGGCCCGGTGCCCCGACCCGGACGGCGATCACCTGCTGCTGCGCGCGTTCAAGAACAAGGCGGACTACTGCCGCGTCCACGGCCTCGAGATGTACTACAACACGGCGTTCCTGGACGCGGAGATGACCGGGTTCTGGGCGAAGCTGCCGCTGCTGCGGTCGCTGATGATGGCGCACCCGGAGGTGGAGCTGCTGTGGTGGGTGGACTCGGACGCGGTGTTCACGGACATGCGGTTCGAGCTGCCGTGGGAGCGCTACGCGGCGCACAACCTGGTGCTCCACGGCTGGGAGGCCAAGGTGTACGAGGAGAAGAGCTGGGTGGGCGTCAACACCGGCAGCGTCCTCATCCGCAACTGCCAGTGGTCGCTCGACCTCCTCCACGCCATGGCCCCCATGGGGCCCCGCGGTCCCGTGCGCGACAAGTACGGCGAGCTCTTCGCCAGGGAGCTCTCCGGCCGGCCGCCCTTCGAGGCCGACGACCAGTCGGCGCTCATCTACCTCCTCGTCACGCAGCGGGAGAGGTGGGGGGACAAGGTCTTCTTCGAGAGCTCGTACGAGCTCAACGGCTTCTGGGAGCTCATCGTGGACAGGTACGAGGAGCTGCAGCGGACGGGCGACTGGCCGCTCGTGACGCACTTCGTCGGGTGCAAGCCCTGCCGGCGGTACGCCGACAGCTATCCGGCGGACCGGTGCCGCCTCGGGATGGAGCGCGCCTTCAACTTCGCCGACGACCAGATACTGAAGCTGTATGGGTTCGGGCACGAGTCGCTCAACGGCACCGCCGTGCAGCGCGTCAGGAATGAGACCGGCGGGCCGCTGGACGCGGAGGACGAGGAGCTCGGTCGGCTGTTGCACCCCACGTTCAGGGCAACGTAGACCACGACTTGGCCTGGCTGGCTTCTTCTTTTCCTATGTTGTTTTCAGTCTGATGTTCGGTTTATAGAGAACTAAGAGTAGGACTCGAGTCCAGGGATTTTGCCTTCTCGTGATCGATGATTTACTCGGTCTACTATACAAATCCAGTGATCTGGTAGGGCATTTCCTTCACCATATTTTACTACACGTTAGCATTTTCTCTAACAAGGCTCTCAAGTTCTTTTTTGTTCGTCCAATAGGATCCCATCTTTCTTGACGGCAAACAAGGGTCAAATGGTCAAGATTTCAATTTGCATCAGTAAACCAGGGATCAGATCAGATAGTTTCAAAATGTTGGGGCTACATAAGAAATCCCTCCCAACCTGCCAACTATTTTGGCTCATTCCTCTAACAAAAACATGCTTCTGCGACGCAATCATCTCACGGGACGAGTGGCAAATTCTGCTAAAAGTGAAGAATGCCAGCTGCGCACAGAGCACCTCCCCCTATAGTGATAGAATCTTATCTTGGATCCACTCAGATAGCTTGCGGATCTTTTTGGTCATTTCGCCGCTCTTTGAAAAATAAGACTTGGCATTGGCAAGCATCACAGTGGCATCATGTTTGACAGCCTCCAGAGTTCTGTAGTAATCGCTCTGTAGCCTTGCCCTGATCACCTCAATGGAGAATTGGACAGGGAACCTAGAACGCGAGTTGTACAGAGAAGTATGCTTTAAGACAGGCGTTCCTTCATCATAAATACATAAATAAATACGGAGTAAAAACGATATGCTTCCAGAGTACGCATTGGTTGAATCTTTTTTAACCGAAAATCATCAAATCTGCATTTTAACAAATATGGCCTCATAACTGAAATGGAAAACGGGCCCTGTAGGGGTACAGCCATATATACCCAAAAACCTTGTCAAGCACGCATTTATTTGACAAGATTTGGAAAATGGGCCTTGTATCCACTAGCAAATTTATGTTAGATGCTCGCTACGAGATTTGCCAACAAAAAAGGTACTAGTTCTGTAAAGAGGTTGTTATTATTTTCTAAAAAGTATGTCACCTACAAATCATGAATAAAGAAACTACATTTTATGCTCCATATATCTTTAGTTTGTTAAACCTTCAAACAAACATAGGCGTGTTAAGTGTTAACCTCCAACAGAAATAGGGTATTTTATGTTCCATATATCTTTAGTTCGTTAAACCATAAAATAAACATACGCATGTTAACCTCCAACGGAAATAAGGTAAACTTTTTTACAAATACATGGTATACTGCATTATCTACAGATTATGTGCCTCATGAGGATTATTTCACAGCAGTCATCATTCTCACTTTTGTTATAAATGAAGAAAAAACATATAGAAGCATCTGCACTGCATACTTTTATACAAGAATTACCTGTTTGTGAAATCTGATTTTCCTGCAACAGTATCTAACTTCAGAACACCATAGCGATCCTGAAGACCGTACAAATATATGGTAAACAGTCAAAACAACAACCCAAGAGTAGCCAAATAGTGTAAATTTTGAATATAAAACTTCACCTGACTTCTGAGAGACTTTTCCTGTAAACCGGTCACTGCTAATAACAATTTGTTCCTGGTACTGGGATCGATATGTGGACGCTTCCATGGAACCAATGGGTTATTAGCATCATGCACCTCCCAGGGGCTATGCGGATGTTCAGAACCATCAGTTTCATACTGTATGACATATTTCTCCCAAGGGCTCTCAGGAAAATCAGGTGATTTAGGTCTTATTTCCAATACTCGTCCCTCCCACCAACTTCCTCCATCCTCTCCCTCAACCATCCACCAAACTTTGCACCTATCAGCGACGCTCCAGTTATATGTGGTAGTAACTTCAAACCGTGTTCTTTCCACAAGAAAATCAGGGAACGTAACTAGCTCACGCAATGTGATTACAAACTCTTTGCCAAATCCGCTTGAAGTGTGATCAATGAATTGAATAGTTAATTCACAGCAGCTTTCACCAGACCCTCTATCTGGCTTGTAATCAAGACCCTTAATTTTGCAAAGCTCGGCAGCTTTAAGGCCTTTGATCCGATTCGATGGGCAATTATCCGATGATTGCACTTCATAAACATATTCTTCATGACCCTACAAATAACAAGCGCACAGAAAGTATGATAAGAGGCACTTCATAAATACTATTTTACGAGTCACAATGGTATATATGCTCGTATTTAACTTGCTACGCACGATTTTCCCACCATCAACTGGGCAGGAGGGGGAAGTGGGAACAGGAGATTTATTATTATTAATTTAGTAAGTTTGCAGCTGAAAGCTGCTTACACCAAAATCATTTCCGTACTTTATACACACAATGCAGCGAAAATAAATAAATACCTGTCGCAAGTACATAACCTCATCGCCAAGTTGAGGAATATAACGGTAGATATCTTCATGCTCTAGCAACATCAACCACGGATACCTCGATACTTGGTGCTTTTTCTCCAATAGATGTGTATCAGGAAAGTCGCAACTCTCTCTTTTGTTCATAGCAGACTTTATACCAGCAGTCTTTGATGTTGATCCCCACATTACTTCACGCACATTTGCAACAATTCGTCTCCCACTAGTTGCTGCTTCGAGGGAAGAACTTTGCGCATGAGAGATTGCATCCCTTCCCCTACCATAATCAGTGTATGCACATGACCTCCTTTCGTTTCTTCGTAAACTACCAGTAGGTGCAACAGGACTGCAGTCTGGAGGTTGATGCCCACCATCACCATTGGAAACAGAAGTACTATGTCCATTTCCAAAGGCATCCGAACCCAATCTTTTCCTGTGCTTACTCGGCTCTGACCTTTTGCACACTGTGCCGTATGTCTTCGCAGATTCAAAGGCCTGGAAACGTCTGGACACACTAGGGAAGTCACTGCTCCTATGTTGACTGGTGGCAGAAGCCTCATCATGCTGCATGGAAACTTTAACATGGTTGATGTCACTCCCTACTGCACTAGTCTTCGATATGTCTGATGAACTTGCTCCATCTGCAAAGCCTCTTGGTCTGGAAAACTTCAGTTTAAAGGATATAGACCGAGTGCTGTGGAACTGCTGATCGTGTTCCCTGTTATTTTCTTCCTCTAGATTAGTATTCTTCTTGTCAGTTATCCATTCTTTACCAGGCAAATTACTTTCACTATAATCATCAGTATTGTGGTTTTCATGGATGCTATCCAGATAAATTTCACGTTGTCTTTTTAGTACATTCTGCTCAACCGTTTGTTGGACGCCATTATCATACTGATGAGGTGTCTTCTGACTACCAGACCCATAAACATCATGTGAAAGTGCATTATTTGAAGAGACCCACATATCTCCTGAAGAAGAGTCCCCGAACTTGCAATGCTTTGAAGGTCGCAGCTTAAGCTCACCCCCTTTGATTGCGTTATTACTGTGAACATTACCCACATCATGTAGACTAGAGACCAGAGGTGGTTCAGACTTGCAAGCAGAGGAGTTTCCAGGCTCAAAAGCTAGTTCCGGCTCAGCGTCTTTGTACCTGGCTGCTGGAAGTGACAGCACTGCATAATGAGGTGGGAGTTCTGGATTTGTGCTTTCTGAAGGAAACTGAACTTTTAGATCACGGCGTGGTATCCTCAGGATCAGTTTTCTACTATTTGCAGAATTTTTTCCCTTAGTTTCAGTGAACTGAGAAAGTCGGGTAACATCTTCGGAATCATATTGGTTGGTCTCTCTACCAAGTCTTGGCAGACCATGCCGCGCTGACTGCTCAGCTTCAGTGCTTTCTGTGTTCAGTTCGCTGTATGAAAGACTGCTCGCTGATCCATCTTCCTCTTCTGTTGAAGTTTCAATCTTCGAGAAAAAACTGTGTGTGCTGTGAGTAGCACATCTTTGAGGTCGCAATCCCCTAGATTTAGGAGATATTTTCCTTTTGGTGGCACGGCCAGTCTTAGACTTCCTACCTCTAGGTGGCCTTGACGGTGTAGCCACACCATGCCCATTCAAATTTCCTTTCTTAACTCGCCGATCAGATGAAGTAACAAGATCAGCCTGTAGAGGACGTAATAAAAGGAAAATAAGCTGAAAGGTTAGAAAGCAATATAAAGGAAATGGAATGATCTTAATGTCGCCTCTTACATCAGATCTTTTCTTCTTTCTTCTAGATCTGCGGAGATTAGCAGTACTGTTAAGATTAGATCCATCAATCTCTGCACTTGAGTATGAAGCACCAGAAGCATGACCACCCCAAATCTCCTGTTCTCCTTCACTAGAATAGTCATCCATGCCATTGTACTCGGAATCAGTTTCAGCAGAGATCGCTTCATTTTCTGGTTCAAGCTCGATGAAGTCTGTTATCTCTGGAAGTGGTTCCCACCTATCTGGATCAATAACTGGGATGATTTGGTACTCGCCAGTGGTTGCATCGTAAGTGGGCCCAATAGCAAAATTTACCAAGGGAGGTCGCCATTCAATACCCAGGGTACCTAACCGGTGTTTCTGGTACATGCTCTGAAAAGGCTCTGGGTAAGGTATCATACCTTCAATTGGCAAATAGCAACTAACAATTATAATCATGTGCGACCAATAAATTACTAAATTATACCTTGGTTAGAAAGATAGAGAAGTTGCATACCCGAGTCACACAAAAGGTCTTGAATATTTCTCCTATAAGGTGCAAGTTGTGTTTCCTGGGTACAGTAAGAAAAGGCATCATAAAGAAAACTTGATAGCTCATGATGCACTTTGTGAAGAGAAAAAAACAGTTCCATATGTTAGAAGTATATTTACGTTTAAGATAGAGATAAGAGATAGAGATAAGATAGGTTTAACTTGTCCTCTACTCCAAGTCTCTCTCCCTCCATTGTACCTCTATATATACCCCATACATGGGTCAGATCAATACAACATAACAACACAATATTCATCCATCCTATATTTTTTACATGGTATTAGAGCGGTTTGTCCAACGACGCCGATCCTAGGACCTTCCACCACTTACGCAGCGCACCGCCCCCGGGGAGATCAATCTCCTCTCCCCGGGGGCGCGGCACCCGGTCTCGATGAAAAATCGGATCGTCGACTAGATTAGATTCCAATTTCGAAAAATTTCAATTCATAGATTAGATCCAGTTAGCCACAAATAAAATCCCTAGATTAGATCCTCACGACCCTCGAATCTCCGGTGAAAATCAGTGCAGATATCGGCATCTAGAACTCCATCGACTCCCGCAGAATCTGATGTCTCCAGCGCCAGCAACGTGCGGCACAGACCTTCACGCAACGCGTCCCACCTGGAAGCTGGACGGAGCAGCCCCGGCCGGCCGAACGAGCGGGCACACAGGGCAGCCGCTCCGTTGGCGTGCGCCCACAGCCGCACGCGTACATGTGCATGAACACCATGAGAGTGAAATCCACACCGATCGGCTCGGAGCGTCGTCCCGCGGAGCCGTGAACGCGGCATCTTGGGCACGGGCGCAACTCCGGGCGGCTTTGATCCGGCGACACCCGGCTAGCAGCGTGGGTCTTCATCAACATCCTTCTGTCGCCTTGAGGATCCAAGCTGGTCTCCAGCAGCGGACGCAGCGAGCACCAGAAGAACAGAAGCAGAATACGCTGGAAACATCAGCGTCACCACGGCCGCAAACTCCATGTCTGCCGAGAGGCGAGCGCTAGCGGGCCGTGCATCGACTACAGGGCCTCCCTTCGGATCCGGCTACGCATCCTTCGACGACACGCACCCGCTACGAGACGGTTTCGGCATCTCCACGGGACGCGACTCCTACGAGGCTACGGTCGCAAGTCCGGCATGCCCGCGCCAGCGGGGAGCGGGTCATCTACACCAACCGGCTGCACCTGCACAGATCTACATCAAGCGCTCCATCTTCGAACCAAGCGACTGCACCGACCCATCTGCACCAGGCCGAATCACTTCATCAAGCTGTACGACTAGCCCGGCTACGAGCCAACATACTTCATCGACCACAACTACGAGAAGCGACCTCCACATGCACTGTTCACACGCCAGGCCGGTGTGAAACGAGATGCAATCTTCATCGACTTCTCCGGCATCGACACGGCATCGACACCCCGTCGCCACGAGGGACGCCTCCAAGCGACACATCATCGCCGACACGCCGCTGCGACGCCATCGCCGACACTACATCGTCAAGGTCTTCATCAACGTGGTCTTCACCAACATCTTCTTCAACACACCGCCGCTACCTTGTCCACAAGATGGACACCTAGCGTCCTCTGACAGACTTTTCTGCAAGACGCGACCACGACGACGGCATCGACTGCGTCATCCACGACAGCATGACTGCATCGACACGGCGTCACTTCAGTGACGACCCTACACGGCCACACGGTTCTGGCAAAACCGATGTGTGCTCGATGGGCTTCCTCCGGTCTTGGCAAAACCGGCGGACTCGTCGCCGACAGCACCCTCTGACATCCGCAAGGTGCATTGTCCACGTCTGCAGCTCCGTCATAGCGCAATTTTTTTTTGCGCCTCCGGCTTTGTGCGGCTTCATCATCCACGACGACTACACCATCGACCACGACTACATCGACCAAGGCTACATCACCATGATCGGCTACCACTACATCGACATACAGGGCTATGTCTACAACAACTCATCGGCAACAACTCCAGTCAACAGCGTCCGAGTCGTCACTAGCGTCCACTCCTCTCCCGCTGTGACTGCGGGAGGGAATAGAGGAGAGACATTGAAGGCACCGGAAGGGGACGCAGTCACCGCCCCAGGTGTCGACCCATCAGAGATGCAGGTGATGACGGTGAAGCGGAGAAGACGACGCAAGCACTTCGAATCCAGTCGCAATCGTCCGTTTCACTCCCGCTACGACTGAGGGGGAATGTTAGAAGTATATTTACGTTTAAGATAGAGATAAGAGATAGAGATAAGATAGGTTTAACTTGTCCTCTACTCCAAGTCTCTCTCCCTCCATTGTACCTCTATATATACCCCATACATGGGTCAGATCAGGGACAGGGTTCAATATCCCGTTCTTGGGAAATACCAGACCCAGCAGGCGTCCAGTAGTTTTTCAAACATGGAGTTCTGTGTTCATGTTTCAAGATTCCTTAGTCTTGCAATGCTTGTTTGTTGGCTTGAATAAGCACCAGAAATTAAAAAAGAAAAATGAATAGTTACTGAAATAAATTACACCCTTTGTATGACTTCTGATGAGATGGTACGAGTAGCACCACACAAACGTTTGATATATAAAACATACCCCCTCCGTTCCTAAATATAAGTCTTTTTAGAGATTCCAATGCGGACTACATACAGAGCAAAATGAGTGAATCTACACTCTCAAAATATGTCTACACACATCCGTATGTAGTCCTTATTAAATTCTCTACAAAGACTTATATTTAGGAACGGAGGGAGTATTATATATTACAGCTACTAAGAAAACACATTAAGAGGTGATCGGATGATTGTGGTACGGGATGCTTGTAACTTATTAAGTTATAACATACTGTAGTAGGGAATAACAAAACATCAATGTTGTCCACTTTCAAGACTGCCATCCAAATCAAACTTCCTGCCAATCAGCAGAGTGGTCCTCGCTCGATTTGACAGCACATAATCCACCTTACTTAGCTGCTGAGCTAGCAACAATTCAGAAGTAGACTGCAATGGCGGTAGTACGTGGCATACTTTATAAATACGGTTGGCAGCCAAAAACAGACTAACGAGCAGCTAGTTCGAATCATCTGACATACACCTCTGTAAACAAATGTAGTGACCTAAAACGTCTTATATTTGTTTACAGAGGGAGTATATTACTACACCAACCAGTAAAACATATACCATCACAAAAGCTTCTCTTGAAAACAGTACTTTTTTAGACAAAAAACAATACATGATACCTATACAATCCCACTTGTTTAACAAATTTTCAGAAAATAACAAAATGAAAAATTCCACTAAAACGGATTTTGAAACAGTTCACATGATGAATCTGATGGTAGAGTTAGTTGCAGAAAATGAATATGACGACATTATACAACTCAACCGGCTAATGCAAATGCAAAGATCTTATAACCCATATCCTCAGACGAACCTGATCAATAGCACTTCCATTTGTATCATGAACAAGGGGCCGGTAGTCTCCAAGAAAGAACTGTTTGAAAACATGAATAGTGAGCATCAATGATTGCATACAAGGAGGGATATTTCCAAAACAGGAGGATTATCCAGCGCAAACATATCTAGGTCGAGTCATGCAAACTCTCAAAGCGCCACATGGATGAATAATTCTGTGACTAAGCACCAAGGCCCTGACAGATTAGAAAGTTATACATGATCAAACTGAATTAGAATATCAACTGTGCCTCACCCAGCTGTACACATGATCACGGAGATAATGGCAGTTTGCATGACTGCACCCAACATTGGTTTGCACTAGGCATTCCCCCCAATAATTTGGTAATTCAGTAACAATTCGTATACCTGATCATATTTCGCATCCTTTTGGGACTCGCCCTGCCCTGTACCAATAATGAATATTTGCCCAATTTCATTGGTGAGGACAAGTGATGTTCCATCCCTAAATGTCCATTCAGCAACACATTAAGACATCACGACAGACAAATAAACTCAGATTCATCTGCAATCTATGGTAACTGGTCAAATGGCAAAATTTCATTTTAGCATGATACATCCCAACACTACAGAGAAATAAGTAACGCCGTCAGTTGAAGTCATATTATTTTGGCTGCACTATAACAGAAAACTAGAACACTAAGGATCTACATTTCGACCAGCATAGTTGCCATGCTGTAGCCTAAACAGCCAAGCGTTCCAGGGAGCACATCATGGAAGCTCGCCTCACCTTTATGAACAAGGCGAGCACCCAGAAATTCTGGGCATCCAAGTATATATATATAGAGAGAGAGAGATGGAAACCTAGCTGCCATCGACAGATAAGTGCACTTTTTTCCCTGATCAACCAGATTTCACCATTAAGTCATCCGTGAAACAAAAACAGAAAAAGTCAAGAAATATAGCAGAAAAGGGAGGGGTCACTTCTGAAGAGAACTTAAAAAAAAGCACACCACGATACATTCTCAGTTTTACTATGGAATATCCCAACATTCCTAAGATTAATGGAACATCCTTAAACTTTATAAGTAGTCCCTGGGTTTTTTCCTGCTATTTTCCTTCATTGTTCTAAACATTTTATGGAGTATCATCTCAATGCAGGCGCATTGTTACAAAAGAAATACAAATAAACTGTACATTTGCTGAAGGTCCAAAACAAAAATTCATGTTGTTGCGAATGTGAAGAAATTATAGTGACACTTACGGAGAGAACTTGCCGTCAACAAGCTTATAGTGGCCAGTTTCGTAGATCTGCACAGGCTTTCCTTCCCATATCTGGATACAGAAATAGCGTATTTTCAGGAATGAAGATAGTGACGAAGATTAAAGATATCCAGTTAGGAACTTACATCCCAGATGATTGTCTTTCCATCATACCCAGCACTCATAGCTATACGGGGGTTGAACGGATGCACATCAAGAACAAATGTCTGTTGATAATGAATGTGACCAAATTTAATAAGAGAACATTTGTTTATACAAGGGTCAACCTTTAAGAAAAAAGAAGTTGAATAACACAGTGCAGATGAATTATGAATGAGAATGGAAATCAGGATGTTGCGATCAAACAAAGCTGCGGGTGCTTGACTATTTAAACCAGTTCAATACATGAAAAAAATTAGAAATGCATATGGAACTCATGAATCAAGATTGACTATAGCATAGGACAAAGAATCATTACACTATCACAAGAAAAAAGAGGTTACTAATGTGAAACAATTAAAGTTAAGCATATAGATCAAACTGTGCAAACATAATTGGCTTCCAATGCACTAACTAGAAGTTAGCACCACGATTAGGCAAAAAAATATATGTGAAGTGAGGTCAAGGACAATACTGCTACTACTACTCACTTCAATTCTAAAACGGCAATAATTTTGCAACACTCTGCCACACTCTTAGATTTTATTTTTCTGCTGAGATTAGCATCTCCTTTCCTGTTCTATTTAATTACCATCTTTATATTCACTAAGAAAATACGAGTTGCTTCATAGTGTTTTCACTAGTGATATGATGACTAGCATGCCCGTGATGAGTTGCCAGCGACAAAGTTCACACATATGCACCTAATCGATAGGAAATTTTCATGCACAAGCACAAACTAAGTTTCAACATGCAATAACAAGTTGTTAACGAAATCCAAAAGTAACTCTAATGCTAGACTGCATGGCGCATGCTTACTGAGTCCTGATGGCCAATCAGTGAATGTACCAAGCTCCCATCAGAAGCATTCCAAACACAAATTCTGCAATCTTCAGGACATAAGACATGTTTAAGTGACATGAATAAAAATGAGAACAATGAAAGATAAATTATCAATTATGTAACAACAAGATTGAATTTCTTCATGCTAGGAATACTAAAGACCTTAAATGGTAATACATGCGAATATAAGGAAAAGGTTCGGTCACGGTAAAAATATATAAAGCAGTAGACCAAAGATACCCATGATAGCAGCAAGCACAAAGCGGTTGTCCAAACTCCAAACAATCATATTCACACCACGAGGAGTTGGATTGTATCTTTGACGTGGACCACCACGAAGTGGTTGAGGAGCCATTGGAGGTGGAGGAACCTTGAGATGGTAAGTGCGTGTCCAGCGTCCAATCTTTCCCTGGGTTAGTGCAGGGAACAAATTGTGTAAAAAAATATAAATTCTACCTAAGGAAACTATGACACCAAATGCCAACTACATTCACCAGCACACACGCTAATACGACTGACCAGTTAGTGAACATGCATTAACTATCACGCAGTTAACACAATTAAACTGGCTGATGTGGCAAGTTGCTTTTCAGCCAGCTCTTACTACACACCTCTAGTGATAGCCCACGTAATACAATGGAAAAATACAAAATATATCAGAAAACATATATGAGTGGCATTAAGGAGACAATACAGATGACTGTAGCAGCAGCCGAAATCAGCAGTAATGCAAATCGCCGTAAACATAATTAGTGAAACAATATTTGTCAGGAGCAAAATTGGAGTTTTAGGTCCTATTAACTTACATGTGATTTCCGAGACCGTGGAACCCATACAATTGCGCTGCCATCACGGGAGCAGGTAACAATATTATGTGTGAACCTGGCAAAGGGAAACAAACTCAGATAATGTAGAACTGAAGCCAGCAATAAACACCAGTTCAAGATGATGCTAAAGATGAATGAAGTACAGAAACTAGTAAGAACAGGTAAGACAAGAGGTGAATAAACTGAAGGATTACATAAAAACATGGGAATGACCATTCCATAAGTACAAAATATACTGACCATGAATTTCTTAGCTTAAGGTTATTTTCTTCCTTACTGGTGTGACTGCTGTCAGATGAAAAGAATCTTGATACAACACATCCACTAAACTGCACGTAGTATACATCATTTTCATGACCTGATAATATATCTATCTCATGATTCGGTTGGTCATGTTCCTCAGAACAACTCTTGCAAGCACTCCACACCTGAAATCAACATTTCTGATGAGAAAAGGCACTTCACCTTTTCGTAGTAAAATCAGAAGCTCACAAGTGGCAGTAGATAACAACAAGAAAACGCACCCTCGCACAAGTGTCTGAACTGCCAGTAACAAACACGGTTCCATTAGCATTGAATGAACAACATAAGATTTGGTGATTTGTTGGCTGAACTTGAACAGCACTGGAAGATGCATCACCACTCTTCCCTGGAATCAACAGCATGTGGTTACAGTAAATAAATGTAAGCGTTACCCACACACTCGCAATAGACATGCTTTAATGAACTAACCAGCGGCAACATCTGAAGGTTTTGGTATGTATATTCGTGGAGATTGTTGAGAATGTCTAGCATCCCAAATCCTGCATGTCCCATCATCAGATGATCTGCTCATCAATATGATGTGACAGTTAGGGAGAGCAAATGACTTATGAAGTTATAATAGGATGCGACAAATGCTATAACAATTGTAAAAATACATACAGCAAACAAATGATGAGGTTTTATCCCAAGAACATTCAAAAAACAAAACAAAAACATACATCTGACAGTATGCATAAGCAGTTAAATGAAATATGAAAATCTGAGCACAATGCAAGGATCTAACATATGAAAACGGAACGATGAACAGATAATACATGATACACCACAAGTGTACCATTCCTAATTTCCTATTACTTCGGGATATGGCCGAACTGTTGTAGCAGTGATATAACTTACATAAGTTTGGTGACTAGATGCTCTCAGAGTATAAAAAATGTAAGTAGAATGAAATGAATAAAAACTGTTCGAGAAAAAAAAATTGACAAAAACATTCACGATTTTTTCCAAGATCGGTACGCGTTTCTCTAACTTGGACACATCTAATTCGTAATTAATCTTTGTCTTGTTTGCTTGACCAAACTGCGAGCGTGGAACTTCACGAGATGAAATAGGGAAGACAGAAGACAGAACTTAAAAGGATAACTGAGGTAGCTTTAAACTGTGTGCAATTAAGCATTTCCTTCACTGAAACTAAAGCAGATTGGACATGACTTCTACTAGAGACTTGTACCAGTTCCTTTTTATCATTTTGTACATCTGCTGCTGTTCAGTTAGTACATATAATCATGAATTAAATAACTATAAAGACTATACTATCAGGAAAACATGAATAAGAAAAGGAAACACTCACGACAATAGCTGGAAAGCAGCACCTGGCCTTGGACTAAATGCAATAGTTGTTACAACCCCAGTATGGCCCTTCAACACTGACATTGGCATGCCGTCAGGTATGCGCCACTGCTTAGTAACCAAATGCATTAGACGTATAGAAGATAGAAAGAGAACTGTCATAATGTTTTAGGTGGTACAGAAACTAGCAATCTTACCACTCTAATAATGAAATCATTGGAGGAAGATGCTACCACAGCATTATTGGAACTCACAGCGAGGTCAGTAATATCACCCTTAAATTAGAAAATGGAAGGTAATTTAATGGAAGGTTGTGAATATTTATGTGTGGAATTGCAATAAGCAAAGCTTACTTCATGGCCTCGGCAACTAGCCAGACAAAATGCTGTTTCCATCGCCCAAATTTTGACAAGGCGGTCATCAGAACCAGTAATAACATAACGTCCTGTGCGGTCAAAAGTAGCTGCAGAAACAGGAACAGTAAAAACATTACAGC
Organism: Secale cereale; assembly: GCA_902687465.1. NCBI lineage: Eukaryota > Viridiplantae > Streptophyta > Magnoliopsida > Poales > Poaceae > Secale > Secale cereale. Next base: position 282,107,895 of record LR738715.1, read on the forward strand.
AGGTAAAAGGGAAAATGTACAGATGGATAACTATGATGATTTGGACAAGAACAACCAATCAACTCATTATGAAAACAGTAAAATCTTGAGAAACAGAACAAGCGGCATGCATTTGGTAAACTTTCCAGTTAATATCACCAAATAATTTCCTGGGTGAACCCTAACACATACAGATCCACTGTAGGAACCTCCTGAAACATTAAATAGGTCTTAACATTCAATTAGCACAAGTATCAACAGAACTCCAAACATAAAGTAAAATTTGGGTCCTGGATATTTCACTTGGATGCCAGTTGCTAAATCCACCAAGTAGTCATGATTTAGCTCGGGGACACAACAACACTAGACCACTAGTGTCCAGATGAAACACACTATACTATTTAGAATTTTGCAAGTGAAGAGGGCTAAAAGATCATTTTTGCCCTCGGAACCAAACTTGATCCACCTGTCACTGTCAGTGCTCTCTAGCACATGGACACAACTCCCTCTACCACATGGACACAACTTGAGGATCCATGCAAAGTGTGTTTGTAAGACAACTGGAGAATCCATATAGTGTGTTTGTGTGGCATGTGAGGGGTCACTGACAGTGACAGGTAGGCTTAGTTCGATTCTGAGACTAACGCCCTGTTCGGCAGCTCGCCGCTCCGCAGCTCCGCGATGGAGCGGAGCGGGCCGCTGCCTATTTTATCGGAGTGGCCAGAGGGTCGCTCCGTCCGCTCCACGGAGCTGGATCACTGCCGAACAGGGCCTAAAATTGACTATTTGACCTACCACTGTCTCCTAAAATTCAACAATGTATTACTGTAATGGCCAGAGTGTGTTCCGCAAACCGCAAAGTGATCAAAATTCTGTAGTGTCCCTGAGCCAAATCACGGTTGCTTTTGAGCAAACATTGTCCAAGTGGAGTGTCCAAGAAGCGATTTTGCCAATATTTGCATACTTTCCTTTAACATAACTAAATTCAGAAAATGGAGAAGTTCAACGAACCACAATACGCGGCATTCTGATGTCCCCTCAATTTCTTTATAATCTGCATCTTTTCAACAAGGGTAGATGGCTTTGCAATGGCATAGCATGATGCACGTACAGAAGGAGCTCGATGATTCTTAGTGAAACCGCCAATCTCTCTCAAACTTAAACCATGAACTTGATCAGCATGTATGTGTGGCCACCGGAGATACCTCGGTAGCCTGAGAGTTTCCTTATCTTGCCTGCACCTGTCAGCTGAAGGATCCAGGTTTGCATCAGCAAGTTAAAGTAATTACACTGAACATAAAACTAACTATCCAAACTTCAAAACTGAAACATAGTAGTTGCAACAAATGATGTTATAAATAGCTCAAGAAATGGGCAAAGGAATACTTTAAAGACTAGATTTCAGAATACATACATGCAAGAAGGGAAAAGGAGTTGGAGCCAAGAAGCGTTGGAACATCAGCAGCATTTGGAGACACATCTCTAACCAAGCTGTCTGGGCGGCAGGAAGTCATCATCAGTTGCTTTAACAGCTTCACCAAGTGGTCTTTACCAATGTGGGGGTATCTAAAAGCAGCATACAACTAGTTAGTAAAAAACTTATTTGCATTTGATTGTTAAGAAAAAAGCAGACAGAAGTTTATTGTTGATAAGGCCATAAGACCATGTTAAATATGTCTGCTTACCCCTTTTGCTAATTATTATGTGCTGTGCCTTTGTAACATAATAACAGATGCCATAATCATTGGTTTCATCAGTTTTAGATTAGTTACACAAACACTGACTGAAGAACATCATTACCAAATCAGGAAGGGTGGAGGAAGTACGAGCTCCAGAAGACAAAACAAATAGAGTAACGTATTTGTACCTCTCAACTAGCTTTAGGTAACCCAAAGGGAGTGATACACCATCATCATTTTCTTCGCCGCTATGAAAACCACCACGTGAATACCAAGCATGATATCTTCTAGGTAACAACTGATGCTCCAGAAGTTCATTGCACAGCTCTCCAGCGGCCCGCTTAAATGGACCATGTGATAAAAAATGCATAATGAGAAAGTAAAGTTCCCTCGTATCAATATCAATAGGAGCCTCCGATGGAAAATCTGCTGACATCACTTGATTCACAGAATCAATATCCTCAAGCATTTGGCTAGGAAAATCCAGGTGGGCCATACTAATAGAGGTTGCATTAGCAGAAGGTTGATGCTTTCGAAAATCCATGTCTACAACACGACCTGCAGTTAAAAACATAAGCTTAAATACAAGAATACTAGTTGATAAAGAGATATTGAGTTCTGGATCCCAGACCAGAGCTTAGCCAAGAGACAATGCAAAAACACAAGTAGAGAAGTCAAATTTTGAATGGACATGAACAGTGCAGAATATTATACTCCCAAGTAATGGAGGATTATACATATTCCATAGCACAAGCACACACAGAGGAAAAATAATTTGGAATACTAGCAGCAAGCTGGTAACCATGAGGTGTGGAGAAAACAAATAGTTTTTAGGATGAATCTGAAATAACTTTTCAAGTCCGATTATATGGATGAACCAAAGTTTAACAGAATTGCAGTACAACTGGTCAGTTACTGCATAAAAGGTTCGTCTGAATAATACCTTTTGACAACCATAGACACATATGCAATGATGTGTGGCATTATAAAGACAGAACAGCCATACATACATGTGGAAGTTGAAATTCTAGTGCAAACAACAGCTAGGTTATCAATAATGCTATCAAGAACCTGGCCTCCACCATGAACCAACACACCACACATCACTTGATTTGCTAAAAGGTAACTTCATTTGCCAACTGTTAGAAGGGATATAGAGGGGTAATTGGCGTAATGTGTTGGATGTATTATTGAGCCTCGAGGGCGAGTATATATTGAGTACAAGACTTAGAGGGCAAGATGCCTCTCCTAGAGATAAAGTAGGAGACGGATTACAAATCCTAGATTACCAAATACATTCATCCCAAATATATCTCTAACATCCCCCCGCGGTCGTAGCGGTAGCGTTGCGAACAACAGGAGCGTCGCAGACGGTCAGACTGGAGAGAATAACAGCCGACGGGCTGACATCCCCCCGCAGTCGCAGCAGGAGGGTCGTGGATGGTGTCGCGTTGCGGACGCTTGGACTGTAGGCGAAGCCGGCAAGTTGCTCAATTAAGGTGATAGCCCTTTGTGCCGTTGTCGATGTAGCCGAGAGCGTAGGTGGTGTAGGCGTGGTCGAGGTAGCCGTGCGAAGAACACCGTGATCGATGTCGAGTCGGGGGAGCCGGTGTCGAGGAAGTCACCATGGAGCCGCGGGCGCAAGGAGGCGCCGCGCAGTGGTGTCGAAGTAGTGGTGCGCCGGGAAGAAGACGGTGTTGACGAGGCGTCGCGCCGGGTTTGCCAAACCCAGGGACACGTCGTAGACGAAGGCACGCGTCGGTATTGCCAGCACCGGGCAGCATCGGGCATGCGTAGACGGATGAAGACGAAGTTGACGAAGCGCCGCACCAGGCTTGCCAGGCCCGGGGACACGTCGTGGACGAAGGCACGCATCGGTGTTGCCAGCACCGAGCATGCGTAGATGAGGGACCTGCACTAGCTATGCGCCATGTCGAGGAGTCAGAGGGGCTAGCAGAGAAGGATACTCGACGACGGTTGTGACGCCAATCGGCGAGGGGCCGGTGTCACCAACGGTGGTCGGAGTAGACGAAGTGGTCGGGGAAGATGACGGCGATGCTGGGGACGGACTGGTGCTGGACGAAGACGAAGGCGGTGGACGGGCGGCGGCGGCTACGGGGGTACCGGCGGCGGCAGTCGAAGAAGAGCGGCGGCGGTGGCCTTACAGCGGCGGCGGCTGCGGCTAAGTTAGGAGCGCGGCGGCGGTGCTCGAAGTAGGCGAAGAACCCGACAATGTGACGAAGACCGGCGCGGACGGTGGCGTTCCCGCGCCAAGGAAGGTGGCGCGGCGCATACCATGGGAAGTCGACGCACGGGGACGGCGGAGTGGACTGCGGGCCGCGGCGCTACAGCCCGAAGGGGCGACGCAGCGGCAGCAGGCAGCTCGGGGCGACGGCGAGAAGACCTCGAGGCGACGGCAGTGACCGCGGGCCGCGGCGCTACGGCCGGAAGGGGCCGCGCAGCGGAGTGCGGGTCGGTACAACCACGGGGACAGCCTAGGGCGGGGGCAGAGACCGCGTGCGAGTGACGCGGCCGGCCTTAGGCAGCCGGCGGGTGAGGCCGGCAGGCGAGCCCGCTGTAGCCGGCAGCCGACGACGGGCCGGCGTGGCAGGGCGGCCGTACATGCGCAGTGTAGGTAGGATGATGATGCCAGAGTCCTGGTCGGAGTAGGGCGGCGACGGCCGATGCAGGACGACGGGCAGGCAGACGCGCGGACGACGGCTGTGATGGGCCCCTATCGCGCAAGGCCGCCAGGTCGGTGAAGAAGCCAGCCGATCACGCCGGTGTTGGAGTAGAGGCGCACGGGGGTCGACGGCGGCGGCGGACGACGCAGACCGATCGTAGATCGGAAAACCAAAAAGAAACGCCGATCAAGACAACCGGCAAGAGAGAAAAACCCGGATCAAGAGATCGGTAAAAAGATTCTAGGGCAACCGGTCAACACGACCGGCGGACGAACCCTAGGTATGGACGGCGTGGCCCCCGGCGGCGGTCATGGCGGCCGACGGCCCCGGGGCGGCATGCAGGGTGGAAGCGATGGGCGGCGGCTAGGGTTTGGATCAGTTAGGCTGATAAACATGTTAGAAGGGATAGAAAGGGGTAACTGGCGTAATGCGTTTGATGTATTATTGAGCCTCGAGGGCGAGTATATATTGAGTACAAGACTTGAAGAGCAAAACGCCTCTCCTGGAGATAAGGTAGGAGACGGATTACAAATCCTAGACTACCAAATACATGCATCCCAAATATATCTCTAACACCAACAAATAGAAAACTCTACCAAAAGTTGACATGCAACTGATATAGTGGTATAGTACTAATGGAAGTTCTATACCATATACTATATAGTTAAATGTGTAATGTAACTATTTAAATATATTCCTTTCAACCTTTGTCAGGACTATATGTTTCCGATAAGTCAAAGTCCCATGTTACAATTGCACATCAGCAGATGGAACTTTGGATTACATAATCGTCCCTACAAACACCTGTCTAATGCTTGAAATTCACAAAGTGAAGCGACCGCGACCCTCCCGCGTTGCTCCCGGGAGCGACGGGAGGGAACCCTAGCCGCCGCACCTCCCGTCCCCTTCCTCCTCCCTCCCTCCCCCGCCGCCGGCAGTCGTTGACGGGCAATGCCCGGTCAGCGCGACGGCCACAGGGCCTTTCCCTTCTCCTCTGCCTTCGGGGTCCGACGCGGGCCGGAGCTCTCGGGTGGCGGCGCTATGCTTCGGCACGACGCCGGTGGTGCGGGACAGCGTTGTGGCCGTCTGGTGGCGGCGCGACGGCGGTCTGGGCCCCGGTGGTGTTGCGGCGGCTGCTGGGTGGTCCGGCACGGGTGGTGGCGTGCGGGCAGGCGTCCAGCTAGATCTGCCCGGATCTGGCGCTTGGGGGCTGGCTGGCGGTGAAGGGGGGGTGGAAGGTACTCGCCTGAGCTCCGTGAGACCTGGTCAGCGGCGTCCTGGTCATGGCCTCCCGTGAGGGGCAGCAAGGTGTTGTGGCGGCCAGCAGCGCGTGGTGGTGGGTGTGTGTCCAGCCGGGGGATTTCGCTCTTCCTGTTGGATGGCGCAGGCTGCGGTCGGCAGCCTCCTCCATGGTCTCCGAGTGGGCGGGGAGGGTGGCGGCGTGGTGGCAGTGGTGCCCTGGGAGGAGTGTGCCCGGCGGCTCCGATGCTTGGAGCTCGCAGGGCGGCGCGGGTTGGGCAGTGGCCCAGTGTGGCTGCTGCTCCGGCCATGGATGGTTCCATGGCAGCTTGGCAAGTAGGCTACGGCGACGGCTGGCAGGTTCCGGCGTCGGCTCGTCCGTAGGCGGCTTGTGTCGGACTCCGATCCATCTCCTTGTCGTCCGACCGCTACATTCGTCGAAGGGCTGGCCTTCTCCCAGCTGCAGTCCATCGCTCGTCTCGCGCCCGGTGCGGCAGGACCGAGCTCGTCTCGGGCACGGTGCAGCAGGACCGACCTCGTCTAGCTCACGGTGTTGCAAGACTGAGCTCGTCTCGCGCCCGGTGCTGCAGGACGGGTCAATGAAAGCCATCTTGGCCGGCCTATTGGGTCTCGGCACTGGGGGCCGGGGGTGCGAAAGGTGGGACCATTCCGCTCATTTCTTTGGTTAGGGTAGCGGCGGGTCTCGGGTGAGGTGGTGTCTAGGTCTTGGATGCCGGGGCAGCGGCCCCGGTGGTGGTAGCGCGGTGCTCATGGGCAGAGCCCGTAGCTTGGTGCTGCCCGATGGCCGCGGGCGGCGTGGCTCCCGGGGTGTGGCGTTCGCTGGCGATGAGTGTTGGCCGGGGTCAAAACCTGTTCTATCTTCGGACGGACTAGCGGCAGTGTAGCTCGTTCCCTTCTTGAAGGCGTCGTCGCGGGTCTCATTGCCCATCGTGCGGCTCCAGGGGAAACTCTGATCCTCGGATCGGGCGGTGGCGGCGCTCCGGTGTCGTATCCTTCCTGAAGGTGCCGTCTTGGAGCCCACGGTTCGTCGTATGCGACTTCATCTCCTTGCGGGTGTGCTAGGGGTGGTTGTTGTTGCGCTCAGCGCCTATGTATCCTGCCTTGGGTGTGTGCATGTGTTGTGGTGGCGTGCGTTTGTACCGTGATGTTGATGATCATTGCTTTATATATAAAGCGGGGCGAAAGCCTTTTTGGGTAAATTCACAAAGTACACAAACCAAGTAAGAGTTTTCTTTTACCTGCAGCAAGTGAGATGTTAAGCAAGCATGAACACAACCACCTCGCCTTGCATAGATCTCGTTTGAAATGCAAGCATCTCTATAAATGCTTACTATTCAACCTCTTCTGCTAACCAACCACTAAAACCTAGAACCTATAAGCAGGAGATCTAAAAGAGAAACTATCTGATACATATTTTTACCCTATATTTGCACCTCCCAGCTTCACAAACTGATCGAATCATGCAAAGCATCCATGACTGCTACTCGCATTCGGTTCAAAACTGATCCTTGCACTCAATACAACGATATTTTTTTATGGCAAACATTTAGCTTACCATCACTACAGCCAAAAGCGCACAATCAAATACATTCTACTAAAGCTCGTTTTTTTTTTTGGACAGATACTAAAGCTCGTTGTGCCACAAAGCTCATCTACAAAAGCATCACAGGGGAAAACTCAGATGAGGCTTAAGCCTACAAACCTAGCTGTAAAACCTGTGAAACTTTTGAATTTGTGACAAATTAGAACTCCGAGACATTTCATACGGTTGCCACAACCGATATTCCTACAGCTTCTGCATGACATTGAACACATCAACAAGCACAAATCTACCAATCTGGCTAAGAAATTCGCAAAGTCTGAACCACCACGGCCAAAACATAAAGCGCAATATGGTCATAATACGCGCCGGAAGGGGACTGGTGAGAGATCCACCTACTATACTCGTCAGTGAATTCATTTCACAAATGTGAAGCAATCAAGTAACCGATTAGTAACATTTAATCAGGAGATTCATTGATAAACACTGACCAGTGGCGGAGAGCAAGTGATCAAGTGACCAGTGTTCTGTAATTGCCTTCCGTTGGCGCACTGCAGCAGCCTGCCCTGGCCAGCACGACTGCACGGCACCGCCGCCTAATGCGCCGCTGCAGCCCAATCCCTCCTCCAGCCGCACGCCAGTTGACTGCCGCGGCTGACCACCGCTCGCTGCCCCTCCTCCAGGCTCCAGCCGATTCCTTCGCCCGCGGCGTGCCGGAGCGAACCCGCCGACGAGCCGCTGCCGAGAGCTCCCTGCACCCCGCTTGCTTCGCCCGCTCCCGAGAGCGGCCGCCCTCCCACGGACCACCTCCCCGGACACCCTAACGCAGCTTGGGCTCCGACTGCTCTCGTTTTTCTCAGAGTTGTCTCACGCTGCATTCGATCGATTGAATCAGTCTGGTCGAGCCAGCCAGTAGCGACCGAGGGGGCATAATCGTCAAGGGCGTGTTTGGCGCCCGTAGTGACCGGGCCTGACTAGTTCAAGCCTAGCTCATACTCCGTCCATTCATGAATATTTATCTTTCTAGACATTTTAAATAAACTATAACATACAGATATATATAGATATATTTTAGAGTATAGATTCACTCATTTTGCTTCGTATGTAGCCACTTGTTGAAATCTCTAAAAAGACAAATATTTGAGAACGGACGAAGTATAAAGCTGGGTGAGCAAATGCAGCCTCTAAACCAATATCTGAAATCTATTTGGTTGTCCGCATTTAGTTCTCATGCATTAGGGGCTAGCTTAGGGCATGGTGTTTGGTTGCCTGCTTTTGTGTACACACGCGCATGTTGTTTGGTTGAATGCAACAATTGTTGTCTGATAACCTCTTCGGTGTGGTGCGGTGGCATGAGAAAAAACACGCACAACAAAAAATAATAGTACTAAACAGTTATAAATATTGAGCCACATTCAAACGCAAAGCAGTTCGATATTAAACTAAACCAACTGAAGCATACGAGGGGCTGTCAAGCAACTGAAGCATACGAGGGGCTGTCAAGCAACTGAAGCATACGAGGGGTTGTCCTAGGTGTTCACGGCGAAGGCGTCGTCGTGTCTCCCACACCTGGTCACCACTTCAATGCCATCGTCATCGAAGATGGCCTTCAGCATGTCGGGAGTGTGCAGCTTGAAGGTCACCATGAAGCATATCTTGATCTGATGGACGGCAGCAAAGGTGGCCCATCCCTGGTCGAGGGTGACCCTGTCGTCCAACAGCCGGACAGTGATCCTCGAGGAGCAGCTGGTGTTTGTCTTCAACTTGAACTCATGTGGCACGAACGGGAACTGCCTCATAAAGGCCGGCGACATAGGTATGGGCCTCGAGCTAGGGGGGCATGATCACCTTGCAGAAGGTGGTTGGCCCTCCCAGCTCATGGTAGTGGCCGTAGTTCCGGCGCTTGCCTGTGGGGGGGCACCTCCGGCACGTGGTCGTCCGTGCCCGGGCTCTGGACGGGCGTCACCTCTCAGGACGGCACATCTTCCTTGCCCTTGTCCTGCTCCTTCGATGGCACCACCTCCTTTCCCTTGTTCTCCGTGTCGATCTGCATTATGAAGAGGTTCAAAGGCTGGGTCAGAATGTGCATTATGAACCTTGCAACATCGCCATTAAAACCTATGCCGGTCACCCTTTATTAACCCACCTTGCCGGTCACCACTTATCCGTCTCTCACTCTTCCTCCAACCTAATGCCGGGAACTCCAACAATTCCAACGCCAACCCCAACGTCAACCCCTTCACTTGGGGCATTGGATGGAAGGCTTTCTTTCTAGGGTGCTCGATGGGTGACCGCACCAAGTTTGAGAACACCATGGAAGTGTGCTCAAACTTCAGCAGCATGGAAGAGCTGCACACAGAGTCATACGTTGTGGTGAACAAGGTGGCGCCAAAGGATTTGAAGACACTGATTCCTGACCTAGCGAAGGGGGCTATGTCAGTCGACATACTTCGTTGGGCCATGAATCATGCTGAATCCGGTGACGCTGGACAGAGAACAAAGTGGGCCAAGTACAGACAGTACCGGCGTCCTCATGACCATCGGCTGGCGTGTACTTAACCACAAATATTGTACCTATGGAAGGGGAAGAAGAGGATGCGGTGGCAATGATTGTGAGGGCGCCGGAGCCAGGAAACTGAAGCATGCCAATCGAGGTGGACTCCAGCGATGAAGAAGAGACGGTGGTGCAGGAGAAGACCAAGACCAAGCCCACCCGCCGCTCCAATCGCCTCCAGGGTGCCCGAGGCTAAGATCTGTGTGTACTATGTAAGATGAATCCTAATCCCCATTACTATTGTACTCAATTCGGATCTGGAGCCTCATCATATGTACCGATAGTCATGACGATGATGGTCGCTTATATGAAGTTTACCCCTATTCCCCGTTCCCCTAACGCGAATCAAAACTTGAAGCGAATGCGATGTAGTACGCGAGGAGGAGGAAAATAGCTTACCGCCATTGCCAAAGTGCTGGTGTTGCTGATGCCGGTGAAGGTGGCCAGAGGTCAACTTGCTGTTCTCCGATCTGTTGCACGCAGCCGCCGCTGTCGGTGAGAGTGGGGAGAGGGGAGCGAGAGCTGTGAGGGTAATAAATGTCGGCGCTTCGGGAAGCAACACGGCTTCTCGAAGGTGGCTCCTCACGTGCGGTGTTGGGGAACGTAGCATAATTCAAAAAAATTCTACGCCTTCACCAAGATCCAACTATGGAGACATCTAGCAACGAGCAAGTAAGAGTGCATCTACATACCGTTATGGAGATTGCGAGCGGAAGCTTTCGAAGAAGCGTGGATGAAGTAGTCGTACTCTTCGCGTTCTTCGTCACCGATGATCTAGCGCCGAACGGACGGCACCTCCGCGTTCAACACACGTCCGGTGCAGCAACGTCACCTCCTTCTTGATCCAGCAAGGGGGGAGGAGAAGTCGTCAGAGATCCGGCAGCACGACGGCGTGATGACGGATGCAGTGGAGATCGCAGCAGGGCTTCGCCGGGCGCCCTGCGTGGGAGTATGGAGGTGTGACGGGAGGGGGAGAGGCGCCAGGGCAAGGGTGCGGCTGCCCTCTCCCTCCCCACATATATATAGGGGGCCAGGGGGTGCGCCAGGGCCCCTGCAGATCCAATCTACAAGGGGGGCGGCGGCCAGGGGGGAGTCCTTGCCCCCCAAGGCAAGTGGACCCCCCTCCCCCTTAGGGTTTTAACCCTAGGCGCATGGGGAGGTGGGCCCCTAGTGGTGCGCCAGCCCAGAGGGGCTGGACACTTCCCCTTGCGGCATAGGGGCCCCACCGGGATGGGTGGCCCCACCCGATGGACCCCCGGGGCCCCTCCGGTGGTCCCGGGACACTCCCGGTGACCCCCGGAGATCACCCGTTGGCCGAAACTAGACTTCCTATATATCAATCTTTACCTCCGGACCATTCCGGAAATCCTCGTGACGTCCGGGATCTCATCCGGGACCCCGAACAACTTTCGGGTTTCCACGTGCATTTATCTCTACGACCCTAGCGTTACCGAACATTAAGTGTGTAGACCCTACGGGTTCGGGAGACACGTAGACATGACCGAGACCACTCTCCGGTCAATAACCAACAGCGGGATCTGGATACCCATGTTGGTTCCCACGTGTTCCTCGATGATCTTCATCAGATGAACCACCGTGTCAAGGATTCGCTTAATCCCGTACGTTATTCCCTTTGTCCATCGGTACGATACTTGCCCGAGATTCGATCGTCGGTATTCCCGATACCTTGTTCAATCTCGTCATGGCAAGTCTCTTTACTCGATCCGTAATCCATCATCCCGTGACTAACTACTTAGTCACATTGAGCTCATTATGATGATGTCTTACCGAGTGGGCCCAGAGGTACCTCTCCGTCATATGGAGTGACAACATCCTAGTCTCGGTTCGTACCAACTCAACAGACACTTTCGGAGATACCCGATGCGTACCTTTATAGTCACCCAGTTACGTTGTGACGTTTGGCACACCCAAAGTATTCCTACGGCATCCGGGAGTTGCACAACCTCATGGTCTAAGGAATAAATACTTGACACCGAAAAGCTTATGCATTACGAACTATACGATCTCGTGTTATGCTCAAGTTTGGGTCTTGTCCATCACATCATTCTCCTAATGATGTGATCCCGTTATCACTGACATCCCATGTCCATGGTCAGGAAACCGTGACCATCAGTTGATCAACGAGCTGGTAACTAGAGGCCTACCAGGGACTCATTGTGGTCTATGTATTCACACATGTATCGTTGTTTCCTTACAATACAATTTAAGCATGAATAACAGACAATTATCATGAACAAGGAGATATAATAATAATGCTTTTATTATTGCCTCTAGGGCATATCTCCAACAGTCTCCCACTTGCACTAGAGTCAATAATCTAGTTACATTGTGATGAATCGAACACCCATAGAGTTCTGGTGTTGATCATGTTTCGCTCGTGAAAGAGGTTTAGTCAACGGGTCTGCGACATTTAGATCCGTATGCACTTTACAAATATCTATGTCTCCATCCTGAACATAATTCCGAATGGAGTTGAAACGGCGCTTGATGTGCTTGGTCTTCTTGTGAAACCTGGGCTCCTTGGTAATAGCAATAGCACCAGTGTTGTCACATAAGAGAGTCATCGGGCTTGACGCGCTTGGAATGACTCCTAGGTCGGTGATGAACTCCTTCATCCAGACTCCTTCCTGCGCTGCTTCAGAAGCAGCTATGTACTCCGCTTCACATGTAGACGCTGCCACCACGCTCTGTTTGCAACTGCACCAACTGACTGCCCCTCCATTCAAAATATACACGTATCCGGTTTGAGACTTAGAGTCATCCAGATCTGTGTCGAAGCTAGCATCGACGTAACCCTTTACGACGAGCTCTTCATCACCTCCATAAACGAGAAACCTATCCTTAGTCCTTTTCAGGTACTTCAGGATGTTCTTGACCGCTGTCCAGTGTTCCGTAACGGGATCACTTTGGTACCTCCCTACCAAACTTATGGCAAGGTTCACATCAGGTCTGGTACACAGCATGGCATACATGATAGAACCTATGGCCGATGCATAGGGAATGACACTCATCTTTTCTCTATCTTCTGCCGTGGTCGGCGACTGAGCCTTGCTCAATCTCATACCTTGCAAAACAGGCAAGAATCCTTTCTTTGACTGATCCATATTGAACTTTTTCAATATTTTGTCAAGGTATGTACTTTGTGAAAGACCAATGAGGCGTCTCGATCTATCTCTATAGATTTTGATGCCTAATATGTAAGCAGCTTCTCCAAGGTCCTTCATTGAAAAACTTTTATTCAAGTAGGCCTTTACATTTTCCAAGAATTCTATATCATTTCCCATTAGCAATATGTCATCCACATATAATATGAGAAATGCCACAGAGCTCCCACTCACTTTCTTGTAAATACAGGCTTCTCCATAAGTTTGTATAAAGCCAAACGCTTTGATCACTTCATCAAAGCGAATATTCCAACTCTGAGATGCTTGCACCAGCCCGTAAATCGAGCGCTGGAGCTTGCATACCTTTTTAGCGTTCTCTGGATCGACAAAACCTTCTGGTTGCATCATATACAACTCTTCCTTGAGGAAGCCATTAAGGAATGTTGTTTTGACGTCCATTTGCCATATCTCATAATCATAGAATGCGGCAATAGCTAACATGATTATGACTGACTTCAGCATTGCTACGGGAGAGAAAGTCTCGTCGTAGTCAATCCCTTGAACTTGTCGATAACCCTTAGCGACAAGCCGAGCCTTATAGATGGTCACATTACCATCCGCGTCTGTCTTCTTCTTAAATATCCATTTGTTTTCTATGGCGTGCCTATCATCAGGCAAGTCCACCAAAGTCCATACTTTGTTTTCATACATGGATTCTATCTCGGATTTCATGGCTCCAAGCCATTTATTGGAATCTGGGCCCGCCATCGCTTCTTCATAGTTCGAAGGTTCACCGTTGTCTAACAACATGATTTCCAGTACAGGGTTGCCGTACCACTCTGGTGCGGAACGTACCCTTGTGGACCTTCGAAGTTCAGCAGTAACTTGATCTGTTTCTACATGATTATTATCATTGACTTCCTCCCTTGTCGGTGCAGGCACCTCAGGAACAGTTTCCTGCGCTGCGCTACTTTCCGGTACAGGAGGGGTGACTGTCACCTCATCAAGTTCTACTTTCCTCCCACTCACTTCTTTCGAGAGAAACTCTTTCTCCAGAAAGCATCCATTCTTGGCAACAAAGACTTTGCCTTCGGATCTGTGGTAGAAGGTGTACCCAATCGTTTCCTTTGGGTATCCTATGAAGACACATTTTTCCGATTTGGGTTCGAGCTTTTCAGGTTGAAGTTTCTTGACATAAGCATCGCAACCCCAAACTTTTAGAAATGACAGCTTTGGTTTCTTGCCAGACCAAAGTTCATACGGAGTCGTCTCAACGGATTTCGACGGAGCCCTATTTAAAGTGAATGCGGCAGTCTCTAAAGCATAACCCCAAAAAGATAGCGGTAAATCGGTGAGGGACATCATAGAACGCACCATGTCCAACAGAGTACGATTTCGACGTTCGGACACACCGTTACGTTGAGGTGTTCCGGGCGGTGTCAATTGTGAAACAATTCCACAGCTTCTTAGGTGTGTGCCAAATTCATGACTTAAATATTCACCCCCACGATCCGATCGTAAGAACTTTATTTTTCTGTCACGTTGATTCTCAACCTCATTCTGAAATTCCTTGAACTTTTCAAAGGTCTCAGACTTGTGTTTCATCAAATAGATATACTCGTATCTACTCAAGTCATCCGTGAGGGTGAGAATATAACGATAGCCTCCGCGAGCCTCAACACACATTGGACCGCACACATCGGTATGTATGATTTCCAACAAGTTGGTTGCTCGCTCCATTGTTCCGGAGAACGGAGTCTTGGTCATCTTGCCCAAGAGGCATGGTTCTCACGTGTTAAATGATTCATAATCAAGAGACTCTAGAAGTCCATCTGAATGGAGCTTCTTCATACGTTTGACACCAATATGACCAAGGCGGCAATGCCACAAGTATGTGGGACTATCATTATCAACTTTACATCTTTTGGCATCTACACTATGAATATGTGTATCACTACGTTCGAGATTCATCAAAAATAAACCATTGACCAGCGGGGCATGACCATAAAACATATCTCTCAAATAAATAGAACAACCATTATTCTCCGATTTGAAAGAGTAGCCATCTCGCATAAGACGAGATCCAGAAACAATGTTCATGCTCAAAGCTGGTACTAAATAACAATTATTGAGGTTTAAAACTAATCCCGAGGGTAGATGTAGAGGTAGCGTGCCGACGGCGATCACATCGACCTTGGAACCATTCCCGACGCGCATCGTCACCTCATCCTTCGCCAGTCTCCGTTTATTCCGCAGCTCCTGTTTTGAGTTACAAATGTGAGCAACTGCTCCGGTATCAAATACCCAGGAGCTACTACGAGTGCTGGTAAGGTACACATCAATAACATGTATATCATATATACCTTTGACGTTGCCGGCCTTCTTGTCTGCTAAGTATTTGGGGCAGTTCCGCTTCCAGTGACCCGTTCCCTTGCAATAAAAACACTCTGTCTCAGGATTGGGTCCATACTTTGGCTTCTTCCCGGCAACAGGCTTGCCAGGCGCGGCAACTCCCTTGCCGTCCTTCTTGAAGTTCTTCTTGCCCTTGCCTTTCTTGAACTTAGTGGTTTTATTGATCATCAACACTTGATGTTCTTTCTTGATGTCTACCTTCGCTGATTTCAGCATTGAATATACCTCGGGAATGGACTTCTCCATCCCCTGCATATTGAAGTTCAACACGAAGCTCTTGAAGCTTGGTGGGAGCGACTGGAGGATTCTGTCAACGATTGCTTCTTCTGGGAGATTCATTCCCAGCTGAGACAAGCGGTTGTGCAATCCTGAAATCTTGAGGATGTGCTCACTGACAGAACTGTTCTCCTCCATCTTACAGCTGTAGAATGCGTCGGAGACATCATATCTCTCGACTCGGGCATGAGCTTGGAAAACCATTTTCAGCTCTTCGAACATCTCATATGCTCCGTGGTGCTCAAAACGTTTTTGGAGCCCCGACTCTAAGCTGTAAAGCATGCCGCACTGAACCAGGGAGTAATCATCACTACGCGACTGCCAGACGTTCAAAATGTCTTGGGCCGCATCGGGAGCAGGTGCATCACCTAGCGGTGCTTCAAGGACATATGATCTCTTGGCAGCTATGAGGATAATCCTCAAGTTACGGACCCAATCCGTATAGTTGCTACCATCGTCTTTCAGCTTGGTTTTCTCTAGGAACGCGTTGAAGTTGAGGGAAACTGGAGCGTGGGCCATTTGATCTACAAGAGATATTGTAAAGAATTTAGACTAAGTTCATGATAATTAAGTTCATCTTAATCAAATTTTAATGAACTCCCACTCAGAATGACATCTCTCTAGTCATCTTAAGTGATACACGATCCGAGTCGACTAGCCCGTGTCCGATCATCACGTGAGACGGACTAGTCATCAACGGTGAACATCTTCATGTTGATCGTATCTTCTATACGGCTCGTGTTCGACCTTTCGGTCTTCCGTGTTCCGAGGCCATGTCTGTACATGCTAGGCTCGTCAAGTGAACCCTAAGTGTATCGTGTGTGTAAATCTGGCTTACACCCGTTGTATGCGAACGTTAGAACCTATCACACCGGATCATCACGTGGTGCTTCGGAGCAACGGACTTTAGCAACGGTGCACAGTTAGGGGAAACACAATACTTGAAATTTTAGTGAGAGATCATCTTATTTACTACCGTCGTTCTAAGTAAACAAGATGCATAAACATGATAAACATCACATGCAATCAATTAAAGTGACATGATATGGCCAATATCATCTTGCTCCTTCGATCTCCATCTTCGGGGCACCATGATCATCTTTGTCACCGGCTCGACACCATGATCTCCATCATCATGATCTCCATCATTGTGTCTTCATGAAGTCGTCCCGCCAACTATTACTTCTACTACTATGGCTAACGTTTAGCAATGAAGTAAAGTAATTACATGGCGTTATTCAGTGACACGCAGGTCATACAATAATTAAGACAACTCCTATGGCTCCTGCCGGTTGTCAAGTTCATCGACATGCAAGTCGTGATTCCCTATTACAAAAACATGATCAATCTCATACATCACATATATCATTCATCACATCTTCGTTTTTGGCCATACCACGTCACATAGCACATGCTGCAAAAACAAGTTAGACGTCCTCTAATTGTTGTTGCAAGTATTACGTGGCTTCTATAGGATTTCTAGCAAGAACGTTTCTTACCTACGCCAAAACCACAACGTGATTTGCCAACTTCTATTTACCCTTCATAAGGACCCTTTTCATCGAATCCGATCCGACTAAAGTAGGAGAGACAGACACCCGCCAGCCACCTTATGCATCTAGTGCATGTCTGTCGGTGGAACCTGTCTCACGTAAGCGTACGTGTAAAATCGGTCCGGGCCGCTTCATCCCACAATACCGCCGAATCAAGATTGACTAGTAACGGTAAGAAAGTTGAACAAAACCAAACGCCCACAACTGCTTTGTGTTCTACTCGTGCAAGATGCTACGCATAAAACCTGGCTCAGATGCCACTGTTGGGGAACGTAGCATAATTCAAAAAAATTCTACGCCTTCACCAAGATCCAACTATGGAGACATCTAGCAACGAGCAAGTAAGAGTGCATCTACATACCGTTATGGAGATTGCGAGCGGAAGCTTTCGAAGAAGCGTGGATGAAGTAGTCGTACTCTTCGCGTTCTTCGTCACCGATGATCTAGCGCCGAACGGACGGCACCTCCGTGTTCAACACACGTCCGGTGCAGCAACGTCACCTCCTTCTTGATCCAGCAAGGGGGGAGGAGAAGTCGTCAGGGATCCGGCAGCACGACGGCGTGATGACAGATGCAGTGGAGATCGCAGCAGGGCTTCGCCGGGCGCCCTGCGTGGGAGTATGGAGGTGTGACGGGAGGGGGAGAGGCGCCAGGGCAAGGGTGCGGCTGCCCTCTCCCTCCCCACATATATATAGGGGGCCAGGGGGTGCGCCAGGGCCCCTGTAGATCCAATCTGCAGGGGGGGCGACGGCCAGGGGGGAGTCCTTGCCCCCCAAGGCAAGTGGACCCCCCTCCCCCTTAGGGTTTTAACCCTAGGCGCATGGGGAGGTGGGCCCCTAGTGGTGCGCCAGCCCAGAGGGGCTGGACACTTCCCCTTGCGGCCTAGGGGCCCCACCGGGATGGGTGGCCCCACCCGGTGGACCCCCGGGGCCCCTCCGGTGGTCCCGGGACACTCCCGGTGACCCCCGGAGATCACCCGTTGGCCGAAACTAGACTTCCTATATATCAATCTTTACCTCCGGACCATTCCGGAACTCCTCGTGACGTCCGGGATCTCATTCGGGACCCCGAACAACTTTCGGGTTTCCACGTGCATTTATCTCTACGACCCTAGCGTTACCGAACCTTAAGTGTGTAGACCCTACGGGTTCGGGAGACACGTAGACATGACCGAGACCACTCTCCGGTCAATAACCAACAGCGGGATCTGGATACCCATGTTGGTTCCCACGTGTTCCTCGATGATCTTCATCGGATGAACCACTGTGTCAAGGATTCGCTTAATCCCGTACGTTATTCCCTTTGTCCATCGGTACGGTACTTGCCCGAGATTCGATCGTCGGTATTCCCGATACCTTGTTCAATCTCGTCATGGCAAGTCTCTTTACTCGATCCGTAATCCATCATCCCGTGACTAACTACTTAGTCACATTGAGCTCATTATGATGATGTCTTACCGAGTGGGCCCAGAGGTACCTCTCCGTCATACGGAGTGACAACATCCTAGTCTCGGTTCGTACCAACTCAACAGACACTTTCGGAGATACCCGATGCGTACCTTTATAGTCACCCAGTTACGTTGTGACGTTTGGCACACCCAAAGTATTCCTACGGCATCCGGGAGTTGCACAACCTCATGGTCTAAGGAATAAATACTTGACACCGAAAAGCTTATGCATTACGAACTATACGATCTCGTGTTATGCTCAAGTTTGGGTCTTGTCCATCACATCATTCTCCTAATGATGTGATCCCGTTATCACTGACATCCCATGTCCATGGTCAGGAAACCGTGACCATCTGTTGATCAACGAGCTGGTAACTAGAGGCCTACCAGGGACTCATTGTGGTCTATGTATTCACACATGTATCGCTGTTTCCTTACAATACAATTCAAGCATGAATAACAGACAATTATCATGAACAAGGAGATATAATAATAATGCTTTTATTAGTGCCTCTAGGGCATATCTCCAACATGCGGCCCACGTGCCTCGCTCGGGTTTGGCTCACGAGAAACTGTTGATTCGAGTGTGCCTCGCGAGACAGGCCTAGAGGTGCTTTAAAATTTATGTGATGCAGGCTGAACAATGTATCCAGGCCAACCAAACAGCCCAAACTCATCTCAGTCGGGACTGGTTGGGTCTTATTCGGGCAACCAAGCACGTCCCAAACGAACAATGGTCATTCCCCATGCGTTGTCATGGAAACTAATTGCATTATATTTCAGTGAGATTGGATTTTATGAAACATAAATATTTTTACTATAATATTATAAGAACTGAAATTATATGTATGGTATGTTATAATTCATTGGCTCAGCCTATTTGGTTTTAAGTCCTAACTTTGGAATGGGTGCTCGCATGTTGCTAAATTTATTTCTAACGATGTTTGTAGTGGAAGACCACATTCATATCGACTACGAGACACATGTGACGATTTGCGAGTCTCTTTAAGGAGCTCATAAAGATAGAATGTGTGTGCATTTATAACAATGAGTGTTAGTATTGTACTTAAGTATCTGCATTTGTACTCTGATTCATAAATGATATTGAGTACAAGGAGCATAATCAAATGCAAATTATTTAACTGTTTTCCTACGATGGTTGCATCTTAAGACAAAAAAATGACAAGACATTTTTTGGCATAGCTACATGTTGAGGGGAATAGGTTAATAAGATCATCTATTTAGAAATCACTTAGTTTGGTGGATTTTCACGAAAAAAAACTACAGGAATGAGGTTTCAGAAGAAAAGAAAAATAGGAGGCGTTTGGTAGTCTATACACTTTTTGCGTTTTGCGAGAGCCTGGCCCGGTTGAGCCTGGCTGAGTGAATACATGGTAAAAACCATATTGTGCAACTCATTTTTGTTCTCCTGCACCCCCCCCCAGCCAAAAAATCATCAGTTCAGAACATGCACACATAAACACATTTGTGTGGTCTAGTAGGAGAAGTAGATCTACTCGTCTACAACTGTCGAAACAGAAAATATGCAACACGAAAGTCATGTGAAACAACGATATCAAGCTAGTGATCAAATGACATTTTAAACAGTCAACCAGGTGCACAGAAAAGATAAATATCTTGACAAGCAAGTGTTGGCTTTGTGGGAACCTAGTTTAGGGGCCTGACATTTTTGGCAAAGCCTTGTGAATGCAAACCACAATTTTGGAGATATATAAAAAAGGAGGTGCTCGTTGGTGATGGTAGTCTATTAAGACAAGATGGGTGTCTTGGTGAAGATCGAGTAGTTACCCAGTTTATGCAATGTCCAAAAAATGAATTTGGAATGAAAAATAAAACTTGAAAATTATTGATTTTCATGAGCGATCAGAAGTTTTAAACTTTCCAAATAATGGCAAGGATGGAAACCTCAAGTATGTCGGCTAGAACCCCTTTGTTGTTTATGATGTTTTAGGGAATCAATATATCCTAAAGAAATAAATTTTTAAGAATTATTAATGGCCTAAAAATGTTTTGGAGGTTTCATAACTTTCGAGAACCAAGTTTTGGTTAAAATTATTTTCCTAAGGCCAATATAAGATCCTTGGTATTTTTTTTCTCAAAATTTTTTGAAGTGGTTTACCAAATGTTATAGAATCAATTTTGCATTTATTTCATAAAGAAAAGGGAGTAAACCTTGAGAAATCAAACTAACCTCGACCATAAGTGAACTGTTACGTTCTGCCAGAGACCGTTTGATTGGCATCCAATGGCCGGCGATCAAAGATACCACTTCTCCCTCCCCCCTTTCTCTCTCTTTCCCTCACCAACCGATGGGGCCCACCCTCGGCATCTTAAACCTCTATTCCCTCTTTCTTTCGAGACGCACGGTCTATTTACACGGTTGCAATTATATCGGTTATGATCACAAAACTGTACGCAACGCCAACCCTCGACCTCGGATCGAATTGTTCTGGACACGTCACTTAAGTGAATAGGTACCAGGCACTCAGAGCACACCACACATGTCTTGGCTGATTTTCTAATTTTTGTTTTTTGTTTATTTTCATAAAATAGCATAAACTTTAGAAAGTAATATCTCCCGTTTTGTTTGGCCAAATTTATGGAACTTATATTTCTGGCATCCTTAGAACTAATAGAATACATATGTACATTTGGATCACCCATTTGGATGTTTCACAAATATTCAAAATTTCAACTATGTATTTGGGCATATATGTCATATCTTGAGTTCCAAAAATCCATTTTTGGCAAATTTGATATCCAAGATATCCTTAAGACATGTGGGAACAAATGGCATGCTTATAAAAAATGGGGTGTTCATATTTCAAAATTAGGGTTCTATATTTTGATCATAACTTTAGTGTGGAAATTATTTTCAAAAGAATTCGTTTTGCAAATTTTGATCTTGTGAACATGCCATCCGTTTAGCATTTATAAACTTAGTTGCCAAATCTTTGGACCCAATCCTTCTCCATTGATTCAAATTCAAATGGAATTTGAGCTCTTTGGATCCAACTCTTTGCCAAATCTTTTTCTTTAGAGATATATCCTTTCTCTTAGAAAGTCAAGACTGTGCCATTTTACATATTGGCTCTTGAACTCTATCGGTCCATTAACCTTTAGCCATGGACCTAATATGTGAAAACTCCATATATAATTGGAGCAAAATGCTTTTGGATTCATTATAAACTCAATATGGACTTTGCGTAAAGAAGTATGTTGTATTTGGACCATGATTATAGCAAGGATATGTATTTGAGTTTGGAATATACTTTTAATAAAGGAAAATTACTTTGGATTATAGGCATGATCTTGCATATGACAAATCTGTATTATGAACATGATCTTTTTGTAAGACAAACCTTGGATTGATAGCATAGAACCAAACTCTAGGAATGACTTAAACTACAAATCCATATTACTCCATACTAACCAAGATTAATTCTCCCATCATCCTAGATTTGCCTAGGGGAACTTTTATCAAATGTTAGGGCATGTTTTCGTTTTAGCCCTTACATTTGTTTGGTCGGTTACTTACCAAGAAATTGTTTTCTAGTTGTAGGGTATCCCAAGTTCACGGAAGAGTTTCTCAATGATGATTAGGAATAAGTCAAGTCATATCTTGATCATACAGAAATACCCATGAATATTGCGCATCCCTCAATTGTTGCCTTAAGAGTATAGTTGCATGTGTGAGTGTGTTGGTTTTTTGTGATTGATTGTTAACAAAGTAATTGCAAGGGTCAAATTCCTGAAGACTATCTGGAGGTCAGATCTTGAATTATATCTCTTGGAGAAGTTGAACAATGGAGGAAGTGGATGGGGTATGTAAGTTCTCATATGCGGTACTATTCTAAATACCGCAGTACCATATGTCTTCATATCATACACACACTGTCATGTGTCGCGGACTTTACAAATTGAATATGACAACATTTTCACTACCAAAGATGCAACTTAATAGTATATATGTAGAGCATACAAGTGACAAGATCCAAATTTATTACACTCAGAGAATAATTGGTCCAACACTACATTAACATAGCGGAAGACATCATAACTCTGGGCACAGACAAAATCCACATTTCCCTTAGAGGCACAAAACATAAAGCAGGTGATTCCTCCCGTTGGTTCTAGGCTATTAGTCGGGATCCACTATTCTACTCGTCATCGTCATCGAACTCAACATAATATCAACCTATCTCAGCATCCCAATTGTAGAACTCTCCAAGTTGTTGATGTGATAAGGGTGAGTAAAAATTACTCAACAAGTCTCATATGAAGGGTACTAGCACTAATAGTGCATATGGGTGGAGAAATGGTAAGTGGCGAAGCCTATGCATTAAGCATTAACTACAACTTACGTCTAAATAGATATAAGATGAGAGTGTAATCCAAAGCAAGGTAACTCGCGAACTAATCATCCTATTCACCTGCCTGCACAAACATAACACTACCTTGTCCTTCCCTTTATATGACTGAAAGTGCAACTAATCCCTAGGTGCTTTTGGTAATTCATAACAACATATAGCTCATTGATCTAATATCCATTCAAGACATATATTTCAGGATGTTCAATGAATGGCATGGCATGGATTAGAGAAGTGGACCCCTTAAAATGCTAAGGACAAAGATTGGCAAAAGTTCAAGACTCTTCATCTCTATTTTAGTGATCCAAGATCGCATTGAGTCCATAGAAAAGCCAATAATATTAAAAGGGGATGAGGTGTTGCTTAATGGATTACTTACTCAAAGTGCTTAGTGATATTGCTCCAAAATCCTCAAGCACTCTCTCCATCCAAATATGTCAAAACCCTAAACTCCAACTCGACCTCACCGATACTTCCAACCCAGACCCACTGAGTTCACTTGACATAGTCGTCGCCAGAAACCCTAACAGTTCGGTCCGACCGGTACGGATCACGATCTCACTAAGATGGCCTCGCCAGCGCTCTGTGATCAGTTGCATTTATTTCGGTCTCATCGAGTTCATGCAACCGGTCCCACCGAGTTGGCTTGACAAACTCTCTGTGTACCCATTGTTCACTTTGGTCTCACCGAGTTGATACAAATCGGTCCCATCAAGATGAAGTTTTCCCTAAGCCCTAGCACATCGGTCTCACCGAGTTGTTCCAGTCGGTCCCATTGAGATTCCTAGCATTCACCTGTTTGAACCAATCGATGCCACTGAGTTCATCTATTTGGTCTCACTGAGTTGGGTCAAATGCGTGTAACGGTTGGATTTTTGTGTGGAGGCTATATATACCCCTCCACCCCCTCTTCATTTGTAAGAGAGATCAGAACATGCCTACACTTCCACCATCCATTTCTGAGAGATAACCACCTACTCATGTGTTGAGATAAGACATTCCAATCCTACCACAAGAATCTTGATTTCTAGCCTTCCCAAGTTGCTTTCCACTCAAACCTTCTTTCCACCATATCCAAATTTGTGTTAGAGAGTTGAGTATTAGGGAGACTATCATTTGAAGCACAAGAGCAAGGAGTTCATCATCAACACACCATTTATTACCTTTAGGAGAGTGGTGTCTCCTAGATTGGTTAGTGATGACCCACAAGTGTAGGGGATCTATCGTAGTCCTTTCGATAAGTAAGAGTGTCAAACCCAACGAGGAGCAGAAGGAAATGATAGGCAATTTTCAGTAAGGTATTTTCTGCAAGCACTAAAATTATAGGTAACAGATAGTTTTGTGATAAGGTAATTGGTAGCAAGTGACAAAAGGTAAAAGTAAATAAGGTGCAGCAAGGTGGCCCAATCCTTTTTGTAGCAAAGGACAAGCCTGGACAAACTCTTATATAAAGGAAAGCGCTCCCGAGGACACATGGGAATTATCGTCAAGCTAGTTTTCATCACGATCATGTGATTCACGTTAGGTACTTTGAGAATTTGGTATGTGGGTGGACCGATGCTTAGGTGCTGTCCTTACTTGGACAAGCATCCCACTTATGATTAACCTCTAATGCAAGCATCCGCAACTACAAAAGAAGTATTAAGGTAAACCTAACCATAGCCTGAAACATATGGATCCAAATCAGCCCCTTATGAAGCAATGCATAAACTAGGGTTTAAGTTCTGTCACTCTAGCAACCCATCATCTACTTATTACTTCCCAATGCCTTCCTCTAGGCCCAAATAATGGTGAAGTTTCATGTACTCGACGTTCACATGACACCACTAGAGGAGAGACAACATACATCTCATCAAAATATCGAACGAAGACCAAATTCACATGACTACTAATAGCAAGACTTCTCCCATGTCCTCAGGAACAAAAGTAACTACTCACAAGACATAATATTGTTCATGGTCAGAGGGGTATTAATATGCATAATGGATCTGAACATATGATCTTCCACCAAATATACCAACTAGCATCAACTACAAGGAGTAATCAACACTACTAGCAACCCACAGGTACCAATCCGAGGTTTAGGTACAAAGATTGGATACAAAAGATGAACTAGGGTTTGAGAGGAGATGGTGCTGGTGAAGATGTTGATGAAGATAACCCTCTCCAAGATGGGAGAGTTGTTGGTGATGACGGCGGTGACGATTTCCCCCTCCCGGAGGGAAGTATCCCCGACAGAATAGCTCTACCGGAGCCCTAGATTGGTTTGCGCCTCGGTTCCGCCTCGAGACGGCGGCGTCTGGTCCCGAAAGCCTCCTTATGATTTTTTCCAGGTCAAAACACCTCATATAGGAGAAGATGTGCATCGGGGGACCTTCGGTGGGCCCACGAGGAAGGGGGCGCGCCCAGAGAGCCCACCCTCGTGGACAGCCGGTGGCCCCCCTCGTGAACTTCTTTCACCAGATATTTTTTATATTTTCTGAAACGGAGTTCTGTAGAGTTTCGGGGCTTTTGGAGTTGTGCAGAATAGGTTTCCAGAGTTTGCTCCTTTTCCAGCCCAGAATTCCAGCTGCTGGCTTTCTCCCTCTTCATGTAAACCTTATAAAATAAGAGAGAAAAGACATAAGTATTGTGACAAAACAAGTAATAACAGCCCATAATGCAATAAATATCAACATAAGCATGATGCAAAATGGACGTATCAGTTAGGTGTCGCTTGGGAGCCTCCATCAAGAGATGTGGAGTTGAACCAAGAAGTTTGTAAGGGCAATGAGATCGCCTACTTCGTGAAGATCAATTCGAGTGAGGCAAGTCCTTCGTGGACGATGGCCATGGTGGGATAGACAAGGTTGCTTATCTGTGGACCCTCCGTGGGTGGAGCCCTCCGTGGACTCACGCAGCTCTTACCCTTCGTGGGTTGAAGTCTCCTTCAATGTGGACGTACGATAGCACCACCTATCGAAACCATGCCAAAAATCTCCGTGTCTCCATTGCGTTTGCACTCTCCAAACCCTACCTTTTACCTTCATGTGCAATGTTCTACTTTCCGCTGCTATACTCTTTGAATTGCATGTGTAGGAAGATTGCTTGACTTGTACAACTTGCTAAAATCTGCCACAACTGAAAGTGCAACTAATCCCCCCCTCTATACATACTTTTAATCCTACAAGTGGTATCAGAGTTTTGGTCTCCATTTGCCTTGATATCCATAGCTTTGGTGATCATAGCCTTGGTTTCACAACCTAGGATAGTATGGCGTCTAGCGAGGGAAATTATCAGTGTAGAGGTCCTTACTTTGATGGTACTAATTTTGCTAGTTGGAAGCATAAGATGAGAATGTATATTCTTGGTCATAACCTCGCCATTTTGGCTGTTATTCGTATTGGCTTGCAAGGTGAATACTTCGAGGATGGAAGATAACCGGATCGTGAAGCGACAACAGAAGAAATGAAGATGTTGCAATACAATGCTCAAGCTTGCGATATTCTCTCCAACAGATTGTGTCCCTAAGAATTCAACAAATCAGCCGTCTTGAGAATGCGAAGAAAATTTGGGATACTTTGGTTGATGTGCACGAAGGTACCGAGTCCATCAAGGAATCCAAGTTGGATGTGCTTTAAAGTCAACTTAACAAGTTCAAGATGAAGCATGGTGAAGGAGTCGCCGAAATGTACTCTAGGCTTGCTCTCATTATAAATGAGATTGCCGGCTTAGGAAGTGAAAAGATGACCGACAAATTCATCATCAATAAAATCCTAAGAGCCTTGGACGGAAAATATGATACCGTGTGCACATTGATCCAAATGATGCCCAATTACAAAGATCTCAAGCCTACGGAAGTCATTGGTAGAATTGCTGCTCATGAGATGTCTCTCAAGGATAAGGAAGAGCTCCACAACAAGTCTAGCGGTGCATACAAAGCTTCATGTGATGCTCCCACAACATCAAGTGAGAAACAAATCTTTAATGAAGAATTGGTCCTAATGGTGAAGAACTTCAACAAGTTCTACAAGAATCGAAGCAAAGATAGAAGCTCCAAGTCAAGATCCTACAATGACAAAAGATCTTCTAGTCGTGATCACAATTTCTACAATTGTCGAAGACCGGGGCACTATTCCAATGAGTGTATGGCTCCCTACAAGAAAAGAGAAGATTCACCAAAAGGAGGAGTGGAAGAGACGAATCACCTACAAGAGAGAGAAGGAGTAGAGATGATCGTTATGAACGAAGACCCTATCGTAGAAGCAAGGATCTGCAAAGGAGGGACACATCATCAAAGAGCTACACAAGACAAAGACATCAAGCTCACATTGGTGAATCGGTATCCGGTTCCGACTCCAACAACTACTCTGAGAGTAGCTATCACTCCGACTCCGAATATACTCAAGACGAAGGTGTTGCCAGAATTGCTCTAGTGTCATCCAAATCCTATGATATATTTGACTCACCAAATGAAGGAATTGGAAGATGCTTCATGGCTAAAGGCCCCATGGTATCACACCCTAAGTATCTTTTCAATAGTGGTGAAGATGATTTGCTAGGTGATGATGAGTTACTTGTTGACAAAGCTAATGATGAAAACTATGATGAATTTGCTAGTAACCATGATAGTCAAGATTAAATTAATGACAATGATAAGAAGGAGATTGAGCGCCTAACTAAAGAACTAAACACTCTTATGTTAGCTCATGAAACAACTCTATAGGATCATAGAGAGCTCCTAAGAACTCATGAGAAGCTACGCTTTGAGAAGCTAAATTGAGAGCAAGAGCATGAGTTGCTAAAAGCTATCAATGATGATATTTGAAAGAAGAGTGCTTCTTACATTGCCAAACATCTCCTCTTGTCTACTTATATTCCACAAGTAAAGTCTATCAACAAGAGCAAGAAAGATTCTTCTTCTAGTAGTAACAATAACCATGCTAAATAAAATGTTGTTGCTTCTAGTAATTCTCTCGATTCCACTAATGATTCTCTTAGACAAGTCACACTTGAGCAATAAAATAGCTTATTGAAGGGAATTATAGAGAAAGGTGTTTACAAAAGCCTTGGTGGGAGTAATCAATTTGAGGAAATTGTACGCAAGCAAGGAAGGCACCAGAAGAATCAAGGTGTTGGTTTTGAATGAAAGTTCAATGCCAATGGAGTTGAATGGGAAGAAGATCAATACCCCAAGACCAAGTTTGTTCCTCAACAAGAGAAGTATGATCCCACTTCTTTTAAGGGAACACAAGCTCAAGATGATGTTCCTCCACAAAACCACAAGCTAAAAGGCAAAGACAAGCTTAAAGAAGAGATTGACTCATTTAAAGAAGCTCCTAAGGCCATGGTTAGGTGGGTTCCCAAGACTACGTCAAGCTCGACATCTTCAAGTTCAACTACGATTCCAAGGATTCCCATTAAGTTGATGTGGATCCCAAAGAAGAAGAACTAGAGTGTTCTTGAGGGTGACTCCGCCAACATACTTCACTCATATTCATATTGGCAAGTACTTATGCAATCAACTTTCATATCTTGCATCAAGTTCATGGAGTCACAAACCCTCTTGTTGGTAAGACAAGGGACGAGGTAACCTAATGCTTTCATGGACATCATCATATGTGCAATTCACTCTATGTTTATGGATATCCTTGTATGTTCCTTATGGGACTAATCCATGTAGGTATTGAAAGTGCAACACTCCAAAGGATTGCTCCAAATTATCTACATCAACATTGAGCATCCAAATCTTCACTATCTACATGAAGTCATCATCGACAAAACCCAAGGTTAGTTCATCCCTCTTAAGGGGGATATCACATCTAGGGGGAGTTTTACTCTAATAAAATGAGCTAAAGCGACTATAATATGGTGTGAACACATTAATGCTTTATGTAAAAGTAGTAATTAACCCTACTAGTGCTTAAACGATGAGTGTGACCTATGATCAAATGTTCCCATTTGACTCCTAAGTCAACATACTCATATATAATGACCTAGTCATCGCCAATTGCTTGATAGATGCTAGAATTGTTTGTGCATGCTTTGGCACATGATTTATTTGCTATATTATTGTGTGAGCATGATGGTTGCATATTTTCTTCATTCGAGGACATCCATTTTTTGTTTTGATTGTTTGGCTATTATTGGCCAAGTGGATGTACAAGAATGCCTGAGAACCTTCTCTAGCTATCTATGCTTTTCTTGTCTCAAATTCTATTCATGCTACATCACAAAATTTGAACAAGTCTTTTCGGACCCTCCGGGTGAGAAGCACTCGGAGCCACCGATCCGACAAGGGCTGCTTTCCAAAACCTTCTTCGCATTTCGGTCTGACCAACACACTCTATTCGGTCCCACCGAAATCACCAGACCGGTTTAAGTCTTCATCTCGATGATACCGATTAGAACGACTCGGTTCCACCTAGTTGCACTAACTGCACGAAGTTTTGCATCTCGGTGCCATCGACAACTACTGGGTATATATATCCCGCGTACCCATAAGGTTGAAAAATCCTTCAAACCCTTGAGTTCACGCCCCAATGCTACCGCCCCTTTGGTCTCCGGATCGTCGCCGTCTCCGCCTGTGCGCCTCCGCCACAGGTCTCCGCCGCCATCAACGGGATTCTCCACCACCATTGACGTTGTAGCGAATCGTCACCAAGTTAGGGTACGGTTCTCCCCCTTTGTGTTATTCTCCTTTCCGATTCAATGCACTAAGTCAATGCCTAGTTTCTTGCCACGATTGAGAACTTTCTATCCACAAGAAAAAAATCCTTAGAATAGATTCAATGAAAAAAAATTAGGTTTAGGTTTCCGCCGAATCCATCTCGGACCGACCAAAACGAAATTTTTGGTCTCACCGATTGGCTCCGGCCATTGCACAAGTACAACTCAATCTGACCGGAACGTACTGATTGGTGAGACCGAAAGTAAAGTCTCGGTGAAACCCTAGCATCTTGAAGCCACCAAAAACCACAACTCCGTCTGACCGAACCGTGTGTTTAGGCTCTGTATGTGCTTTGATGTCACCGAGATGATCCACTCGGTAGCTCCGAAATGAATTCTGTGAAAAGCTATTGATTCAAATTTTTGGAAAAACCAGCTATGTTTTGTTGGGGAACGTAGCAGAATTCAAAAAAATTCTACGCTTCACCAAGATCAATCTAAGGAGTTCATCTAGCAACGAGCATAAAGGAGTGCATCTACATACCCTTTGTAGATCGCGAGCGGAAGCGTTCAAAGGAACGTGGATGATGGAGTCGTACTCGTCGTGATCCTCGTCACCGATGATCCCAACGCCGAACGGACGGCACCTCCGCGTTCAACACACGTACGGTACAGCGACGTATCCTCCTTCTTGATCCAGCAAGGGGGGAGGAGAGGTTGATGGAGATTCAGCAGCACGACGGCGTGGTGGTGGATGCAACGGGAAAAGCTGCAGGGCTTCGCCGAGACCCTGCAGGAGGAGTAGGAGGTGTAACGGGGGGGG
>LR738715.1:282145452-282218315 GCA_902687465.1 Secale cereale
GGGCTGAGGTGCGGCTGCCCTCTCTCCCCCCACTATATATAGGGGCCAGGGGGGCGCCGGCCCTAGGAGATCCAATCTCCTAGGGGGCGGCGGTCAAGGGGGGTATCTTGCCCCCCAAGCCAAAGGGGGGCGCCCCCACCCCTAGGGTTTCAACCCTAGGCGCATGGGGGGAGGCCCATGGGGGGTGCGCCACCCCACTGGGGGCTGGTCCTCCTCCCCCTACGGCCCACGGGGCCCTCCGAGATGGGTGGCCCCACCCGGTGGACCCCCGAGACCCTTCCGGTGGTCCCGATACACTACCGGTGACCCCCGGAACTCTCCCGGTGGCCGAAACTGGACTTCCTATATATCATTCTTTACCTCCGAACCATTCCGAAACTCCTCGTGACGTCTGGGATCTCATCCGGGACTCCGAACAACATTCGGGTTTCCGTGTGCATATATCTCTACAACCCTAGCGTCACCGAACCTTAAGTGTGTAGACCCTACAGGTTCGGGAGACACGCAGACATGACCGAGACGACTCTCCGGTCAATAACCAACAGCGGGATCTGGATACCCATGTTGATTCCCACGTGTTCCTCGATGATCTCATCAGATGAACCACGATGTCAAGGATTCATTTAATCCCGTATGTTATTCCCTTTGTCTATCGGTACGGTACTTGCCCGAGATTCGATCGTCGGTATACCGATACCTTGTTCAATCTCGTCATCGCAAGTCTCTTTACTCGTTTCGCAATCCATCATCCCATGACTAACTCCTTAGTCACATTGAGCTCATTATGATGATGTCTTACCGAGTGGGCCCAGAGATACCTCTCCGTCATACGGAGTGACAAATCCCAGTCTTGGTTCGTACCAACTCAACAGACACTTTCGGAGATACCCGTTGTGTACCTTTATAGCCACCGAGTTACGTTGTGACGTTTGGCACACCCAAAGCATTCCTACGGTATCCGGGAGTTGCACAACCTCATGGTCTAAGGAACAAATACTTGACATTGGAAAAGCTTAAGCATTACGAACTACACGATTTTATGCCAGGCTTAGGATTGGGTCTTAT
This sequence comes from Secale cereale, assembly GCA_902687465.1. Taxonomy (NCBI): domain Eukaryota; kingdom Viridiplantae; phylum Streptophyta; class Magnoliopsida; order Poales; family Poaceae; genus Secale; species Secale cereale. Next base: position 282,146,518 of record LR738715.1, read on the forward strand.
CCATCACATCATTCTCCTAATGATGTGATCTCGTTATCAATTACATCTAATGTCCATGGTCAGGAAACCGTGACCATCTGTTGATCAACGAGCTAGTAACTAGAGGATTACCAGGGACGTGTTGTGGTCTATGTATTCACACATGTATCGCTGTTTCCGTACAATACAATTCAAGCATGAATAACAGACAATTACCATGAACAAGGAAATATAATAATCCTTTTATTATTGCCTCTAGGGCATATTTCCAACATGTTTTGTGATGCTCATCCACTCTATCCATACCTATCTATTCACAAGGTAAGATTTGCAAGTGTCAAATGCATGTGATATCAGAACAAGTCTGATCATGAGGTTGATCTAAGTGTGGGCTCAAGCCCTAATGAAAGCTATTATGAGAGTAGCAGAAGCACTCCTAGTAATCTGCCAAAAGCTGCTACTAGGACAAAGAAGAAAAGAACCTTGGATAGTGAGGATGATGATTTTGTAGCAGATGAGGCCACTTCCAAGAAGAAAGTTGTCTCAAAGGCATATAGCTCTGCAACTGCCACCATATCTAGTCTCAAGAAGAAAGCTCCTACCAAAAGAGTTCCTATCTCCAAGGTCAGAAAATCCACAGCTCCAAGAGAGACTATGACATTCACTCTTGAACAATCAGATGATGATGAGGCTGCTATTGGGAAGAAGAAGAGATCCAGGAAGACCACTGCCATAGTGCTTGGCAAGCCTTCCATGAGGGAAGATGAAGAAGAGGGGGAAGAGCAAGCTGAAGCACCTCCAGCAAAATCTCAGAAATTCATGGGAGATGCCATGAAGTCAGCTGCTGCTCCCTCCTAGCCCAAGAAAGCACCAAAAGTGTCACCTCCCAAGAGATCCACCAGGAACATCCCTGCCTCAGAGAAGAACAAGGCCCTAGTGCCAGAAGTTGCTGAAGAAGATGGCCACTAGTGCTCAGAAATTTGAAACCCAAGATTCCAGATCATATTGATGCTCATCCTGTTGCAGATAATATGAAGCTCGGGAAAAACAGTGGACTGAGAGAGTGGAGAAAAGTTGATCCCTACTCAGCCAGGGGAAGGACTGCTGTTGATTACAGGTTCCACACCAAAGAACATCAAGACTTTTATGAGACAGTGATGTTGGAAAAGAAGCCCATTGTTTGTGACATGAAATGGGTTGACTAGAAGTATATCGATGCAAATGAGGATTACTTTCCCCATGTTCATGAGATTTTCAATCTCACTGGTATAGATGGTTTTGTGGGACAAAAGCTTACCAAATGGAATGATGAGTTGATAATGCAATACTACTCCATTGCACACTTTTATCCATATGGTAGAATTATATGGATGTGAGAAGGCACTAGGTATCAATCATCTATCTCTGATTGGTCTGCTCTTATAAATGCACCCAAGGAAACGGAAGATCAAATAGATGTTTATGCCAAGCCCAGGGATGATCACAACACTATGGAAAATATGTACAAGGAGATCCCTGCCAAAGATTTGGAAACACACAAACATGGCTCCATCTATCATCTGCTTGCTAGATTGGCTACCACAAACACCATACTAAGGCACACTCTATTGCCTAAGTCTGGAGATCGTAGGATGATACGTGGCCACTCCATCAACTTGTTGCATTTGTTTGATGTTCCCCTGAAATTCAAGGTGATGAGCTTGATAGTTGAAACAATCAAGAGGACTGATGTTGACCAGAAGAGGTCATGTGGATATGCACCACATATTCAGATGTTGATCAACTCCAAGATTGGAACAGGTACATATCTGCTAGACCGTGAGCACCTTCCTCTTCAACCTGAGTTTGAGGATAACATAGTGGTGATGGACCCTTCACACTCTACATCTGTTGAGGTCATGAGAAGGCTCAAGCAGCAGCAGCAAAGTCAGCAAAAAGAGCCACTGCATCAAATGCACCTACAGCTAACATCAAGTCAAGAGATGCTCAAATGAAATATCTCCTCAAAGCAACCCTGAGGATTGAGTGAAGTCTGGCCAACCTAGACAAGAACTAGGAGAGCCTAGAAAGGATTGTTGAGACGAAAATGCATGATCTTGATGTGAAGGTCACATATATTCAAGGTATAGTTGACAAGCTGAAGGATGATATTGACGCTATAGGTATGGACGTTGGAGAGGACAAACCTACCACTGAGAGGTTTCAGGCTGTGCCTAGAAAAACAAGATCTTGAGCAGTGCCAGTTGTAGATTCGAGGACCACTCACTCTGCACCTGCTACTACTGTTCGTGTGCCCCTCCAGTATCAACTCCACCAGTATAGCAGACATCTTCTGAGGCATTTGCAGATGATGTTCTCTCAATGCTATCTACGCACACTGGAGCTACAAGCCAGAAGACCACTTCAGGAGCTCCGAAGAATCGTGCCTAGAGAGCCGCATAGTGTTATATGTTTTCAAGCTTTTTGATAACTTGTTGCCAAAGGGGGAGAAAATGTATAGATCATAGGCTTTGAGAGAGAGAGAGAGAGAGAGAGTCGTTTGCTCTTTGGTTTTTATCACCTTGCTACTTTGTTGATTCTCCATTCGTTTGTTTTATGCTACTTGCTTAGTTATGCTCGTGAGATACTTTGTTTGGTTGTGTGGATGATCATACTATGCTTAATGTGTGATTATTGCTTATCTCTATGCTTGTTTGTGTATGACCATTCATTTAAGTTTTGGTGATGCGTGCATGTTATTCCACTCTTATCATTTTGTGCGCTCCACCAAGATGTATGTGACATGGAAGAGTGACCCAAGATCCCAATCGATTGTGCATTTGCATTCAAACAAAAATCTTTAATAATGCACAAATTGAGGGGAGCTCTTGCTTATCACATACTTCTCAAAGCGACGATGCAATTCATTCATGTAGTCACTTGTGGAAGCTTTGATCTATATGTTGTCATCAATTACCGAAAAGGGGGAGACTGAAAGTGAAACTAATCCTCGGGTGGTTTTGGTATTTGAAAGATAGTGGATGTCGCCTAGAGGGGGGTGAATAGGCGCTTTAAAATAATTACGGTTTAGGCTTGAAGAAATGCGGAATAAAATTAGCATTTAATTTGCCAAGCACAAAACCTAAAACAACTAGGCTCACCTATGTGCACCAACAACTTATGCTAAGCAAGATAAACACTAAGTGATAGCAAGATATATGACAAGAAACAATATGGCTGCCACAAAGTAAAGTGCATAAGTAAAGGGCTTGGGTAAGAGATAACCGAGGCACGTGGAGACAATGATGTATCCCAAAGTTCACACCCTTGCGGATGCTAATCTACGTTTGGAGCGGTGCGGAGGCACAATGCTCCCCAGGAAGCCACTAGGTCCACTGTAATCTCCTCACACCCTTGCACAATGCAAGATGCCGCGATTCCACTATGGGACCCTTGAGGGCGGTCACCGAACCCGTACAAATGGCAACCCTTGGGAGCGGTCACCGAACCATACACTTTGGCAACCCTTGGGGGCGGTCACCGAGACCCGTCACATTGCTCGGGGCGATCTCCACAAGCTAATTGGAGACCCCGACGCTTGCCCGGAGCTTTACACCACAATGATTGAGCTCCGTGTCGATGTCAAAACCGGCAGATCTTGGGTAGGGGGTCCCGAACTATGCGTCTGAGGATCGATGGTAACCGTAGACAAGGAACACGATGTTTACCCAGGTTCAGGCCCTCTCGATTGAGGTAATACCTTACTTCCTGCTTGATTGATCTTGATGAATATGATTACAAGAGTTGATCTACCTCGAGATCGTAATGGCTAAACCCTAGAAGTCTAGCCTATGATTCTGTTATCCTTATCCCTACGGGCTAAACCCTCCGGCTTATATATGCACCGGAGGGACCTAGGGTTGTACATGATCACCTTGTAGAGGAAGGAAAGTATTACACTCGGACTCTAAACTTGCTATTTTACACATGGGGAGTCCTATCCGGATACGAGAGACAATCCTCATTGATAATCTTCATAGCCCACCTGTCCGGCCCACAATAACAATCCGGCCACCTGAGGACCCCTTAATCCAGGACTCCATCAGTAGCCCCTGAACCAGTCTTCGATGACGACGAATTCGGATGACGCACTGTCTTCGGCATTGCAAGGTGGGTTCCTCCTCCCGAACATATTGAAGAAATATTCCCTACAAAAGGTACTGTGTCTGGCTCTGCATGGTTAGTACAACCCTTATCCTCGAAGGCAAGGTATCAAAAAACGGATACTGTGTCTTTACTGACAACCTTTCAGTGAAGCGTCACGCATGTGCCTTTAACGCATATCCAACCGTTTTCTTGGCCCTGGTTTCTGAAGGAAATATGCCCTAGAGGCAATAATAAAGTTATTATTTATTTCCTTATATCATGATAAATGTTTATTATTCATGCTAGAATTGTATTAACCGGAAACTTAGTATGTGTGTGAATACATAGACAAAACAAAGTGTCCCTAGTATGCCTCTACTAGACTAGCTCATTGATCAAAGATGGTTATGTTTCCTAGCCATATACATGAGTTGTCATTTAATCAATGGGATCACATCATTAGGGGAATGATGTGATGGACAAGACCCATCCGTTAGTTTTACTGCTATTGCCTTCTTCATGACTTATACATGTTCCTATGACTATGAGATTATGCAACTCCCGAATACCGAAGGAACATCTTGTGTGCTATCAAACATCACAATGTAACTAGGTGATTATAAAGATGCTCTACAGATGTCTCCGAAGGTATTTGTGGTGTTGGCATAGATCGAGAATAGGATTTGTCACTCCGAGTGTCGGAGAGGTATCTCCGGGCCCTCTCGGTAATACACATCATAATAAGCCTTGCAAGCAAATGAATAATGAGTTAGTCATGAGATGATGTATTACGGAACGAGTAAAGAGACTTGCCAGTAACGAGATTGAACTAAGTATGATGATACCGACGATTGAATTTCGGGCAAGTAACATACCGATGACAAAGGGAACAACGTATGTTGTTATGCGGTTTGACCGATAAAGATCTTCGTAGAATACATAGGAGCCAATATGAACATCTAGGTTCCGCTATTGGTTATTGACCGGAGATGTGTCTCGGTCATGTCTACATAGCTCTCGAACCCGTAGGGTCCGCACGCTTAACGTTCAATGACGATTTGTATTATGAGTTATGTGATTTGATGTATCGAAGGTTGTTTGGAATTCCAGATGAGATCACGGACATGACGAGGAGTCTCAAAATGGTCGAGACGTAAAGATCGATATATTGGAAGGCTATATTCGGACATCAGAAAGGTTCTGAGTGATTCGGGTATTTTTTCGCAGTACCGGGGAGTTACGGGAATTCGCCGGGAGAAGTAATGGGCCTTATTGGGCTTTAGTGGAGAGAGGGGAGAAGGTCCAAGAGGTGGCGCGCGCCTCCCCCCTGCCCGAACCGAATTGGACAAGGGGTGGGGGCGCGGCCCCCCTTTCCTTCTCCCTCTCCATCCCCTTCCTTCTTCTCCTACTCCTACTAGGAAAGGTGGAATCCTACTCCTAGTGGGAGTAGGACTCCACCCTTGGGCGCGCCATAGGAGGGCCGGCCCTCTTCTCCTCTCCTCCTTTATATACGTGGCCAAGGGGCACCCCTAGAACACACAAGCAACATTGTTTTAGCCGTGTGCGGTGCCCCCCTCCACAGAAACACACCTCGGTCATATCGTTGCAGTTCTTAGACGAAACCCTGCGCCGGTAACTTCATCATCTCCATCACCACATCGTCGTGCTGATGAAACTCTCTTGTGAAGCTCAACTAGATCAAGAGCTCGTGGGACGTCACTGAGCTGAACGTGTGCTGAACGCGGATGTGCCGTACGTTCGGTGCTTGGATCGGTTGGATCGCGAAGACGTTCGACTACATCAACCGCGTCACTAGACACTTCCACTTTCGGTCTACGAGGGTACGTAGACACACTCTCCCCTCTCGTTGCTATGCTTCTAGTATATAGATCTTGCGCGATCGTAGGAATTTTTTTGAAATACTACGTTCCCCAACAGTGGCATCATGAGCCAGGTCTATGCGTAGATGATATGCACGAGTAGAACACAATGAGTTGTGGGCGATAATTGTCATACTGCTTACCAGCATGTCATACTTTGATTCGGCGGTATTGTGAGATGAAGCGTCCCGGACCGACATTACGCGTACGCTTACACGAGACTGGTTTCACCGTTATGAGCACTCATTGTTTAAAGGTGATTGTCGGGTGTGTGTCTCTCTCACTTTAGTTGGATCGAGTGTGGCTACGCCCGGTACTTTTGAAGGTTAAAACATCACACTTGACGAAAAATCGTTGTGGTTTTGTATGCGTAGGTAAGAACGGTTCTTGCTAAGCCCGTAGCAGCCACGTAAAACTTGCAACAACAAAGTAGAGGACGTCTAACTTGTTTTTGCAGGGCATGTTGTGATGTGATATGGTCAAGACGTGATGAGTTATACATTATTGTATGAGATGATCATGTTTTGTAAAGTTATCGGCAACCGGCAGGAGCCTTATGATTGTCTCTTTATTGTATGAATTGCGAAAGCCATGTAATTGCTTTACTTTATCACTATGAGTTAGCGATAGTAGTAGTAGCAATAGTTGGTGAGATGAACACGACGCTACGATGAAGATCATGGTGTCAAGCCGGTGACAATGGAGATCATGACGATGCTTTGGAGATGGAGATCAAAAGCACAAGATGATGACGGCCATATCATGTCACATATTTTGATTGCATGCGATGTTTATCTTATTATGCTTCTTATTTTGCTTAGTTCGGCGGTAACATTATAAGATTATCCCTTACAAAATTTCAAGGTACAAGTGTTCTCCCTGAGTATGCACCATTGCAAAATTTCTTCGTGCTGAGACACCACGTGATGATCGGGTGTGATAGGCTCTACGTTCATATACAACGGGTGCAAGACAGTTTTGCACATGCGGAATACTCGGCTTAAACTTGACGAGCCTAGCATGTACAGACATGGCCTCGGAACACTGGAGACCGAAAGGTCGAGCGTGAATCATATAGTAGATATGATCAACATAAGATGTTCACCATTGAAAACTATTCCATCTCACGTGATGATCGGACATGGTTTAGTTGATTTGGATCACGTGATCATTTAGATGACTAGAGGGATGTCTATCTAAGTGGGAGTTCTTTAGTAATATGATTAATTGAACTTTAATTTATCATGAACTTAGTCCTGGTAGTATTAGCATATCTATGTTGTAGATCAATAGCTCGCGATGTAGCTCCCCGTTTATTTTTATATGTTCCTAGAGAAATATAAGTTGAAAGATGATAGTAGCAATGATGCGGACTTGTTCCGTGATCTGAGGATTTTCCTCATTGCTGCACAGAAGAGTTATGTCCTTGATGCACCGCTAGGTGACAGACCTATTGCAGGAGCAGATGCAGAGGTTATGCACGTTTTTACAAAAGCTCGGTATGATGACTACTTGATAGTTTAGTGCACCATGCTTTACGGCTTAGAACCGGGACTTCAAAAAAGTTTTGAATGCCACGGAGCATATAAGATGTTCCTAAGAGTTGAAATTGGTATTTCATACTCATGCCCACATCAAGAGGTATGAGACCTCTGACAGTACTTTGCCTACAAGATGGAGGAGAATAGCTCAACCTGTGAGCATGTGCTCAGATTGTCTGGGTACTACAATTGCTTGAATCAAGTGGGAGTTAATCTTCCAGATAAGATAGTAATTGACAAAGTTCTCCAGTCACTATCACCAAGTTAGTAGAACTTCGTGATGAACTATAATATGCAAGGGATGACAAAAGTAATTCCCGAGCTCTTCGCGATGTTGAAATCGACGAAGGTAGAAACTAAGAAAGAGCATCAAGTGTTGATGGTTAACAAGACCACTTGTTTCAAGTAAAGGGCAAAGGGATAGAAGGGGAACTTCAAGAAGAATGACAAGCAAGTTGTCACTCCCGTGAAGAAACCCAAAGCTAAACTCAAGCCTGAAACTAAGTGCTTCTACTGCAAAGGAAATGGTCACTGGAAGTGGAACTGCCCTAGATACTTGGCGGATAAGAAGGATGACAAAGTGAACAAAGGTACATTCGATATACAGATTATTGATGTGTACTTTACTAGTGTTCATAGCAACCCCTCGGTATTCGATACCAGTTCAGTTGATAAAATTAGTAACCCAAAACGAGAGTTACAGAATAAACAGAGACTAGTTAAAGGTGAAGTGACGATGTGTGTTGGAAGTGGCTCCAAGATTGATATGATCATCATCGCACACTCCCTATACTTTCGGGATTAGTGTAGAACCTAAATAAATGTTATTTGGCATTTGCGTTGAGCATGAATATGATTTGATCATGTTTGTTGCAATACGGTTATTCATTTAAAGTCATAGAATAATTGTTGTTCTGTTTACATGAATAAAAACTTCGATGGTCATACACCCAATGATAATAGTTTGTTGGATCTCGATCTTAGTAATACACATATTCATAATATTGAAGCCAAAATATGCAAAGTTTATAATGATAGTGCAACTTATTTGAGGCACTGCCGTTTAGGTCATATTGGTGTAAAGCACATGAAGAAACTCCATGCTGACGGGCTTTTGGAATCACTTGGTGCTTGCGAACCATGCCTCATGGGCAAGACGACTAAAACTCCATTCTCCGGAACAATGGAGCGAGCAACTAACTTATTGGAAATAATACACACTGATGTGTTGAGGCTCGCGGCGGGTATCGTTATTTTCTGACCTTCACACATGATTTGAGCAGATATGGGTATATCTACTTGATGAAACATAAGTCTGAAACATTTGAAAACTTCAAAGAATTTTAGAGTGAAGTGGAAAATCATCGTAACAAGAAAATAAAAGTTTCTACGATCTGATTGCAGAGGCGAATATTTGAAGTTACGAGTTTGGCCTTCATTTAAAACAATGTGAAATAGTCTCACAACTCACGCCACCTGGAACACCACAACATAATGGTGTATCCGAACGTCGTAAGTGCACTTTATTAGATAATATGGTGCGATCTATGATGTCTCTTACCGATTTACCACTATCGTTTTGGGGTTATGAATTAGAGACAACTGCATTCACATTAAATAGGGCACCATCTAAATCCTTTGAGATGACACCGTATGAACCGTGGTTTGGCAAGAAACCTAAGCTGTCGTTTCTTAAAGTTTGGGGCAGCGATGCTTATGTGAAAAAGTTTCAACCTGATAAGCTCAAACCCAAATCGGAGAAATGTGTTTTCATATGATACCCAAAGGAAACTATTGGGTACACCTTCAATCACAGATCCAAAGGCAAGATATTCGTTGCTAAAAATGGATACTTTCTAGAGAAGTAGTTTCTCTCGAAATAAGTGAGTGGGAAGAAAGTGGAACTTAATGAGGTAATTGTACCTTCTCCCGGATTGGAAAGTAGTACATCACCGAAACTAGTTCTAGTGATTTCTACACCAATCAGTGAGGAAGCTAATGATAATGATCATGAAACTTTGGATCAAGTTACTACTGAACCTCGTAGGTCAACCAGAATACATTCCACACCAGAGTGGTACGGTAACCCAGTTATGGAAGTCATGTTACTAGACCATGATGAACCTACGAATTATGAGGAAGCGATGATGAGCCCAGATTCCGTAAAATGGCTTGAGGCCATGAAATCTGAGATGGGATCCATGTATGAGAACAAAGTGTGGACTTTGGTTGACTTGCCCGATGATCGACAAGCCATTGAAAATAAATGGATCTTTAAGAGGAAGACTGACGCCGATGGTAATGTTACTGTCTACAAAGCTCGACTTGTTGCGAAAGGTTTTCGACAAGTTCAAGGTGTTGACTATGATGAGATTTTCTCACTCGTAGCGATGCTTAAGTCTGTCCGAATCATGTTAGCAATTGCCGCATTTTATAAAATCTGGCAAATGGATAAGAAAAATGCGTTCTTGAATGGATTTATTAAAGAAGAGTCGTATATGATGCAACCAGAAGGTTTTGTCAATCCTAAAGGTGCTAACAAAATGTGCAAACTCCAGCGATCCATCTATGGACTGGTGCAAGCATCTCGGAGTTGGAATATACGCTTTGAGAAGTTGATCAAAGCATATAGTTTTATACAGACTTGCGGTGAAGCTTGTATTTACAAGAAAGTGAGTGGGAGCACTACAACCTTTCTGATAAGTATATGTGAATGACATATTGTCGATCGGAAATGATGTAGAATTTTCTGGAAAGCATAAAGGAGGGTTTGAAAGGAGTTTTTTTTAAAGAAAGACCTCGGTGAAGCTGCTTACATATTGATCATCAAGATCTATAGAGATAGATCAAGACGCTTGATAAGTTTTTTCAATGAGTACATACCTTGACAAGTTTTTGAAGTAGTTCAAAATGGAACAGTCAAAGAAAGAGTTCTTGCCTGTGCTGCAAGATGTGAAGTTGAGTAAGACTCAAAGCCCGACCACAGCAAAAGATAGAGAGAGAATGAAAGTCATTCCCTATGCCTCAGCCATAGGTTCTATAAAGTATGCCATGCTGTATACCAGACCTATTGTATGCCCTGCCCCGAGTTTGGCAAGGGAGTACAATTTTGATCTAGGAGTAGATCACTGGACAAAGGTCAAAATTATCCTTAGAGGACTAAGGAAATATTTCTCGGTTATGGAGGTGATAAAGAGTTCATCGTAAAGAGTTACGTCGATGCAAGCTTTGACACCGATCTGGATGACTCTGAGTCTCGATCTGGATACATATTGACAGTGGGAGCATTTATCTAGAGTAGCTCCATGTAGAGCATTGTAACATAGAAATTTGCAAAATACATACGGATCTGAATGTGGCAGACCCATTGTCTAAACCTCTCTCACAAGCAAAACATGATCACACCTTAGTACACTTTGGGTATTAATCACATGGCGATGTGAACTAGATTATTGACTCTAGTAAACCTTTTGGGTATTGGTGACATGGCGATGTGAACTATAAAGTGTTAAATCACATGAGGATGTGAACTATTGGTGTTAAATCACATGGTGATGTGAACTAGATTGTTGACTCTAGTGCAAGTGGGAGACTGAAGGAAATATGCCCTAGAGGCAATAATAAAGTTATTATTTATTTCCTTATATCATGATAAATGTTTATTATTCATGCTAGAATTGTATTAACCGGAAACTTAGTACGTGTGTGAATACATAGACAAAACAGAGTGTCCCTAGTATTCCTCTACTAGACTAGCTCATTGATCAAAGATGGTTATGTTTCCTAGCCATAGACATGAGTTGTATTTTGATCAACAGGATCACATAATTAGGAGAATGATGTGACGGATAAGACCCAACTTGATCGTTTCGTTTTACTGCTATTGCTTTCTTCATGACTTATACATGTTCCTATGACTATGAGATTATGCAACTCCCGAATACCGGAGGAACACCTTGTGTGCTATCAAACGTCACAACGTAACTGGGTGATTATAAGGATGCTCTACAGATGTCTCCGAAGGTATTTGTGGTGTTAGCATAGATCGAGAATAGGATTTGTCACTCCGAGTGTCGGAGAGGTATCTCCGGGCCCTCTCGGTCATACACATCATAATAAACCTTGCAAGCAAACGACTAATGAGTCAGTCACGAGATGATGTATTACGGAACGAGTGAAGAGACTTGCCAGTAACGAGATTGAACTAGGTATGATGATACCGACGATTGAATTTCGGGCAAGTAACATACCAATGACAAAGGGAACAACATATGTTGTTATGCGGTTTGACCGATAAAGATCTTCGTAGAATATGTAGGAGCCAATATGAACATCCAGGTTCCGCTATTGGTTATTGATCGGAGATGTGTCTCGGTCATGTCTACATAGTTCTCGAACCCATAGGGTCCGCACGCTTAACGTTCGATGACGATTTGTATTATGAGTTATGTGATGTGATGTACCGAAGGTTGTTCAGAGTCCCGGATGAGATCACGGACATGACGAGGAGTCTCAAAATGATCGAGATGTAAAGATCGATATATTGGAAGGCTATATTCGGACATCGGAAAGGTTCCGAGTGGTTCGGGTATTTTTCGGAGTACCAGGGAGTTACGGGAATTCGCTGGGAGAAGTAATGGGCCTTATTGGGCTTTAGTGGAGAGAGGGGAGAAGGGCCAAGAGGTGGCGCGCCTCCCCCCTGCCCAAACTGAATTGGACAAGGGGTGGGGGCGCGGCCCCCCTTTCCTTCTCCCTCTCCATCCCCTTCCTTCTTCTCCTACTCCTACTAGGAAAGGTGGAATCCTATTCCTAGTGGGAGTAGGACTCCACCCGGCGTGCCATAGGAGGGCCGACCCTCTCCTCCTCTCCTCCTTTATATACGTGGCCAAGGGGCACCCCTAGAACACACAAGCAACATTGTTTTAGCCGTGTGCGGTGCCCCCTCCACAAAAACACACCTCGGTCATATCGTTGGAGTGCTTAGGCAAAGCCCTGCGCCGGTAACTTCATCATCTCCGTCACCACGCCGTCGTGCTGACGAAACTCTCCCGTGAAGCTCAACTAGATCAAGAGCTCGTGGGACGTCATTGAGCTGAATGTGTGCTGAATGCGGAGGTGCCGTACGTTCGTTGCTTGGACCGGTTGGATCGCGAAGACGTTCAACTACATCAACCGCGTCACTAGACGCTTCCGCTTTCGGTCTACGAGGGTACGTAGACACACTCTCCCCTCTCGTTGCTATGCTTCTAGTAGATAGATCTTGCGTGATCGTAGGATTTTTCTTAAATACTACGTTCCCCAACTGTTTCGCGTTTCGAGGTATAGCCTCATTGGCACGTCTTATCAAAACAGAGATCGTGCCCGCTTATTACGTGATCCTTATCAACATGACGTGAGCATCTTTACCGCGCCTTACACACGACCTCGTTGGGAATCGGCGAGGTTTACGGCTGTTGTGGGGGGCGTTTAGCATTCACCGCTTATAAAAGGACCCAAACTTTTACCCTTTATTCCCACGCTCTCCTCAAGCCCTAGCACTCCAATCTCCTTAGCCTCCAGCATCCACATCTCTTGCGCCCTCAATCGTCAACTCCTCTACCACCGCCGCCGTATCCAACAATGGCTGGTTCTGGATCCAAGGGCAAGTGGGAGGCATCTTCGATCACGAAGAAGACCGTGAAGAGTCTCCGGAACGCGGGCTATTTAGCGGATGATGTGGCGCATCGGGTCCCTGAAAGGGACCAAGTGATCCCCATCCCTAAGGCGGGTGAGAGGGTTGTATTCCTCTCGCTCTTCATACGGGGTCTGGGATTTCCTCTCCACCCCTTTGTGCGGGGCCTTCTGTTTTTCTACAGGGTAGATTTCTATGACCTAGCCCCAAATTTTATCCTCCACATATCTGCTTTTATAGTGGTGTGTGAAGCATTCCTCCGAACCCCCACCCCCACACTTCGGCCTCTGGCTCAAAACCTTCAATCTAAAGCCGAAGGTGGTCGACAGGCAGCATGCTGAGTGCGGAGGTGCTATGATAAGCAAACTCCCCAATGCTACCTGGCCAAAGGGGGCGTTCGTGGAGACGAACAAGATTTCGCAACAGGAGTGGTTTTATATCACAGAGCCCCGCGACACCAAGTGGGCGGCCGCTCCTGCATTCAGATCTGGATCCCTGGAGAGGCTAACCTCCTGGACCGATAAGGGTCCGAATTGGGGATCCCAGACGGAGGTGCTAGCCCTCCAAAAACGCATCTACGACATGATCTCCAAGGGCACCCAACTCACTAACGTGGTCCAGGTAATGCTTGCCTATCTCGTCCTCCCCTGCCAACACCGGGGCTCCCACCTATGGGAGTTCAATCCGGAAGGATCCCGACCCTAGAAGCACGTCTTCGGCTCTACACACGAAGACATCTGGAAGCAACTCTTCAAGGCCCAGAAGGGGTGGCCGGCGGATACTGAAGACAAGGGCTTCAGCAATGTGCTTACCGCATCAGAGGTATTTGAGATTTCTACCAAACATATATCCCTTCTCTGTTTTAATTATAACATGAGTTGGAGTTTTTGTGTTCAATCCATGCCTGGACGAAAAAGGCGGAGCGGATGAAGTGTCCGGCTCCCCTACCAGAAGACCTAGAGTCGCCTCGGGTGACGGCAATGTTGATTCCGGTGCCGTACAAGGCGCCGGAGAAGAAGGCCAAGAAGAAGGGCAAGGAGGTCAAGAGCGAGCCCCGCCCTGCTGGCCCTACGGACACCAGGTCCAAGGAAACAAGCTCCCAACTCTCTCCCGAAGAATAAGAGGAGGAGGAAGAAGACTCCCCCGTCCTAGCCAAGGGGAGGAAAAGAGCGGCCCCTGCCGATGCAGGCACGATCGCGCCCAGGAAGAAGCTAACTCTTCGTGTTAGTTCGGACTCATCATCCGAACATAGTTATTGGGTTCAGCTCGGGATCAAGCCCCCGGCCGAATCATAAGTATTCAGAACTGCCCATGTTCGGGAGATTTTCTTTCTTTTGGCATCTGATATATATTTTACCTTTATATAGCCCTCCGCGCGACATCCCCATGGCTTCACTGTCCTCGGGGAACTCCCTGGCGCCCGGAGAGACAGAGAGCGGTACGCCTCCGCGGGGCTCGTCGCCCACCGTAGGGGATACCAAAGTATCCTCCCTACCAACTCCCTCTGTTCCAGCAGGTGGGAGTGGGGCAGATGAGAGAGCGACCAAGGTCAATCCCTCAGCCGCGGTCGACCAGGGGGGAGCGATCCCCATGGAGACCGAAGTCAGGGGGCCCAAACAATCCGGGGCCCCGCCGAACACTGCTCCGAAGTCCAGTACGGCTCCGGAATCAAGGTTCCAGCCCCCTATAATGGGGGAGGGAGCGACTGCTCCTGCGGCGCCTACTGATAATCTGGAGGCGCCGAACACTCTGGTGGGAGCACTGCAAAGTGCTAGCATTGTGGAGGAACACCGCACTCTGATGAGTGCGGTCATGGGAAAGATTCAGTCTGTCAAAGGCGGACTGAACGAAGCCTTCAACAGCCTACTAACAGGCTTTGAGGTATGCAATGTAATGTTCTATAAAGAGAACTTATGTTTTGTTTTAGACATGTATATAGACAGTAGCCCCTGATGCTTTGTTTGATTCTGAATAGAATCAGACAAAGCATTCATGTTATAACAACTGATAGAGTTGAACTGTGAATTTGGTGCTTGAGCAGGCTGCGCTAGTTACGACATCTACCCACGCCACCGAGGTTTTCGAGTTGAATCGGAAACTTAGACTAGCGGATGAAGATCTCGACCGTGTCAACAAGCGTTTTGACGTAACACAAGGTATGCGGGTTTAGGAAATCTAAGTTCTGACGTACTATATGTCCGAACATGAGCTGATACATGTCATATACTTTTTGTGAAATAGCTGACGTAGCTGCGGTCGAGGCTCTGAAGGGCGAACTTGCCACGGACAAGGAGGAGGCCAGAGCAAGCAAGGCAGCTGCTGATAAAGCGGCTGCCGACCTGGAGGGCGAAAAGGCCATGCGTCAACAACACAAGATGCGGGTGACCGAAGTTGAGGCCGAGCTCCAAGATGCAATTCGCAAATGCGACACCTTGGAGAAGGCGAATTCGGAGCAAGCGGCCGAACTTGCTACGATAGTTAACTCTACCAAGGAAGCGCGAACTACATCGCGCGGTGCTCGGGAGGAGATAAAACAAGTGCGTCAGATAGCAGCTGGTAAGTTTTTTCTCTTGTAGAGCATCTTTGGAGGTTAGAGGTATCTTGGGCTGACATGATTGTGGAGTTCTCCAGGTGTGTTTGCGGATCTCCCGAGGAGCATCGCCGACGCCACCCAATACTTCCGAGCTCAAGAAGGGAACATCACGAAGAAGCTGTTTTGGTCGTAGTTTCTTGCACCCAACCATCCGGTGCCCCTCAATGACCAAATGAAGCAGCTGGTCGAGCTTCATAACATGGCGAGTTCGGCCATGAAGGACTTGATAGTCCGGCTATGGCCCGCCGATCCGATCCCAAGTAGTTACTTCGGGTTGGTGAAGAGGCCCGTCGATGCGATTCCGCGGGTCGACGCTGTCAAGCGCTCGGCCTGCATAGAGGGTGCTCGGATGGCCTTTGCCTGCGTGAAGGTGCATTGGGCAAAGATGAAGGCCGCGAAAATAGCCACCGACGGCCATCGAGAAGGCAAGGATCATTGCAGACCGAAATGGTACTTTGATGATGTCCTAGAAGGAGCCCGCCTTGTAGGGGTACAATGCTCAAAGGATATAGCCTTTGAGTGATTTGTATTCGGGTTGTAAGGACTAAGCCAATGTGCCGATGTATATAAATTTTGCTCTTTTATATTAATGATCGACTTTTCCCTCCTGTGCGGTTGTTTATGTAAATATGAAAGTTTCCAGTCGTCGGCTTCAGCCCCATGTAAATATTACAGGGGTGTTCGGTAAAACGCAGAAACACTCTTTATCCAACGTCTTGGTCCGTATAGGAGGTGTTTGCGTAGCGAACCAGGCAACCAGACTATGCGGCTTTATTGCTTTCACTTAGCCATAGGAGCTTGACTAGTGGGGCTAAGTACTAGCCCCTGGTGCGTACCAGGCTTTTTGAAATATAGTGCCTTTTTTACGCGGCTGGGCGAAGACCAGCCCCTCGTATAACACGGAGTGGATCACTATCGATCATAGTATAACACTAGGTCACCGAATCGCTTGACCAGCTCTCGCTTCATCATGACAGTCAGTTTTCGGCTTTCTCTACTGAGGTACTTGACCAGACGAACCTGAAGTACAATCGTAGTAGTTCTCCCTTTACTACCTTAGCCGAACAATGTGAAACGTAATGTAGCAAGAACAATGTGAAATGTAATGTACAATCGCAGGCAACCCAGCTATTGACCAAAGACATGATTCAGAGCTGATGCATATAACGCAATATCCGGGACGCCGAACAGTTCCCTATAGGTGTTCGGACTTTTGTAGGCGTGCCAGGTTGAATTCAGCCTCTGGTATGAAGTCCGGGTATTAGGGCATACGCGATGATCTATCTTGGGGGTAGAGAATACAGGTGGTGAAAATAAACAATAGCCCAAACGAATTGGAACCAAACTGCCTCTTTTATATCCCGTTTAATACGGCGAGCCGTGAGGTTATAGATAACGCCGATAACCGCCTCGGGCATATGCCAACAAAAATAAAAAATAAAAGAGTAAAAAGGTTTACATAGAGCCCTAATCTATGGGAAAGAAATTTCAACCAGTGGCCCTGCTGCACGTCTTCGCCTTTTTCTCCATGGTAATTTGTCCTTGAGAAGGAGAGTTGTAATGGCCGCCTGTAAAAAATAGAAAGGTAAAGGCAGGATCCTAGAAAAGAGTACCCTGTACAGTCGTAAACCATGTAGTTTTTTAAATGAACCTATATTTTAGAGTCCGAATAGGGTCAAGCCAAACTATGGACTAATGGTATGCTGTATGCCCCTATCGCTACCCAAGGTATTTTAAGGGCATAATTGTGTACGCGAGGTACATGAGCTGCTACCTTATGGGGCAGTCGACGAGGGCATAACTGCTAATCAAGCTCAGGTTCTTCTGAGCTGCCGCATTCTAGTGCGGACCGAGCATGTTTGGCCGTATCCGTAGTCTTGACGACTGATGAGCTGTTTGGCCTGAATAAGCCACTTTGGACCTCGACTGCTAGGGCCAAAATGTCTTCCTCCGTTCGGAGGGAACGCTCCACGTTTCGATTGACCTTGATAATGCCACATGGTCCAGGCATTTTGAGCTTGAGATAGGCGTAATGCGGGACTACGTTAAAGCAGGCGAAGGCCGTTCTTCCGAGTAGTGCATGACAACCACTTCGGAATGGAGCGATGTCGAAGATTAACTCTTCGCTTAAGAAATTATCGAGCGAACCGAATATGACTTCCAATGTTAATGAACCCGTGCAGCGGGCTTCGACGCGTGGAATCACCTCTTTAAAGGTAGTGCTACTGGGCTTAATTCTTGACGGGTCGATCCCCATCTTGCGGATAGAGTCCTGATATATCAGATTGAGACTGTTGCCGCCGTCCATAAGGACTCGAGTGAGATGGTATCCGTCTATTATGGGGTCGAGCACTAAGGCCGCCGAACCTCCGTGATGAATACTTGTTGGGTGATCCCTACGATCAAAGGTGATTGGGTAAGCCGACCATGTGTTGAACTTAGGTGCGACAGGCTTGACAGTGTATACATCCCGGAGTGCGCGCTTACGCTCCCTCTTGGGGATGTGGGTGACATAGATCATGTTCACTGTTTTTACCTCCGGGGGATTTTTTTTCCTGCCCCCCTATGTTCAGCTGGCGAGGTTCTTCCTCGTCTTCGCTTTGGGGTCCTTTCCCCTTGTATTCGGCGTTTAGCTTGCCGGCCTGCTTGAAGACCCAACAACTGCGGTTGGTGTGATTTACAGGTTTGTTCGAGGTGCCATGGATTTGGCAGGACCTGTCTAGTATCTTATCCAAGCTGGATGGACTATCCCTATTGCCTTCAACTGGCTTCTTCCGTTGACCGGGCCTGGAGCCACTGAATCCGGCGTTTACCGTTGTATCCTCTGTGTTTCCATTGTTGTTTTGGCGCTTATCACTACAAAAAAATACACTTCTGTGATGATACGTGTTTGTCACAGTAGGTCACGTTTTCTGTCATGCATGTACATCCAGACGATTTTATGACAGAATCAAGATAGTCATACATGTGTTGTCGTAGAAGTGTTCCATGACATTGCCAAAATTATCATCACGGAAGTGTCCACTTCCATGACGATAAATCGCGCGTCACAGAAGTGCTTTCGTCAAGGGTGACCGACACGTGGCATCCACCGTAACGGAACACCGTTAAGCTATCGGGTCCGGTTTTGGATCCGATAACCCGTTAACAGCCCCGACCAATGGGGATTTTCCACGTGTAAAATTCTGATTGGCTGACGGAAACAGGTGTCAGCTCCACGTTGGCACAGGTGTCACTCATCCAATGGGCGAGATGCGCCTATGATATGTTGACACGTGGACCGGCCCAAAAGTGGCCCATAAAGTTTAAATGGGCCGACCCAACTAAAGGCCCGCAAGATTTTGCAGACCATAATGGGCCGGCCCGACTAAAGGCCCACAAGATTTTGCGAACCATAATTGGACGGCCCAGCTAAAGGCCCAAAAGATTTTGCGGGTCATAATGGGCTGACCCAGGTAAAGGCCCACAAGATTTTTGCGGGCCATAATGGGCCGGCCCAAGTGAAGGCCCACAAAATTTTTGTGTACCATAATGGGTCGGCCCAGCTAAAGGCCCACGAGATTTCACCGACATTAATGGGCCGGCCCAGCTATTGGCCCACAAGATTTTGAGGACCCTAGTAGGTCGGCCCATTAACTGGTTGCCATATTTTGGGCCAAATGTCGGCCCATATTTGATCCGGTCCATTAATGGCCTGCCACGTTTCGGGCCTAATAATGGCCCATATGAGATCTGGCCCGTTAAAAGCCTACCACGTTCTGGGCGAAATTACGGCCCAGATCAGGTCCGACCCTTTAAGAGGCTTTGGGATAATTATGGCACATATCAGATTCGGCCCGTCAACTGGACGCTATGCTTTTGGGCCCACTTACTAAAGGCCCATTTAGTAATTCGGCCTGATATTAGTCTCGGCCTGTTAAGGGCCCGTTTAACATTTTAGCCCTATATTAATATCGGCCTGTTAAAAGCCCGTAATATAGTTGGGCCTAACTACGACCTGGTTTGCATCCAGCCTGCTCGCAGCCGATGATCTGATTGGGCCAAACAAGGACCGAGACAATTTTGGCCTGTTATAAACCCGTGATTTGATTGACGCATTCATGGGCCGGGGTCTATTTCGGCCTACTGCCGGCCCGTGAGCTGTTCGGCATGATTCAGGCCCAACCTACTTTTCAACCTCCTAAAGGCCCATTGAGTTTTCTTGGGAAAATAGGGCCGGCGGTTTACTCGGCCTATTAAAGGCCCGAATCTACTAGTGGGCCAGTTTACATTAGGCATGTTAACGGACCAAGATGACGGGGCCCATGATGCGGATCATACATGGTGATTTGCATGACGACCTGATTATGTGCCGTAATTTTACGGTTTGGCCAGTTTACTGCGAAGATAGGATATATATACAGTAAAATAACTGCAGCATCATGAATAAGAAAAAAAATAGACTATACAATAAAGAAATTACAGCATATTACATCCACTGGTCATCAAAGTTCGCCACTATGATAATAAAGCACAAGCAGACAACAGATTACATACACTGGGCATCAAAGATCGCCACCAGTGCAACTAAACATGCTGACAAAATAATATACAAAACCGACAACACTTCAATAGAGTTCAAGAAAGGTTAGCCCTGCTCGGGAGCTGCAGCGCAAGCAGCTGAGCAAGCTGGTGAGGCTGCACTTGTTTGACACTTACATCCTCCTCACTCTGAAAGATAAACAAGCAGACAGATGACAGGTTTTGTACATATAAGTATCAGTGCTAACAATTCATCACATTTCTTACTGACGAATAAAGTGACACAATTTAAAATAGCATTAACACAATATGGTATTGTTTAGGTCAAGACATGGCAGGAAATGATATTGTGAAGGAGTTGGCAGCTTCACGACACCACTGGATTACAGATCAAGAACTCATAAGTATCAATGGTTTGCTGTCAATTTATCTCATTTCAGATTGGCAAAATAAGATCACTTCCTGTGTATAGTTTAATTTACATGGTATGAAGAAGGAACTTGGTTGTACAACTAAAAACTTAAATTGAGAAGGACAAACTTTTGTTTATGAACTGGAGTACATAATAAACTTTAAACATGCAATTTGATGCAAACACCAAAAATAAATAGCTGTTGTAGTCATGCCTAACCAAATATACACAACAAAGTTTGAAGGCTTGAGAAGGACAAACTTACATTATTGGTGAAGGCAGGCTCTATAAAGCCCTTGTCCATTTTGATGGGGGGGGGGCAATTCAAGAAGTTTACCACAGAATCTTCTTCATAAGCATTGCCTTTATTCTACATTTTGTTAAGAGTAAATATAGATGTGACAATATAAGAAAAAATGGAGAATATTTAAGATAAGATGAAGAGTGATGCTACATAACCAAGTAGCTATAAATGTAAGTACAGCGATACAGGCAAAAGGTACAGCCAAGAGCAATGCGGAGATAAACTTCTTTAGTACCATCGGTGTTATCCAACCATATGGTAAGAGTAAATATAGATCTTATGTGTAGAAAATGGAGGGCAAAGGAAAATAAGCTGCAGAGTGATGGTACATGAACAACTACCTATCAACAGCAGTGTAATGCCCATGATGGGACTATACCTCCTACGTGTCGAGGCACGACTTAAAGGTATAAGCCCATTCTGGAATGATCTCAAGTTTGGTATCTTTGCACGACTCATGTAAAAATAGGGATGAAATTGCAAAAGGAGATAGTTGGCTTACACTCGCCACTTCACACAATACATTACATAAGCAAAACATCATTCAAAACATCACAACCCGACTACGGGTGAAGATCCAAAAGAAGATACCAAAAACAACATAAAGCCACAGGTCTGAATCGCCCCTAGTAGAAACCACTACTGATCGTCGAAAACGTCACAAGCATACGGCCACTCTCTTCATCGAATTCCCAGTGAAGTTCTGATCCATCTCCTGCATCATTCTCGGCTGAACCTGCATCTGGTGTTGTAGTATCTGTGAGTCACGAGGACTCAGCAATCCCATAACCATGGGTATCAAGACTAGCAAAGCTTTATGGGTAGGAAGAGGTAAAGTGGTGAGGTTGCAGCAGTGGCTAAGCATAATATGGTGGCTAGCTTACGAGTACAAGAATAAGATGAGCATCTACGCAAACGGTCGCAACTAGTAGTGATCGCTAAAGATCCTAAACTACATACGAGTCAAACATAACCCCACCGTGTTCTCTTCTCAAAGTGAAAAGAGACAGTCACGGTTACTCACCCAGTTGTGTGTTTTACTTCGGATCCTCTGTCAAGTTTTCTACAACCGGACATTAACAAATTCCAATCTGCCACATAACCGCGGGCACGGCTTTCGAAAGATCATAACCCTGTAGGGGTGTCCCAACTTAGCCCATCACAAGCTCTCACGATTAGCTGAAGTGATAAATATAATATCATCACCCCTTATCTTAGGGAAATCCGATCAGGCTCGGTATCCCGGTGCATAAGACATTTCGACAATGGTAAAACAAGTACAGCAAGACCTCCCGGCATGCCGACACCCTGATAGAAGCCGCGCGTATCTCGTCTCAGGCCACGACCGGATGAGCACAGCGTACAGCGGCCAAACCCCAAGTTTCCAAGGGGGGGCGCCGCACACGACTCTATTTGGGACCAACACCATCAGCATTGGCCCCCCCTGTTATGTAGAATTAAGAACCCGGGGACATGACCCCCTATGCAATTAATTAATTAATTAAGTTGTTATTATGAGCAAATTAAAACCAATGTTGGGCCTTGCTGGAGGAGTTTTATTCAAAGTCGAACTGTCAAGGGGTCCCCATCCACCCATCGTGTAAGGAACGCAAAATCAAGGAACATAATGCCGGTTTATCGGCGCCTAAGGTGGCATGAGTGGAACAAAACACCGAGCAAAAGGCCAAGCCTTCCACCCATGCCCAGTATATAGGTGTGTTAATAATAATAATAATAGATATTGTGATGCTCCAACAACAAGTTCCCTCCTGGAACGAATCTTCATCTTCACCTGCAACTAACAACGCTATAAGAGGGGCTAAGCAAGCGGGCGATATAGCCAAACAGTGGTTTCGCTAGGAAGGTGTCAAAGGTTAGAGGATTCATGGCAACAAGGAGAGGCTGACATAAAAGATGGGTAGCACGACATGTAACGATAGCATCGAGACAACTAAGCATGGCAATGGTAGTAAAGGTATCCAAGGGTATGATCATCTTGCCTGGGATTCCGCGAGGAAGAAAAACGGATCCAAGAAGTGGACGGAGCAACATAGACGAGCGAATACTCACAACTCCGGAACGAAACCGAAGCTAACAAGAGAAGCAACCGGAAAGAAGCAAACAACACGGTAAACACACAAGCATAAACATGGCATACGATGCACATCCAAGTATGATGCATGTCCGGTTTAAATATGCATGGCATGGCAAAGTGCACAAACAAAACTACAAGTTAAGTGGAGCTCAATATGCAACGAGTTGCATATTGACGAAACACCACATGTTATTTATTTAGTTGACTCTCGTTTATTTACAAGACAAGATTAAATGTTTTAAACATAGCAAGAGGTGAAGCAAAATAAAACTACAGTATTTAGGCATTTTAAATGAGGCCGGAAATACCAACAACAATTCCGGGAAAATCCCCATATGCATGTTTAGCAATTTTAAGCAAACAACAATTAAACATTTTAATGTTGTTAACATGATGCGGATGACATAATCAAGTTTTTGCAATTTTATTAAAAGTTAACAAGAAGAGATAAGGAGTATTTGTCGCCGTGGTGGAAGGAAAGGGTGCCACGGCAACGATCCGAAAATGATGCAACGGTAACATCTCGGTTCCGGTAACCCGTTGAGAGACCGGAGCAAAAGAAAGGTGGCGTGAGCGAGCCGAACAAGATGAAAAGGTGGGGTGATCCCGTCACCGGGTTCCCACGAGTCGGCGACGAGGCAACCGAGGAACATGACAAAAGACAAAACGGGCACGATGCACACAAGGGAAACATCTCATACAACACAACATACGTTCTCGGGTCATCGTCTCGGGGTTATACCTTCGGAACACTCGTTCTCGTAGCGGTTTGAGATCATCGAGGGACGTAGTGGAAGTAGTGGTACTCGCGGGTCGTGGAGGAAGTAGTTGTTCCGTAGAGGTACTCGTTATGTAGCCGTTCTCGCGATTCATAGAGGAAGTAGGCGTTCTCGTTGGCGTCTTCGTTCACGGTCGTCGTGGGACTTGTCGGTCTCGGAACTTGGCGACGGTAGTGGTACACTCGACCGTAGTCGAACTTGACGGAGAGTAACTTGGCGCATCCATGTACTCGGCACTCCGGTGTGGTAGTCGTTCGGTCGTCGTGGTCTTGCCGGTCTCGGTCTCGCGTCGAGCGTCGAGGTACTTGTCAAAAGAAAATCTCAAGGATGGCCTTGGCATTCCTGGTCTTGAGGAGGTCTCCGAAAGAGAACTTGGCACCCACGGTTCTTGCGGTTGCGGTCTTCACAACAAAGGGAAAAAGAAGGCTTCAAGGTGCACCGAAGGCGGCCGGCGAGCTGCTCATGCCCGAGGCCGGTCGGGGAGGTGCAGCGGAACGACGGCGGCGGCTCCTGGCCGGCGGCGGCTTGGGCCTGCCGGCGTGGAGGAAGAGGCGACCGGAGTGGCGGCCCTGATAAGAAGGACGGCACGGCGTGCAGGAGAGATGGCGGCGGCGCTGGAGATGGGGTGGCCGGCGGTCGGAGCAGGGCCCGAGGCGCAGGTGCCATTGAGCATGGCGGCTCTGGTGCTGCGCGGGCGTGGGCGGCGCTCGAGGAAGGCCTGCGCGGCGACGAGGCGACGGAGGGGCGCGACGCTGCGGCCTAGCGCGCCGGAGACGAGGCGCTGGACGCGGGAAGGGAGGCCACGACGCGCGGCGGCGCTGCCTGGCCGAGGCTGGAGGCGAGGCATGGGCGAGCTGGAGGACGGGGCGTCCACGCGAGGGAGACGGAGGGGCGCGGGCGCAGTAGAGGAGATCGATGGGAACGAGGGTGCGGGGTCGAGCCCTGGCTCGATGGGAGGAGGGGGGTTCGGCCGAGAGAGAGAGAGAGAGAAGGGACGAGCGAGAGGGATGCTGGCGGCGGGGGTGCGGAAGAGGGAGGAGCGAGGGGTGAGGAGCTGCGCTGGGCTAGGGTTAGGAGAGGGATTGGGCCTTGGGCTTGGAGGCTGGGAGGAGATGGCCTGATGGGCCTGCGGCTGGACTCCTTCTTCCTTTGTTTTCTCAAATATAGAAAATGTCAAAGAAGAAAAGGAGGAGAAAGGAAGGGTTATGGGTAGAATTTGGGCAAGGGGCTATTTTTCCTGGACTCGCAAAAATGTCCACGGTCCACGAAAAATAGGAGAGGCAAGAATGCAAGAGATAAAATCGAACTCATTTGAATTAAATTCAAATGATTTGAATATGAATGGGGGTATTTGAAGAGTCTAAAAATGTTGAGGATCTTGGAGGAACCTCGATAAACGGGAAAAGAAATATAGACAAGGTTTTGAGGCAAGGAATAAGAAAGGGAAGGCATGGGGAAAATATGCAAGTGTGTTGGGTTAATTCCAAACAAATGGAATATTTATTTATAATAGCTCCATAATACCAGGAGGATATGTTATAAAGAGAAGTCACACTTCCCTCGATTTAAATGGACCGAAGGTCCACACAATTTATTTAAGTTGAGATGCAAAGATTAAAGTCATGATGGCATGATGACATGATGCAATGCAAAATAAATAACACAAGCACAAAAGAAACACACGGGAGAACCAGGAACATCTGGAATCTTCTGGGACGTCGGTCTTCGGGCGTCACAACTCTCCCACACTAACAGAGGATCTCGACCCGAGATCCTAGAGTTGGCACCGGGTAAAAACGGAAGAAGAAGAGGTAAAACAAAGTTGCTTCTTTGACAGACGAGTGAAACCACGAACCTGAGAGGTTGAACAAAATGAAAGAAGAATACAACGGAGATGAACGAATATGAAAACTCCGTTAGAACAAGGAACAAGGAACATTATGAGAATCTTGTAGGTTGAAAAACATGAAACAAGAGCTTACGACCCAAAAGAATATGAAACTGCAACGGTATTGTCGGTGTACTAAAGTAGGGGTACCTTAGTATCCCGAACTTGTGCACGGGCAGTTGCAGCGTCCCGCAGCAAGGCTAGCCAAGCGACTGCCAAGACCTCTCATGATTCCTTTGGAGCCATTCAAGAACAAAGTATACAAGTCAAAGAGACAAGACCCCGGCAAGAGGAGCTTGCCGGGGAGGCCACTCAAGGAACAAAATCACTCAAGACACGAGACCCCGGCAAGAGGAGCTTGCCGGGAAGGCCAACCAAGGCACCTCAAGAGAACTTGCCGCAACACGCCACACGTCCCGGCAAGGCCCGGTGAGCGACAAGCTCCCAGGCGCGACAAGCTAACCACCGCGGCAAGACACTTGCCGCGGCAAGCTTCCACTCAGTTCCCACGCTCCAGCTCATCCACCCACGTGTCGCCCTGGGACCCTTCCAGGCGCACGTGGCGGAAGGCTGTGCAGCCAGGGGAACACGGTGGCAAGCGGCGTTGACAAGGCTACCGTCATGGCGGGCGGTGGCGCCCTGACGGCCACTTTTTGCACTGTTTGGGCGACGGCGACGGGCATTTAATGCCCTTGTCCCCTGCCGTCAGGGTTAGGTACGGCGCACTGTACAAACACTGTTCCAACTACCACTCTTTTTTTACATTTTTACCCCCATCTGTGTTGCCACCTGTCGGTGACCCCTTTGAACTATAAAAGGAGGCCCGTGCGCAACGTAGAGGAGGTTCGGAACATCGATCACTCTCACGCTCGGTCTTGCCAGCAGTAGAGCATACTGTAGCTCTTCTTGCTCCCGAGCCAAGAACTCAATGACAAAACCAAAGCAGGAGTAGGGTTTTACGCATCCGTGCGGCCCGAACCTGGGTAAACTGCTCGTGTGTGCGCCTCGATCCGCTCTTTGTGCATCCTCCGCCCCCTGCCGTACCGAGAAGGGGCTCTGGTCCCATAGGTGTTCGTGGGCGATCAGTTTCCTTGACATCTTTGGCGCGCCAGGTAGGGGTGCGTCGAGGTTGTGTGAACCCGATCCGGTGTTCACGCGAGCGAAATCTTCAACATCTTCATCGACATGCCGCCGAAGAAGAAGGCTTCGGAGGCAACAGGCCCGTCCGCGTCGATCCCGCCACCGCCGGAGCCAACGGCTGGTGGGGTAGACGCCGGCGAAAGGAAGGACGTTGGCGAGGAAACTCACGGCACCGCCAAATCCAAGGACAAGATGGACGACCGGGCGCACTCCAAGGCCTCGGCGACCGTACACGCACCGCGCTCATCTCAGGAAGCGCGAGACCGGCAACGACGTGGTACTCAAGGTACCATACGCTTGCTGGGACAAGGTCAAGCTGGCGGATCTCGGGACGCTCAAGGCCAGCATGCACATCAACATGCTGGCACGAGCAAGGCACGGTCGTCGGGACGGGATGCTGCTCCTTCTAACGTAGTTAGAAGTCCGAGCATATCCCGCTCCTCGCACCGCTCGCCACCGTTACCAGCCACTCCAGCAGAAGCTCTAGCACGAGCCCAACTGCTCCTTGACTTCCCTCCAGCGGCAGACAAGGCCGACGACTGGAGGGCCACCATCCAAAGTCTCATCGCCTTCGCCAACGACGACACCCCGCAACAGCCGAGCGCGTCACGACCGCGACAAGTCAGCCAGGCGCGAGCCGATGGCGACAAGACCACCGGGGGTGCAACCACCGTGCACTCCCCGCCAAGGAGACCAAGATCGCCGGCTCGCCGGATCAACATCGACGATGACTCCACTGCGTCATTAGATCCGCGAGCTCGCCGCGATCAGCGCCAAGTTCTCGACGATCGACAACAAGAGGACGCTCGAACCCGCATCGAGCATCGGAGAAAAGCGCGGCGTCAATCAGACCAGCGCGTTGGGCCCGCTGTTGACATGCACGCGCCCGGGGGACCAGGCGACTTGCCATACGCGGCAGGTTGCCCTGCGTTCACTCGTGAGCTGCGGCAAGTCCAGTGGCCCAGCATGAAGAACTTCAAGCCCGACGTACCCGAGAAGTATGACGGCAAGACACATCCGTCGGAGTTCCTCAGCATCTACACCATTGCGGTGCAGGCCGCTGGGGGACGAGACGAGAAGATACTCGCCAATTACTTCCCGCTGGTGCTCAAGCCGAACGTTAGGTCTTGGCTCATGCACTTGCCGGAGAACTCCATTTCTTCTTGGGCCGACCTGTGCCATCAGTTTGTCGGCGCCTTCACAGGTGGCCACAAGCCCCATGGCCAGGAGAGTGATCTTCACATACTCGCCCAGAAGGAAGGAGAGCCCCTGCGTAAGTATATCCAGAGGTTCAGCCGTGTCCAGCACAACATCCCGGACGTCCACCCTGCCGCGGTTATTAGCGCGTTCCATCAGAACGTGCGTAACCGCCGGATGAGGGAGGAGATGGCGATGTGCAAGATCAGGGACGTCAGCGAGCTGTACGCCCTGGCCGACAAGTGCGCACGCGCTGAGGAGGGGAGGAAACTCCCCGGGGAGGATACTAGAGCAGGGGGATCCGACAGCGAGGATGCCGCCCCGGCAAAGAAAAGCCGGCGGCGGGGCAACAGGAAGAAGAAGAACAAGGAAGTGTTAGTCGTTGAGCAGTCCGGCAAGGAGACTGGCGCCAAGAAAGCCCAAGTTGGTAGCTCCGGCAAGGAAACTGCCGCGTGCACCAACTGCCAGGCTGTGGCCGCCGCCGACAAGCAGGACGGCACCGACAAGCAATACTGCAAGATCCACCACACCAAGGGCCACGACCTCCAGAACTGCAAGAGGGTCGAGTACCTCGTCGAGCAGCAAAAAGCTGAGTACGAGTGACGCGACAAGGAGAAGGCCCAAGGAGGTGATGGTGGGTCCGGCAAGAAGCGACCATTCAACGGCCGGGGAGGACGCCGCGGCAAGGCCAAGCAGCGGCAAGGAGACAGACCTCCCCGCGGCCGCGACAAGGAAGAAGACGACGACGAAGACGAAGACATGAATGATGGAGAGAACAGCGAGTAGGAGTTTCAAAAAGCGACAGAGGTTTTGTGCATTGACAGTGGTGCTTCTCTGCATACTTCGCACCGCCAACTCAAGCAATGGATGCATGAAGTCAACGCGGCAGAACTACCCATCGAGTCACGCAAACTTCTGAAGTGGTCCAGCACGCCTATCATCTTCGACATTGAGGACCACCCTGGTCGCACAACTGCGGTCGGGTGCTTGCCGATGTTGGTTTCACCAACTAGCCGCAACCTAAAGGTCACCAAGATGTTAGTTGACGGCGGGGCCGGCTTGAACTTGATCTCCTCCGCTGTGGTCCGGAAACTCCAGATCCCCGACAGTGAGCTCGAAGAAACCGGCAAATTCCAAGGGATCAACCCGGGAAGGAGCATGCCGAAGGGGAAGATTACACTGCCAGTGACGTTTGGCGGCGAGCTGAACTTCAGGACTGAGAGGATCACCTTTGACGTTGCCGATATCCCATTGCCCTACAATGGGATACTTGGCCATCCAGCACTCGCAAAGTTCATGGCAGCCTCTCATTATGCCTACAATATGCTCAAGATGCCAGGCCCGATAAGCATCATCTCTGTCCCCGGCGACAAGAAGGATGCCCTTATCTGTGCCGACAAGATATACCGGGATGCAGCAGCCGCAACAGACAGCAAGACACTTGCCGCTGAAGCTCCCGGGGGGAAGAAGACAAAGTCCGGCAAGAGCTCTGGGGCCCACTCCGGCAAATGCACCTCTTCGGAGTGCTGCGCTGCCGTCGAGGACGCACCATCGAGCTCCACCGGCAAGTGTAAGAAGGCGATGGCAGCTCCGCCAGCAACCAAGAAGGTGTCCGCCAAGGAGGACGGCACTGGTGGTACTTTCACCATCAGTGCCACGCTTGACCCCAAATAGGAAAGCGCGCTCGTTGCTTTCCTGCCGGCGAACGTCGACGTGTTTGCATGGCAACCGTCTGACATCCCCGGTGTTCCCAGGAAAGTGATTGAGCACAAGCTTGCCGTTTGTCCTCACGCGCGGCCCGTCAAGCAAAAAGTTAGGAAACAAGCAGTGGAGCGCCAAGAGTTTATCGCAGAGGAAATCAAAAAGCTGGAAGCGGCAGGCCTTGTCAGAGGTGTACTCGATCCCACGTGGTTGGCCAATCCTGTTGTCGTGCGTAAAGCAAATGGGAAGTGGAGGCTTTGTATAGACTTCACTGATGTGAATAAAGCTTGTCCCAAAGATCCATTTCCCTTGCCGCGCATTGACCAGATTGTTGACTCCACCGCCGGATGCGATTTGCTTTCATTTCTTGATGCATATTCAGGATACCACCAGATCTTTATGGCTGAAGAAGATGAGGAGAAGACCGCATTCATTACTCCATGTGGCACTTATTGCTTCATACGCATGCCTTTTGGATTGAAGAATGCTGGTTCAACGTTTGCAAGAGTAGTCCATACTGCTTTTGAGCCACAGATACACAGAAATGTGGAAGCTTACATGGATGATATAGTGGTCAAGAGCAAGAACAGGAATACTCTGATCCAAGATTTAGATGAAACTTTTGCAAATCTGCGCAAGATCCAACTCAAGCTCAACCCCGAGAAGTGCGTGTTTGGAGTCCCCTCCGGCAAGCTTCTCGGGTTCTTCGTATCTCAGAGGGGGATTGAAGCTAATCCCAACAAGATCAAGGCCATCGAGCAAATCGAAGCACCAAAGCGTGTCAAGGATGTAAGAAGACTTGTCGGCTGCGTGGCTGCTCTCAGCAGGTTTATCTCTAAGTCTGCAGAACGCGCCCTGCCGTTTTTCAAAATTTTGAAGAAGGCAGGTCCAATGAAATGGACTCCGGAAGCGGAGGCAGCGCTGCAAGACTTGAAGTGGTACCTGTCCTCCACTCCCATACTTGTCGCACCTAGGCCACAAGAGAAGTTGTTGCTATATCTAGCAGCAACCAATCAAGTGGTTAGTGCTGCGTTAGTAGCGGAGAGGGAAGCAGACGATGAGCCAGCAGCCGCGGCAAGCACGTCCAGCGACAAGCAAGGGGCTTCTCCGGCAAACTCTGGTCCCGACAAGGACGGATCTGCGCAGATGCAAGAGGAGATACGGAAGAAGATGGTGCAGCGCCTAGTCTACTTTGTCAGCTCCCTTCTGCAGGGGGCTAGGTCAAGGTACTCTGGGGTACAGAAACTGCTTTTCGGCCTTCTTATGGCCTCGAGGAAGCTGCGCCATTACTTCCAAGCACATGAGATAACGGTGGTCACTCGCTTTCCGCTGAAGAGGATATTGCAAAATCCAGAAGCGACAGGCAGGATTGTTGAGTGGGCACTGGAACTGTCAAGCTTTGGCCTCAAGTTTGAAAGCACTTCAACTATCCAGAGCAGGGCATTGGCAGAGTTTATAGCAGAGTGGACGCCAACGCCAGATGAGGAAATCCCAGAGACGAGCATCCCCGTCAAAGAAGCGAGCAAAGAATGGATAATGTACTTTGATGGTGCCTTCTCGCTGCAAGGCGCCGGTGCTGGTGTGCTGCTTGTCGCACCCACCGGAGAACACCTCAAGTACGTGGTCCAAATGCACTTTCCCAAGGGGCAAGCGACAAACAATACTGCAGAGTATGAAGGTTTGCTTGCCGGTCTCAGGATCGCGGCAGACCTTGGGATCAAGAAGCTGATTGTGAGGGGTGACTCGCAGCTAGTCGTCCGCCAAGTGAACAAGAACTACCAGAGTCCGTTGATGGAAGCTTACGTCGACGAAGTGAGAAAGCTTGAAGAACACTTTGAAGGCCTGTAGATGGAGCACATTCCAAGAGCTCAGAACGACATCGCAGATGGCCTGTCAAAGTGTGCCGCACTTAAGCTGCCTGTGGAACCAGGGATCTTTGTGCTCAAGCTAACTCAACCATCCGTAACACCATCAACTGGACAAAACAAGAAGAGGAAGTTGATCTTCGGCGACTACTTTCCGGCAGAGCTTCCAGAAGCCGCCGCCAAGAAGGTTCCCAAGATCAACGCCAAGAATGCTGAGGAGCGATCCGCTCCGGCAAGTCCCAAGACTTGTTCCGTTGAAGCGGAAGCTCCCGACAAGTTTTGCTCCGGCAAGCTTGCCGGGGATCATCACGCTCCGGCTGAGACACAGGTTCTCGTCGTAGAAGCGGACGTTCCCGCAGCAGCAGATGTGCCTTTAGTCCTTGTTATCGAGCCACAAGCTCCGGCATGGGCGCATCAGATTGTCCGTTTCCTTCAGACAGGAGAACTTCCCGAAGAGCAAGAAGAAACTGAAAGAGTAGCCCGGCAGTCAAGTATGTATCAGTTTGTCGGCAACGAACTGTACAGAAGAAGACTCAACGGTGTGAAATTGAAGTGTATTCCCCGGGAAGATGGGCAAAAGCTGTTGGCAGAGATACATGGAGGCACATGTGGCCACCACATTGGCGCAAGAGCACTTGCCGGCAAGGCTTTCCGGCAAGGTTTCTTTTGGCCAGAAGCCCTCCAGGATGCAACTGCACAAGTAACTAAGTGTGAAGCGTGCCAGTTCCATTCCAAGCAGATACACCAGCCAGCTCAAGCTCTCCAGACGATCCCTTTGTCCTGGCCATTTTCGGTCTGGGGGCTCGACATCCTCGGCCCCTTTCCCCGCGCAGTCGGGGGCTTTTGAGTACTTGTACGTCGCCATCGACAAGTTCACAAAGTGGCCAGAAGTGGAACCAGTGAGAAAGGTGACCGCACAGTCAGCAGTCGAGTTCTTCAGGTCGATTGTTTGCCGTTTTGGGATCCCTAATAGGATCATCACCGACAATGGCACACAATTCACCAGTCGCACCTTCATGCAATACGTCCAAGATCTTGGCGCCAAGGTCTGCTTCGCTTCTGTTGCTCACCCGAGAAGCAACGGTCAAGCGGAGAGGGCAAACGCTGAAGTGCTGCGCGGACTCAAGACAAGAACTTTCGACAGGCTGCACAAATGCGGAAGAAATTGGATCAAGGAGCTGCCAGTGGTTCTTTGGTCGATCAGGACGACGCCAAATCGAGCCACTGGACAGACACCCTTTGCTCTAGTCTACGGAGCAGAAGCAGTTCTCCCCACGGAACTCGTATACGGGTCGCCTCGAGTGCTCGCTTATGATGAGCTCGAGCAAGAGCAGCTGCGACAAGATGACGTGCTGCTCCTCGAGGAGGACCGTCTTCAGGCCGCTGTGCGAGCTGCTCGCTATCAGCAAGCTTTGCGCCGCTACCATAGCCGCAAAGTTAAAGCCAGAAGTTTCGAGGAAGGCGACCTTGTTCTTCGGCGCATTCAGTCCGCAAAGAATACCAACAAGTTGACGCCAAAGTGGGAAGGCCCTTATCGGGTGAAACAAGTCACTAGGCCCGGCGCCGTCCGCCTTGAGACCGAAGATGGCTTGCCGGTGAGCAACTCCTGGAACATCGAGCATCTTCGTAAGTTTTACCCATAAGGCGCGGTTGCCGTGATCCGCTCCGGCAACCACCTTTTGTACAAGTCTTGCCGCTGTTGCATGTAATCCTTTGTACGAAGCCGGGCGCAGACCCCGTGCATCAGTAAAGTTTATGTGCCCCGCACATCTTGTCGTTTCATGCTATCTATTTTTCTTGCATGTGCTATCTGACACTTTGTGCAGCACCAAATCCCGGTAAGCAATAACGAGCCAGAAAGCTCCGTATCTGCATTTTCTCTTCTTTCCTTTCTTCCCAAGGAAAAGCAAGGTTCCCTCGCGCACAAGTTTGCCGGGGGGGAAGGAGGAGATGGTGGTATGGACCAAGTGCCGTTCAAGAAAGTTTGGCCTTGCCGGGAAACAAGTTCAAGAAAGCGTTGCCTTGTCGGGAAGCAGACAACACAAAAGCTAAGTTGCCAAAGTTTGAGCAATCAAATTTTTAAATTTTTAAGTTATCTTCCTTGAACGACCGCACTTTGTATGGAAAACATGTGCGCGGAGGAACCAACTCGTAGCTAGTTGCGCCCTTACTTTGTTTCGAGTTTGCTCAACAGCTTAAGTGTGCTGCGACAAGTGTCGCACCCTTACTTTGTTTCCGAGCCCGCTCAACAACTTAAGTGTGCTGCAACTGGTTGCGACAAGGTTTCTTGTCGGTAGCAACACCGTCCGCGGGCTGCTGAAGTTCCGCACTCAGCGCCCGCGGCAAAGGTGCCTACGCCGACAAGTTCCCTAAAAGCGTAGGGTAAAGACATACAAAGCAAGGGAGTCAAGTAAAGTAAATAGCGTTGCATTAACCACCTAAGATAGAGTTATATTACAAAATGGCTTGCCGCAATTCTAATAGACTATTGTTCATAACTTGGTTGGCAGCGGCAAGAAAAGAAGATAGTAAACAACCTAGTCTGCGCGGTCGCCCTCGACTCTCTTGATCCCGCCCACCTTGTCCACGATGGGTGCGACAAGGGCCTTGAGCGCCTCCTGGTCGGCGTCGGGCGGCAGAGTTCTGAGGACGTTGGTGAGGTTGAGCCCTGGGTTGCGGAAGACCACCTTCATCAACACCTTTTGGAGAGCCCCCGCGCAGAGCCTGCGCGATTCGTCCGCCAGCTGCTTCGGGATCTTCTCCCGGAGTTGCTGGAGGGCCGTCGCCACGCCTATGAAAAACAGAGTAAGCTTGGCGCTGGGGTGGAGTCGCTCGTCGGTAGAGTACCCGAGATACTCCGCCCCTAGCTCCGCCAGCTCCTTCTCAATATCCGCGGCGGCGTTGACAAGACCCTCCGTCCAGACCTCGACGTTCTCCCTGAAGATGTTTTGGGTGACGGCGGCGCTCATCATCAACGCCTTCTCGGCCCTGAGCTCCTCCTTCAGAGTCATCTCCCGCTCCCTGGCGCCGTCCAGCGTCGTGGTAAGAGTGGACAACTTCAGCTCCAGATCGGCAATGGAGTCCTTGGCGACGGCGAGCTCCTTGCCCTTCTCGGAGAGGCGGACCTGCAGTTCAGAATGACTGTGGGCGTCCTTCTCCCTCTCGAGCTTGAGTGCGGCAACCTCCTCGCCGCTCGTCTTGAGGTTGGCCTCCAGTTGAGCCACCCTCGCCTCCAATTCCCTCTTGGCAGTCTCGGCAGGTGCGGCAGCATCCTTCGCCTCCTGCAGAGCTCCGCCAAGCGACTGCTCGCGCGCGGCAAGCTCGTCCTCGTGGCTGTCGAGGTCGACCTTCCGCTGCGTCAGCTCGCCTTCACGCCTGGATAGCTCCTCGGCGGCAAGCCTTTGCTGCTCCTCCACTTCTGCCTTCTCGAGGATGAAGGCCTGATGCGCCTCGGCAAGCTGCTCCCGCTCCTCCGCCAAGGATCGGAGAGCTCCTTGGTTGGTGGCTCGGAGCTCTTCTGCGCGCTTCTCCAAGTCAGCACCCGCCTTGGCGACCAGAGCCTCTCGGGACTCCAGCTTGGCCTGTCGGGCGCGGTACAGAGACAGAAGCTTGCGCAGCAGCCGCTCCTCCTCGGGCTCGCTACTGCTGCTCGGCGCGTCGACGAACTTCAGTCCGGCGGAGGCAAGGACCTCCCCGTCGAAGGCCTCTCCCTCGACTAGCGCCCTGGACATGGACGCCCACGGGAGCTGGATGAAGATGTCATCGCCGGCCTTCAGATAAGCGCTCGGCTCAGGCTCGTCGGAGCTGGGGGCTGCGGCCGCGGCGGAAGGCTCGGCGGTCGGCGTAGCGCCTGGCGCTCCTGCGGCCTCAATGTCGTCAGTGCGATCGCCGGCCTCTTCGCCAGCTGCCGCGGCGGCAGCCTTGGCGGCCTCTGCACCAGCGAGATCGTCCGCGCCAACCGTTTCTTCAGCAACGGCGGCGTCGTCGGCGACGACCTCCGTCTCCATGGGCTCGGCTGCGGACGGGTCTGAAGACAGAAAAGAAAAGGAAAGAAAAACAGTCAAGCAAATATCCAAAAAGAAGATTTGAAAGAAGAAAAGTCCAAGGGTTTACCTGCGCGGGCCTCCTCCTCGGTGGGGTTCCTTGCCGGGGAGCTCTCCCTCGGCGGCGTGGTGGCAGCTCCCGCCGGCGGAGGGCTGCTAGCGCCATCCCTCACTGGAGAGGTCGCTCTTGGTGGGGTGGTCGCCCTTGGCGGAGTGCTCACCCTTGCCGGAGAGCCTCCCCTTGGCGGTGTGGTCGAGGCATGCGGCTCGTCGGGGGCGATCTCCTGACGCTCCTGGTGCTGCTGCTCTGCTCCTACACGAATCAACAAACAAGATATCAGCAAGGATGGAAGACCCACGCGTGCCCGACAAGCGGAAAGTAAACCACACTTACGCTGGGGGCTGCGCTCGGGGCTGCTCCGAAGAACGGTCGCCGGGTCCGGCAAGCTCGTCTCAGGTGCACCTCCTGCTGTCGCGGAGGGCTCGTCCTCGATGAAGATCACCGGGACCTTGGCCCTCTTCGCTGCCCTCTGGGCCAGAGTTCTGAAAAGAGAACATGTTCAGAGTTAGGCGAAAGAGATGCAAGACAAAGCAACAGAAAATCAAAGGAAAACAAGAATTGCGCAGACTTACTCTCCTTCCTCTTCGTCGGAGCTAAGCGCAGAGAAATCGAAGTCCGGCTCGCGCGTTCCGGCGCGAGGAGCTGGGGGAGTGGGCTCCCTTGGTCGCTTGGCGGGAGCAGGGGCGGTGGTCTGAGAAGACCCCGCTCCGGTTGTCGCCGAGGCACGAGGGGCGGCAGGAGCAGAGGCGCCCGTCCGGGAAGATCCCCCTCCAGCCGCTGCAGAAGCGCGAGGAGCTCCCGCGGCGGCCTTGCTTGCCGCGGTGACGCGTGTCGCGCGGCGCTGCGGCTGTTGGCCCGCTTGCCGCCCCGTCACGTCTGCGGCCTTGTGGAGGCGTCTTCTCGGTGGAGCTGGAGGACTTGCTGGTGGTGGCGAGCTGCCCGAGGACGAGGAGGAGGACCCAATCTCCAGTGAGCCGCTCGAGTCCTCGGCAGGCTCACTTGACCCGGCACCCTGCTCGGCGGAATCGCTCGACTCTACGCCCTGCTCGATGGGCTCGCTTGTCCCAGCAAGTTGCCCGGCAAGCTTCCCCGCCTTGCGGAGCTCTTCCTGCTCGGCAAGGCTTGTCGCCTCCGCTGCCTCCGCCTCCTCCACAGTGTACCCGAACTCGCCCGCGGCCCTGGCTGCCGCTGCCTCTTCCAGTCTGGTGGCAATGTATGCCATCTCCTGGTCGGTGGTGTCGCGGGTGAGGCCTTTCTTCTCGTTGGGATCGACTGGCAGTTCCACCAAGTTGTCGAAGAACGTTTGCACAGCTTCGTCGGAAGGCTCTTGCCAAGTGGGGTCGATCCTGTGGGAATCGCACATCGGCATCACCGCACGAATGGCACTGAGCGCCGAGCTGTTGCACAACGGAACTACGCCCGCCGGCAACGCAAACCACTCAGGATGGGCGGAGTCGTACTTGAACAACGCCTGGAGCATCGCGTTGAGCTCCAGGACAGTGAAGTTGTAATTAAGCCCCGGGCGCAGCCTCATGATATCTGCCGCATTCTCAAACTCCCAGGCGGCCCTCTTGCTCTCCTGCAAGGGGGCGATTCGGCGGCGGAGAAAGTCCGCTCCTACTGCGCCCACAGTGAGCTTGGCATGCCTGAGGCGAAGGATTCGGGTAGTAGCAATCTTCAATCTGCTATCCTCCGGGGCCAGGTCGCTCCAGTCGGTGCCACGGACTACTGCGGCTTGGTGTCGGGAAGTGAATGGCTGCGGGTCGTCCTCTATGATCCAACACCAGTTGGCCCTCCATTCATCCCACTTGCCGCGGAGCTCCCCCTCCAGATAGGCTTCCTTCTTGTGCGTCCTCGAGATCCAGGAGACGCCGCCAGACAAAGGCGACCCTGAATCGACCCGAGGCGTGAAGTAATGGCGGAAAAGAGCTACATTGGGGTAGACTCTGACAAAGTTTTCGCACAGATGTGTGAAAACAGCCATGGTCAAGACGGCATTGGGGGTGAAGTCAAGGAGATGAAACCCGTAGGTGTTCATGATATCGCAGAAGAATTCGGAATACGGCGGGTAGAGCCCGCAGTAGAAGAACAGGGCAAAGAAGGCGTAGCCATTCGGGAACATCTCGCAGGCTACGGCGGGGAGTACCTTGGTGCGCGGATGCGCCTTCGTCTCCCTCGACCAGAAGAGGTAGAAGGATTCCTTCAGCTCCTCTGTGTCAAGCTTTGGCGGAAAGACCGCCATCTTCTTCCGTATTGATGCTAGCCGTAGTGCCTCGGCGGACTTCGCGGCGGACTTCGCGGACTTCGCGGCGGACTTCGCGGACTTCCCCTTCTCGCCTTTCGGAGCCATGGCGAGGACGGTGGGGGAGGTCGACGGCGCTGGTGATGCTGGTGGCGACGGAGGGCGGAGCGCTGCTCTCTTTCGGCCTTCGGGAAGGAGGGGAGCGGCAAGGGTTTCTGAGGATTGAAGAAGCAACGGGCGAATGGAAGGAACTGCCCCTGTTTCTTCTGCTTTTAAGGGGAAGGAGGGGGACGTTCCGCATTTCCCAGTAAAGAAACATGCCACGATCTCTCCCACGACGCCGCGATTGACGCGTGCCGTTAGGGGAGAGCGCGGTGGATACGGAGAAAGATTCGGCGTGCCGTAGGCCGCACGTGCCCGTGCACTGTTTTGGGCCTGGCCCAACAGCGCTCGGCACCGTGTCTGGCCCAGACCCGGGGGCTCCTGTCGGTGTACTAAAGTAGGGGTACCTTAGTATCCCGAACTTGTGCACGGGCAGTTGCAGCGTCCCGCGGCAAGGCTAGCCAAGCGACCGCCAAGACCTCTCATGATTCCTTTGGATCCATTCAAGAACAAAGTATACAAGTCAAAGAGACAAGACCCCGGCAAGAGGAGCTTGCCGGGGAGGCCACTCAAGGCACAGAATCACTCAAGACACGAGACCCCGGCAAGAGGAGCTTGCCGGGAAGGCCAACCAAGGCACCTCAAGAGAACTTGCCGCAACACGCCACGTGTCCCGGCAAGGCCCGGTGAGCGACAAGCTCCCAGGCGCGACAAGCTAACCACCGCGGCAAGACACTTGCCGCGGCAAGCTTCCACTCAGTTCCCACGCTCTAGCTCATCCACCCACGTGTCGCCCTGGGACCCTTCCAGGCGCACGTGGCGGTAGGCTGTGCAGCCAGGGGAACACGGTGGCAAGCGGCGATGACAAGGCTACCGTCGTGGCGGGCGGTGGCGCCCTGACGGCCACTTTTTGCACTGTTTGGGCGACGGCGACGGGCATTTAATGCCCTTGTCCCCTGCCGTCAGGGTTAGGTACGGCGCACTGTACAAACACTGTTCCAACTACCACTCTTTTTTTTACATTTTTACCCCCATCTGTGTTGCCACCTGTCGGTGACCCCTTTGAACTATAAAAGGAGGCCCGTGCGCAACGTAGAGGAGGTTCGGAACATCGATCACTCTCACGCTCGGTCTTGCCAGCAGTAGAGCATACCGTAGCTCTTCTTGCTCCTGAGCCAAGAACTCAATAACAAAACCAAAGCAGGAGTAGGGTTTTACGCATCTGTGCGGCCCGAACCTGGGTAAACTGCTCATGTGTGCGCCTCGATCCGTTCTTTGTGCATCCTCCGCCCCCTTCCGTACCGAGAAGGGGCTCCGGTCCCATAGGTGTTCGTGGGCGATCAGTTTCCCCAACAGGTATAGCCAAGGAAAAGAATGACATGATTTGGACAACACTCCGTCTGAAAATGGAAGGAATTAACATGAGCTTGAGGAGATTGAATGATACTTGATGAAATCAACAACACATTGCCTCTGAAACAATTGAAAGAATGGCACAAGGGGTAAGAAAGATTTCAGATAGCACTCCAGTTGAAAAGAGAGGCAAACTTGATAAGATGAGGGAACTAGAATGGAGGACACAACACTCCGGATAAATAGATAAACAAGGAAAGAACAAGATCTCGATAAAAACGAGATGATGGTTAAAGAGAGCAATATCACAATGCCTCCGGAATGAAAGAATAGAATATAGATCAATGAAAGAAATGAACGGAGAAAATATGACAACCTCTCTCAAAATTGAATTTGAAAGAGCATCCTTACGAAGAAGGGTGGAATAGAGTTGTTGGAAAAATCAACAACGAAACTAATAAGCTCTTGTGGGCTTATGGAAACATCTCAAAATTATGAGGTGACAACCAGCCACTAACTTAAACAATTGATTTGATTGAGATCAACAAGGAGACGATAAACTTAATTCACCGGAATGATAAATGAAGAACTTGGGTCATTTATAAGCACCATAATAGCAACAATCCTTAGGGAAAGCTTTTAGGTGAATTATAACCCAAGATAACTCCAAGAGATAAAAAATGAGGGGTTGAAAGGATCTCCTAAAGAGAAAGAAATGATGGTTTTAATTATCTCATTCTTGATAATTCGTGAATCATGAAACATGAAGGAATTGTCAAGAATGACATAACACCACCTCAACAGATGAGGGAGCAAGAATTGCACTTGGAAAACATGATGAAGAATGCTTGAGCTCCAACAAGAATCTTGATGAAGACTTCGAGGATGAATTAAATCATAATGAACCACCATGAAGAACTCCGGTAACAAAAGGATGAGAAGTGAAAGATGAAAAGAATAAGATTTAAGTCCTGCGATGAATTAGATGGAGGTTTGAAATGATATAATTGGAATAACTTGAAGCTCCGGAAAACAAGATGAACAACTTAGAAACGAGAATATGATATGATGAACAAGCTCCAGACAAAAGAATTAAATCACCTTGAAGGAATAAGAATAAGAATTATGTCATGCATCTCCTTCACCAATTTAAATTGATGACAACGAAAGGATTTGGCATACTACTTATTCTCGTTGCAAAGAATTAAAGAGAGATCTCGCACAAACTTGGGTAAATCTTCAACGAACCACCGGTAGGATTGTGAAAAGAACAAATGAATTAAAACGATAACAACGGAAGGGTAATCTTGAAAGAACCACTGTAAAAATATGGAGACGAACGAAGAGACATCAATGAAGAATAGTTGGAGGACGAAGTTGCAAACAGAGAACGAAGAAATATTCTGAAATGATGGCCTTCGAAGGATCACAATGGAAAGAAAAACATGAAATGCTTCGGACGGTATAAAAGAATTCCTCACAATCGGAACAATAATGAGGATGGCATCAAGCTAGTACCACAAATCTTGGAAGAACGGATAAGGATTCAAGAGGAACTCGTCTTCGGGTCTTCAAAACTGAGAAGACGATGAGATACACCACCATGAATTGTATAGGCCCTCCGTAATGAAGAATTAAAAGGTTGAACCAATGATGAAAAAGAATTTGAAAGCGATCTTGGAGAAGGCATGTGACTGATGGAAATCATTCTTACATCACACTTTGAAAATTATTTGAGTATAACTCCAGAAAAAATTAGAAGAGTTAGGTAAGATCCTGGGAAAAGACATGTGGGTTAGGGCCCACTCAAAGAAAATCACCGTTGGAAAAGATTGCTTAAAAGATATTGCACCGGTTGAATTAAATGGCTTGAATAAGATGAGAATCCTCAAAATAATTTGAACGGATTACGAATGGAAACACGAATCTTCAGCACTCCGGATATGAATAGCAAGAGGAGAATGATTAATTGGTGCACCGGAATAAGAAAGCATTGTGAAATGAGGAAAAAGGATAAGATCAACACCGAAATCTTGAATTACATCCACCGGCAGAATTTGAGAACAAAAGAATGATGAACTTGAAGCTCATGAGCATCTTCACGATAAATCACCGGATAAGAACATTGAAGGAAATGAATGAAGAAATATCAAATGAATAAAATGGATATTTCATTTGAGAATTTCTTGCTCCGAGAAGAAGAAGGGTGGGAGTGTGGGGAAACAAAACAACTTTAGGATGAATGAAACAGACAAATCGTCAAATTTCTCAACGGTGTCCATATGGAATAACTTGAAGAGAAGGCACACCGGTTGAAAAGGATTAACATGAAAATCTCGATGGTCAAGAAGAATTAGCACTCCCATAGAAATATGAGAACATCGCTTAGGAAAGGTATGGAATCAACACTTGACATCGAAGCAACTCGAATACCAGAATCAAAACAAGAACAAAAGATAGATATGTTGCAGCATAATCTTCACAATATCATCTGAACAGAGAATTGAACGAATGAATTCCGCAGGTACATGAACTTGACGGGAAGACACTTGGAAGAACAAAAGGAAATAAAAAGCAACAAGGAGCAGATAGAACAAATACAAGATAGAAGTTTCATTCAACATATTCGTGCTGAAAGCTCATGGAACGTGTTACAAAAGGGTTTTGCAATCCCCAGATCAGCATAGCCAAGGACCCTTTAAGATGCAACTCCCAATCGGAACAAGCCCATAAAACCACTTCACTCAATGTAGAACCCCGAACTTCATATCATGCACTCGTTGGAAGAATGCCTAGAACTACTAGATGAACCCACCTATTAATTTCCGAAAGTTTCCAGTTATGCAATCAGGTGTTGGGGATATAGGGGAAGCACCGCGCACTCAACTCTAATCCTACATCCAGCTGTATCCATCCTTCAACACATAACCAGTTGTTTCCGGAAACTGTTTACCTCAGACCTTCGAAATGCATCCACTATACAAGCTATGGCAATACTCCCGAACTACCTCCCCAGTACTGGGTGATGTCGGGGTTATCTTGCCACTAACCGCATAGGAGAGTTTTCGATGTCGGCCGTCTTAAGTATTCTAGAACTGATGCGATATATTTGTGACGACAACACCTCGGAGCTCAACTCCCCGGGACACTGCCACAACCCCTAATGACAGGAGGCATCGAGAACAATGTTCTCGTCACAAAGACATCGGAATAATCCAAACAATACTCACGTGATCCTAAAAAAAATTGGTGAATTTTTTAGAGTAGAAGAGGCAAGAGTAGTCGTCAGGAGTCCTCACCAGAGTGAAAAGAGATGAGGAGCAAAAGAAATCCTACTCTCCGATATAATATAGGACTCAAAACATTTTCAGTGTGTGCCTAGACTCGACCGTCAACGATTCGATCAATCAGTGGGGGCTCCTAGGTCGGAGAAGGCTCTGAATACCAACTTGTAATGCCCAGGATGGGACTATACCTCTACGTGTCGAGGCACGACTTAAAGGTATAAGCCCATTCTGGAATGATCTCAAGTTTGGTATCTTTGCACGACTCATGTAAAAATAGGGATGAAATTGCAAAAGGAGATAGTTGGCTTACACTCGCCACTTCACACAATACATTACATAAGCAAAACATCATTCAAAACATCACAACCCGACTACGGGTGAAGATCCAAAAGAAGATACCAAAAACAACATAAAGCCACAGGTTTGAATCGCCCCTAGTAGAAACCACTACTGATCGTCGAAAACGTCACAAGCATACGGCCACTCTCTTCATCGAATTCCTAGTGAAGTTCTGATCCATCTCCTGCATCATTCTCGGCTGAACCTGCATCTGGTGTTGTAGTATCTGTGAGTCACGAGGACTCAGCAATCCCATAACCATGGGTATCAAGACTAGCAAAGCTTTATGGGTAGGAAGAGGTAAAGTGGTGAGGTTGCAGCAGCGGCTAAGCATAATATGGTGGTTAGCTTACGAATACAAGAATAAGATGAGCATCTACGCAAACGGTCGCAACTAGTAGTGATCGCTAAAGATCCTAAACTACATATGAGTCAAACATAACCCCACCGTGTTCTCTTCTCAAAGTGAAAAGAGACAGTCACGGTTACTCACCCAGTTGTGTGTTTTACTTCGGATCCTCTGTCAAGTTTTCTACAACCGGACATTAACAAATTCCAATCTGCCACATAACCGCGGGCACGGCTTTCGAAAGATCATAAACCTGCAGGGGTGTCCCAACTTAGCCCATCACAAGCTCTCACGATTAGCTGAAGTGATAAATATAATATCATCACCCCTTATCTTAGGGAAATCCGATTAGGCTCGGTATCCCGGTGTACAAGACATTTCGACAATGGTAAAACAAGTCCAGCAAGACCTCCCGGCGTGCCGACACCCTGATAGAAGCCGCGCGTATCTCGTCTCAGGCCACGACCGGATGAGCGTAACGTACAGCGGCCAAACCCCAAGTTTCCAAGGGGGGCGCCGCACATGACTCTATTTGGGACCAACACCATCAGCACTGGCCCCCCCTGTTATGTAGAATTAAGAACCCGGGGACATGACCCCCCATGCAATTAATTAATTAATTAAGTTGTTATTATGAGCAAATTAAAACCAATGTTGGGCCTTGCTGTAGGAGTTTTATTCAAAGTCGAACTGTCAAGGGGTCCCCATCCACCCATCGTGTAAGGAATGCAAAATCAAGGAACATAATGCCGGTTTATCGGCGCCTAAGGTGGCATGAGTGGAACAAAACACCGAGCAAAAGGCCAAGCCTTCCACCCATGCCCAG
The DNA here is from genome assembly GCA_902687465.1 of Secale cereale. Taxonomy (NCBI): domain Eukaryota; kingdom Viridiplantae; phylum Streptophyta; class Magnoliopsida; order Poales; family Poaceae; genus Secale; species Secale cereale. Next base: position 282,190,811 of record LR738715.1, read on the forward strand.
TATATAGGTGTGTTAATAATAATAATAATAGATATTGTGATATTCCAACAACAAGTTCCCTCCTGGAACGAATCTTCATCTTCACCTGCAACTAACAACGCTATAAGAGGGGCTGAGCAAGCGGGTGACATAGCCAAACAGTGGTTTTGCTAGGAAGGTGTCAAAGGTTAGAGGTTTCATGGCAACAAGGAGAGGCTGACATAAAAGATGGGTAGCGCGACATGTAACGATAGCATCGAGACAACTAAGCATGGCAATGGTAGTAAAGGTATCCAAGGGTATGATCATCTTGCCTGGGATTCCGCGAGGAAGAAGAACGGATCCAAGAAGTGGACGGAGCAACATAGACGAGCGAATCCTCACAACTCCGGAATGAAACCGAAGCTAACAAGAGAAGCAACCGGAAAGAAGCAAACAACACGGTAAACACACAAGCATAAACATGGCATACGATGCACATCCAAGTATGATGCATGTCCGGTTTAAATATGCATGGCATGGCAAAGTGCACAAACAAAACTACAAGTTAAGTGGAGCTCAATATGCAACGAGTTGCATATTGACGAAACACCACATGTTATTTATTTAGTTGACTCTCGTTTATTTACAAGACAAGATTAAATGTTTTAAACATAGCAAGAGGTGAAGCAAAATAAAACTACAGTATTTAGGCATTTTAAATGAGGCCGGAAATACCAACAACAATTCCGGGAAAATCCCCATATGCATGTTTAGCAATTTTAAGCAAACAACAATTAAACATTTTAATGTTGTTAACATGATGCGGATGACATGATCAAGTTTTTGCAATTTTATTAAAAGTTAACAAGAAGAGATAAGGAGTATTTGTCGCCATGGTGGAAGGAAAGGGTGCCACAGCAACGATCCGAAAATGATGCAACGGCAACATCTCGGTTCCGGTAACCCGTTGAGAGACCGGAGCAAAAGAAAGGTGGCGTGAGCGAGCCGAACAAGATGAAAAGGTGGGGTGATCCCGTCACCGGGTTCCCACGAGTCGGCGACGAGGCAACCGAGGAACATGACAAAAGACGAAACGGGCACGATGCACACAAGGGAAACATCTCATACAACACAACATACGTTCTCGGGTCATCGTCTCGGGGTTATACCTTTGGAACACTTGTTCTTGTAGCGGTTCGAGATCGTCGAGGGACTCAGTGGAAGTAGTGGTACTCGCGGGTCGTGGAGGAAGTAGTTGTTCCATAGAGGTACTCGTTATGTAGCCGTTCTCGCGATTTGTAGAGGAAGTAGGCGTTCTCGTTGGCGTCTTCGTTCACGGTCGTCGTGGGTCTTGTCGGTCTCGGAACTTGGCGACGGTAGTGGTACACTCGACCGTAGTCGAACTTGACGGAGAGGAACTTGGCGCATCCATGTACTCGGCATTCCGGTGTGGTAGTCATTCGGTCGTCGTGGTCTTGGCGGTCTCGGTCTCGCGTCGAGCGTCGAGGTACTTGTTAAAAGCAAATCTCAAGGATGGCCTTGGCGTTCCTGGTCTTGAGGAGGTCTCCGAAAGAGAACTTGGCGCCCACGGTTCTTGCGGCTGCGGTCTTCACAACAAAGGGAAAAAGAAGGCAACAAGGTGCACCGAAGGCGGCCGGCGAGCTGCTCATGCCCGAGGCCGGTCGGGGAGGTGCAGCGGAACGACAGCGGCGGCTCCTGGCCGGCGGCGGCTTGGGCTTGCCAGCGCGGAGGAAGAGGCGACCGGAGTGGCGGCCCTGGGAAGAAGGACGGCACGGCGTGCAGGAGGGATGGCGGTGGCGCTGGAGATGGGGTGGCCGGCGGTCGGAGCAGGGCCCGAGGCACAGGTGCCATGGAGCACGGCGGCTCTGGTGCTGCGCGGGCGCGGGCGGCACTCGAGGAAGGCCTGCGCGGCGATGAGGCGACGGAGGGGCGCGACGCTACGGCCTGGCGCACCGGAGACGAGGCGCTGGACGCGGGGAGGGAGGCCATGGCGCGCGGCGGCGCTGCCTGGCCGAGGCTGGAGGCGAGGCAGGGGCGAGCTGGAGGACGGGGAGTCCACACAAGGGAGACGGAGGGGCGCGGGCGCAGTAGAGGAGATCGATGGGAACGAGGGTGCGGGGTCGAGCCCTGGCTCGATGGGAGGAGGGGGGTTCGGCCGAGAGAGAGAGAAGGTACGAGCGAGAGGGATGCTGGCGGCGGGGGTGCGGAAGAGGGAGGAGCGAGGGGTGAGGATCTGCGCTGGGCTAGGGTTGGGAGAGGGATTGGGCCTTGGGCCTGGAGGCTGGGAGGAGATGGCCTGATGGGCCTGCGGCTGGACTCCTTCTTCCTTTGTTTTCTCAAATATAGAAAATGTCAAAGAAGAAAAGGAGGAGAAAGGAAGGGTTATGGGTAGAATTTGGGCAAGGGGCTATTTTTCCTGGACTCGCAAAAATGTCCACGGTCCACGAAAAATAGGAGAGGCAAGAATGCAAGAGATAAAATCGAACTCATTTGAATTAAATTCAAATGATTTGAATATGAATGGGGGTATTTGAAGAGTCCAAAAATGTTGAGGATCTTGGAGGAACCTCGATAAACGGGAAAAGAAATATAGACAAGGTTTTGAGGCAAGGAATAAGAAAGGGAAGGCATGGGGAAAATATGCAAGTGTGTTGGGTTAATTCTGGAATATTTATTTATAATAGCTCCATAATACCAGGAGGATATGTTATAAAGAGAAGTCACACTTCCCTCGATTTAAATGGACCGAAGGTCCACACAATTTATTTAAGTTGAGATGCAAAGATTAAAGTCATGATGGCATGATGACATGATGCAATGCAAAATAAATAACACAAGCACAAAAGAAACACACGGGAGAACCCGAAACATCTGGAATCTTCTGGGACGTAGGTCTTCGGGCGTCACAAGCAGGTACTTACAATAACAATGCAGAGCTAAAAAAATTCATTGGCATTGGATATATTCTACACTAATGTAACCATTGATACAAATAAGATAATTTGGAGCGAACAATTGATAAGCAAGCTATCATGCATACTGCTGTCACATAATGAACCAGGTATGTATGCAAGTACAGTGATACAGGACAACATGTACTAACAAGAGCAAAGCAGCGGGCAGCATATTTGCGATATCCTGTCATTCTTTTCAAACCGGAATTCTTTTTCGAGCAGATTTCCTACAAAAAAGATCTGTAAGGCACATGCAGAAAAGTAGAAGTTCAAATTGTCATGCGATATCATAGACATTACCTCATCCTCGGAACGAGACCAGTGCATAACAAGGTTTTTCCATTCATTGTCTTCTAAATTTAGCACAGGAGACTTCACCAGAAATTCGTTTATAGACTTGCCATCAAAGTGTGATTTCCTCAGGTAACACCAATACTGCTGAAATGCTTCCTTGAAAAGCGCAAGCAAGCTTTGCTCGTTATGACTATCCAGATTGACCCTCGCCTACTTACAACAATGTAATGTAAATCATTGATGTGTTCAATCAGCAGAAAACAGGAAAATAATCACCATGGATAATAGCACTTACATGTAAGTGGGACAGGAAGATGTGAAAATGGTGTTTGTCTTCACTATAATCTTCCAATGATGGGAATATATGCACGTGATCCCTAACAACATTGAAAGCATTGTCTTTTAAACTGGGAATAACTGGAAGGGGTTCCAATCTGCAGGAATTGACCGTCTCTGCAGTTGGGATAGGTCTTCGGCCGGTGGACTTGCTGTACTTTTTGCTGGAGTGGGATTTTTCTGTGGTATGGCTGGTGCTATGGCAACTGAAATCGGCATACCTTTTGCTGTAGTGCAGGTCCTGTGTGGTGAGGCTAGTGGTGTGGCCAATGAAGTATGGGTACAATCTGCTGGAGTCGGTCCTACATTTTGTGTCACTGGTTGTACAGCCAATATAAGTGGGGTGTTGTCTAATTTCTCCGGCACAACCACGTTTTTCAAGGACTTTGCTGGTGCTCCTTCAGGTTCGACAATCGCCCTCTTCCTTTTTGATGTCTGATGCAGAAGAACATCATTTGAGTGAAAAAACATGGTATGATGATAGATGGAATATGTATTGATAATGGATGGGCATGGCATCTCGACATATATGATGAGTAAACTAAGCAGATGGCGGTGCAACAAAGTAGAAGAAATGCAAGACAACATATGCAAGATACGCGCAATCAATAAAACCTTGCCAAATTAGAGCAGGCACCTTGATGGGTGAACATGATAGGCCATCTGCCTTTGACTCCTCGAGGTTAGAATAGTCATTAGGATTATATTCTGAACAAGAATCTACAGGTGGGGAGCGTATGAGTTTCATTGCATCCAGAATGGCAGTCAATGCCTTGGTGCCAATTTTGTAAATCATTGCAGTGTTCCACAATATTCTTCTGATGCGCGGATTCTGATATTCACTGTAATTACGTATAATATCTGAGAACCATGAAAACATAAATAGTTGTGAGATTATCTTTGTAATGCAGAGGATATTCTAATATAGGGGCGCCCCTGTAAACACTTGTGTGCTATCACTGGATTCTGATGAGAGAGCTCATGTGTGCTGCAATATGGTGCGTGCATTTATATAATCTGGCACAAGTACACAAAAAATAGGCTACAAAAGTAAGGATAGTTGGCAGATGATAGGTTCAAAATATACTGTGTAGAGAGTTTATTGCCAAACCATGATAACAAGAGCACACAGCAACTAGGCAGATCATAGTGTACATAAAAGGGTTACACCATAACCATGATATATAAATTGGGAAAGTGGAACTCGCTTGAAAATACGGTGTTGTATTGCCGCTAGTAATTGAAAGCCTATCGATCAAGTACATGCCAGCTCTATCAGCTGTTGATTGCAGATGTCCCTGCTCCCCTTCCTGACAAGGAACATACTGTACATACTAAATACAAAATAACAAAAGAAGAACATGTTAAAGAACAGAAGAGGAAGCATATTCTTGAGGTTCCGCTTAATTGCATACAATGTTGGTTGCCCACTCATGATGAATCACAGCTGAAAGTGCAATCTTGCCTTTAATTATATATTGATGATTGATGACAACATGCATATATGGGACTAATCATGTTTATCAAGTATATCTCAGGATTATGTTTCAATGCGTGTGTGGATCATGAATACAGACAAATCTACATCACTCAAGAACGGATATACAAGATAATAGCTTCTAGCTTGATTTCTAGTTTGGTTCTGAGTATAGGGATCCCGCACTATTAAGAGGGGATCGGTGCATATTGTGAAAGGCTTGCTCAAAACATACAAAGTATCCTCCCACATCATCTCTACTCTATCCATATTAATTATAATATTCTGTGCACCTAGAGGTATGAGCAACTAAACCTTTGTGTTCAATTATCACCGGACGTCCGACACTCTACGGACGTCCGGACCTTCACAGCCTACCGGATGACCGGTATCTTCCGGACGTCCGGTCCCTCAGAGCCTAACGGACGTCCGACACGCTCCGGACGTCCGGTATTCCTCAACAGAAGCTAAATAGCGGTTTTCCGGTCTCCTCCGGATGACCGGTCCCTCAGCGCCTAACGGACGTCCGGCACACTCCGGATGTCCGACACTTCTTCACAGAAAGAAAATAGCGGATGTCCAAAACCCTCCGGACGTCCGGTCACCGGACGTCCGACACCTGTGCACACAGTATGCTACGTGGCCCCGTCTGGTGAACTGTCAGGCTCCGGACGTCCGGCCTTCATCGAACGTCCGGTGCTACCTGTGCCACCGGACGTCCAGTAATGACCGGACGTCCGACACTTGCAGTACGTTTTTCTTCACAACGGTCTCCTCTCCACTATGACTATATATAGTCTTCTTCTTCTTCCACAAGAGAGGGTTGACCATTCACTTTGAGCTTACTCAAGAACACATTCACACTCTCACTCACCTTGATACACCAAATCTTAGATCCCAAAAGGATTTGAAGGCATTCGTGAGAAGTTGTCCAATCAAGTGATAGATCCACTCCCTCCTCTTCTTTACACCAAAGGAATTTGTGACTTGAGCAAGTCTTGAGATTTTCCCATCGTTCTTGTTACTCTTGGAGGTTGGAGACTCCTAGGCGGTAGGAGTTCTTCGGAGAGGAATCAAACATTGTGATTACCCCCCGGAAAGTTTGTAAGGGTTTGGAGGTCACCTAAAGACCTACCACTAGTGGTTGGGAATCACCTTCGTGGTGATATCTCAAAGAGAGAATAGGGTGTGCCTTCGTGGCGTTGGTGTGCCTTCGTGGTAACTCCCACCTCTCTAAATGGTGACGTAGCTTCCCTCCAAGGAAGTGAACATTGACATACATCCTCGTCTCTCGAAGTTTCGGTTATTCCTAACCTTAACTTTCTACTTGTGGTTACTTGTCTTTAAGTTCTTACTTGTATCTTATTGTGTTACCATACTTACCTTCTAGTGTTATTAGCTTAGCTTGATAAGCATCTTACTTTCAATTGTTAGGCTCACTTTCCTATTCCGCACTATTGCCTAAAATTGCTAAGTAACCATTAAAATTTGTAATTGTACCTATTCACCCCCGCCTCTAGGTCCATCTCGATCCTTTCAATTCGTATCCGAGCCTCGTGCTCTATTCTTGTGGCTTAACCGCCCTAGAGCGAGATGAACCCCGATGGGACTCCCCTTGTTGTAGATCCGAAAGACCAGGTCTCGACTTCTTCGGGAGTCAAGACCTTCACCTCTGAGGATCTAGAACGGGCCCTTGCTAAGCAAAAGGAGGAGCATGATGCGTCTCTTGGGGCCTTGGTCAAAATAAGGTTAGCCGCACTAACCACGGATTCCACGCTACCCCCTAGTCCGGGTGGTGTGGGTTCGAGGCAAACTACGCCTATTCCTTCTCTTTACCAACAACCTACTAATAGTGGTCACTCTAGTGTTCCATGGCTATATGCGAAACCTAAAGATGAAAAACCAAATTATAGGCATGGGGGTCAACCTCCCGTGCTTGATAAAAAGGCCGATTTTTCTCTATGGAGAGTTGCTATGCAGGATCATCGTAGGTACACAAATGATGAGATGTTGGACATCTTGGAGGATGGCTACAACCCTGTTGATCCAAAGAACCTCACTCCAAGAGAAATATATAACAGGCATCTCAACGACACTGCAATCATGTTGTTAAGGAAAGGAATGAGTGAAAAGCAAAGGATACCTTTCATACACATCACCAGTGCCAAGGACTTGTGGGATAGTATTGTGAGATCCAAAACCGGCACCTCCTCCCTCCGGCTTGCACAATATGAGATTGCCAAAGGTCAATTGCAAAACTTCTGTATGGAGAAAGGTGAAACCCCCAATCAGCTCAATGAGCGTCTGATGACGCTTACCTCTGACATAGAGTCCTGTGACTGTGACAAGACACAAGATGGATTCAACTTGACGAAGCGGTTCCTTGTGGACAAGTTGTTACACGCTCTTGCTCCGTATCATCATCAAATGGTGTGGGACATAAAGCAACACCATGGATTCAAACAAATGACTCCAGATGACATCATATCCACCTTTCAACTATTTGAAGAATCTAAGGCAAATGCTACAAGACATCTTGCTATGCATGGAAATTCATCTTCTGTGACCAACTTAGCCTTGAATGCTAAACAAGTATGTGAAGAAGAAGAAAGTGAGGAAGAAGATGATGAAGAAGGTGGTGAAAGTGACTTTGAAGAGGGACCCTCATATGAAGACATTGCACTCTTTGTGAAGAAGTTCAGTGCGGGAAAATTCAAAGGAAGATTTCAAAAGAAGAAGGCCCGAAGTTGCTACAACTGTGACGAAACGAATCACTTCTCCAATGAGTGCCCTTATGAGAAGAGAGAAGATAAGCCCAGATTTCCCAAGAACTTTGTAAAGAAGAAATTGCCAAACCCTGTGAACTCCAAGCTTAAGAAGAGAGATGGAAGGGCCATGATTGCCCAAGAAGATTTCGATCCCGATGATGTTGGAGGTGTTGCCGGTGTTGCTCAAGATCCTCAAAACACCTTGAGACTAGTCAACAAAAGTGGTGAGGTTGTCACCTACAACTACATGAAAGACTACAAGGGCAACGCACACAAGTGTTTGATGGCCAACGCCATCGTTGAGGACCATGAGCAACAAACCTCTTCAGACAAAGTTAAGGTAACCTCTCGTTCGGATCCTCCTCTTTTCTCTCCGCCTACTCCTAATGATGAATAACTTGATGCGGAGGATAATCATGAGAATGATCCTATGTATGCTAAACTAGAAAAATGTATGTGTTCCCTCAAAGGAAAGAAACTCACTATGTTTCGTATGCTTATGGAGATGGTGAGTAAGCACACTGTCACCATTAAGGAACTCGAAACCCTCGTCACCGAGGAAAAGGAAAAATACGAAATCCTTGAGCGGAAAGTCCTATATGAGGAAGCAAAAAATGATGAACTATGCATAAAAATTGGTACAAACCTTGATGAACATGCCAAGAAACTTGTTTCCTTGGAAAAGATTGAAAGCTCATTCAAGGAGTTGATGAATGATAAGAGCAAACTTGTGAGGTCTCATGCTACTCTCTCTAAGGATTGTGAGCTTCTATCTGTGTCTCTTAAGACTAAGGAAGATGAGCTCACCCTTCTTACAAAGAGCTTTGAGACACTTAAACTTACTTATCTTGAAACTCTAGCCAAGGCTTACTCCTCTCCTGTTATAAATGTTGATGCCTGTACTACTAACGCAAGTAGTGATCTAGCATCTATTTGTGAGGAAAATCGATTTCTAAAAGCACAACTTGAGAAAGGACTCATGACGTGTGCTCAAGGACAAAAGAACCTTAATGAAGTATTGAGCCGTCACAATGAAGTTTTCGCAAAGGAAGGACTTGGGTACGACCCAATCACAAGCAAGACAAAAACCTCCACTCAAAAGTGCACCACTCCTCTCAAGGAGACATTTGTACGTGAAGGGCAGAGGAAGAAAGGGAAGAGTCAAGTCAACAAGGTTGTGAGTGGTAAGGCCACTAGGGACCTACCCACTCCCATCAAACCTAAGGGTTTCATGCCTCCATCCTATCTGCTTCGTAAAACAAAGGATGGAGAGGTTTATGCTAAATTTGTTGGCCCTCATAATGCATTTCGTTTCTATGCTATTTGGGTTCCTAAGACCCTTGTGACTAATGTGAGAGGTCCCATTGCAAAATGGGTGCCTCTAACCAAGTCGTGAATTGTGTGTAGGTTGCCTTCTCCGGTGGAGTCAAATGGGTGATTGATAGTGGATGCACCAACCATATGACCGGAGACTACAAATTGCTCTACGATTTCATGGAAGCCATTCAACCATTTATGAGCATCGTGTTTGGTGGAGGAACAAAAGGCAGGTACTTGGATTGGGTAAGGTGGCTATCACAAATGACATGTCACTTGCAAATGTCATGCTTGTCCTATCTCTTAAATATCATTTACTTTCCGTTCGTCAATTGGCTTCTGTTGGTTATGATACACTATTTGGACTAACGGATGTGAAAGTCTTTAAGAGAGATACTCTTGAAGTGGCCTTTGTTGGAAAGTTGGATGGCAACCTTTACACGGTTGATTTCTCGAAAGAGAGTACCTTCCATGCAACTTGTCTAATGGCCAAAGCCGACAAGGGATGGCTATGGCATCGCCGGCTAGCCCATGTCGGCATGAGAAATCTTCAAGACCTCTTAAAGGGGAATCACATCCTTGGATTAACTAATATTTCTTTTGAGAAAGATCGTGTGTGTAGTGCATGCATAGCCGGGAAGCAACATCAATCAAAGCACCCACCCAAGAATATTGTATCTACGTCAAGGCCATTGGATCTCCTTCATGTGGATCTCTTTGGGCCTCCTTCATGGGATAGTCTTGGTGGGAAAAAGTATGGTCTTGTAATTGTTGATGATTACTCAAGATATACATGGGTGTTCTTCCTCAAGTCCAAAGACGAGACGAAGTTCACCTTCATTGATTTTGCCAAACAAGCTCAACGCAAGTTTGACAAAGAAATCTTGGCAATAAGAAGTGACAATGGCTCCGAGTTTAAGAACTACACCTTGGAAGAGTTTCTCAGTGATGAGGGGATTGAGCATCAATACTCCGCCCCCTACACTCCTCAACAAAATGGTGTAGCCGAAAGAAAGAACCGTACTCTGGTGGAGATGGCAAGGTGTATGTTGGATGAGTACAAGTCACCATATAGCTTTTGGGCCGAGGCCGTCAACACTGCATGTCATGCCTCAAACTGTCTTTTCCTCCGCACAATCTTGGAAAAGACCCCATATGAGCTCCTAACCGGAAACAAACCAAATGTTAAGTACTTCCGTGTGTTTGGATGTAAGTGCCTCTTACTCAACAAGAAAGAACAGTTAGGAAAATTTCAATCCAAAACTATTGAGGGTATATTTGTTGGTTATGGATCAAACTCCCACGCCTATAGGGTCTACAACAAATCCAATGGATGTGTTGTAGAAACTTGTGACGTGGTGTTTGATGAATTTAATGGCTCTCATGGAGAGCAAGTTGATCTAAGTGATATAGGTGATGAAGATTCCTCTCAAGATATATTTGAAGGAAATATGCCCTAGAGGCAATAATAAAGTTATTATTTGTATTTCCTTATATCATGATAAATGTGTTTGATTCATGCTAGAATTGTATTAACCAGGAAACTTAGTACATGTGTGGATACATAGACAAAACAGTATGTCCCTAGTATGCCTCTACTAGACTAGCTCATTGATCAAAGATGGTTATGTTTCCTAGCCATAGACATGAGTTGTCATTTGATCAACGTGATCACATCATTAGGAGAATGATGTGATGGACAAGACCCATCCGTTAGCATAGCACTATGATCGTTTAGTTTAACTGCTATTGCTTTCTTCATGACTTATACATGTTCCTATGACTATGAGATTATGCAACTCCCGAATACCGTAGGAACACCTTGTGTGCTATCAAACATCACAACGTAACTGGGTGATCATAAAGATGCTCTACAGGTGTCTCCGAAAGTATTCGTGGTGTTGGCATAGATCAAGATTAGGATTTGTCACTCCGAGTGTCGGAGAGGTATCTCTGGGCCCTCTCGGTAACACACATCACAATAAGCCTTGCAAGCAAAAGACTAATGAGTTAGTCACGAGATGATGTGTTACGGAACGAGTAAAGAGACTTGCCGGTAAACGAGATTGAACTAGGTATAAAGATACCGACGATCGAATCTCGGGCAAGTAACATACCGTTTGACAAAAGGAACAACGTATGTTGTTATGCGGTTCTGACCGATAAAAGATCTTCGTAGAATATGTAGGAGCCAATATGAACATCCAGGTTCTGCTATTGGTTATTGACCAGAGATGAGTCTCGGTCATGTCTACATAGTTCTCGAACCCGTAGGGTCCGCACGCTTAACGTTTGATGACGATTGGTATTATGAGTTTTTGAGTATTGATGTACCGAAGGTAGTTCGGAGTCCCGGATGAGATCACGGAAATGACGAGGTGTCTCGGAATGTCCGAGACATAAAGATTGATATATTGGACGGCTATATTCGGACACCGGAAGTATACCCGAAAAGTTTCGGATTTATCGGGAATGCCGGAGGGGGTTACCGGAACCCCCTACGAGAGGGAATGGTCCATAGTGGGCCTAAAGGGTGAGAGAGAGGCAGCCCAATAGGGCTGGCCGGCGCCCCCACCTGGCAATCCTAGTTGGACTAGGATTGGGGGGGCGCCACCTCTCCTAATCCCTTCCCCCTTCTTCCTTCCGGTGAATCCTACTAGGAATAGGATTGCAATCCTATTCCTAGTAGGAGTCCCCTCCCTAGCCGCACCATAGGAGGTGGCCGGCCCCTCCTCCCTTGCTCCTTTATATACGGGGGCAGGGGGGCACCCAAAGACACACAAGTTGAATTGTTCTAGCCGTGTGCGGTGCCCCCCTCCACAGAATCACACCTCGGTCGTACCGTCGCGGAGCTTAGGCGAAGCCCTGCGCCGGTGAACACATCATATCCGTCACCACGCCGTCGTGCTGACGAAACTCTCCCATGAAGCTCAACTGGATCAAGTGCTCGTGGGACGTCATCAAGCTGAACGTGTGCTGAACGCGGAGGTGCCGTACGTTCGGTGCTTGATCGGTTGGATCGCGAAGAAGTTCGACAACATCAACCGCGTCACTTGACGCTTCCGCTCCCGGTCTACGAGGGTACGTAGACACACTCTCCCCTCTCGTTGCTATGCATCTGGTAGATAGATCTTGCGTGATCGTAGGAGAATTTTAAAATACTACGTTCCCCAACAGTGGCATCAGAGCCAGGTCTATGCGTAGATGATATGCACGAGTAGAACACAATGAGATTGTGGACGATACTAGTCATACTGCTTACCAGCATGTCATACTTTGCTTCGGCGGTATTGTGAGATGAAGCGGCCCGGACCGACATTACGCGTACGCTTACGCGAGACTGGTTTCACCGTTATGAGCACTCGTTGCTTAAAGGTGACTGGCGGGTGTCTGTCTCTCTCACTTTAGCTGAATCAAGTGTGGCTACGCCCGGTCCTTGTGAAGGTTAAAACAACACATACTTGACGAAACATCGTTGTGGTTTTGTATGCGTAGGTAAGAACGGTTCTTGATAAGCCCGTAGCAGCCACGTAAAACTTGCAACAAACAAAGTAGAGGACATCTAACTTGTTTTTGCAGGGCATGTTGTGATGTGATATGGTCAAGACATGATGAGTTATACGGTTTTGTATGAGATGATCATGTTTTGTAAAGTTATCGGCAACTGGTAGGAGCCATATGGTTGTCGCTTTATTGTATGAAATGCAATCGCCATGTAATTGCTTTAGTTTATCACTAAGCGGTAGCGATAGTCGTAGAAGCAATAGTTGGCGAGACGACAACGATGCTACGATGGAGATCAAGGTGTCAAGCCGGTGACGAAGGTGGTCATGACGGTGCTTTGGAGATGGAGATCAAAAGCACAAGATGATGATGGCCATATCATGTCACATATTTTGATTGCATGTGATGTTTATCTTATTATGCTTCTTATTTTGCTTAGAACGACGGTAGCATTATAAGATGATCCCTTACTAAATTTCAAGGTATAAGTGTTCTCCCTGAGTATGCACCGTTGCGAAAGTTCGTCGTGCCGAGACACCACGTGATGATCGGGTGTGATAAGCTCTACGTTCAAATACAACGGGTGTAAGCCTGTTTTGCACACGCAGAATACTCGGGTTAAACTTGACGAGCCTAGCATATGCAGATATGGCCTCGGAACTGTGGAGACCGAAAGGTCGAGCGTGAATCATATAGTAGATATGATCAACATAAGATGTTCACCATTGAAACTACTCCATCTCACGTGATGATCGGACATGGTTTAGTTGATTTGGATCACGTGATCATTTAGATGACCGGAGGGATGTCTATCTAAGTGGGAGTTCTTAAGTAATATGATTAATTGAACTTTAATTTATCATGAACTTAGTCCTGGTAGTATTAGCATATCTATGTTGTAGATCAATAGCTCGCGATGTTGCTCCCCGTTTATTTTTCATATGTTCCTAGAGAAAACTAAGTTGAAAGATGTTAGTAGCAGAGATGCGGAATTGTTCCGTGATCTGAGGATTATCCTCATTGCTGCACAGAAGAATTATGTCCTTGATGCACCGCTAGGTGACAGACCTATTGCAGGAGCAGATGTAGACGTTATGAACGTTTTGACAAAAGCTCGATATGATGACTACTTGATAGTTTAAGTGCACCATACTTTACGGCTTAGAACCGGGACTTCAAAAACGTTTTGAACGCCACGGAGCATATAAGATGTTCCAAGAGTTGAAATTAGTATTTCATACTCATGCCCGTGTCGAGAGGTATAAGACCTCTGACAGTACTTTGCCTACAAGATGGAGGAGAATAGCTCAACCAGTGAGCATGTGCTCAGATTGTCTGGGTACTACAATTACTTTAATCAAGTGGGAGTTAATCTTCCAGATAAGATAGTAATTGACAAAGTTCTCTAGTCACTATCACCAAGTTAGTAGAACTTCGTGATGAACTATAAATATGCAAGGGATGACGAAAGGAATTCCCAGCTCTTCGCGATACTGAAGTAGGCGAAGGTAGAAATCATGAAAAAGCATCAAGTGTTGATGGTTAGCAAGACCACTAGTTTCAAGAAAAAGGGCAAGGGAAAGAAAGGGAACTTCAAAAATAATAGCAAGTCAGTTGCTACTTCCACGAAGAAACCCAAAGCTAAACTCAAGCCTGAAACTAAGTGCTTCTACTGCAAAGGAAATGGTCACTGGAAGTGGAACTGCCCTAGATACTTGGCGGATAAGAAGGATGGCAAAGTAAACAAAGGTATATTTGATATACAGATTATTGATGTGTATTTTACTAGTGTTCATAGCAACCCCTCGGTATTTGATACTGATTTAGTTGCTAAAAAGGTAGTAACTCGAAATGGGAGTTGCATAATGAACAGAAACTAGTTAAAGGATGAAGTGACGATGTGTATTGGAAATAGTTCCAAGATTGATATGATCATCATCGCACACTCCCTATACTTTCGGGATTAGTGTTGAACCTAAATAACTGTTATTTGGTGTTTGTGTTGAGCATGAATGTGATTTGATCATGTTTATTGCAATATGGTTATTCATGTAAGTTAGAGAATAATTGTTGTTCTGTTTACATGAATAAAACCTTCTATGGTCATACACCCAATGAAAATAGTTTATTGGATCTCGATCGTGTGATACACATATTTATAATAGTGAAGCCAAAAGATGCAAGGTTAATAATGATAGTGCAACTTATTTGTGGCACTGCCGTTTAGGTCATATTGGTGTAAAACGCATGAAGAAACTCCATAAAGATGGACTTTTGGAATCACTTGATTATGAATCACTTGGTGCTTGCGAACCATGCCTCATGGGCAAGATGACTAAAACTCCGTTCTCCGGAACTATGGAGCGAGCAACAGATTTGTTGGAAATCATACATACTGATGTATGTGGACCAATGAGCGTTGATGCTCGCGGCGGGTATCGTTATTTTCTGACCTTCACTGATGATTTGAGCAGATATGGGTATATCTACTTAATGAAGCACAAGTCTGAAACATTTGAAAAGTTCAAAGAATTTCAGAGTGAAGTAGAGAATCATCGTAACAAGAAAATAAAGTTCCTACGATCTGATCGTGGAGGAGAATATTTGATTTACGAGTTTGGTCTTCATTTGAAACAATGTGGAATAGTTTCACAACTCACGCCACCTGGAACACCACAACGTAATGGTGTGTCCGAACGTCGTAACCGTACTTTATTGGATATGGTGCGATCTATGATGTCTCTTACCGATTTACCACTATCGTTTTGGGGTTATGCTTTAGAGACAGCTGCATTCACGTTAAATAGGGCACCATCTAAATCCGTTGATACGACGCCTTATGAACTATGGTTTGGCAAGAAACCAAAGTTGTCGTTTCTTAAAATTTGGGGCTGCGATGCTTATGTGAAAACACTTCAACTTGATAAGCTCGATCCCAAGTCGGAAAAATGTGTCTTCGTAGGATACCCAAAAGAGACTGTTGGGTACACCTTCTATCACAGATCCGAAGGCAAAATATTCGTTGCTAAGAACGGATCCTTTCTAGAAAAAGAGTTTCTCTCAAAAGAAGTGAGTGGGAGGAAAGTAGAACTTGATGAGGTAATTGTACCTTCTCCCATATTGGAAAGTAGTACATCACAGGAAATTGTTCTAGTGATTCCTACACCAATTAGTGAGGAAGTTGATGATAATGATCATGAAACTTCGGATCAAGTTTCTGCTGAACGTCGTAGATCAACCAGAGTACGTTCCGCACCAGAGTGGTACGGCAACCCAGTTCTGGAAATCATGTTACTAGACCATGATGAACCTACGAACTATGAGGAAGCGATGATGAGCCCAGATTCCGCAAAATGGCTTGAAGCCATGAAATCTGAGATGGGATCCATGTATGAGAACAAAGTATGGACTTTGGTTGACTTGCCCGATGATCGGCAGGCCATCGAAAATAAATGGATCTTCAAGAGGAAGACCGACGCAGACGGTAATATTACTGTTTACTAAGCTCGACTTGTTGCGAAAGGTTTTCGACAAGTTCAAGGAGTTGACTACGATGAGACTTTCTCACCTGTAGCGATGCTTAAGTCTGTCCGAATCATGTTAGCAATTGCCACATTTTATGAAATCTGGCAAATGGATAACAAAATTGCATTCTTTAATGAATTTATTAAAGAAAAATTGCATATGATGCAACCCGAAGGTTTTGTCAAATCCTAAAGGTGCTAACAAAGTATGCAAGCTCCAGCGATCCATCTATGGACTGGTGCAAGCATCTCGGAGTTGGAATATACGCTTTGATGAGGTGATCAAAGCATATGGTTTTATACAGACTTTTGGAAAAGCCTGTATTTACAAAAAGTGAGTGGGAGCACTACAAACTTTCTGATAAGTATATGTGAATGACATATTGTCGATCGGAAATGATGTAGAATTTTCTGGAAAGCATAAAAGGATATTTGAATAAAAGTTTTTCATTGAAAGACCTCGATGAAGCTGCTTATAAATTAGGTATCAAGATCTATAGAGATAGATCAAGACGCTTAATTGGACTTTCACAAAGCACATACCTTGATAAGATTTTGAAGAAATTCAAAATGGATCAGTCAAAGAAAGGTTCTTGCCTATTTTACAAGGTATGAAGTTGAGTAAGACTCAAAGCCAGACCACGGCAGAAAAATATAGAGAGAATGAAAGTCATTCCCTATGCCTCAGCCATAGGTTCTATAAAGTATGCCATGCTGTGTACAAAACACGTTGTGTACCTTGCCAAAAGTTTGACAGGGAGGTACAATAGTGATCCAGTAGTAGATCACTGTACAGCGGTCAAAATTATCCTTAGTAACTGGATGACTAAGGAAATGTTTCTCGATTATGGAGGTGATAAAGAGTTCGTCGTAAAGGGTTACGCCGATGCAAACTTTGACACTAAATTCTGATGACTCTGAATATCAATCTGGATGCATATTGAAAGTGGGAGCAATTAACTAGAGTAGCTCTATGCAGAGCATTGTAGACATAGAAATTTGCAAAATACATACGGATCTGAATGTGACAGACCCGTTGACTAAACTTCTCTCACAAGCAATACATGATCACACCTTATTACTCTTGGGTATTAATCACATAGCGATGTGAACTAGATTATTGACTCTAGTAAACCCTTTGGGTGTTGGTCACATAACGATGTGAACTATCGGTATTAAATCACATAGCGATGTGAGCTAGATTATTGACTCTAGTGCAAGTGGGAGACTGAAGGAAATATGCCCTAGAGGCAATAATAAAGTTATTATTTGTATTTCCTTATATCATGATAAATGTCTTTGATTCATGCTAGAATTGTATTAACCAGGAAACTTAGTACATGTGTGGATACATAGATAAAACAGTATGTCCCTAGTATGCCTCTACTAGACTAGCTCATTGATCAAAGATGGTTATGTTTCCTAGCCATAGACATGAGTTGTCATTTGATCAACGGGATCACATCATTAGGAGAATGATGTGATGGACAAGACCCATCCGTTAGCATAGCACTATGATCGTTTAGTTTAACTGCTATTGCTTTCTTCATGACTTATACATGTTCCTATGACTATGAGATTATGCAACTCCCGAATACCGTAGGAACACCTTGTGTGCTATCAAACGTCACAACGTAACTGGGTGATCATAAAGATGCTCTACAGGTGTCTCCGAAAGTATTCGTGGTGTTGGCATAGATCAAGATTAGGATTTGTCACTCCGAGTGTCGGAGAGGTATCTCTGGGCCCTCTCGGTAACACACATCACAATAAGCCTTGCAAGCAAAAGACTAATGAGTTAGTCACGAGATGATGTGTTACGGAACGAGTAAAGAGACTTGCCGGCAACAAGATTGAACTAGGTATAAAGATACCGACGATCGAATCTCGGGCAAGTAACATACCGTTTGACAAAAGGAACAACGTATGTTGTTATGCGGTTCTGACCGATAAAAGATCTTCGTAGAATATGTAGGAGCCAATATGAACATCCAGGTTCCGCTATTGGTTATTGACCAGAGATGAGTCTCGGTCATGTCTACATAGTTCTCGAACCCGTAGGGTCCGCACGCTTAACGTTTGATGACGATCGGTATTATGAGTTTTTGAGTATTGATGTACCGAAGGTAGTTCGGAGTCCCGGATGAGATCACGGACATGACGAGGAGTCTCGGAATGTCCGAGACATAAAGATTGATATATTGGACGGCTATATTCGGACACCGGAAGTATACCGGAAAAGTTTCGGATTTATCGGGAATGCCGGAGGGGGTTACCGGAACCCCCTACGAGAGGGAATGGTCCATAGTGGGCCTAAAGGGTGAGAGAGAGGCAGCCCAATAGGGCTGGCCGGCGCCCCCACCTGGCAATCCTAGTTGGACTAGGATTGGGGGGGCGCCACCTCTCCTAATCCCTTCCCCCTTCTTCCTTCCGGTGAATCCTACTAGGAATAGGATTGCAATCCTATTCCTAGTAGGAGTCCCCTCCCTAGCCGCACCATAGGAGGTGGCCGGCCCCTCCTCCCTTGCTCCTTTATATACGGGGGCAGGGGGGCACCCAAAGACACACAAGTTGAATTGTTCTAGCCGTGTGCGGTGCCCCCCT
Organism: Secale cereale; assembly: GCA_902687465.1. Taxonomy (NCBI): domain Eukaryota; kingdom Viridiplantae; phylum Streptophyta; class Magnoliopsida; order Poales; family Poaceae; genus Secale; species Secale cereale. The sequence continues at coordinate 282,209,571 of LR738715.1, forward strand.
CCACAGAATCACACCTCGGTCGTACCGTCGCGGAGCTTAGGCGAAGCCCTGCGCCGGTGAACACATCATATCCGTCACCACGCCGTCGTGCTGACGAAACTCTCCCGTGAAGCTCAACTGGATCAAGAGCTCGTGGGACGTCATCAAGCTGAACGTGTGCTGAACGCGGAGGTGCCGTACGTTCGGTGCTTGATCGGTTGGATCGCGAAGAAGTTCGACAACATCAACCGCGTCACTTGACGCTTCCGCTCCCGGTCTACGAGGGTACGTAGACACACTCTCCCCTCTCGTTGCTATGCATCTGGTAGATAGATCTTGCGTGATCGTAGGAAAATTTTAAAATACTACGTTCCCCAACAATATTGAACATGGGTGTTGGTGCTCTTCTTCCAATGGAACAAGAACCTCATGATGATATGGAAGACGACGCACGACTCCCTATATATCCAACCATTACAACACCCACACCACCACAAGATCAAAATCCTCAACCAATGCCCACAACTCAAGCACCAGATGAAGATCAAGTTCTTCACCATGATCATCGTCAAGAACAAGATCTTCAACAAGAACAAGAGCAAGAAAGTGCAATCATGGATGACGAACCTCAACAAATGCAACATGAAGAAGAAGATCTTCCACCACACATCAATGATCCATATGTTGAGGACGTGGATGATGGACATGAAGTTGAACCTCGTGAAACTCTCACCTCCATCATGCCTCGTGTGGCCGGTCGTGTTGATGTTGACAAAATTCTCACTGGCATATCCGAAGGTAGAGTCACTCGTAAACATTTGACATACTTTGTGCTCACTTCTCATTTGTGTCTAGTATTGAGCCTGTCAAGGTACAAGACACATTAATGGACAATGATTGGCTCGTTGCAATGCAAGAAGAGTTGAACAGTTTTGAACGCAACCAAGTATGGTCTCTGGTGGAGAGACCAACTACAGAACACAATGTCATTGGAACAAAATGGATTTTCAAGAACAAGCAAGATGAGAATGGTGTCATCATCCGAAACAAGGCAAGGTTAGTGGCACAAGGGTACTCACAAGTTGAATGTTTGGACTTTGGTGAGACCTTTGCTCCCGTTGCCCGTCTCAAATCTATTCGCATATTACTTGCTTATGCTGCTTTCAATGGATTTACATTACATCAAATGGATGTGAAGAGTGATTTCCTTAACGGTCCTCTACAAGAAGAAGTATATGTATCACAACCACCTGGGTTTGTTGATCCCGATCACAAAAACTACATGTACAAAGTTCATAAGGCTTTGTATGGCCTCAAACAAGCACCCCGTGCTTGGTATGATCATCTTAAGAAGTTTCTACTCGATGATGGTTTTGTGAGAGGGGTGATCGATCCGACTCTTTTTACTAAGAGACACAAGGGTGACTTGATATTATGCAAAATCTATGTAGACGATATAATCTTTAGTTCTCCTAGCATTCATTTATGCAAGAAGTTTGCGGCTTCAATGACCAAGAATTTTGAAATGTCGCTCAATGCAGACTTGAAATTCTTCCTCGGATTTCAAATTCAACTATTTCAAGAAGGAATTTTCTTGTCTCCAGCAAAATACCTCAAGGACATGCTAGCAAAGTTTGGCATGTCTGATGCTAGTCCATGTAAGACACCCATGCCAACCACAATTGTCATCACTGAAGACACAAACGGTATTCCTTTTGACCCATCTATTTATCGCTCTATGATTGGTTCATTGCTTTATCTTTGTGCATCTAGACCAGACATCATGTTTAGTGTATGCATGTGTGCTAGATTTCAAGCTTCCCCTAGGGAAAGCCTTCATATGGCGGTTAAGCATATTCTCAGATACCTTGTTCACACCCCAAAGTTGGGTCTATGGTACCCCAAGGATGCTAAGTTCGATCTCATTGGGTACACGGATGCTGATTAGGCTGGTGACAAAGTGGACCGCAAGTCTACCTCCGGTGCATGCCAATTTCTTGGACGCTCGTTGGTCAGTTGGTCCTCCAAGAAACAAAATTGTATCGCCCTCTCCAGCTGTGAAGCAGAATACATTGCAGCTGCCAGTTGTGGAACTCAATTACTATGGATGAGGCAAACTTTGAAGGATTACAGTATCACCTATCGACATGTGCCTCTTCTATGTGATAATGAAAGTGCCATCAACATTGCTGAGAATCCCAAAGATCATCTTCGCACCAAGCACATTGACATTAGGTATCATTTCTTGAGAGATCATGTGGAAAAGGGTGACATTGATGTTGCCCACATTGGTACATAAATGCAACTTGCAGACATCTTCACAAAGCCATTGGATGAAGCTAGGTTTTGTCGACTTAGGCGTGAACTTGGTATCTTGGAGCTTGACAATATTATGTGAAATCTAGTACCCATTCATGCATAAACTTAATATCTCATCTTGATGTAGGCATATATTTAGGGGGAGACACTCAACTCATGAGTACTCTAAATCCTATACAATGCATAAAAAGAACAAACACTCTCAAAGCTTACCATGTCATATGGTGCTTTAATATGATGGAGTAGTGACTATGCACCCAAGTCAACATTCTTGAGGTCTCATATCACATATGCTCAAACATGGTGGCATCAGCCACCGCTCGTAGAGTAAAAATAGTAACCAAGCAAGTTATTTCATAGAATCAGAGATTCATGTAAGTGTCATCATCATCTCACTACAAAATGCCCTAAGCCCAAAATCCTCAGATCCTCCGGTCGTCCGGTACTTTCCGGACGTCCGGTGTTCCGAGTGCTTCCGGACATCCGGTACGCTCCAGACGTCCGTCAAAACCCTTCTGTCAACTATATGCCGGACGTCCGGTACAATCGGATTTCCGCTAATTGTTCTAGGACTGGACGTCCGGAAACCACCGGTCGTCCGGAATATCCCTGGCCCATATATATAAGGCGGGGCGCATGGGAGGCAGTTTACCCTAAATCTCCTCCACCAGTTCAGCCTCAAGGTGATGCTCGTCACATCTCCCTTGAGCCTCCTCTCACGCACGGTCAAAAAGTTAAGCGGTTCAATACCATTCCCATCGCATCATATCTTGCACTTCATCGTGATGTAGACCAATTTACGGTTGCTAGCGACTCCATGGATGATCGTTTTCGCACCAATGTCCAGGCAGATATTTTCACCACTGTCATTTTACCTAAGGGTCTGTCTTTACATTTGTGCATCAATCTTGAGCATATTCGTTCTCATCCGGCAAAGTATCCGGGAGCCATTGAACTCATTGAGACATCGGGTCTTGCTGCTCCTTTTTCCTTTCAGCATGATTTTAACAATGCTGCCATCCATCAATTTTATGCCACATGTCACTTTCACCCCAACAACACTGTCACTTGGATGACCTCCGACACAGTGCTTACAGCCTCATACTCCCAATTTGTTGCTGCTCTAGGTTTTCCTGATAGTGGGTTCAAAATACACAAGGATGATCCCCGCCATAAGCCCAAAGACATAAATGTTTGCATGGATCTCCGCAATCCCATCACTGAGATGACTAAGGAGGAGAAAGAGAAAGATCTAAACCAAGTGTCAATCTGGCGCTCTCCCTTTTACATCATCTTTCAGTGTGTCATTCGCATCGTCTACCCTAAGATGGGAGACAAAGGGTCGTGCAATAGCTATTGCATCGACCTCACGCATCGTCTCTACACAGCACCCAAAGGGAAGATAAATGTTCCTCATTTCTGTGGCATGAGATCCGTCTCGCTTCTTATCAATTCAAGCGAGGCTTTCCTCATGCCCCCTATCTTCAGACATTTATTGAGAGTGTGGCGCCATTTCCCATTGTCCGCACTCATTTACATGAGTAGTGGGTCATTCCATCCCACATGGCGGATGACTAGGTCAGGCCCTCTTCCTTTACTCATCCTCGCCGAGCTGCTGCTTATGTTCCTCCCACTGCTCCTTCCGGTTCTTCATCTCTTGGACGCATTGCCCGCTGTCTTGGGAAAGCTCACTCTGCCATGATGAAGGCTATCACCTTTCAGTGTTCCCAGAATCACGATGTAGTCACTCGCATGGTTACTTCCAAGAATGCTCTGAAGGCTCATCTGAGAGACTCCGGAGTATTCGATGTGAGTGATGATGAACGTCTTCCAGATGATCCGCCTTCTGACTTTGGCTTTCCCTCGGGTCCAGAGTGGTCTGAATTCCTTGACGAGGCTGGTGGCAGTGGTACTCACGATGATGATGATGATGATGATGCTTTATGATGATCTGACACCTTTTGGGTAGTAGCTGCCAAAGGGGGAGTAGGCACTTCTCTAGGAAATTATCTATTTATGTAATGATGTGAGATTTGTATCGAACCTATGATGTGAACCTGTTATGATGTGCTATGAGTTGAACCTTTATCTATTATGTGATGCACCTATCTATCTATGGAAATATTGTGTTATATCATGGGTATGAGATTGGTTTATGATATCTTATGTATGAGTTTGCTATGAGATCTGGTGAATGAGATTGTCATGATATCATATTGAGGGGGAGCTCCTCTCTTCTTGTTTATTACTGTTCATGCACCTATTTAGGGGGATCTCCACAACATCATTTCGATATTTGAAAGTCTTTACTACAGTTTTTGAGAAGTGCATGCATGTTGTCATCAACTACCAAAAAGGGGGAGATTGAAAGTGCAATCTTGCCTTTAATTATATTTTTATGATTGATGACAACATGCATATATGGGACTAATCATGTTTATCAAGTATATCTCAGGATTATGTTTCAATGCGTGTGTGGATCATGAATACAGACAAATCTACATCACTCAAGAACGGATATACAAGATAATAGCTTCTAGCTTGATTTTCAGTTTGGTTCTGAGTATAGGGATCCCGCACTATTAAGAGGGGATCGGTGGATATTGTGAAAGGCTTGCTCAAAACATACAAAGTATCCTCCCACATCATCTCTACTCTATCCATATTAATTATAATATTCTGTGCACCTAGAGGTATGAGAAACTAAACCTTTGTGTTCAGTTAACACCGGACGTCCAACACTCTACGGACGTCTGGACCTTCACAGCCTACCGGACGACCGGTATCTTCCGGACGTCCGGTCCCTCAGAGCCTAACGGATGTCCGACACGCTCCGGACGTCCAGTATTCCTCAACAAAAGCTAAATAGCGGTTTTCCGGTCTCCTCCGGACGACCAGTCCCTCAGCGCCTAACGGATGTCCGGCACACTCCGGATGTCCGGCACTTCTTCACAGAAAGAAAATACCGGACGTCCGACACACTCCGAACGCCCGACACCTGTGCACACAGTATGCTACGTGGCCCCGTCTGGTGAACCGTCAGGCTCCGGACGTCCGGCCTTCGTCGGACGTCCGGTGCTACCTGTGCCACCGGACGTCCGGTAATGACCGGACGTCCGACACTTGCAATACGTTTTTCTTCACAACAGTCTCCTCTCCACTATGACTATATATAGTCTTCTTCTTCCACAAGAGAGGGTTGACCATTCACTTTGAGCTTACTCAAGAACACATTCACACTCTCACTCACCTTGATAGACCAAATCTTAGATCCCAAAAGGATTTGAAGGCATTCGTAAGAAGTTGTCCAATCAAGTGATAGATCCACTCCCTCCTCTTCTTTGCACCAAAGGAATTTGTGACTTGAGCAAGTCTTGAGCTTTTCCCATCGTTCTTGTTACTCTTGGAGGTTGGAGACTCCTAGGCGGTAGGAATTCTTCGGAGAGGAATCAAACATTGTGATTACCCCCCGGAAAGTTTGTAAGGGTTTGGAGGTCACCTAAAGACCTACCACTAGTGGTTGGAAATCGCCTTCGTGGTGATATCTCAAAGAGAGAATAGGGTGAGCCTTCGTGGCGTTGGTGTGCCTTCGTGGTAACTCCCACCTCTCTAAACGGTGACGTAGCTTCCCTCCAAGGAAGTGAACATCGGCATACATCCTCATCTCTCGAAGTTTCGGTTATTCCTAACCTTAACTTTCTACTTGTGGTTACTTGTCTTTAATTTCTTACTTGTATCTTATTGTGTTCCATACTTACATTCTAGTGTTATTAGCTTAGCTTGATAAGCATCTTACTTGCAATTGTTAGGCTCACTTTCCTATTCCGCACTATTGCCTAAAATTGCTAAGTAACCATTAAAATTTGTAATTGTACCTATTCACCCCCCTCTAGGTCCATCTCGATCCTTTCAACAGCGCCCAAAGAAATGCAATTCCATGTTGTCTCTCTATATGTGGCAATTTTGAACAAGAGTCATTAGGATCATATTCTGAACAAGAGTCAACAGGTGGGGAGCGTATGAGTTTCATTGCATCCAGAATGGTGCTCAATGCCTTGGTGCCAATTTTGTAAGTCATTGCGGTGTTTAGCTTCAAGAGTGGACTGCTGCTAGTGAGACACAAAGGAGCTACATAGATCATAGTGTAGATATAACGGGAAAACCGTAAGCATCAAAGTAAAATCAGCAAATTGGAACTTGCTGGAATATATGTGCTAGTATTGCCGGTACAGCTAGAAAGGCTTCAGGTACCAACTCTCTTCAACTGAAGGTGCGGTACTGTTAATACCAGTGTAACTCTCAAAGGCGACACAGCTCCTTGCATTTCCTTGCTATTCTTATAGGATTCAAGTGGGCAGGCCACTACAAATCCTATTCCCATGTTTATAAAATCCTACGAATCAAAGAGGCCCGAAGAGTTCAAAGTGTCCATACCAACCGACCGTATAGACCTCTACACTGCAAATGTCCCTGCTCATCTTCACTACAAGGAACATATTGTACTACTATCATACTCCCTCTGTTCCAAAATATAAGCCTTGGTAGAGATTTCCCCTATGGATCACATACAGATGTATCCAGATACATTTTAGAGTGTAGATTCACTCATTTTGCTCCATATGTAGTCCATGGTGGAATCTATACAAAGACTTGTATTTAGGAACGGAGAGAGTACTTATTAAAGAAGAACGGAAGAGGAACATGCTAAAGAAGAGCAAGCAGATTTTGGATAATAAAATGTTCGTTGTGCAGTGCCCACACATGATGAACCAAAGCGCATTAAGAAAGCAACTCCCTGCTGTCTCTCTATATGTGGTGCACGTGCTTTTTCGAAAGTAAAGTAGGAACATTAGCTGACCAATTAAATGCTATCTGTTTTAGTAATATCAACATCATATAAATTCGTACTTGAGCAACAAGTTTGGAATTATGAGTGGCACGTTGTTTAGCTTGATGGGTTCAAGAGCAGTGCTAAGAAGGTACGATGATGGTACTGAATATAAAGGCATGCCCGCATGGAAGTCGCGTGACTTTTGTCATTTGGGTCAGTCGACCATTTCAGGCGGTTGGATGAAGATCCTACGTCTCCTAACCCTTCTTCTTCCTCGTCTCTGATTCTTCCCATACAAAACACCGCACGGGCCGCCCGCCGAACCACCGGCCCCCACCGCCTGTGTTCCTCCGCCACCCCAACCCCCACCCCCGCCCCCACCCGCGTCGAGTTTTCTTCGTTCGGCGAGGCCCCACCATCGCCCCCACAACCAAAGTCCCCACCCGAGCCCCTTTGTTTGCACCGGCAAACTCCGACGAGCTCTGAAAAATCAACCGACCCAATTTTGAAATTTAGTCTACTGTGATTTAACTAGTGTGGAATATAAAAGGGGAAAACCATAAGCATTGGGAGTATAGTGTTGAGCATGCCATGGCGGATCTGAAGGTGCAAACCGGACAAAGGCAACTCCGCAACCAATGTTTGCTCTCAACTAGCAAGTAAGTGATGGACAAGAAATCAGAGTAAAGCAGTGTCGATATATTTTCTTGTTGTGATAAATAAGTTGAGCAGATACGAAAGAGTACCGCCTCTGGTGCGGCGGCGTATATGCATATGCTGAGAATTTGACGGTGCTGCGGTAGCGATGGCTGTCGACGGCTTGGAAGCAGATATAGGAGGGTAGACGGTGGCGGTGGGGTGCGGTGGATGAGACGGTCGTAGGAGCGACGCCGGCAAGGTGGATGACGACGGGGATGAAGCGAGAGGACGGGATGCAAGGATCCCGATCCAAACCGTGGATGAGAGAGGTCGATCTCTTGTAATGGACGGCAGTGTCGGGGTATCAGCTCCGACATGGTGGAGGAGGACGGCGGTGGATGGGGTGGCGGACGGAGGAGGCTGGGGTGGAGAGGGTGTTTTGGCACCCACGGAGTGCGAATTGGGAAATGGAGGTGGAGAGGAAGGGGGGAACCATGTCTGCAGGGCGCGCTTGTCTCAAATGCGAGGAAATTTACAAAAAATACCAAATGAATTCAGAAAGGGTTGATAATTGATGATGTGGATTTGAATGGTGCATTTTGAGCACACAAAAAGTCTGGAGTTCAAATAAGTTCAAAAAAATGCAATGCCTTTGTAACATATGAGTTTTCGTCCTAAACCCTAATACCTCGAAAGAGATTGTCCATTTTGTACACGAAGTGCATCCAGTTTTTGCCGTGACCCTCTCTACTTTTTTGCACATGCCATGTGGGTGAAATGATGATACCATGCCAAGTTTCGACCTTTTCAGAGTTCATTTTGTACTGCTTTTCAATTTCACGGTCATTTAGCCCTCTCAAAACAAATCAGTAAATGAATGAAAAATACCAAATGAATTCAGAAAGGGTTGATAATTGATGATGTGAATTTGAATGGTGCATTTTGAACACACAAAAAGTTTTGAGTTCAAATAAGTT
>LR738715.1:282218491-282241727 GCA_902687465.1 Secale cereale
AAAAATACAAATGAATTCAAAAAGGGTTGATAATTGATGATGTGCATTTGAATGGTGCATTTTGAACACACAAAAAGTCTGGAGTTCAAATAAGTTCAAAAAAATTCAATGCCTTTGTAACATATGAGTTTTCGTCCTAAACCCTGATACCTCGAAAGATATTGTCCATTTTGTACACGAAGTGCATCCAGTTTTTGCCGTGACCCTCTCTACTTTTTTGCACATGCCATGTGGGTGAAATTATGATACCATGCCAAGTTTCGACCTTTTCAGAGTTCATTTTGTAGTGCTTTTCAATTTCACGGTCATTTAGCTCTCTCAAAACAAATCAGTAAATGAATGAAAAATACCAAATGAATTCAGAAAGGGTTGATAATTGATGATGTGGATTTGAATGGTGCATTTTGAACACACAAAAAGTCTGGAGTTCAAATAAGTTCAAAAAAATGCAATGCCTTTGTAACATATGAGTTTTCGTCCTAAACCCTGATACCTCGGAAGAGATTGTCCATTTTGTACACGAAGTGCATCCAGTTTTTGCTGTAACACAAGAAGTCCGGAGTTGTAATAAGTTAATAAAAATTTAAAAAGGCGCAAATGATGTCAGAAAAGGTTGAAAGTTGATTACGTGGCTTTGAATGGTGCGTATTGAACGCAAAAAAGTCTGGAGTTGTAATAAGTTTAAAAAATGAAGTGACGGTGTAATAGATGAGTTTTCGTCCAAAACCGGCCCTCATACTTCGAAAGAGATTGTCCAGTTTGTACACGAAGTGCATCCAATTTTTGCCGTAACACAAGAAGTCCGGAGTTGTAATAAGTTATAAAAAATAAAAAATGGTGCAATGCTCGTTGAAAGTGCAACTAATCCCCGGGTGGTTTTGGTAATTAATAACAACATATATATCATTGAACTAATATTCTCTTGAGAATCATTTCAGAAAAGTTCGATGATATGGATATGGAAATGTCTGAAGAAGTGGACCCCTCAAAATGCTAAGACAAGCATTGGCAAAAGCTCAAGACTCCATTTTTGGTTTAGTGATCAAAGATCACATTGAGTCCATAGGAAAAGCCAATACTATTAAAAGGGGATGAGGTTGTGTTAATGTTCTTGTTGCTCAAGTGCTTGGTGATCTAGCTCCCTCAACTATCAGCACTCTTCACTTCACAACACACTCATAAGTAATCTCGGACAAACCGATTCTGCAAACTCAGTCCCACCGAGATGAACCACTTCAGTTATTTCCCTAAACCCTAACTTCTCGGTCCAACCGATTCTGAGTCTCGGTCTCACCGAAAATGTTCTGCCAACCTTCTGTAACCAAATGACAGCATTTCGGAATATCCGAGTTGTTGTTTTCGGTCACACCGAGATGGCAAACCCTAACCTTTGACTCACTTCGGACAAACCGAGATGGTATTTTCGGTCCCACCGAAAATCCCAACGTTCACTATATTTGAACTTTCGGTCTGACCGAGTTTTCACTTCGGTCTCACCGAGATTGCTCAAATGTGTGTGTAACGGTTGGATTTTGTGTGGAGGCTATATATACCCCTCCACCCCCTCCTCATTCGTGAGGAGAGCCATCAGAAAGTACCACCACTTCTACCATACACTTTCTGAGAAGTGAACCACCTACCCTTGTGTTGAGATCAAGCCATTCCATTCCTACCATATGAAACTTGATTTCTAGCCTTCCCAAGTTGCCTTCCACTCAAATCTTTCTTCCACCACAGCCATATCAGTGAGGAGAGTTGAGTGTTGGGGAGATTATCACTTGAAGCACAAGAGCAAGGAGTTCATCATCATCAACACCGTCTATTACCTTTTGGGGGGTGGTGCCTCCTAGATTGGTTAGGTGTCGCTTGGGAGCCTCCGTCGTTGAGATGTGGAGTTGAACCAAGAAGTTTGTAAGGGCAAGGAGATCGCCTACTTCGTGAAGATCTACCCCGAGTAAGGCTAGTCCTCCGTGGGCGTAGGCCGTGATGGAATAGACAAGGTTGCTTCTTCGTGGACCCTTCGTGGGTGGAGCCCTCCGTGGACTCGCGCAGCCGTTACCCTCCGTGGGTTGAAGTCTCCATCAACGTGGATGTACGATAGCACCACCTATCGGAACCACGACAAAAATCTCCGTGTCACCAAACTGCGTTTGATCTTCTCCACCTCTCTTTTACATGTGCAATTTACTTTCCGCTGCATATACTCTAGAATTGCATGTGTAGGGTGATACTTGAATTGTTCTTAATTGTGAAACTGCCAAAAACATTGCATGATCCAAAGGCAGATTTTTTATATTGTCAAGTAGTCTAATCACCCCCCCTCTAGACCTACTTCTATCCTACAAGTGGTATCAGAGCTTTGGTCTCCATTGCCTTGGTTTCCATTGCATTGGACTCCATAAGCTTGGTTTCACAACCTAGGAGAGTATGGCGTCTAGTGAGGGTAATTATCGTAGAGGTCCTTACTTTGATGGTACAAATTTTGCTAGTTGGAAGCATAAAATGAAAATGCATATTCTTGGTCATAACCCAGCCGCATGGGGCATTATCTGTGTTGGTATGCAAGGTGATTTCTTTGAAGAAGGAAAAGTTCCGGATCGCGAAGCTACACCCGAAGAGTTGAAGATGTTGCAAAACAATGCTCAAGCTTGTGACATTCTCTTCAATGCTTTGTGTCCCGAAGAGTTCAACAAAATCAGTCGTCTTGAGAATGCTAAAGAGATTTGGGATACTTTGGTTGAAATGCACGAAGGTACTGAATCTGTGAAGGAATCAAAGCTAGATATTCTTCAAGGTCAACTTGACAAGTTCAAGATGAAGGATGGTGAAGGAGTCGCTGAAATGTACTCTAGGCTTGCTCTCATTACAAATGAGATTGCTGGCTTAGGAAGCGAAGAAATGACCGACCGATTCATCATTAAGAAGATTCTCAGAGCTTTGGATGGAAAGTATGACACCGTGTGCACTTTGATCCAAATGATGCCAAACTACAAGACTCTCAAGCCAACTGAAGTCATTGGAAGAATTGTTGCTCATGAGATGACACTTAAGGATAAGGAAGAGCTTCACAACAAGTCAAGTGGTGCTTACAAAGCTACAAGTGATGCTCCTACTACCTCAAGTGACAAGCTAATTTCCAATGAAGAGATAAGCCTAATGGTCAAGAACTTCAACAAGTTCTACAAGAACAGAGGCAAAGAAAGAAGCTCAAAGTCTAGATCATATGATGAAAAGAGATCTTCTAGTCGTGATCGAAACTGCTACAATTGTGGAAGACCCAGACACTTCTCAAATGAGTGTACGGCTCCCCACAAGAGAAGAGAAGAATCTCCAAGAAGAAGAGCAAGAGATGAGTCACCTCGGAGAGAGAGAAGGAGTAGAGATGATCGTTATGAACGAAGACCTTCTCGGAGAAGCAAGGATTCGGAGAGGAAAGACAAGTCATCAAGGAGCTACACAAGAAGAAGACATCAAGCTCATGTTGGTGAATGGGTCTCCGGCTCCGACTCTGACAATCAATCCGATGGAAGCTATCACTCCGACTCCGACTATAGTCAAGATGAAGGTGTTGCTGGACTTGCACTCGTATCCTCCAACTCCAACTCCTACGACTTATTTGACTCACCAAATGAGGGAATTGGAAGATGCTTCATGGCTAAAGGTCCCAAGGTAACACACCCTGAATTCATTGACTTTGATAGTGATGAGGATGACTTGCTTGGTGAAGATGAGCTCTTGCATGATAAATCTAGTGAGCTTAGTAATGATGAAAATGCTAGTAGTCTTTATAGTCGAGAAGAATCGAATGACAATGCTATGAAGGAGATTGAGCGTCTAACTAAAGAACTAAACACTCTTAAGTTAGCTCATGAAACAACTCAAGAAGATCATAGAGAGCTCCTAAGATCTCATGAGAAGCTATGCTTCGAGAAGCTCACTCTAGAGCAAGAACATGAGTTTCTAAAAGTGATCAATGACGATCTTCGAAAGAAGAGTTCTTCATATCTTGCCAAACGACTTCTCTTGTCTAATTTCTTGCCACCTATTAAGACTAAGCATGACAAGCATAAGAAAAATTCTTCCTCTAGTAGTAACAATAACAATGTCAAATCAAATGTTGTTACTTCTAGTAGTTCTCTTGATTCCACTAACAATGTTTCAAGCCAAGTTACACTTGAGCAAGAAAATAGCTTATTGAAGGAAATCATAGAGAAAGGTGTCTACAAGAGTCTTGCCGGAAGCAAGAACTTTGAGGAGATTGTTCGCAAACAAGGAAGACACCGGAAGAATCAAGGGATTGGTTTTGAGCGAAAGTTCAACGCCGAAGGTGTTGAGTGGGAAGAAGGTCAATACCCTACTCCACAGTTTGTCTCACAAAAGGAGAAGTATGATCCTACTTCTTCCAATGTGGAACAAGCTCAAGATGACCTTCCACCACAAGACCACAAGCTAAAGGCCAAGGACAAGCTTCAAGAAGAGATTGATGCATTCATTGAAGCACCTCAAGCCATGGTCAAGTGGGTTCCCAAGGACACATCAAGTTCTACTTCGTCAAGCTCAACTACAACACCAAGGATTCCCATCAAGATGATGTGGATCCCAAAGAAGAAGAACTAGTAGGTTCTTGAGGGTGACTGCGCCAACAAACTTCACTCATATTCTTTTTGGCAAGAACTTGTGCAATCAACTTCCACATCATGCACTTGTTCATGGAGTCACAAACCCTCTTGTTGGTAAGTCAAGGGACAAGGTAATCATTGCTTTCATGGACATCATCTTTTGTGTACTTCACTCTATGTCTATGGATATTCTTGTTTGTTCCTTGTGGGACTAACCCATGTAGGTATTGAAAGTGCTCTAATCCAAAGGATTGCTCCTAACTCATGATGATCTACATCAACATTGAGCATCCACATCTTCAACATCTACATGAAGTCTTCTACGACAACCCAAGGTTAGTTTGACCCTTTAAAAGGGGTTCTCACATCTAGGGGGAGCTTTACTCAAAAAATTGAGCTAAAGCATCTTCAAATGATGTGAACACATAAATGCTTTATGTAAAAGTGGTAACCCCACTTGTGCTTAAACGATGAGTATGACCTATGATCAAATGTTCTCATTTGGCTCCTAAGTCAATATACTCATATATAGATGACCTAGTCATCGACAAATTGTGTGCTAGTAGCTAGAGTAATTGGTTGTGCATGTTTGACACATATTTCAGTTGCTATCTTATTGTGTGAGCATGTTGAATGCATGATTCTATTCATTCAAGGACATCCATTTGTGGTTTTGATTGTTTTGGTTTCTTTTTCTGGCCAAATGGATGGACAAGAATGCCTAAGCACCTTTCCCTAGCTATCTATGCTTTCTTGTCTCAAAACTCTATTCATGCTCATATCACAACTTTGAACAAGTCTTTTTCGGACAGTCCGAGTGAGGAGCACTCGGAACCACCGATTCGTCTAAGGCTGACTTCCAAAACCTTCTAAGTCCATTTCGGTCTGACCGGTTTCTCAATATCGGTCCAACCGAAACGCTTAGACTGATCTAGGTTTCATCTCGGTGAAACCGAGTTCAAACTCTCGGTCTGACCGATATGTGTAACTGCTAGCAGATATACATCTCGGTGACACCGAGTTTTTGAACTCGGTCCCACCGACAGCACGGGGTTATATATACCTGAGGGGCTGCGCGCGATTTCTTTCTTCAAACCGTTCGCCCCCAAGACCCCTGCTGCCGCCGCCCTGGTCTACGGATCGTCGCCTTCGTCGCCTGTGCGCCCTCGCCGCAGGTCTCCGCCGCCGTCAACGGTAATCATCTCCACCGTTGCCGCCGTAGAGGGACACCACCAAGTTAGGGTGTGTCCCGATCCCTTTTCGTGCTCCACTGCTGATTCTTGCACGATAGGCTGCCATGATTCAATCCATGTTTGATATGTTCCCCACACAATAGTTCAGATCGTCTAGTTTCGAGGAAAATTCTTAGGTTTAGGTTTCCACGGAATGCATCTCGGTGAAGCCGATTTTTGAAAATCGGAATGACCGATTTGGCCTCTGGCCATTGCACTGCATAGTTCGGTTTAACCGAGTTGTGCCAATCGGAACGACCGAAAAGAAGTTTTAGTGAAACCCTAAGTTTTCGGTAGGACCGAAACCCACTTCGGTCTGACCGAAAGTGGTGTGTAGGTTTCTGTTGAGCACTTCGGTTGCACCGAAACCTAAAATCGTTTTGACCGAAATACATTCTGTGAAAATTCAAAACTAAGTTTTTAACTCATTTTTTTTGCAAAAACTTCTGCAGTTGTGATGACTCTTCCATTCTGCCTATACCTTATCTTTTCACAGGTCTTTCAGCCATGTCAGATGTCAGTGACAGCCAGAACAGGTCTGAATCACCGTTTGCTGAAATTCCAGAGGCAGATACAAGTCCTGCAAGCAGCTCTAGTGATGATGGTGAGAGGAGCACCCCTAGTGGTCTGCCTCCCGCAGCTACGAGAACCAGGAAGAAGAGAACTTCTGATGATGAGGACTCCGACTTTGTTGCTGAGGAAGTTACCTCCAAGCCCAAGAGGAATGTGGTTGCCAAAGAGCACCAAGGGCAGCAGCCAAGGAAAGGTACAAGCAAAGTGAAACAGTCAGCTGTTGCTAAGAAGCTCAACTTGGAAGAGCCTGCTCCAAGCAAGGTGAAGAAGACTTCCAAAAGGAAGAGGGTTGTTTATGCTGAACCTCAAGTTGATGCTGAAGAAGAAGAAGAAGAAGCACCCCAGCCTCCTCCTCAGAAAGCTAAGTTCATGGGTGATGCTATTCGGGCTCAAGCCTCCTCTAAGCCCAAGAAGCCTGCTCCTTCCAAAGCAGCTCCAGCCAAGCCCAAGAGAACAACCAGAAGCATTCCAGCTTCTGAGAAGAACAAAGGAGAGATGCCACCGTCTGAATCAGATGAAGAGCATGTGTTGCTCAAGCTCCGTCCCAAGTTGCCACTCCACAATGATGCTCATCCTCAAGCTGAGGACATGAAGGCAAGGAAGGACAAAGGTCTCAGGCTATGGAGACAGTCTGATCCATATGCCGTAAGGAGAAGGACTGCTGTGGACCCCAGATTCCACACCAGAGAGCAGCATGATTTCTATGAGACCGTGCTAATGGATAAGAAGCCCATTGTTGCTGACACCAGGTATGTTGACTGGAAGTACATTGACAGTGAAGAGCACCGGGACTTCTTTCCCCATGTGCATGAGAGCTTTACTGCATGTGGAGTTGCTGACTTCGTGGGTCAAGAGCTGACAGCCTGGAATGACGAGATGATCATGCAGTTCTATGCCACTGCCCACTTCTACCCTGATGGCAAGATCACCTGGATGACTGAAGGTCAAAGGTTTTCTTCAACTGTTGAAGAATGGGCAGAACTTCTGAACGCTCCAGTGCAGAGAGAGGACGACATTGATGTCTATGGGATTCCTAAGAAGAGTCATGATTCCATGAAGAATATGTACAAGGAGATCCCAGCTGCTGATTTAGAGGGATGGAAGCTCGGCTTAGTGTATTATCTCCAGGCAGGTCTGACCACCACTAACACTATTCTGAGGCATACTTTGATGCCTAAGTCAGGTGACCACCGGATGATACGAGGCTATTCTATCAACATGCTGCACATTCTCGATGAGAAGGCACCTTTTAAGGTGATGGACTTGATGGTAGAAACCATTAAGAGGACTGCAGCTGACCAAAAGAGGTCATGTGGGTTTGCACCGCAGATACAGATGCTCATCAACGCCAAGTTTGGCACGGGCAAATTCATGTTGGATAGGAAGCACTTGCCACTGCAGCCAGAGCATGAGGACAACGTAATTGTGATGGATGAAGAGGATCCCACCTCAGTTGAAGGGCAAGCCAAAATTGAAGCTCCGAAGAAAGCTAAAGCTGACAAAGAGGCAGCAGCTGCAGCAGCTAAGCCAAAGAGCTTTGGAGAACAAATTCTTGAAGCTACCCAAAGGATTGAACAACGCCTGGCCAGCATTGAGCAATCTCAGGAGAGCCTTGAGAGGATTGTCGAGGACAAGATCCACGCTCTGGACGTGAAGCTGACTGAGATTCAGGTGTCTGTCAACAAGCTTGAGGCAGACATGGAGGAGACTAGGCAGGAGAGAGCAGAGCTTATGCAGGATGATCTAGTCCAGGACTCTCATCGCCAGACTGCTCAGGTTCCCAGAGGATCCAGATCTGCAGCTATCCCAGTGACAGACTCCAGGGCTACCACTTCAGCACCAGCTACAGCTCCAGCAGTTCCTTCAGCTCCAGCATCCACTCCTCCACCGCAGACATCAGCAGAGGTCTTCGCAGATGCAGCTATCTCTACACCGACATCTACCCAGACGGGAGCCGCCAGCAGAGCCCGCAGTGACGTTTAGCTCTATACCTTTTCGAACTTTTTGGTAACTTGTTGCCAAAGGGGGAGAAATTGTTATAGATCATAGGGCTTCGAGAGTGAGAGTGCTCTTTCGTCTTTTCGTTCTTTTGCCGGTTTTCCTTGAGATACATTGGTTTCTTTTGGTTCCAGATACTTTATGTGTGCTTGCTACTACATTTGATGCTACCTTAATGAGTGCTTAGTCATACTATGCCTTAATGTGTGCTTATTGCTTATCATATGCTATTTCTTATTGTATGGCTATTTACTCTTGTCTTGGTGATTGAGTGCATGTTATTCATTCTTATCATTTTGTGCGCTCCACCAAGATGTATGTGACATGGAAGAGTGACCCATAATCCTAATCGATTGTGCATTTGCATTCAAACGCAAATTTCAAATAATGCACAAATTTAGGGGGAGCTCTTGTTTATCACATACTTCTCAAAGCGACGATATTATTCTTTGATTATATCCTTTGTCGAAGCTTTGATCTATATGTTGTCATCAATTACCAAAAAGGGGGAGATTGAAAGTGCAACTAATCCCCGGGTGGTTTTGGTAATTAATAACAACATATATATCATTGAACTAATATTCTCTTGAGAATCATTTCAGAAAAGTTCGATGATATGGATATGGAAATGTCTGAAGAAGTGGACCCCTCAAAATGCTAAGACAAGCATTGGCAAAAGCTCAAGACTCCATTTTTGGTTTAGTGATCAAAGATCACATTGAGTCCATAGGAAAAGCCAATACTATTAAAAGGGGATGAGGTTGTGTTAATGTTCTTGTTCCTCAAGTGCTTGGTGATCTAGCTCCCTCAACTATCAGCACTCTTCACTTCACAACACACTCATAAGTAATCTCGGAAAAACCGATTCTGCAAACTCAGTCCCACCGAGATGAACCACTTCAGTTATTTCCCTAAACCCTAACTTCTCGGTCCAACCGATTCTGAGTCTCGGTCTCACCGAAAATGTTCTGCCAACCTTCTGTAACCAAATGACAGCATTTCGGAATATCCGAGTTGTTGTTTTCGGTCACACCGAGATGGCAAACCCTAACCTTTGACTCACTTCGGACAAACCGAGATGGTATTTTCGGTCCCACCGAAAATCCCAACGTTCACTATATTTGAACTTTCGGTCTGACCGAGTTTTCACTTCGGTCTCACCGAGATTGCTCAAATGTGTGTGTAACGGTTGGATTTTGTGTGGAGGCTATATATACCCCTCCACCCCCTCCTCATTCGTGAGGAGAGCCATCAGAAAGTACCACCACTTCTACCATACACTTTCTGAGAAGTGAACCACCTACCCTTGTGTTGAGATCAAGCCATTCCATTCCTACCATATGAAACTTGATTTCTAGCCTTCCCAAGTTGCTTTCCACTCAAATCTTTCTTCCACCACAGCCATATCAGTGAGGAGAGTTGAGTGTTGGGGAGTTTATCACTTGAAGCACAAGAGCAAGGAGTTCATCATCATCAACACCGTCTATTACCTTTTGGGGGGTGGTGCCTCCTAGATTGGTTAGGTGTCGCTTGGGAGCCTCCGTCGTGATGTGGAGTTGAACCAAGATGTTTGTAAGGGCAAGGAGATCGCCTACTTCGTGAAGATCTACCCCGAGTAAGGCTAGTCCTCCGTGGGCGTAGGCCGTGATGGAATAGACAAGGTTGCTTCTTCGTGGACCCTTCGTGGGTGGAGCCCTCCGTGGACTCGCGCAGCCGTTACCCTCCGTGGGTTGAAGTCTCCATCAACGTGGATGTACGATAGCACCACCTATCGGAACCACGACAAAAATCTCCGTGTCACCAAACTGCGTTTGATCTTCTCCACCTCCTTTTTACATGTGCAATTTACTTTCCGCTGCATATACTCTAGAATTGCATGTGTAGGGTGTTACTTGAATTGGTCTTAATTGTGAAACTGCCAAAAACATTGCATGATCTAAAGGCAGATTTTTTATATTGTCAAGTAGTCTAATCACCCCCCCTCTAGACCTACTTTCGATCCTACACTCGTTAATTAGCTTCAAGCCTTTCGGAATAGTGTAGAAAGCACTGCACATAGCTCTGTGCAGTCTACACTATTCCTCAAGGCTTAAAGCTAAGCAACGTGCAGGTGAGCATTACGCCTCTCCCACATTGTCTCTGCACTCACGGCTTATAAACCGCTCCTAGTGCCTCTCTGTTCGTGAGGTGGGACTAAAAATCAGCTTACTAAGAAACTCTAGTACCGGTTCATGCCATGAACCGGTACTAAAGGTTCTCGTGGGGCCCCAGCCTGACCACAACATGACACAGCCTCATTAGTACCGGTTCGTGGCATGAACCGGTACTAGAGGTTGCCCACGAACCGGTACTAATGATCTCCGCCCGCCTAGCCGTCCGAACCGGCAATAATGGTTACATTAGTGCCAGTTCTGTTACAAACCGGGACTAATGTGCTTCACATTAGACCCTTTTTCTACTAGTGATATCGGTTAATGGAACAGGAGTGTACGTCCAGTGCATGCATAGTTGATCGCATCATCGGTACGTCGCTGACTAATCCTATTATTATAATTGATCACGATGTCGAGCCGTCAATACAAGAGCCAATGCAATGTTTGTTCAACCAAAATGTCAAAGATTGCAACATGATCCATCAAGTCAATCAATCAGACAAGATAGCACGATTGGAGTTTGTTGATGCATGATCATTTGGACAGTCGGATAAGATTCGTTTTGACGGCAATCAAATGTTGACTCGGCTATCTCCAGCCGATTTATCTAAAAGTGGACATGTACACGCCAATGTGTATGGCATCAAGTCTTCGAGCAAGGATATTGTTAAAAAGTGCATCAAGAACAATCTTGAAGACGGAAACTCCATCAAAGCTACAAAAGTAACATCTAGCACTAGGGCCACAAGAGAATTCAAAGACCGATGCACGCACAACCAAAGAAAGGAAAGGCCATGGTAAGAACAAAAGCGAAAATCCGAAAGTCACTTTCGCGCAGTTATTAGAAAAGTACCAAAAGATAAGTGAGGCAAAAAGTGCTTATCGGTCGAGTCAAACAAAAGCATCGAAGTCACCCCCAAGGCATAAATCTGAAGACTGGGATTGGCAAAGGAAGACGTTGAGCAAGCAGACTTCATATCCTCCTTTTGGGCCACCAATACCAATGTCATGGATTCCCCCCCTGCCCACTATTATTCATATCAATCATGGTGCAAGCATAAATCGAGGGCACACCGTCCATCATATTCTAAACCACCTCACCAAAATTATGAAGCTCTGAGAGGATTGTCGTTTTTTCAAAAAAAAAAAACGCATGTTAAAGACCGGCTCAACCAAAAAGAATTTGTCTGGACCTCAGCAAAGAAGATTGACATGGTCAAGCAAGTGTACCAAGTGAAAAAGGATGGTCGCAAGTGTGCTATTTCAGTTCTGACTCCAAATGACAAAAAGCCAGCCGAGTCTATGTTGGCTGCTAAGGACAAGAAAGTGAAGCAAGTAAATTTCAAGGATCCAATCACCGAGTTTGGACAGGCCAAGCCAGAGATGCCCAAAGCCAGGAATAATTTGCCAGTGCATGAACCAAAGTCCTAGCCGGGACACCCACTCGGCTTACCATATTCACAACAGAAGAAGCTGAAACAGCTTAGGGACAAACAGCTGGAGAAGAGGAACATGGCCTGGGTTCCTAAGGGAAATCCTCGAGTCAAGAGTGGCATCACATCTCCTGTTGCAAAGCCAGCAGAAATAAGGGAGTACAAGTGTAAAGCCTGTAGGCGAGGACGGCAATTTTCATCTCACCATTGGAGGCTCTAGGAGGCGTCTCATCCACATTCTTCAATCGTACCATCAAAATCAACGCTATGGAATTTATCCTCAGCCGAAACATCTGACTTATTTCGGCTATTCACACTTTGGTGGACGGACTCCCGAGCACCTCTGAGATGAGAACGCATGGCCGATATTTGCATATCGCCCTGAAATTCATTGTGTTGGCAAAACCGGCATCTGGCTAACGGCGTTCACCATGGTTGATCTCCTACTCCTATAGTCGATGCTTAGTGTTTGCCAATACTGGCAAGGCCGGCTTAATTATTGAGTCAGCCACTAATCAAGGGTCTAGTGCATAAAAAAGCTCCGACTCCTGGTGTTAGATATTTGCAGGATCCAAGTGAGGAGACATACATTGTTCGGCGGAGGCTTGATGGTGTGATTTTATCAATAATGAGTTGAGTCGCCGAACAGTTGACGGTGTTCTTTTGTGGTGCATGGGCATAATCGTTCGGCAACCAACTAACCGCCGAAGGGTTCTAATATTCCCAGGGAGTGCCTGGACAAAGCAAGGTCAGGATTGACATAAGAAACTTACATGGAGGCCTTTGTGAAATCCAATGGTTCTTACCAGATGACTATAATCCAGGAGGCTCTACCCAAGCAGCTACAAGCCTGAGCATATGGACGATAAAAATTATCGTACTCAACATGCATAGCCGATGGAGTGTTGACATCATGCTTAAACATTACCCTAGGCAACGTATTTTTCGGCACACAAGCTTTGCCAAAAAACAGGGGCATGTGTTGACACCACATTTTGGCTTGGTCAAGAACATAATTAAGATGGCCACAAATGAAAATGCTCAAAGTGATAAAGTTTTGTATCTTCAAAAAGAGAAACTTTGATATTTGGGACATAACAATCCAATCTCATCTCTAAGGCCGAAGTTGCATTCGAAGTACTGAGATTTCGTATTCAAAACACTATTCGGCCGATTACACCCCAAGACGGCCTCAGATGGAAAAATGATTTACATGAACTGTCTTCGTCTCGTCGAAACGATCGATTTTGATGTAAAATTGTCCCAATCCGAGTTTGTATGCAAAATTTAGAGGCAACACTTCGCGGACCGGTCCTCAGTGAAAAAGTGACGCAAGGGACCAAACACCCATCTAGGTGGTGTCTGATGGGTCGCGTGAGTTATTCAGCATTTGCCGGCTGATTGAAGCTTGCCGGGGTGAAGCCTTGCTGGTGTGGAAGCTTGCCGGGATGGAGACCTTGCAAGCGTGGAAAGCCTGCCAGGATGGAGACCTTGCCGGCGTGGAAAGCTTGCCAGGATGGAGACCTTGCCGGCGTGGAAGGCTTGCCGGGATGACCTTGCCGGCGTGGAAAGCTTGCCGTGATGGAGACCCTGCCGGCGTGGAAGGCTTGCCGAGATGGAGACCTTGCCGGCGCTGAAAGCTTGCCATCGTGGAGGCTTGCTGGTGTGAGCTTGCCGTGGTAGAAACCTTGCCGGTGTGAAAAGTTTGCTGGGATGGAAAGCTTGCCGGGGTGGAGGCTGTCAGAGTTAATTTGACCAGAAGTTGGAGATGGGCTCGAAATCTAATTCAGATGACCTCGGATGAAAAAGTGTTCTATACGGAAGTTGTGCGTATCGTCGAAACGGTCAACTTATATTTTGGAGTCATCATCATCTGAGGTAGTATACAGCCTGCGGAATTGCTGCAAGACTCGGACAGCCAAGAAAACTGCATGACCAAATCATATTGGAAGTTAAAGATGACCTTGTAAAGTATTGAAGATGACCTTATTTGAAAAAATGGTCATCGGGAGAATTCTTCGTCACGTGGAGGCGCACAAATTTGGTATTTTGGTCTTCTCAATCGGCGGTCATATGCAAATTGCATGGCCCGCGCAAGAAGCAGGACAGAAGTTTGAACCAGATTCAGGCTGAATCTGAGTTGGAGTAAAACTAGGATTCTAGGACGTGAATTGATGTAATTTTGTTAAAAGGAAAGCCTAGATGAATCCTTCACTTGTATGGGAAGTCCAACCACCTCTTATATATGTTGGGGGTGATGGCCGATTGAACAACACCAATCGAACCAATCAATCTATTACACTTTTGTGTTCATCTATCTTTATCCCCTACCCTTGTATCTTTCTTTCTCTTTCCTCGTTCGTTCTTCGCATTGAAGGGCAGTGATCCACGAGGCTCTAGGGACGAGCGAATCGACCTAGGGCAGCCCATAGCTGCCGCACTCCCTGACGGGGTCCCTCCCGGGCGTGTGGGGTTTCGGGTCTGCAAAAGCACCCGCCGACTGTCATGTGTATCGCGCTGTCGGTCGGGTCTCCTTCGACGTGCGCAGCGGTGCATCACCCCCAGCGTCAAGGGTACACGTGACGTGTTCTTGTATCAACAGCTGCTCTCATAGTAGCTGCAGTTGGAGGGACTAGAGCCCTCACTCAGTTGTGCCTGCTCCTCTAACCTGTTCTGGCTGTCACTGCCCTCTGACATATCTGAAACTGCAAGCTGACCCTGTGAATAGACATAGTTGACGTAGAGTGGATGAGCATCACAAAGTGCAGAGATTTTTGCAAAACATTTGGGTCAAAACTTAGTTTTAGGTTTCTACAGAAAGCATTTCGGAGCTACCGATTTGTTAAACTCGGTGACACCAAAGCAAGTTTTAGAGTCTAAACTGGTGAAATCGGTCAGACCGAGACACAGTTCGGTGACTGATTTGTAAGTTTCGGTCAGACCGAACGTTACAAGTCCAATGGCCTAAGCTAAATCGGTGAGACCAATTTCTACAACTCGGTCGGTACGAGATGAGTTCGGCGGAAACCTAACCCTAAATTTTTGAATCTAAACTAATCTAAACAGAGTTTTTGCTGGACAGGATGATCTCAAACGTGGCAAGAATCGTGGCATTGACTTTGTGCTAAGAATCAGATTGAGAAAACACAAAGGGTCGAACTCATACCCTAACTCGCTACAGCGACGACGGTGGTGGATATTTCCGTTGATGGCGGCGGAGACCAGCGGCAGGAGGTCGCGGGCGACGAGAGGATAATCCGGAGACCTCGATTGGGCAGAGCTAGATACGCGCAGGTGAAAAGATTCGAATAACTTTCCAAGGTTCAGCTCACGGGAATATATATCCAGACCCTGTCGGTGTGACCGAGTGGAACAACTCGGTGTCACCGAGATGCAAAACTGCTAGGAGTTACTACAACTCGGTGTGACTGAATTGTTCTAATCGGTTGCACCGAGATTGAAAACCTAGATCAACTTAATGGACTTGGTATGAACGAAAAGAAAGAATCGGTCAGACCGAAATGCACTAAGAGGTTTTGGAAGGTTAAGTCTATGACAAATCGGTGACTCTGAGTGCTCCTCACTTAGAGGGTTCAAATATGACTTGATCAAACTTTGTGATATAGCATGAATAGAGTTTGAGACAAGAAAACCATAGATAGCTAGATGGGGTACTTAGGCATTCTTGTCAATACATTTGGCAAAAGAAGAAAGCCAAACAATCAAAGCAACAAATGGATGTCCTCGAATGAGAAAAATATGCATCAACATGCTCACACAATAACATAGAAAATGTAATATGTGGCAAAGCATGCACAAACACTATAGCATCTATCAAGCAATTGGCGATGACTAGGTCATCTATATATGAGTATACTGACTTTGGAGTCAAATGAAAACATTTGATCATAGGTCATACTCATCGTTTAAGCACAAGTGGGGTTACCACTTTTACATAAAGCATTGATGCGTTCACACCATTAGAGTTACTTTAGCTCAATTCTTAGAGTAAAGCCCCCCCCCCCTAGATGTGATATCCCCCCTAAGAGGGATGAACTAACCTTGGGTTTTGTCGACAATGACTTCATGTAGGTGTTGAAGATGTAGATGCTCAATGTTGATGTAGATCATTTGGACCAATCCATTGGAGTGAGTTGCACTTTCAACACCTACATGGGTTAGTCCCACAAGGAACATACAAAGATATCCATGGACATAGAGTGAATTGCACACAAGATGATGTCCATGAAAGCATTAGGTTAGCTTGTTCGTTGTCTTACCTACAAGAGGGTTTATGACTCCTTGAACTAGTGCAAGATGTGAAAGTTGATTGCACTGGTCCTTGCCAATATGAATATGAGTGAAGTATGTTGGCGGAGTCACCCTCAAGAACACTCTAGTTCTTCTTCTTCGAGATCCACATCATCTTGATGGGAATCCTTGGAGTTATAGATGTACTTGATGAAGTAGAACTTGACGTAGTCTTGGGAATCCACTTGACCAAGGCCTTAGGAGCTTCTTCAAATGCATAAATCTCTTCTTGATGCTTGTCCCTGCCTTTTAGCTTGTCGTCTTGTGGTGGAAGATCATCTTGGGCTTGTGTCCCTTTGAAGGAAGTAGGGTCATACTTCTCTTGTTGAGGAACAAACTATGTCTTGGGGTATTGATCTTCTTCCCACTCAACTCCGTTGGCATTGAACTTTCGTTCAAAACCAACACCTTGATTCTTCCGGTGTCTTCCTTACTTGCGTACGATTTCCTCGAATTGCTTACTCCCGGCAAGGCTCTTATAAATACCTTTCTCTATAATTCCCTTCAATAAGCTATTTTCTTGCTCAAGTGTAACTTGGCTAAGAGAATCATTAGTGGAATCAAGAGAGCTACTAGAAGCAACAACATTGGATTTATCATGATTATTGTTACTACTAGAGGAAGAATCTTTCTTGTTCTTATTGCTAGATTTTACTTGTGGCATGTAGGCAGACAAGAGTTAACGCTTGGAAATGTAAGAAGAACTTTTCTTACGAAGATCGTCATTAATTGCTTTTAAGAACTCATGCTCTTGATCTAGATTTAGCTTATCAAAGAATAGTTTCTCATGAGTCCTCAAAAGATCTCGATGATCCTCTAAGGTAGTTTCATGAGCTAACTTAAGAGTGTTTAATTCTTTAGTTAGACGCTCAATCTCCTTCTTATCATTGTCATTCATCTTATCTTGATTAGCATGATTAATAGCAATTTCATCATAGTTTTCATCATAGTTTTCACCACTATTTCTACCAACAAGTAAATCATCGTCCCCTAACAAGTCATCTTCATCACTATTGAAACCAAGATATTTGAGGTGTGATACCTTAGGGCCTTTAGCCATGAAGCATCTTCCAATTCCTTCATTTGGTGAGTCAAATATGTCATAGGAGTTGGATGACACAAGAGCAATTCCAGCAACACCTTCATCTTGACTATCTTCGGAGTCAGAGTAATAGCTTCTCTCGGAGTGGTCATCGGAGTCGGAACCGGATACCGATTCACCAACATGAGCTTGATGTCTTCGTCTTGTGTAGCTCCTTGATGATTTGTCCTTCCTTTCCGAATCCTTGCTTCTACGAAAGGGTCTTCGTTCATAACGATCATCTCTACTCCTTCTCTCTCTTGGTGGTGAATCTTCTCTTCTACTTCTCCTTTTGGGTGAGTCTTCTCTTCTCTTGTGTGGAGCCGTACACTCATTTGAGTAGTGTCTGGGTCTCCCACAATTGTAGCAATTTCGATCACGACTAGACGATCTTTTGTCGTTGTAGGACCTTGATTTGGAGTTTCTCTCTTTGCTTCTATTCTTGTAGAATTTGTTGAAGTTCTTCACCATTAGGTTCAATTATTCATTGAAGACTTGTTTCTCACTTGATGATGTAGGAGCATCACATGAAGCTTTGTAAGTGCCACTAGACTTGTTGTGAAGCTCTTCTTTATCCTTAAGTGACATTTCATGAGCAACAATTCTACCAATGACTTCCGTTGGCTTGAGATATTTGTAATTGGGCATAATTTGGATCAATGTGCACACTGTGTCCTATTTTCCATCCAAGGCTCATAGGATTTTCTTGACGATGAATATATCGGTCATTTCTTCGCTTCCTAAGCCGACAATCTCATTTGTGATGAGAGCAAGCCTAGAGTACATTTCGGCGACACCTTCACCATCCTTCATTTTGAACTTGTCAAGTTGACTTTGAAGCACATCCAACTTGGATTCCTTGGCGGAGTCGATACCTTCGTGCATATCGATCAAAGTATCCCAAATTTCCTTTGCATTCTCAAGACGACTGATTTTGTTGAATTCTTCGGGACACAATCCATTGAAGAGGATATCGCAAGCTTGAGCATTGTATTGCAACATCTTCAATTCTTCAATGGTAGCTTCACGATTTGGTTCCTTCCCATCGAGGAATTCACCTTGCAAACCAATAAACACAATAGCCCAAATGGCAGGGTTATGTCCAAGAATATGCATTTTCATCTTATGTTTCCAACTAGCAAAATAAGTACCATCAAAGTAAGGACCTCTACGGTGGTAACTTCCCTCGCTAGACGCCATACTCTCCTAGGTTGTGAAACCAAGCCTATGATCACCAAAGCTATGGAAATTAAGGCAAATGGAGACCAAATCTCTCATACCACTTGTAGGATGGAAAGTATGTCTAGAGGGGGATGATTAGACTACTTGACCAAATAAAACTTAGCCTTTTCCCAATTTTAGGTTTTGATAGTTTTTAGCAAATTAGCACAAGTCAAGCAATCTCCCTACACATGCAATCCTAGAGTTGTGGTAGCGGAAAGTAAAGCATTGCATATGAAGGTAAAGGAAGGGGTTGGAGAGTGCAAACACAATTGGAGACACGGATGTTTTTGGCGTGGTTCTGATAGGTGGTGCTATCATACATCGACGTTTATGGCGAGTTCAACCCACGAAGGTAACAACTGCGCGAGTCCACGAAGGGCTCCACCAACAAAGGGTCCACGAAGAAGAAACCTTGTCTATCCCACCATGGACATCGCCCATGAAGGACTTGCTTCACTAGGGTAGATCTTCACGAAGTAGGCGATCTCCTTGCCCTTACAAACTCCTTGGTTCAACTCCACAATCTTGTCGGAAGTTCCCAAGTGACACCTAACCAATCTAGGAGACACCACTCTCCAAAAGATAATAAGTGGTTTGTTGATGATGAAATCCTTGCTCTTGTGCTTCAAGTGATAGTCTCCCCAACACTCAACTCTCTCTCACAAATTTGGATATGGTGGAAAGAAGATTTGAGTGGAAAGCAACTTGGCGAAGGCTAGAGATCAAGATTCTTGTGGTTGGATTGGAATATCTTGGTCTCAACACATGAGCAGGTGGTTCTCTCTTTGAAAATGAGTAGTGGAAGTGTAGGCACGTTCTGATGGCTCTCTCTCTCTCTGATGGAGAAGGGGTGGAGGGGTATATATATCCTCCACACAAAATATAGCCGTTACACACATTTGACCCAACTCAGTCAGACCGAATAAACGAACTCGGTCAGACCAAAGCAGTTCAAAATGTGAACATTAGACATTTCAATGGGACCGACAGAATCAACTCGGTGAGACCGATGCGTTAGGGTTAGGGCAAAACCTCAACTCGGTTTGACCGATTACACAAACTCGGTGAGACCGATTTTGGTAATAGGCTAACAGAGTGTTGGTCAGGAAAACTCGATGGAACCGATTCGCTCATCTCGGTGAGACCAAAACATTACGAAGAGGAAACAGAGAGTTTGCAATTCCAACTCGGTGGGACCGATTCGCTCATCTTGGTTAGATCCAAATGTTACGAAGAGGAAACAGAGAGTTTGCATTCCCATCTCGGTGATACCGAGATCCCTATCGGTGAGACCGAACTGATTAGGGTTTGTGGCAGTGGCTATGTCATGTGAACTCGGTGGTGCCGAATAGATCAAATTGGTGGGGCCATGTTTGACTTTTAGGTTCGGGACATATGTGGAAATGAGAAAGTGGTTGAGGGATTTGGAGCATATTACTAAGCACTTGAGCAAGTAGACCATTAAGCAACACCTAATCCCCTTTTAATAGTATTGGCTTTTCCTATGGACTCAATGTGATCTTGGGTCACTAAAATGAGAATGTAGAGTCTTGAGCATTTGCCAACCTTTGTCCTTATCTTTTTGAGGGGTCCACATTTCTAATCCATGCCATGCCAACCATTGAACTTCCTAAAATATTTATATTAAAAGGATATTAGTTCAATGAGCTATATGTTGTTAATAATTACCAAAACCACCCGGGGATTAGTTGCACTTTAAGAGAGCACATCATATTTTCAAAGTGTTGTACCTAGAAATCCTACTGACTGCAATGTAAGGGCTTTGATGATCGTTGGACTGGCTGGGTAAATGGCATGTTATCCTCTGGTTCTTCATCGGTATTGCTTAATGGAGTGCTTTGCCAGCATTTTATGTGTCGAACTGGAGTTCGACAAGGTGACCTATTATCTCCTCTGCTCTTCGTAATTGCACTTGACCTTCTTCAATAAGTGGTGATCGAGATGTGCTCTAGAAACATCCTCACAATGCCCATCCCAACAAGTTCCAACGACTACCCGATCGTGCAATACGCAAGTCTTGCTAGCGGTAGATAGCCAGATCATTGCATTCAGAGAGATGCTTGACACATTTGCCTTGTCCACGGGTTTGCGGGTCAACTTCATCAAATCTTCCTTGATACCTATGAACATGTCAAAGGAGGAGGGTTTAAGAATAGATGGCTTTCTTGGATGTGAAGTTGGCTCTATGCCGTTCACCTACCTTGGTCTTCCAATGGGTACCTCATGGCCAACTATCTATGATATATTGCCTCTTATGGACCATGTCGAGAGACGCTTATCGGCATCTTCATGCTTGTTAAACCAAGGTAGGAGACTCCAGCTCCTACAATCAGTTCTTGCATCTATGCCAATATATTTTTTGTGCTCTTTGTCTCTGCCTCAAGGCATTCTCAAGCAAATCGAGCGGATCATGCGCCAGTGTCTTTGGAGAGGTAACACTAACAGCCCACGACAGTCATTGGCTGCTTGGGATCTGGTTTGCAGGCCCAAGAAGTATGGAGGTCCCGGGGTCACTTATCTGGGTTTTCAAAATGAGGCATTATTAATGATTATTCAAGTTTTTCAACAAGTTGGACATACCCTGGGTTACCCTAATTTAGGACACGTATTATGGATCTTCGGCCCCACAAGTAACCCAGAGTTGTGGATTATTTTGGTGGCGTGATGTTCTTTGCCTCTACGATAATTTTTTTCAACTTGCTATTCCTCAGGTGCATGCAGGTGACACGGTGGTTTTCTGGTTGGATCACTAGAAAATTGATGACATAACTGTCTTGTTGAAAGAAAGATTCCCACATCTTCATTCCTTTGTCCTTGATGATTTGATCGCGGTTAGGGATTTCTTTGACCTGCCAACAATGACTGATAATTTTCACCTGCCCATGTCTGTGGAAGCCTATAATGAGTTTCATCGGCTCCAATCTTTGTTGGCTCCCATAAACCTTGATCCTGAGGGTAAGGACAGCTGGAAATGGCCATCAAAATCTGGAAACTTTCAATCAAGGCTTTATTATGAGTTTAACTTTTGTCATCTGGTGGTTGATCGTATTTTTAAGTGGATTTGAAATGCTCATGCACTCTTAAGATCAAAGTCTTTGGATGGATCCTTCTAATGGATCGGTTGAATACCGGGGATATGATGCAAGGCATGCATTGGAATGTGCAAGATGATACTTGTGTTTTGTGTCACATGTCTAGTCATGAGGATCGTGTGCATCTTTTATTTACTTGCAACTTCAGCCAGCGTGTTTGGAACTACCTTGGAATCTCTTGGATCTGCCACCCCAATCAGACCACCTACATGATGGCATCGGCTGGTAGGAGGAACTTTGGTTTGCCATTCTTTT
Source organism: Secale cereale (assembly GCA_902687465.1). Taxonomy (NCBI): domain Eukaryota; kingdom Viridiplantae; phylum Streptophyta; class Magnoliopsida; order Poales; family Poaceae; genus Secale; species Secale cereale. The sequence goes on from LR738715.1 coordinate 282,240,484, forward strand.
CTGAAGTGGTTTTTACTGCTACTTGGAATATTTGGACTCAAAGGAATGGCAAGATTTTCAGAAATGAAACACCTAGTTTCAGAGCTTGGAGGAGAAACTTTGTACATGATATTTCCTTGTTAGCACATAGGATTAAACGTAAATATAGAGATAGTCTTATATCTTGGATAGTTTCCCTTCCATAGGCTTTTTGTAAGTATTCTTTTCTTCTCTGCCCCCCACCTCCCCACACATGTATATTGTACTTTATTTTGTCTTGAGTTTTAATAAAGAACTGTGAGGCTCTTGCCTTGCAGTACATAGTCAAAAATAAGAAATCTTACTGACATTATATTTCTTGTTTGTTCCCTGTTTGACTCTTGGAAAAATCTGCAAAAAAGGCGTATAAAACACGCCCCATTAGGTGTCTAGAAGAATTGCGCTGGTGACTCGCGATGTCTTTAGAGGTGGGCATGGCTTGGCGCCACGTGTAAGGGGAATTTTGTGAAGCCGTATGTTGTTATGCTTTCTGGCCTCAAAGCATTTTTTTAATTTGGTCTCATGTCCTTGAAACTTGCGATACTTTGTGGTTGTTGCGTAGTTGCTTCTCCTAATTTTTTTTGAAAGGGGGAATATATTTATATTGCGAAGATACCAATTACACCCTGCCTCTACACCAACAAGATGTTGAAAGACATCCATGATGCACACAACCAAAAAACAAATAGAAAAGAGAGAAATATAATATAAAGAACCTGTCGCAGTGATGAAACACTCACAACAGCAACACTCTAAACTCCACCAAAGACAACACCTGGACCGCAAATGAGGTTCTCCATAAGTGACGCCTCCAAGAAGGAAACAATGCACAAGCGTTGTCGTCGCCGGATCAAAGATCTTTAGTTTTCACCCAGAAGAAAGTCTGGGATCCCCAAAACAAGGCCATCAGCAAGGCCATTGCCAGGTACAACCAATGAAGGCCAGACCTTGGGCTTTCTGATACGTCCAAAACGTATCTATAATTTCTGCTTGCTCCATGCCACTTTTGGGTGATATTGCTATGATATTTATACACTTCCATACACTTTTGATCATATTTGGACTAACCTACTAATCCAGTGCACCCCAGTGCCAGTTTCTGTTTTCGGCTGTTTTTGTATTTCAGGTTTTCACATTACGAGAACTGCCAGGAAAAATCCAGAAAAAATATATAAAAAATCAGCGTTCCAGAACCTACCTTGCGCCCGAAGGACAGCCGGGGGGGG
>LR738715.1:282241813-282259105 GCA_902687465.1 Secale cereale
GGGGGGGGGGCACCAGGGCCCCAGGCGCCCTGGCGGCGCGCCCCCCCTGGGCCGCGCCGGGGGGGCGCCTGGGCCCCCCGAGCCCCGTCTGGTGCCCCCCTTTGGCATATATTTAGAGCGTCCTTCGAAACCCTCGGGACGGGAACTCTTTTTCGCGATTTCATCTCTGTTCCGCCGCCACCGCCGCTTCCAAGATCGGGAGCACCAGGAGAACTCCTCCCGGCACCCTGCCGGAGGGGAGGATCACCATCGGGAGCCTCTCCACCGCCATGGACGCCTCCCGGATGAGTTGTGAGTAGTCTCCTGTAACATCCCGATTCTCGGAATGTTTAAGAAAAAGTTTTCCAAAATTCAGTACAAGAAAATTTCGTTTGTTTCATTTGTTAACAAAGCTTAAATTGGACTTTTATATTCAATGAATTTAATTTGAACTAATGTGAACCTTTGAATTTTCTTTGGTCTTCTGAAATCCTTTTGAGATGTATGTGAGCTTCTTTTCCTTCTCTTGATTTTCCTAAAAGGAAAAGTGCAAATTCTTTTCCTTCCCTCAGAACTCTGGACGAAACTCCCTAGCACATCTTTTCTTTTTATTCCTGTGTGAAGCCCATTTTTTTTATGTTCCACCGAATGGGAATAGGCCAATAGTTTTTTCTTCTTCTTTCTTTCTGCTCTTCCTTCTCTATTTCCTTTTCCACATGGGCCCTTAGCCCATTTTCTTCAAGCCGTGGCTGAACGTTTCTTCTTCCTCACGTACATATAGAGAGGCAGAGAGAAAACGCTCAGACTTAAACGGTTGCCTCCTCCTTTAATTTCCCCCCTCTCTCTCGGTCTGTTTATCTCCACTTCACCATCTCCCAAGTTCCAACGCCAGCCCCAAACTCTTCTTCTCCTCCTCCACTCACACGTACACGTACAGAGAAGAGAAACCTACAGCCATGAACCTGCCTATCCTTTAACTCCCTTGATCTCCGGCCATTTTTCAGTTCTGAAGATATCTAGAGATGCCTACCGATCTCCTCTCTCATTCCCATCAGTCCTCATGCCCTCTGCCTTCCCCGTTCTTCCACAATTCATTGACAAAGTGCTCCTGCTCCATGAACGTCGATGCTTGATTCTAATGAAGGAGGCCATCTCCATCCATATCCTTGCGCCAGATAATACTCCTCCATGCCACAACTCCATTCAGGGAAGAAGGAACGCGTTCCATCAATCGCACGTGAAGAATTTCACATGTCCGCGCACACTGTTCATCGAGTTCATCACATCGATTCATCGTGCTCGGTGAGCCTATGCCTAATTCATTTTATAGCCGTGATATAGCATATCCGTAGTACGCTGTAGACATCTCTTTACGTCCTATGATGGTAGTTGGCCGCGCCAATTCCGCCATGTCCATGAACCGGAGACCATCCGATGATATTCACATTTTCTTTAGTTTTATTCGTCATATGATTTCCTGCCCCATAGATGATTTGTTTTTCATCACCTTAGTAATCCCAGGATGGAGTTAGATCGCTTGTTTCATCAATCAGTTAATACTACTGATTTTATCTAGTCGTTCGTGTTAATTAAAATAATAGTTTTGCATGGTCACGTGTAGATAATTTTGTGCATCATGTAGTAGTGTGATACACCTTTGAATTGGTTGTTTCAAATTATTGCCATGCATAGTAGTAGATCGGTGAACATTTGCGTTGATGTGTTATTGTACGTATGTTTGTGTTGTGCCTAGGAGTGCATGGTATTCGCCTCATAATTTTGGTGTGTTATGCCACTTGCTTGATTTATTTACCATTTATAGTTAATTGAAAATTGTTGAACATGTTGTCCTATGTGACACTTTTCTTTGGTGCGACACATGGTCATATCATATGTGTGTGTACAAGTTTTTGTGAATTATTACCATGTGTAGAACTTGATTGGTGTACCGGATTATCATTGTTCCTACATGTGTGGCGAGTGTTATTATTTTAATTAGATTTGGATCATCATTAGGATAATCTTATTATTATTGTTGTTTGGGTAATGTTCGATACTTATTGTTTGCGTGTGTACAAATTTGGTGAATGTTGCCATGTTTATAATTCTTTAGAATTGTTTTAGGAGTTGCTTCTACTTATCTAATCATGGAAGAATTTATGTTTGATTCTTTAGTTTTTGTTTAGCATGACTATACCTTAGGTTTGTTGTATAGAAAATTCTATGCCATGTTGCACATGTACTGATAGACTAGAATCATGTGAAGTCTATGATATATGTGTATCTACTTATAATATATCTTGTTGCATAATTTTTGTTATGTTAAGTTCTAGATGTCTAATGAAATGGCTTGTTTGGAATGAGTGCATTGTAGCTCCTTGCATAGAATATTATTGTCCAGTTGTTCCTTTTTTTGTAGATGATTGTTATACAATACTACATGCTTGGAGGATTTATGTTATGGTTCATAATTGTATTACTATATATAATTTATTCTTGTGAAATAGAATTTGGTTTATTTCATCTTGGTAACTATCAGGTGTGTCCATTTACATTTGTGTATCACCATGCCATGTTAAGACTTGCTCAATGTCCATCGCATGTTTTGATTGAATGTGCTATATGATTGCTACTTTATATTGTATAACCAATCATATGGTTAATATTGCTTGTTAGAGGTACATGTTAGTAGTTTATGATCTTGTATATTTTTAATTAAGTAGGATTTCTTCTTTTGCTTGATGGATATCATGCCAGGATGTTGTGATTGTATAACTAGATTGCATCGTGTGTGTGTGTGTGTACCTATTCATTTATTAGATGATGCCTAGTTGTATATCTTATATATTTGCAAGGGTAGGTTGTACTAGATAAGAAATGAATGTCGTTTCCATTATTCATGCTTTGGTATTTCAATGCTTGATGTCATCAATGCCATGGCCTAGATGTTTACATGCTTAGTATGATTTATCCCTTGTGCTTATAAGTCGCAACTAGCGTGATATTGTTGTGTGCTAATGACATGCTTAATGTTTGGTTAGCTGATATCAACTAAGTTATGTGTTTATTACGAGCGTATTGTATTGGTAGCATAGTGTGTAGCTTGTAATGGTATTCCATGATTAGGGGTATATAACTAGTTGTTGCATTGTTATATGCGTGAGACATCTTTCATGCAAGTGATGTTTCATGTCTTATTATACTACCATGTATTATAGTTGTTCTTGTGTAGCTCGTAGATGCTTAACATGGTCCCACGGTTGCATTATGTATGTTTGATGCTTGTGTCATTATATAAGACATCTCTATGACTCTCCCCTCACATGCCTTGTATGAAATGTGTCTTAATATTTAGTTGTTTAATGAGATTTCATGATAGTATTGTGTTGTCTCTTGCTATAGAAATGCTTCTTAATAGTTTGATGTTTGATGTTTATTCTTGCTTGTTGTTAACCATTATGAATATTTGGATTTATCCAAGTATTTATTTGTGGTTGATAATTACTCTTAACCATATCATATCTAAGATAGTTGTTCATCCATTTGTTCCATGTGTTGTGTAGTTCTTGTTAATTGCTTGACAAATGAATTAGTTTGATATAATGGAGTCGATTTTATTTTCCTTTTAATAATATTTTAGGTGTTTCATCTCTTAACTAGTATGGTTTGTAATGTTGGTTTGTTTGTCCTGCGGAACAATTGCTTTTGAAATATTATAAAATTGATGTATATGTTTGGATTCTATAGACCACTATAAATATTTAGATTCTATCTAAATATTTATTTGTGGTTAACTTTTACCTTCATCATGCCATGTTGTGATTGTGTAGTTAAATGCATAAGGTGGTTTCATTCCATGTGTGTTGATGCCATTGCGTTGATTTGAAGTAGTTTCCTATGTTAGTTGAGAGTAGTGGGCACTACTAGTTCATAAGAGAGCGTTACTCTTGATTACCAAGCATTCTTTAGCCGTTTCAACCAACAATGTCCCTTGTTGAATCATATCTCTTACCTCCCTATCGTGCTACCTCATTTCGGAATCTCCATCTCGATCAATATCTTGTTATCCATCCACTCTTACTTTGTTTTGGATGTTATTTGGGCTATTGCTTTGGTATTTATTGTTTGTATTTTGTTGTCGTTACGACGAGTAGGGAGTGACGACGATGTTGGACATGGACAAAACCAGGTTACCGAAGAAGGACTCAACAACGAAGGCATGCCTCCTTCTTGATCATACTTATCCTATGGTTTACAAAATTGCATTGAGTTTTATTGTTACTATGTGCATGCTATTTTAATTCTCGTAGCTAGTGTGTCGATTGACACATTACCTTGATCCGCTTGTCGCCTATTCATTTGACACCTGAGTAGAATTACAGTATTCCGATAGAGTAGAAATGCTTAGCCATGCTTATCACCCTATAGGTACTTTGTCGAATGACCTCTGAGTCATTGACATTTGAACTTAACGCTGAGCTAGGCCAGTTGGCCCTTCTTGATCTTCTCTATCCTCTTCTACTCTGGGTGAAACTTACCATCTGAATACTGGCGCGGGCTACAGCTGAATCAAGGATTGAAGGAGCGATTGGTCGCCCTTCACGAGTTGAAGGGGGCAATCAGTCGTCCGTGCCGCATGAGGCCTAATAAGTCTTGGATTTGAAGATTGTGATAACAGTACAGCCACATGCCATATGGGCACTGGCTTGGTTAAATAGTTAGCTCACTCTTATTGTTGTCATCGCCGTACCGCAGATGGGATACCTGCCTTGCGAGGAGTGTCCTCGGCACAAAAGGGGGCTCGGACTGTGAACTGCGGTTACTTCCGTGTTGAAACCTAGTGGGCTTGGCATAGTAAGTTTGGTCTAATGAAAGACCTCGTCACAATCCCCTGCCGGTACACCAAATGGAGTACTATACCAGCGGCCACTGGTGGCAACAAGTCGGGATTGTGTCGTGTGGGTAAAGTGTACAACCTCTGCAGAGTGTAAAACTATTCGAATAGCCGTGTCCACGGTCATGGACGGCACATGAATCTTTCTTGACATACAGGACTTGTCTTTCTTATTCCCTCTTTCCCCTATTCTTGGAACCTGTGAAGAGTGTGAGTTGATCGAGGATCCTCACTTTGATGAAAGTTATTCCGGAGACAAAACATGTTTTCATCTAAAACTGCTATTATCCAACTGCTATATATTTTTCAAACAAAATTAGCTTTTATGCAAATGAGCCATACAACCATCCTTTGAAGCCACATATAGCTATTAGGTCCTTCCCCATAGGAGGCATGTTGAGTACGTAATGTACTCATGGCAATAATTTTGTTGACAACAGAGATCCATGAAGACGAAGGTGATGACTACGACTACTATGGCGATCTGTAGGAGTGAGGTCACGTGGACTACATCGACTGCCTGTGGCTGAGATGGAGTCGCTACGCATTGTACTTTCCGCTGTTTTCTGATTGTAAATGTCATGAGACAATTTACTAGGTATGTCTTGTGACAAATATACTACTTGTAATACTTTTACGTATTGTGCAATGATATCATTTCGCTGTGTTGTCAACAATGATCCTGGGGTTGACAAATATACACAGGAGGGTCTGGAAGCTAATTCCGGGTTCTCACAGAAGTGGTATCAGAGCCGATGTCGACCTAGTCGCGTGGCCTTAGTTAGAAATGGAAAGCCTTAGGTGACTATTGTTATAAGAAGAGACTATTTTGAAAATGATCATTCTTGTAGTCTTCTCCTTCACCATTGCTCCCCTTGTATCATCTTATTCAAATAAGGTTTAAACTCTACTTTCTTACCTTCTTCTTCATAGTTGTGAAACCCTTCCCCTTGCCCATAGTGTTTAAATTCAGAAGCTTCAAAAGATGTGCCAAGATTTTCCAGATAACTTCAACCCCTGAATCTCTGAGTAGCAACATTTTCCTGAAGAAGACACCTCGAGACGTCAAGTGGTCAACAACCGCCAATCATGCTTCAGTCATCAACATTGAAGATTTCACCAAGTTATGGTGTGCCCAGCCATATAGGATTAGGTTTGTTAACACCCTTGTAGTGAAAGAACTCGTAGCTTGTAGACGCAAAACCTTTCTTGTGTGAGTATTGTCTGCATATTTTTGGTGTTTTCCTATGCAGTCATACTAAAACCATATTTGCGAAAATGAGTTGCTTTTGAGTTATATTTGGATAGCTTCATGGTTATCGGTGTTATCTTTTGTTTATCTTCTGGGGTATCTCTGCCTTGTGTAGGATTCTTTTACTCCTCTTATGCCCTTTCTCTCTTCTCTATAAACCCCGAAGATCACTTTAAGAGGAAAGAAGTTGCAACATCATCCTTTGAGATTTATTATCAATGTGAACCCCATGGAAAACCTCTTTTAAGGGGGGTAGTAGACGATGATTTGTGTCAAGATCAAAGATTTCAAGACCTTCATTCACAAGGAAGACAAATATTTGAAGACCTTCGTTCACAAAGAAGTTATGAATAGCTTCACTACACCTACCATAAGTTCAACCTGAAGGAAGGATCAATGAGTCCAGCCGCACTAAAGCTTGACCTACAGAAGAAGGTCAAGAACGGAGAATGTTCATCCACTCACAAAAGCTATGTGGTTACCATCACCAAGATTGAAGGACGGTTTCCAAGCCAAGATCAAGCTAGAATAAATTTTGACAATAGAAGTATCTCCAACAAAGAGCCGGAGTTGCTTGTCACAAAGTATAGAATCGACAGTGACCCCACAAGTTTCTTTGAAGAATCGTGTCGAAGACGAAGCTAACCCAAACCCATTTTCTTTAGTCGGCCTGAATCACGAGGACGAGATTTGTTTTAAGGGGGGTAGATCTGTAACATCCCGATTCTCGGAATGTTTAAGAAAAAGTTTTCCCAAATTCAGTACAAGAAAATTTCGTTTGTTTCATTTGTTAACAAAGCTTAAATTGGACTTTTATATTCGATAAATTTAATTTGAACTAATGTGAACCTTTGAATTTACTTTGGTCTTCTGAAATCCTTTTGAGATGTATGTGAGCTTCTTTTCCTTCTCTTGATTTTCCTAAAAGGAAAAGTGCAAATTCTTTTCCTTCCCTCAGAACTCTGGACGAAACTCCCTAGCACATCTTTTCTTTTTATTCCTGTGTGAAGCCCATTTTTTTTATGTTCCACCGAATGGGAATAGGCCAATAGTTTTTTCTTCTTCTTTCTTTCTTCTCTTCCTTCTCTATTTTCTTTTCCACATGGTCCCTTAGCCCATTTTCTTCAAGCCGTGGCTGAACGTTTCTTCTTCCTCACGTACATATAGAGAGGCAGAGAGAAAACGCTCAGACTTAAACGGTTGCCTCCTCCTTTAATTTCCCCTCTCTCTCTCGGTCTGTTTATCTCCACTTCACCATCTCCCAAGTTCCAACGCCAGCCCCAAACTCTTCTTCTCCTCCTCCACTCACACGTACACGTACAGAGAAGAGAAACCTACAGCCATGAACCTGCCTATCCTTTAACTCCCTTGATCTCCGGCCGTTTTTCAGTTCTGAAGATATCTAGAGATGCCTACCGATCTCCTCTCTCATTCCCATCAGTCCTCATGCCCTCTGCCTTCCCCGTTCTTCCACAATTCATTGACAAAGTGCTTCTGCTCCATGAACGTCGATGCTTGATTCTGATGAAGGAGGCCATCTCCATCCATATCCTTGCGCCAGATAATACTCCTCCATGCCACAACTCCATTCAGGGAAGAAGGAACGCGTTCCATCAATCGCACGTGAAGAATTTCACATGTCCGCGCACACTGTTCATCGAGTTCATCACATCGATTCGTCGTGCTCGGTGAGCCTATGCCTAATTCATTTTATAGCCGTGATATATCATATCCGTAGTACGCTGTAGACATCTCTTTACGTCCTATTATGGTAGTTGGCCGCGCCAATTCCGCCATGTCCATGAACCGAAGACCATCCGATGATATTCACATTTTCTTTAGTTTTATTCGTCATATGATTTCCTGCCCCATAGATGATTTGTTTTTCATCACCTTAGTAATCCCAGGATGGAGTTAGATCGCTTGTTTCATCAATCGGTTAATACTACAGATTTTATCTAGTCATTCGTGTTAATTAAAATAATAGTTTTGCATGGTCACGTGTAGATAATTTTGTGCATCATGTAGTAGTGTGATACACCTTTGAATTGGTTGTTTCAAATTATTGCCATGCATAGTAGTAGATCGGTGAACATTTGCGTTGATGTGTTATTGTTCGTATGTTTGTGTTGTGCCTAGGAGTGCATGGTATTCGCCTCATAATTTTGGTGTGTCATGCCACTTGCTTGATTTATTTACCATTTATAGTTAATTGAAAATTGTTGAACATGTTGTCCCATGTGACACTTTTCTTTGGTGCGACACATGGTCATATCATATGTGTGTGTACAAGTTTTTGTGAATTATTACCATGTGTAGAACTTGATTGGTGTACCGGATTATCATTGTTCCTACATGTGTGGCGAGTGTTATTATTTTAATTAGATTTGGATCATCATTAGGATAATCTTATTATTATTGTTGTTTGGGTAATGTTCGATACTTATTGTTTGCGTGTGTACAAATTTGGTGAATGTTGCCATGTTTATAATTCTTTAGAATTGTTTTAGGAGTTGCTTCTACTTATCTAATCATGGAAGAATTTATGTTTGATTCTTTAGTTTTTGTTTAGCATGACTATACCTTAGGTTTGTTGTATAGAAAATTCTATGCCATGTTGCACATGTACTGATAGACTAGAATCATGTGAAGTCTATGATATATGTGTATCTACTTATAATATATCTTGTTGCATAATTTTTGTTATGTTAGGTTCTAGATGTCTAATGAAATGGCTTGTTTGGAATGAGTGCATTGTAGCTCCTTGCATAGAATATTATTGTCCAGTTGTTCCTTTTTTTGTAGATGATTGTTATACAATACTACATGCTTGGAGGATTTATGTTATGGTTCATAATTGTATTACTATATATAATTTATTCTTGTGAAATAGAATTTGGTTTATTTCATCTTGGTAACTATCAGGTGTGTCCATTTACATTTGTGTATCACCATGCCATGTTAAGACTTGCTCAATGTCCATCGCATGTTTTGATTGAATGTGCTATATGATTGCTACTTTATATTGTATAACCAATCATATGGTTAATATTGCTTGTTAGAGGTACATGTTAGTAGTTTATGATCTTGTATATTTTTAATTCAGTAGGATTTCTTCTTTTGCTTGATGGATATCGTGCCAGGATGTTGTGATTGTATAACTAGATTGCATCGTGTGTGTGTGTGTGTGTACCTATTCATTTATTAGATGATGCCTAGTTGTATATCTTATATATTTGCAAGGGTAGGTTGTACTAGATAAGAAATGAATGTCGTTTCCATTATTCATGCTTTGGTATTTCAATGCTTGATGTCATCAATGCCATGGCCTAGATGTTTACTTGCTTAGTATGATTTATCCCTTGTGCTTATAAGTCGCAACTAGCGTGATATTGTTGTGTGCTAATGACATGCTTAATGTTTGGTTAGCTGATATCAACTAAGTTATGTGTTTATTACGAGCGTATTGTATTGGTAGCATAGTGTGTAGCTTGTAATGGTATTCCATGATTAGGGGTATATAACTAGTTGTTGCATTGTTATATGCGTGAGACATCTTTCATGCAAGTGATGTTTCATGTCTTATTATACTACCATGTATTATAGTTGTTCTTGTGTAGCTCGTAGATGCTTAACATGGTCCCACGGTTGCATTATGTATGTTTGATGCTTGTGTCATTATATAAGACATCTCTATGATTCTCCCCTCACATGCCTTGTATGAAATGTGTCTTAATATTTAGTTGTTTAATGAGATTTCATGATAGTATTGTGTTGTCTCTTGCTATAGAAATGCTTCTTAATAGTTTGATGTTTGATGTTTATTCTTGCTTGTTGTTAACCATTATGAATATTTGGATTTATCCAAGTATTTATTTGTGGTTGATAATTACTCTTAACCATATCATATCTAAGATAGTTGTTCATCCATTTGTTCCATGTGTTGTGTAGTTCTTGTTAATTGCTTGACAAATGAATTAGTTTGATATAATGGAGTCGATTTTATTTTCCTTTTAATAATATTTTAGGTGTTTCATCTCTTAACTAGTATGGTTTGTAATGTTGGTTTGTTTGTCCTGCGGAACAATTGCTTTTGAAATATTATAAAATTGATGTATATGTTTGGATTCTATAGACCACTATAAATATTTAGATTCTATCTAAATATTTATTTGTGGTTAACTTTTACCTTCATCATGCCATGTTGTGATTGTGTAGTTAAATGCATAAGGTGGTTTCATTCCATGTGTGTTGATGCCATTGCGTTGATTTGAAGTAGTTTCCTATGTTAGTTGAGAGTAGTGGGCACTACTAGTTCATAAGAGAGCGTTACTCTTGATTACCAAGCATTCTTTAGCCGTTTCAACCAAACAATGTCCCTTGTTGAATCATATCTCTTACCTCCCTATCGTGCTACCTCATTTCGGAATCTCCATCTCGATCAATATCTTGTTATCCATCCACTCTTACTTTGTTTTGGATGTTATTTGGGCTATTGCTTTGGTATTTATTATTTGTATTTTGTTGTCGTTACGACGAGTAGGGAGTGACGACGATGTTGGACATGGACAAAACCAGGTTACCGAAGAAGGACTCAACAATGAAGGCATGCCTCCTTCTTGATCATACTTATCCTATGGTTTACAAAATTGCATTGAGTTTTATTGTTACTATGTGCATGCTATTTTAATTCTCGTAGCTAGTGTGTCGATTGACACATTACCTTGATCCGCTTGTCGCCTATTCATTTGACACCTGAGTAGAATTACAGTATTCCGATAGAGTAGAAATGCTTAGCCATGCTTATCACCCTATATGTACTTTGTCGATTGACCTCTGAGTCATTGACATTTGAACTTAACGCTGAGCTAGGCCAGTTGGCCCTTCTTGATCTTCTCTATCCTCTTCTACTCTAGGTGAAACTTACCATCTGAATACTGGCGCGGGCTACAGCTGAATCAAGGATTGAAGGAGCGATTGGTCGCCCTTCACGAGTTGAAGGGGGCAATCAGTCGTCCGTGCCGCATGAGGCCTAATAAGTCTTGGATTTGAAGATTGTGATAACAGTACAACCACATGCCATATGGGCACTGGCTTGGTTAAATAGTTAGCTCACTCTTATTGTTGTCATCGCCGTACCGCAGATGGGATAGCTGCCTTGCGAGGAGTGTCCTCGGCACAAAAGGGGGCTCGGACTGTGAACTGCGGTTACTTCTGTGTTGAAACCTAGTGGGCTTGGCATAGTGAGTTTGGTCTAATGAAAGACCTCATCACAATCCCCCTGCCGGTACACCAAATGGAGTACTATACCAGCGGCCACTGGTGGCAACAAGTCGGGATTGTGTCGTGTGGGTAAAGTGTACAACCTCTGCATAGTGTAAAACTATTCGAATAGCCGTGTCCACGGTCATGGACGGCACATGAATCTTTCTTGACATACATGACCTGTCTTTCTTATTCCCTCTTTCCTCTATTCTTGGAACCTGTGAAGAGTGTGAGTTGATCGAGGATCCTCACTTTGATGAAAGTTATTCCGGAGACAAAACATGTTTTCATCTAAAACTGCTATTATCCAACTGCTATATATTTTTCAAACAAAATTAGCTTTTATGCAAATGAGCCATACAACCATCCTTTGAAGCCACATATAGCTATTAGGTCCTTCCCCATAGGAGGCATGTTGAGTACGTAATGTACTCATGGCAATAATTTTGTTGACAACAGAGATCCATGAAGACGAAGGTGATGACTATGACTACTATGGCGATCTGTAGGAGTGAGGTCACGTGGACTACGTCGACTGCCTGTGGCTGAGATGGAGTCGCTACGCATTGTACTTTCCGCTGTTTTCTGATTGTAAATGTCATGAGACAATTTACTAGGTATGTCTTGTGACAACTATACTACTTGTAATACTTTTACGTATTGTGCAATGATATCATTTCGCTGTGTTGTCAACAATGATCCTGGGGTTGACAAATATACACAGGAGGGTCTGGAAGCTAATTCCGGGTTCTCACAGAAGTGGTATCAGAGCCGATGTCGACCTAGTCGCGTGGCCTTAGTTAGAAATGGAAAGCCTTAGGTGACTATTGTTATAAGAAGAGACTATTTTGAAAATGATCATTCTCGTAGTCTTCTCCTTCACCATTGCTCCCCTTGTATCATCTTATTCAAATAAGGTTTAAACTCTAGTTTCTTACCTTCTTCTTCATAGTTGTGAAACCCTTCCCCTTGCCCATAGTGTTTAAATTCAGAAGCTTCAGAAGATGTGCCAAGATTTTCCAGATAACTTCAACCCCTGAATCTCTGAGTAGCAACATTTTCCTGAAGAAGACACCTCGAGATGTCAAGTGGTCAACAACCGCCAATCATGCTTCAGTCATCAACATTGAAGATTTTCACCAAGTTATGGTGTGCCCAGCCATATAGGATTAGGTTTGTTAACACCCTTGTAGTGAAAGAACTCGTAGCTTGTAGACGCAAAACCTTTCTTGTGTGAGTATTGTCTGCATATTTTTGGTGTTTTCCTATGCAGTCATACTAAAACCATATTTGTGAAAATGAGTTGCTTTTGAGTTATATTTGGATAGCTTCATGGTTATCGGTGTTATCTTTTGTTTATCTTCTGGGGTATCTCTGCCTTGTGTAGGATTCTTTTACTCCTCTTATGCCCTTTCTCTCTTCTCTATAAACCCCGAAGATCACTTTAAGAGGAAAGAAGTTGCAACATCATCCTTTGAGATTTATTATCAATGTGAACCCCATGGAAAACCTATTTTAAGGGGGGTTGTAGACGATGATTTGTGTCAAGATCAAAGATTTCAAGACCTTCATTCACAAGGAAGACAAATATTTGAAGACCTTCGTTCACAAAGAAGTTATGAATAGCTTCACTACACCTACCATAAGTTCAACCTGAAGGAAGGATCAATGAGTCCAGCCGCACTAAAGCTTGACCTACATGCCACTTTTGGGTGATATTGCTATGATATTTATACACTTCCATACACTTTTGACCATATTTGGACTAACCTACTAATCCAGTGCACCCCAGTGCCAGTTTCTGTTTTCGGCTATTTTTGTATTTCAGGTTTTCACATTACGAGAACTACCGGGAAAAATCCAGAAAAATTATATAAAAAACCAGCGTTCCAGAACCTACCTTGCGCCCGAAGGACAGCCGGGGGGGGGGGGCACCAGGGCCCTAGGCGCCCTGGCGGCACGCCCCCCCTGGGCCACGCCCGGGGGCGCCTGGGCCCCCCGAGCCCCGTCTGGTGCCCCCCTTTGGCATATATTTAGAGCGTCCTTCGAAACCCTCGGGACGGGAACTCTTTTTCGCGATCTCATATCTGTTCTGCCGCCGCCGCCGCTTCCAAGATCGGGAGCACCAGGAGAACTCCTCCCGGCACCCTGCCGGAGGGGAGGATCACCATCGGGAGCTTCTCCACCACCATGGACGCCTCCCGGATGAGTTGTGAGTAGTCTCCCTTGGACCATGAGTCCATGACCAGTAGCTATGTGATGTTCTCCTCCCGTTCTTGTGCTTCACTAATTAGTCCTCGTGAGCTGCCCTACATGATCGAGGCACATATGTAATCCTTATGCTGTTGCTATGATGAGTTTGCTGGGATCCGATGGATTATGAGATTATGTTCAGATTGTGATTGAGTAATATATTTGATCTACCTCTTTTATATTTATGTTCATAAGTAATTCTTGCATGTTCTCCGTTGTTATTTATTGCTTTGGCCAAGTAATACGTAGTGACTCCAAGAGGGAACGTTATGCTTGATTGTGGGTTCATGCCCCTCGATGACTAGCTTGAGTGACAGAAACATGAGTCTAGGGGATGTGCTGTTGCCACAAGGGGGAAAACAACGGTGCTTGTGCCCGCGGGTGCAAGGATTGTTTACTTTACGCAAAGTTCTTTTAATGCAGTTGTCTGTTGCTTTGAGGTTACACTATGGGTGGGGCTCGCAACTTAATACCAGTGAGATGTTCTGGATAGATATCTCAAGGTGGATGATTAGTAGTAGATATTGATTGATTTCGGTCTACTTACTTTGGCGTACCGCCCATGCTTTGAACCTCAACCTTTCTTGCAATGTAGTCAGCATTGGTTTGCGTTCATGGTCCTGTCAATTGCCCAGCTGTAATTCGTTTACCTCACATAGTTGTTTTATCGTCTTTTGGGAGAGAGACATCACTAGTGAACATCATGAGACTCCGGTCCATATTACCATCATTGATCACATCCGCTATTTACTTTTCGCTTTTACTTACTATTGCAAACATTATCTATCACTACTATCATTTGCGTTTAATCCTTTGTGAACTACAAGGCCGGAGGGATTGACAACCTCTCTGTACTCGTTGGGAGCAAAGTTATTTGTATCTGTGTGCAGGTCCACGTTGATTGCTAATATCTGGCGCCGTTAGCAGTTGACACCTACTTGTTGAACCTAGGAGTCTCTGGGGATTCGATCCTTGGCATCTTTGCTAAGGGAAAAACTTCCACAACACTGCATCTCACACCTTCCACTTGGGGTAACCAACGAGGGGTTAGAGGCCCATCAAGGAGTTTTTCTGGCGCCGTTGCCGGGGACTCCACTCTTCAGGATAGGGGAGTTGCACACTATCTTTGACCTTTGCTTTTTAGTCTTGTTAGTTTACCTTTCAGTTTTTGCTTTAGTACCTTTTATCAAAAATTACAAAAAAAATAAATTATTTTGCCTTCCTGTTAGTAGTCCTATCTGTTTAGCTAAGCATGTTAGGATATGGTGCTTTGAGGGAATCAGAAGTTCTAGATTTCCATCAAAGGGATGGAGAAAATATGAAGAAGGCATGGGACAGAATTTCTGATGCACATAGGAGAATTATGCCTTGGATACCTATAAAAATTGTGCTTAGGAATTTTTACCAGGGTCTTTTTAAATGGTGTAAACATTCTCTTGATATTATAGTCGAGGGAGATTTCCTAGAGTGTGATGAAGCTAGAGCTCTTGAAATTATACATGGTCTATCTAGTTACTTTGTTTATGATCATAATTTTGATACTGTCATAGATAGACTTGCTACTATTGAAAAGAGAATGGATGCTCTAGACTTAATGAAGGTAGAGAAACCCAAACCCAATAAGAGAGATATTTTGGAAATAGATAATGACTGGGAGCCTCTTGTTAGGATTAGCATCTCTAATCAAGACTTTCTTGCTTATTGTGATATTGGATCTATGGTTTCTACTATGCCAAAAACTGTTCATGATTCTTTAAAATTTAACATGGATAGACTACCATCTTATCATGAACACACTAATGGAGATATTTCTGAAATCCAGGGAAGAATAAAAGACGTGCCAGTTAAATTCCTTAAAGGGATTGCAATGATTGATTTCTTCATCATGGAGCCAAACCAAGGAAATATAGCGCTTGGAAGGGACTTCCTCCGAGCGGTAAAAGGCTTCATCGATATAGGTAAGGGACAAATCCGCTTACGCGGGAAGGCAAAAGGTGTGTACCCCTTTCCTAGAAGGAACAAGAGTGAACTTGTTGAGGAACCATATGAATCAATTTATAACTCCGATTATTATGATGGTTATTGATTCCTTTTTGCATTATGCCTAGCTTAAAGGCATAAAAGAAAGCGCCTTTGGGAGGCAGCCCAATGAATAAATTTATTTTGCTTTTGTTGTGTCTTGATGTTGTTTACTACAGTAGCATCATCATTGTATCTTTGATTTTCATATTTGTGCCAAGTATAGCCTCTGATTGCTAGAAAGTTCAAAAGTTGTGAGGTGCTGTCCAGGAAACAGATTCTGTCCTTGGATAGAAAAATTCGTATAAAATCACCAGATCATCTTTTTGGTCTGTATTTTTTCTACAGCGTTCTCTATATAATTGTATTTCGTGCGTCTGTTCTGAGTTTTTTTGATTTGAGTTGCAGAAGTACCCCGAACAAATCATTTACTACCTGCTGTTCTATTTTTCACAGATTCTGTCCTGTTTTGCCTTTCCTTCATTTTGCAAACCAAGAGCTTGCTTTTTCTTTGCAAAAACCTTTTGGCAATCTTGAGAAACAGTAGAACTTCAAGAATATATTTATTTCCAGCAAGGAACAATTATTTTATTAAGGGTACTAACCTCGCTAATCAGATTATAATGAGTTATGTATGAAGGGGGTTTTCAAGTGTGCGAGGGAAGATGATAAAAAGATTCAGGAGTGTCAAGCGCTCAAGCTTGGGGATGCCCCCGTGCACCCCCAAGAAATATTCAAGGAGACTCAAGCGTCTAAGCTTGGGGATGCCCCCGCGCATCCCCTTCTCCATCAACATTATCAGTTCGTCTTTCGTTCCACTATATTTTTATCACTTCATGTGTTATGTGCTATGCTTGGAGCGTCTTGCTTTTAGTTTTCTTTTTAGTTTTTCATAACGAGTCGAAACTCAGCGTTCTTTATGTGGGAGAGAAACACGCTCCACTTCTACCTAGAACATAACATAGAATTTTCATGTCTATCTTTGCTGTGTGTGTTCTTTGTCTTTTAATAGCTACTATCATGTTCAGCTCTTAGTATTCATGCTTATCTTTTTAAAGAGCTTGTGTCTAGTTGGTTGCTTGAACTCTCTTTAATTATCATGCTCACCTTATTAAGAGAGTTTGCTTCCGTTGCATTGGTTAATATGTCTATGATAAAGATGTTACGTGCATAATGGCGCTTAGTAGTTCAGGTTTTCTTATGGTTAATCTCAAATAGCTGGGGGATTCCCAATGTGTTATTGGAGTACCAACTTGATTTGTTTGCCTATGATGTGGTATGGTTTAGTAATATCTTCCTTCGAGAATTTATTTTGATTGACTTGGCGTATGCTCACGCATATTTAAGACTGTAAAGAAAGTCTGTCAAGCCTTGATGATCTTTTATTTCTGAGTAGCGATATAACTACCATGCCTGATTCAATGTTGCTTTGTCGCTCTGCATGATTATGACCGTCATTGCTCTCTTAGTTGGTCGCTCCCAGTCTTTTGCTAACCTCCACCTGTACTAAGCAGACTAACTTTGCAATACATAGCTCATGGGAAAGTAGCTTAAAAACTATTGTGGTAAAGAATATGTTGCCTATGTATCTTATTTCTTATAAGTTGCTTGCTGAGCGGTAACCATGTTT
>LR738715.1:282260815-282276444 GCA_902687465.1 Secale cereale
GGGGGGCACCAGGGCCCCAGGCGCCCTGGCGGCGCGCCCCCCCCTGGGCCGCGCCGGGGGGCGCCTGGGCCCCCCGAGCCCCGTCTGGTGCCCCCCTTTGGCATATATTTAGAGCGTCCTTCGAAACCCTCGGGACGGGAACTCTTTTTCGCGATCTTATCTCTGTTCCGCCGCCACCGCCGCTTCCAAGATCGGGAGCACCAGTAGAACTCCTCCCGGCACCCTGCCGGAGGGGAGGATCACCATCGGGAGCCTCTCCACCACCATGGACGCCTCCCGGATGAGTTGTGAGTAGTCTCCCTTGGACCATGAGTCCATGACCAGTAGCTATGTGATGTTCTCCTCCCGTTCTTGTGCTTCACTAATTAGTCCTCGTGAGCTGCCCTACATGATCGAGGCACATATGTAATCCTTATGCTGTTGCTATGATGAGTTTGCTGGGATCCGATGGATTATGAGATTATGTTCAGATTGTGATTGAGTAATATATTTGATCTACCTCTTTTATATTTATGTTCATAAGTAATTCTTGCATGTTCTCCATTGTTATTTATTGCTTTGGCCAAGTAATACGTAGTGACTCCAAGAGGGAACGTTATGCTTGATTG
Organism: Secale cereale; assembly: GCA_902687465.1. Lineage (NCBI taxonomy): Eukaryota > Viridiplantae > Streptophyta > Magnoliopsida > Poales > Poaceae > Secale > Secale cereale. The sequence goes on from LR738715.1 coordinate 282,261,424, forward strand.
TGGGTTCATGCCCCTCGATGACTAGCTTGAGTGACAGAAACATGAGTCTAGGGGATGTGCTGTTTCCACAAGGGGGAAAACAACGGTGCTTGTGCCCACGGGTGCAAGGATTGTTTACTTTACGCAAAGTTCTTTTAATGCAGTTGTCTGTTGCTTTGAGTTTACACTATGGGTGGGGCTCGCAACTTAATACCAGCGAGATGTTCTGGATAGATATCTCAAGGTGGATGATTAGTAGTAGATATTGATGGATTTCGGTCTACTTACTTTGGCGTACCGCCCATGCTTTGAACCTCAACCTTTCTTGCAATGTAGTCAGCATTGGTTTGCGTTCGTGGTCCTGTCAATTGCCCAGCTGTAATTCGTTTACCTCACATAGCTGTTTTATCGTCTTTTGGGAGAGAGACATCACTAGTGAACATCATGAGACTCCGGTCCATATTACCATCATTGATCACATCCGCTATTTACTTTTCGCTTTTACTTACTATTGCAAACATTATCTATCACTACTATCATTTGCGTTTAATCCTTTGTGAACTACAAGGCCGGAGGGATTGACAACCTCTCTGTACTCGTTGGGAGCAAAGTTATTTGTATCTGTGTGCAGGTCCACGTTGATTGCTAATATCTGGCGCCGTTAGCAGTTGACACCTACTTGTTGAACCTAGCAGTCTTCGGGGATTCGATCCTTGGCATCTTTGCTAAGGGAAAAACTTCCACAACACTGGCTCTCACACCTTCCACTTGGGGTAACCAACGAGGGGTTAGAGGCCCATCACTTTCACCCTAGAAATCGCGGCTAGGTACTCGAGAAGCACCACCAGAATTGCTATCCACACATGTTGCCTCCCCCTCCTGCCAAGGCCGATGCTGTAAGTACTCGACACATAGGAAAAACCTATATCGCAAGTCCTCATCGTAATCAAAATCACACTCCGCCATTACAATCCTCAAATCACAGCCACCATGGATTTCTTCACCACTGTCCATGCATGGAAATCTATATTTAGACATGTCCCATCGCACCGGCTAGATAGCAAAGCTTCGCACCATGCCCTCATGAAGCCTCTCTGGCTGAAGATAAAGGCGCACTTGACTGGTTCAATTCTGATCTAGATATGCAGTGACACCATGCTCTAATACCTGAGATCATCGAGAGGAAGACCGAAACTCGTAGGTGTCCAGATCGAGGAGGCTGGCATGAAGCAGATCGGTGATTTGAAAATTGAAGAACAGCAAGGTCAACGCCCTTTATTCAAGCCAAGCTAGTAGTCCCCACACCACCAGCCGATTGTAGAGGAGAAGACAAACCAGATCACCATCGACAACACCGGATCCGGCGGAGATCAGTCCCAAAAAGACCTGCGCCGCTGGCCCCCTTGGACAAGAGCCAATCTGGCCGAAACTCACAACGTCCACTGCAACCCGCTGGCCCAGATCAGACCTAGGGCGGGCCTGCCGCCGCCGCCGCCCGCCATGGCAGCAACACCTCGGATGGCGCCGCCGAGGACTGGCCTCGCTCAATCCATCCATCCCCATCGTCGCCACCACACCGTCTTCTCCTCCACATCCTCCATCCGCACACGTCCACCACTGTGCATCTCCGCCCGATGCGTCGTCGCTACGTGCCTCCTCCACCCTCCGCCTTCGGCGAGGCGAGCGCCGCCACCGGCCAGAAGACCGACGCTGGCTGTGATCCGGGGCCTCCGGTGCCGCCCGAGCGGGGGCGACACATGAGTCTTTTCTCCTGATAGTTAGTGTGTGTGGATATAGTTTCTTTAGCTTAGTTGGTTAGAATTCCTTAGATTTGAAGCATCCTTGTGTGGTTATGTATGAGTGATGTAAGAGCAACTCCAACGTGCCGACCCAAACGGACTCGCGCTTTGTCTGCTCTTTGTCCGTTTGGCTCGGCCGCCCGCTCCATGTCCGCCCTATTTTCGGTTTGGATCATTAGTGCGCCCAACGCGTCGATGCATATTTGCCCGCGCAATCGGCTTGTCACTGTTTTTCATCAAATACACACACATTTTTCATAGTCTCACAATAAAACAAATAGAGCAAAGTTGCACAAACCAAATAAATATATGATAGTTTACGAGTCGAATAAAAATTAAATTATCTCAATTTTTTTTAAAGATGCATCTATTGGTTGCCAACATGAGACACATATGCTCAACCATCTTGTAGGTGAATGTGAGTTTCCCAATCACGCATTTGATGTGGAAATTGGGGGAACTGTGCAAACGTCGCCGCTCCTCCTCCATGCTCAGGGACAACATTGTCACCCTAAAACTGAAACCCTTGATCATAGATACGTCCCGGGCGCTCATCATCTACGATCATATTGTGCATGATCACACAAGTAGTCATCACCTCCCACAACTTCTTGGTGCTCCAAGTTCTAGCAGGAGACCAAACGATGCCCCATCGAGACTGCAGAACACCAAAGGCATGCTCGACATTCTTCCTAGGACTCTCTTGATTGTCTTCGCAATAGTGATCTAGATGATAGATACCGTCAGCTAGGTAGTATCCTTTGTTGTAATTCTGGCCGCTGATGTTAACATTCACCAGCGAGCAGTTTCCTTCGGTAAGCCTTGAAAGCACCGGAGACCGTTGAAGCCCATTGATATCATTATGCGATCCGGCCATGCATGCCGAAGAAAGAGTGCTAGATCCAGAGATCATGTGAGGTCGCGGCCTCAAGTATGAAAGTGAAAGCCTTGACATGGCCCCTGTACTGGCCTTGCCAAGCAGAAGGGCAATTCTTCCACTCCCAGTGCATGCAGTCTCTGCTGCCAAGCATCCTGATACGTCTCCAATGTATCTATAATTTTTTTTGTTCCATGCTATTCTATTATCAGCTTTGGATGTTTTATATGCATCAATATGCTATTTTATATTATTTTGGGCACTAACTTATTAACCCAGTGCCCAATGCTAGTTTTTCCCTTGTTTTTGGCTTTCGCAGAAAAGGAATATCAAACGGAGTCCAAACGGAATAAAACTTTACGAAGATTTTTCTTGGACCAGAAGACACCTACGAGACTTGGAGAGGGGCCCAGAAGAGCCACGAGGCGATGATAAGTCGTAGGGGCGCGCCATAGGAGGGGTGCCCCTGGGCTTGTGGGCCCCTTGAGACTCCCCCGCACCGCCTCTAAGTTCTATAAATACCCAAATATTCCAGAAATCCTAGACGAGTCGCCCAAAATTCTTTTCCACTACCGCAGGTTTTTGTTCCCGTGAGATCCCATCTTGGGGCCTTTTCCGGTACTCCACCGGAGGGGGATTCGATCATGCAGGGCTTCTACATCAACCTTGCCGCCCTTTCGATGATGTGTGAGTAGTTTACCATAGACAGACGCGTCAATAGCTAGTAGCTAGATGGCTTCTTATCTCTCTTTGATCGTCATTACAATGTTCTCCTCGATGTTCTTGGATATCTATTCGATGTAATCATCTTTTGTGGTGTGTTTGTTGAGATCCGACGAATTGTGCATTTATGATCAGACTATCTATGAATATTATTTGAGTTTTCTCTGAACTCTTTTATGCATGATTTGATAGCTTTTTATTTCTCTTCGATCTATCGATTTGGTTCGGCCAACTAGATTGGTTTTTCTTGCAATGGGAGAGGTGCTTTGTGATGTGTTCAATCTTGCGGCGTCCTCACCCAGTGATAGAAGATGTAGCGAGGCACGCATTGTGTTGTTGCCATTATGGATAAAAAGATGGGGTTTATATCATATTGCTTGAGTTTATCCCTCTACATCATCTCATCTTTCTTAAGGCGTTACTCTGTTTTATGAACTTAATACTCTAGATGCATGCTGGATAGCGGTCGATGAATGGAGTAAAAGTAGTAGATGTAGGCAGGAGTAGGTCTATTTTTCACGGACGTGATGCCTATATTCATGATCATTGCCTTAGATATTGTCATAACTTTGCGCTTTTCTATCAATTTCTCAACAGTAATTTGTTTAACCACCGTATGCTTTGTTCGAGAGAAAAGCCTCTAGTGAAACCTATGGCCCCCGGGTCTATTTTCCATCATATATTTTCAGATCTATAAAACCAAAAACCCAAAAATACCTTGCTACAATTATTTTGTGTTTACTTTATTTTGCCTTTTACTTTTATTTTAAGTCTGTTTCTATTTGATCTTACCCTTGCAAGTGACCATGAAGGGATTGACGATCCCTTTTCCGTGTTGTGTGCAGTTGTTAGTTAGTTTGTGTAGGTACAGAGATTGGAGACTTGTTTGTGCCTCCTACTGGATTGATACCTTGGTTCTCAACTGAGGGAAATACTTATCCCTACTTTGCAACATCACCCTTTCCTATTCAAGGAAAAAATCAACGCAAGCTCAAGAAGTAGCACATCCCAGGGAAGCCCCTGCCGCCATTCATCGCCAACAAGTGGGTGTATCTTCAGTAGTCGGCTCTCTCAAGTACTCATGGTCAAACAGTGCAATCACAGCCATGTAGAACATGTACATGGACTCTAGGCACGTAGACTCGCTCATACAGACGTACTCATCAATGAGATCACCGGGCACTCTGTATGCAAGCATCCGGATAGCTGCAGTGCATTTCTGATAAGAGGAGAAGCCAATCTTTCAAAGGGCATCCTCCTTCCACTCGAAATAGTTATCATATCTGAAAGTGCATTATATCGACTGGAGGGGGGGTGTATAAGCGATTTTTACAAATTCATCACTGAGGAAATACTAATTGAGGAATTTTCTAAGTGACGAAATACATGCGGTAGATAAACTGCTCAAGAGCATGCGAGACATGGCAGTAACATAGTCATCATGATGAGATAAAGCATACACCGAGAACAGGTAGCGAGTAAACAGAATAAGCAGGCAAAAGACAAAGTGACTGAAGAATTTGGGTTGAGGAATTTGAGAAAATCTTCAGTCAAATTCTTCAAACAGTGATGATCAAGTACATCAACAAGTAAGTGAGGAACTGAAAGGGTTGAGGAAATAGAACCAGTAGCTCGATGAAGACAGTGATTTGGTAGACCAGTTCCAACTGATGTGACAGTTGTACGTCTGGTTGGAGCGGCTTGGCATTTAAACCAAAGGACACACAGTCCCAGGACACATAGTCCTTACTGTATTAGATAAGGTCACACAGACCTCACCCAATCACTCTTGGTAATTCTTCAAGATGACTTCCAAACCTTCACAAACTTGGTCACCCGGCGATCCAAAATTCCTCTTGGATGCTCTAGACCATGACGCCTAACCGTCTGGAAGATGCATAGTCTTCAAAGGTAAAAAGCATCGACTCCACACCGGAACAGTCTCTTCAGTGATTCTCAATCACTTTGGGTTTTAGGTGTTGCGTTTTTGGGTTTTTTCTCATTAATGATTTTCTCTCAAAGTGCTTGAAGGATGGGATGCTCTAAATGACAAGTGTCAATCTCCCCTAGAGCAGCCAACCGGCTAGTAGTTGAGGGGGTGGCTATTTATAGCCAGAGTACATCCCGACATGATAAGACATAAATGCCCCTAATGATATGACCGTTGTATGTATAAGATATTTTGGACAACTATCGCAAAACACAGTAACGGTCGGAAATTCAAACCATGAAAATCCTCAGGGCTATCATGTTCCTCATTGTAGGCAATTCGCACTGGCGAAATCCTAACTCCTCAGTCAGAACAAATTCCTCAGAGACCAGAAGAACTTGAATCAACTGCAAGAGATTTCCAAATGCTTCACTCAAAGGATTGAGTATGTGTAGGATTTGAGATGAGCATCACTTGGAAATTTTTCCTTAGTATTACCTCGACCCCCTTTAACAGCACGGTGTTTCCTATGACTCAAAAGGAGGAAATGAAACTATGAAAACAAAAGTCTTCACGCTTCATAGTCCTCGCATCAATATCTTCAAGGTCACACCAATTTCCTCATTTTCAAAATCTTCATGAAAACTTTCAAAGATATTGACCACGGGTATCCTCATCAACACCCTATAGCATTTCAAGACATCGGGCTGGCCGCACCCCTCAAGCTATCCGGCAGATCCAGGGAGCCGGCACCTAGTAGGCGGCCCCGGGCTCCCTCAAAGTTTGCACCCATTCAACCAGGACAAGATGGGGCGTGGCTACAGTGCAACCTGCCGCCCCCGAATCTTGGGCGGAGCATGGCCACAACGCGGGTGTACCATGCAGACACCCCCCGTCCGGCGCGACACTGTAGCCACACGATCCACGACATTACCCACGTCAGCGAGGACCGCGCTCGCACGATGGGCGGTCGGTACGGCCCATAAGCGGCGGACCCTACCTGTCCAAGAGACACTAGAAGACGGCGAGGCCCTAGCAGGCAGCGCCAAGGGCGGGCTGGCTACCAGAAGGCGGCCCTCCCTTCCCTCGGAGTTCGTGAACCATTAAGGTAATGAGACAGAGTGTGGCTACAGTGAGCGCTCGCCAGGCAGCGGGATTGTAGCCATACACCCCCCAACAAAGCTTCCGTCATCAGAGGCGTGGCTAAAGTATAAAGGCACCAACTAGGCTCGCGGACAGCGGGCCCTACCTATCGGCCGAGTCTCCGGCAGCCGGCGGGACCCATCAAGCGGCGGGTCCCAACAGCTCGCGGAGAAGCCGGCGCCCGAAGACACTGACGACCGGGCCCTACACCCGGCCGGATTGCCATTATACCCCTGGGGGGTAGGTCTATATAAAACCCCCAGGCTTCCCCAGGCAAGGGGTTCAAAACCCTAGCTACCATACACTCCTCCATAGAAGGAGAAGCTAGAGCCAGGCTTGGTCTTCTTCCACCTCTAGCAAAACAGCTCAAGGAGCACCCTTGTAGCCACCTTGTTGACGATAGTCATGACGTGGAGTCCCCGCAGAGCAGGACTAGGGGTGTTATCTCCTCGGAGAGCCCCAAACCTGGGTAAATCCCATAGGCATTCGAGATATCGCCTAATCCCATTTCCAGGACCCATCGATGTACTATTGACCCCCTCCATGATAAGCCATCCTTTGGCATATGTCGCATGAAACCCCCGACAATTGGCGCCCATCGTGGGGCTAGGTGCACCGTCGTCTAGAAACACATTCTGGACAGGAACCTTTTTCCTTCCTGGCGAGCGCAGCCAGCCGGCCACGCCCGATGGCGTCAGCACCGATGCGCTTTGTGGTGTGGAAGCCGCTTGTGCAGCAAGCAGCCTCGCCGATCTCCTCAGCGGGATCCGCCTCCTTGACAAGCGCACGCCCGAGAGCCGCAGGATCCGCCTCCCTGACGATCTCCTCGGGGGCCGCTGGCTCCGAGAGCCGCCACGTCAACATCCTCGGCGAACTCCACATTGCCGACAAGCCTGCGCCCGATGCGGGAGCCACCAGCACCGAGAGCTTCCTCATCGATATCCTCGGCAAGCTCCACATCGTCAACGAGTCCACCTCTGACCTGGAGTCTGTTGGCTCCACCGACCCACCTGTCAACATGCTCATCGACTTCAATGCGGCTTCAACTAACGCATTCCCCGACCACGTGGTGGTCATCGACGATCCGCTCCCTCCTGCGATCAGCGGTGCTAGCGCCAGCACCATCACAGAGGTGATGGTCACCAGCCACAGTGGAGCCTCTAACGCCTCCAGCCAAGACCTGCTGCAGGCGGCAGTGCAGGATCTGTCTGCCCCTATAGCTGCAGGGCCGACAGCGCGACGCTATAAATACTCCGCGTCTCGCCCCTGGACAGCGCCAACAAGCTGGCAACGATGAGGCGCCTCACTGAAGCCTACCAGCGCGAGATCGACTGCGCTGTGGGTGGCATGCCGGCTGCGGGCGAGCCAAGCCGGGCTGGCGCGATCCGGCAGTGGGGCGCTGCTATCCCTAGCATGCTGGGGGCCGAACACCCAGTCTACACCACCCCGATGGAGAACTTATGTGCTGCACAGATGGAGGTCTATGAGTTATACCACCTAGAGGGCGACGAGCGCCGCTACATGACGGCACACATCCAGCAGCTCCTCGACGCGGCTGCCGAGCAGCAGGAGGCTCTCTGCCGTGTGTTGGATCTCGGTGCTCGGGCTGAGAACCTTCTTCCCCGTCGTGAGCAAGGGGCTACCTCCTGGACTCCAACAGGCGGCACCCCCAGTTAGCAAGACCACGAGCCAGCTGCCAGCCGCAGTCAGCGCACCCACATCACAATCGAGCGCGACAAAGACGGCCGCTCACGAGCAGTGGAGCGGCGGAACGATCGCCCGCCTCCTCCTCCCAGCCGGGAGAGGCGCACTTCCCCGCTGCCATTTGACCATCCGACTCTCGGAGGCTGGCTGGGCCACCGCGAAGGAGTCAGAGAAAACGACGCCCGTCACCGGATCGACCGACTCGCTCGATCCTTTGCACTAGAAGAAGAAGATGCCATTGGGCCGCCTTGTTTCCGCGACGAGCCCTTCCCCAAAGGGTTCTCGCTCCCTTGAGACACTCCCAAGTACAACGGCTCTATGAAGCCAGAGGACTGGCTGGTCGACTACTCCACAGCTATCAACATAGCAAATGGCAACAAGCGCGCTGCCGTGAAGTACGTTCCGCTCATGCTTCAGGGCACGGCCCGGACGTGGCTGAATAGCCTCAAGCCTTACAACATCAACAGTTGGCTACACTTCACCGTCGTCTTCACCCGCAACTTCACCAGCACCTACAAGCGCCCCAAGCCCCGCCAGCTCTCCCTGTGCGTCCAGGGCCCGACTGAGTCCACCCGCGACTATCTGACGCAATGGGCCGAGCTCCGTAACTCTTGTGAAGGGGTGCACGAGGTGCAAGCCATCAAGTACTTTATCGCCGGGTGTAGAGAAGGCACCCTGCTAAAGCACAAGCTCCTCTGTGACGAGCCCACTACGATAGACAAAAAGCTAATCACAGCAGACAAGTATGCCACGGCCGACTCCTCCATGAAGGCGGAGCTGCAAGTGGACACATCCGGGAAGATGATCCCTCCAGCTCCTCGGACGCCGGCTGGTGAATCCAGTCAGCGACCACCGCCCAGTGACTACAAGCGCAAGGCCCTGCAGCCAGCTTCTACTAGCCCGCAAGTGGCAACCATCGAGGGCCAGCAGCCGGAAGACCAAGCCGGCCCCAAGCGTCTGAAGGGCGGAAAGCCTGCTTGGCTGCCCGCTTTCTCCTTCGAACAGATACTCGACGCTCCCTGCAAGTTCCACAATGGTGTGAAGCCATCCAACCATACCACTCGGAAGTGCCACTAGCTCACCAGAATCGCCAAGGGCGAGGGCCTGTCCCCTCCGCCTGCCGGCCCACCGGCTGTGCCTCCTCGGCAGCCGGCGGCCCGACCAGTCGGCGCAGTCCAAGATGAGTTCCCCAAAGCACATGGATCCTACGTCGTCTTCACCAACGTGGGTGACTACAAATATAGTAGGTGCCGGCAACACCGGGAGGTGAACGCCGTCGCCTCAGAAACCCCGGAGTTCATGCACTGGTCCGAGAGGCCCATTAGCTAGAGCCGAGCCGACCAGCCGGTCATGATGCCATTGCCGGGTGTTTACGCCATGGTTCTGGACTCAACCTTCCGAATCGAGAGGCGGGCCTGCCGCTTCTCCCGAATCCTGATAGATGGTGGCGGCAACATCAACATCCTCTACCGTGATACCATGGAGAAGTTGTGCATCAAAGAGAAACAACTCCAGCCCAGTCGGACTGTCTTCCATGGCACTGTACCCGGCCTTTCCTTCTCTCCAATCGACAAGATCAAGATAGATGTTCTATGCGGAGACAACAACCACTTCCTACCATGCACTTTTGGGCCGGCCAGCACTAGCCAAGTTCATGGCGGTGCCCCATTACGCCTACCTCAAGATGAAGATGCCGGGTCCCAAGGGCATCATCACCATTGCTGGCGACTACCAGAAGTCGGTCGCATGTGCTAGAGCAAGCAGTCGGTTGGCCGAGTCCCTCGTCATAGCTGAAGAGAAGCGCCTCCTCGACCGGGTGGTGGCAATGGCTGGCGAGCAGTCGGGCATGCCATCTGATCCCAAGGATGCGGAACCTGAAGGCTCCTTCCAGCCGGCCAAAGAGACCAAGAAGATTGCTTTGGACCTGGCACACCCGGAGAGATTTGCTGTCATAGGGTCAAACCTTGATAGCAAATAGGAAAGCGAGCTCTTCGACTTCCTCCGTGAGAATCGGGACATCTTCGTATGGTCCCCCAAGGACATGCTGGGTGTTTTGATGGATTTCGCCGAGCACAAGCTACATGTAAGGCCGGAAGTGAAGCCGGTCAAGCAACCACTCCATCGCCTGTCGGAAGAAAAAAGAAGAATTGTTGGTGAAGAGATCGCCCGGTTCCTAGCATCCGGCTTCATCATAGAAGTATTCTATCCAGACTGGCTCGCCAACCCAGTCCTCGTGCTGAAGAAGAATAACAAATGGCGCATGTGCATTGACTACACCAGCCTTAACAAAACCTGCCCAAAAGATCTGTTTTCCTTGCCTCGGATAGATCAAGTGATCGACTCCATAGTCGGATGCGAGCTGCTATCTTTCCTTGATGCTTACTCCGGCTACCACCAGATCAAGTTGGACCCGGCCGATCGGCTGAAGACCGCCTTCATCACACCATTCGGAGCTTTCTACTACCTGACCACGACATTCGGCTTGAGAAATGCCGGCGCCACGTTTCAGCATTGCATGCATAAATGCCTCCTCAAGCAGCTCGGCAGAAATGCCCATGTCTATTTGGACGATATTGTGGTGAAGACGGAGAAGCGTGGCACCCTGTTGGAAGATCTCAAGGAAATCTTTCACAATCTGTGCCGATTTCAGATCAAGCTAAACCCGGAGAAATGTGTCTTTGGGGTGCCAGCCGGCCAACTTCTTGGCTTCCTCGTTTCTGAACGCAGCATTGAATGCAACCCTATGAAGATCAAGGCCATCGAGTGGATGGAAAGGCCAACCCAGCTGCGAGACGTCCAGAAGTTCACCGGGTGCCTAGCATCTCTCAACCGGTTCATCAGTTGGCTGGGTGAGAAAGCACTTCCCCTGTACCAACTAATGAAGAAAACCACTTGCTTTGAGTGGAATGACAAGGCGGACGAGGCTTTTGATATGTCTCCAACGTATCTATAATTTTTTATTGTTCCATGCTATTATTTATGATGTTTTGGATGTTTAATGGGCTTTGTCATACACTTTTATATTATTTTTGGGACTAACCTACTAACCCAAAGGCCCAGTCCAGATTGCTATTTTTTGCCTGTTTCAGGGTTTTACAGAAAAGGGATATCAATCAGAGTCCAAACGGAATGAAACCTTCGAGAGAGATATTTTTGGAGAAAATCACGCACAGGAGACTTGAGAACCATGGAGTAGGGGCCACGTGGTGCCCACGAGGGTGGGGGGCGCGCCCCCTGCCTCGTGGGTCCCACGTAAGGCCCCCGGTGCCCTCCTTCCTCCTATATAAGCTTACGTACCCCAAAACCATCAGAGGAGAAGAGAAAACCCTAGCTCCATCGCCGTAACCTTCTGTTCCAGTGAGATCCCATCTTCGGGCCTGTTCCGGAGCTCCGCGGGAGGGGGGTCTATCACGGAGTGCTTCTACATCATCATTATCACCTCACCATGAGTTGTGAGTAGTTTACCACAGACCTTCGGGTCCATAGCTAGTATCTAGATGGCTTCTTCTCTCTCTTTGGATCTCAATACAAAGTTCTCCTCGGTCTTCGAGTAGATCTATTCGATGTAATCTCTTTTTGCGGTGTGTTCGTCGAGATCCGATGAATTGTGGGTTTATGATCAAGATTATCTATGAGAAATATTTGGTTCTTCTCTGAACTCTTTATGTATTATTATAATATCCTTGCAAGTCTCTTCGAATTATTGGTTTGGTTTGGCCTACTAGATCTATAGTTCTTGCAATGGGAGAAGTGCTTGGCTTTGGGTTCAATCTTGCGGTGTCCTTTCCCAGTGATAGTAGGGGCAGCAAGGCACGTATTGTATTGTTGACATCGATGATAAAAATATGGGGTTTATATCATATTGCTTGAGTTTATCCCTCTACATCATGTCATCTTGCTTAAGGCGTTACTATGTTCTTATGAACTCAATACACTAGATGCATGCTGGATAGCGGTCGACGTGTGGAGTAATAGTAGTAGATGCAGAATCATTTCGGTCTACTTGTCTCGGACGTGATGCCTATATATAATGATTATGCCTAGATAGTCTCATAATTATTCGCTTTTCTATCAATTGCTCGACAGTAATTTGTTTACCCGCCATAGAATATCGCTATCATGAGAGAAGCCACTAGAGAACAGTATGCCCCCCGGGTCTATTCTCAACATATCAATCTACATCTACTTTACTTTTTCCGCTTTTACTTTCTGTTCTTATAATAAAAAAATACCGAAAATACCAAACTATCATCTCTATCAGATCTCACTTTCATAAGTGATCGTAAAGGGATTGACAACCCGTTATCGCATTGGCTGCAGAGTTCTTATTTGTTTGTGCAGGTGCGAGGGACTCGCGCGTGGTCTCCTACTGGATTGATACCTTGGTTCTCAAAAACTGAGGGAAATACTTACGCTACTGTGCTGCATCTCCCTTTCCTCTTCGAGGGAATACAAGGCAAGCTCGAGAAGTAGCAAGAAGAATTTCTAGCGCCGTTGCCGGGGAGGCTTATGCAAATGTCATATACCAAGTACCTATCACAAACCCTTATCCTTCGCATTACATTTTTTTGCCTCTCGTTTTCCTCTCCCCCACATCACCCTTGCCGTTTTATTTGCCCTTCTTCTGTCGTGTGTTTACCGTCCGCTTGTGTCTTGTTTGCTTGTGTGCTATGTGCCCTCAACTCGCTTGCATCTTCGCTTGCTAAAGTATGGATCCTCATCCACTTGCTAATCTCTTTAAGAGATCCCATTATGTTGAACCTATTGCTAGTGAGCTGCGTGCACTAGATTATTTTTATGAGGTTTTGCTCGAAATCTATGAATCTGAAAATGGTGATGAAATATTGAAAGAAAATTATAAAGTGATTCATGATAGCTCCTTGAATGAAAAGCATGATTGCAATGATGTTATTATAAATTCTATTTATGTCAATTGTGCTAATAATATGCAAAACCCTAAGCTTGGGGATGCTTATTTTGCTATGCCCACTACTTGTTGCAATGATCATGATTGGGATGATGTTTCTTCTGATCTTGAAAATTTATTTAAGCCCCATGATATTTATGAGATTGATAATAATGTTTGCAAAATTATTAAAAGTGGGTTTGGAGAGGTCATGACTTTAGTTAATGTTAATCCCACTATTTTGGAAGAGTGTCAACTTTGCATGCATGTGGATCATGTTGAGAATATGTTATGTGATAGCTATTATGTTGAATTTGCTTATAATACTACATGCAAATATTATGAAAGAGGAAAATATGGTTGTAGGAATTTTCATGTTACTAAATTACCTCTCGTTATGTTGAGATTGCTATTGTTTCTTTCTCCTTCCTTGCATATGCTAGATCTTGCTTGTCTTGGTAATTTGTTTTCCTATAAGATGCCTATGCATAGGAAGTATGTTAGAATTAGATGTGTTTGCCACGTGTTTTATGATGCTCTCTTTGTGCTTCAATCCTTGTCTTTCTTGTGAGCATCATTGAAATCTGAAGCCTATCTTAATGGCTATAAAGAAAGAGCTTGTTGGGAGGCAACCTAATTTTATATTTTTTTGTTTTTTCTTCTGTTTAAGAATAAATATTGCATCTAGCTTCTGTTTAGATGTGGTTTTGTGTTTTGTTTAGTGTCTGTGCCAAGTAGAACCCTTGGGAAGACTTGTGTGAAGTTTATATGATCTTGCTGTGAAAAACAGAATCGTTAGCGCTCGCTAGAATGGTCATCAGATTTTACTGGAGCGTGCTATTTAGTTGATTCTTTTTGCAGATGATTAATAGACAACCTCCTCACGTTTTACCAATTTATTTTGAATTTTTTGGAGTTACATAAGTATGTGAAACCTGCAGATTACTATAGACTGTTCTGTTTTTGTCAGATTCTGTTTTTCGTGTGTTGTTTGCTTATTTCGATGCATCTATGAGTAATATTGGGAGGTATGAACCATAGAGAAGTTGGAATACAGTAGGCTTAACACCAATATAAACAAAGAATGAATTCATTGTAGTACCTTTGAGTAGTGCTTTGCTTTGTTATACTAACGGAGCTCACAAGATTTTTGTCTAAGTTTTGTGTTGTGAAGTTTTCAAGTTTTGAGTATTGCTTTGATGGACTATGGAACAAAGAGTGGCAAGAGCCTAAGCTTGGGAATGCCCATGGCTCCCCAAGGTAAAATTCAAGGACAACCAAAAGCCTAAGCTTGGGGGATGCCCCGGGAAGGCATCCCCTCTTTGGTCTTCATCCATCGGTAACTATACTGGGAGCTATATTTTTATTCACCACATGATATGTATTTTACTTGGAGTGTCTTGTATAATTTGAGTCTTTGCTTGTTACTTTGCCACAATTATCCTTGCTGGACACACCTATTTGAGAGAGTTAAATATGGCCTAGGAATTGTTAGAACACTCTATGTGCTTCACTTATATCTTTTGAGTTGAATTGTTTTTGCTCTAGTGCTTGACTTATATATTTTAGACCACGGTGGTGATAATATTTTGAAGAAATTGTTGGACTCTCATGCTTTACTTATATCCTTTTGAGAGTCTATTAAAACAGCATGGTAATATGTTTAGGCTATAAAACTAGTCTTCACATGATAGACATCCAATATCAATGTAGTAAAAACTTTCAAACTAAGTGCATTGAATATGATGAGAAGTTGGATGCTTGATAAATGTTTTGAGATATGAGGATAGTAATATTAGAGTCATGCTAGTGGAGTTATTATGAAATTGAGAAATACTTGTGTTAAGTTTAGTGATTCCCGTAGCATGCACGTATGGTGAACCGCTATGTGACGAAGTTAGAGCATGAGGTATTTGTAAAGTGTCAACCTTTGTGTGGAGGTCGGGGGCGCGCGATGGTT
>LR738715.1:282276523-282328124 GCA_902687465.1 Secale cereale
CCCCCCCCCCCCAAGGAGCATGCGTTGATTGCTTTGTTTTGATGACTCGTAGATTTTTGCAATAAGTATATGAGTTCTTATGACTAATGTTGAGTCCATGGATTATACGCACTCTCACCCTTCCACCATTGCTAGCCTCTCTTGTATCGCGCAACTTTCGCCGGTACCATTCACCCACTATATATCCTTCCTCAAAACAGCCACCATATTATTCCTCAAAATAGCGACCATATCTACATATCATGGCATTTCCATAGCCATTCCGAGATATATTGCCATGCAACTTTTCACCATTCTGTTCTTATGACACGCATCATATTGTCATATTGCCATGCATGATCATGTAGTTGACATCGTATTTGTGGCAAGGCCACCATGCATAATTTTTCATGCATGTCACTCTTGATTTATTGCACTTCCCGATACACCGCCGGAGGCATTCATATAGAGTCATACTTGTTCTAGTATCGAGTTGTAATTCAATGAATGTGTGATGATCATCATTATTAGAGCATTGTCCCATGTGAGGAAAGGCTAAATCAATAAAGCCCCTCCACAAAAGAAAAAGAAAAAAAGGCCAAAGAAAAAAGAGAGGCCCAAAAAAAAGAAAAAAGGGACAATTGCTACTATATTTTTCCACACTTATGCTTCAAAGTAGCACCATGTTCTTCATGATAGAGAGTCTCATGTTTAGTCACTTTCATATACTAGTGGGAATTTTCATTATAGAACTTGGCTTGTATATTCCAACGATGGGCTTCCTCAAATGCCCTAGGTCTTCATGAGCAAGCAAGTTGGAGCACACCCACTTAGTTTCTTTGGTTGAGCTTTCATACCTATTTAGCTCTAGTGCATCCGTTGCATGGCAATCCCTACTCACTCGCATTGATATCTATTGATGGGCATCTTCATAGCCCGTTGATACGCCTAGTCGATGTGAGACTATCTCCCTCCTTTTTGTCTTCTCCACAACCACCTCTCTATTCCACCCATAGTGCTATGTCCATGGCTCACGCTCATGTATTGCGTGAAAGTTGAAAGGTTTGAAAGAATAGAGTATGAAAACAAGTGCTTGGCTAAAATCGGGGTTGTGCATGATATGAATATTTTGTGTGATGAAGAGGGAGCATAGCCAGACTATATGATTTTGTAGGGATAACTTTCTTTAGCCAAAGTATTTTGAGAAGACATGATTGCTTTGTTAGTATGCTTGAAGTATTATTATTTCTTATGTCAATAGACTTTTGTCTTGAATCTTTCAGATCTGGACATTCATGCCACAATTAAGAGAATTACATTGAAAAATTATGTTGGTTAGCATTCCACATCAAAAATTCTGTTTTTATCATTTACCTACTCGAGGACGAGCAGGAATTAAGCTTGGGGATGCTTGATACGTCTCCAACGTATCTATAATTTTTGATTGTTCCATGCTATTATTTATGATGTTTTGGATGTTTAATGGGCTTTGTCATACACTTTTATATTATTTTTGGGACTAACCTACTAACCCAAAGGCCCAGTCCAGATTGCTGTTTTTTGCTTGTTTCAGGGTTTTACAAAAAAGGGATATCAAACGGAGTCCAAACGGAATGAAACCTTCGGGAGAGATATTTTTGGAGAAAATAATGCACGGGAGACTTGAGAACCACAGAGTAGGGGCCACGTGGTGCCCACGAGGGTGGGGGGCGCGCCCCCCTAGGGCGCGCCCCTGCCTCGTGGGTCCCACGTAAGGCCCCCGGTGCCCTCCTTCCTCCTATATAAGCCTACGTACCCCGAAACCATCAGAGGAGAAGTGAAAACCCTAGTTCCACCGCCGTAACCTTCTATTCCTGTAAGATCCCATCTTGCGGCCTGTTCCGGAGCACCGCCGGAGGGGGGATCTATCACAGAGTGCTTCTACATCATCATCATCGCCTCACCATGAGTTGTGAGTAGTTTACCACAGACCTTCGGGTCCATAGCTAGTATCTAGATGGCTTCTTCTCTCTCTTTGGATCTCAATACAAAGTTCTCCTCGGTCTTCGAGGAGATCTATTCGATGTAATCTCTTTTTGCGGTGTGTTTCTCGAGATTCGATGAATTGTGGGTTTATGATCAAGATTATCTATGAGAAATATTTGGTTCTTCTCTGAACTCTTTATGTATGATTATAATATCCTTGCAAGTCTCTTTGAATTATTGGTTTGGTTTGGCCTACTAGATCTATAGTTCTTGCAATGGGAGACGTTATTGGCTTTGGGTTCAATCTTCCGGTGTCCTTTCCCAGTGACAGTAGGGGCAGCAAGGCACGTTGTATTGTTGCCATCGAGGATAAAAAGATGGGGTTTATATCATATTGCTTGAGTTTATCCCTCTACATCATGTCATCTTGCTTAAGGCGTTACTCTGTTCTTATGAACTCAATACACTAGATGCATGCTGTATAGTGGTCGATGTGTGGAGTAATAGTAGTAGATGCAAAATCGTTTCGGTCTACTTGTCTCGGACGTGATGCCTATATATAATGATCATGCCTAGATGGTCTCATAATTATTCGCTTTTCTATCAATTGCTCGACAGTAATTTGTTTACCCGCCGTAGAATATCGCTATCATGAGAGAAGCCACTAGAGAACACTATGGCCCCCGGGTCTATTCTCAACATATCAATCTACATCTACTTTACTTTTTCCGATTTTACTTTCTGTTCTTATAATAAAAAATACCAAAAATATCAAACTATCATCTCTATCAGATCTCACTTTCGTAAGTGACCGTAAAGGGTTTGACAACCCCTTATCGCGTTGGCTGCAAAGTTCTTATTTGTTTGTGCAGGTGCGAGGGACTCGCGCGTGGTCTCCTACTGGATTGATACCTTGGTTCTCAAAAACTGAGGGAAATACTTACGCTACTATGATGCATCTCCCTTTCCTCTTCGTGGGAATACAATGCAAGCTCGAGAAGTAGCGGCTTTCCTCTAGCTCAAGAAGTTGCTGACCACGCCACCTGTCCTGGTGGCTCCGACGGCTAAGGAACCCATGTTCCTTTACATCGCCGCAACTAGAGAAGTGGTCAGCACCGTGATCGTGGTCGAGCACCCAGAAGACGGCAACGCACAGCCAGTCCAAAGGCCAGTCTACTACCTGAGTGAGGTGTTGTCGGCCTCCAAGCAAAACTACCCCCACTACCAGAAGATGAGCTATGGCGTGTACTTTACCGCCAAGAAGCTTAAGCAGTACTTCCAGGAGCACTCCGTCATGGTCGTCTGCACCGCCCCCACTTGCCGAGATCATAGGCAACCGGGATGCGTCAGGCCTAGTGGTAATGTGGGCCATCGAGCTAGCCCCCTTCACCATTTTCTACCAGCCCCGCACCGCCATCAATTCCCAAGCGCTAGCCGGACTCCACCCATTAGCGGATGCACTTTGATGGCTCGAAGATGCGCACCGGTTTGGGAGTCGGCGTCGTCCTAACCTCTCCCAAAGGCGACAAGCTCAAGTACGCGCTGCAGATTCACTTTGCTGCCTCCAACAACGTGGCCGAGTACAAGGCGCTCGTTCGCGGGTTTCGACTGGCCAGAGAAATAGGCATCCACCGGGTGCTGTGTTACGGAAACTCAGACTTGGTGGTCTAGCAGTCGTCTGGCGACTGGGATGCCAAGGATGCGAACATGGCAAGCTACCGCTTCCTTGTCTAGTAGCTCAGCAAATACTTCGACGGGTGCGAATTCCTTCATGTGCCACGGGCCGACAATGAGCAAGCTGACGCCCTGGCACGAATTGGCTCCACCCGGCAGGCGATACCAGCTGGCGTCTCCCTCCAGTGCCTACACAAGTCGTCTGTCAAGCCTTCGCCTAAACCAGAATCTATCTTCATGCTGACTGCCCCTGAAGTAGCCGGATCCGGCTCAGGGTCTGCAGTAGTCGGCCCGAAGACTTCGGTAGGCAGCCCAGGGATTGCAGCAGCCACACCTAGCCTAGGGACTT
Organism: Secale cereale; assembly: GCA_902687465.1. Taxonomy (NCBI): domain Eukaryota; kingdom Viridiplantae; phylum Streptophyta; class Magnoliopsida; order Poales; family Poaceae; genus Secale; species Secale cereale. Next base: position 282,280,491 of record LR738715.1, read on the forward strand.
CAGAACCCGGCCCAGGGACTGCAGCAGTCAACCTGGGGACTTCAATGACACACCAAGCAGTGGCCTGTTCCGACCCACCGCCTCCCAGCCCAGCCACTCTAACGCCAGTTGTCGTGATGACAGTGGTCGAAGCACCATATTGGGCACAACCCATCCTCAACTTTCTGTTGAACAGAGAGCTACCAGCTGATGAGACCCTAGCCTGGCAGGTGCAACGCCGGACGACAGCCTACACAATAGTGAACAGAGAGCTCGTCGGATGTGGTGTGACTGGTGTTTTCCAATGCTGCGTAGAGCCGGAGAAGGGCTTGGCAATCTTGAGAGACATTCATCAAGGCGAATGCGACCACCACGTGGTCTCCACATCCCTTGTCGCCAAAGCTTTCGACCATGGATTCTTTTGGCCGACTTCTTTGGACGATGCCAAGGATTTGGTTAAGAAATGCAACGGGTGTCAGTGCTTTAGCTCCAAGTAACACCTGCTGGCTTCTGCACTCAAGACCACCCCCCTCACTTGGTCATTTGCCATTTGGGGCTGGACTTGGTGGGCCCATTCAAGACAGCACGCGGCGGCATGACCCATCTGCTGGTCGCCATTGACAAATTCACCAAATGGATTGAAGCCAGGCCAATCAAGAAGCTGAACGGGCCGACTACTATGAGTTTCATCGCCGACATGTACGGTGTACCACGCAACATCATCATTGACAATGGCACAAACTTTGCCAAAGGCGCCTTGGCCCGTTTCTGCGCAATGCAGGGCATCCGACTGGACTTAGCATCCGTTGCCCATACGTAGTCAAATGGCCAGGTCAAGCGAGCAAACGGCCTCATCCTGTCCGGCATCAGGCCCCGACTAGTCGAGCCGCTGGAACGTTCGGCCAGCTGCTGGATCGAAGAGCTGTCGGTCGTCCTCTAGAGCCTCAGGACCACACCAAACAAAGCAACCGGCTTCACTCCCTTCTTCCTCGTGTACGGGGCCGAGGCCGTCATCCCAACCAACATCGAGTTTCACTCACTTCGCGTCGCCATGTACACGGAAGCGGAGGCGAAGGAGGCACGAGAAGACGGTGTTGACCTGCTGGAAGAGGCCCGACAGCTGGCACTTAGCCGGTCGGCCATCTACCAGCAGGGCCTGCGCCGTCACCACAGCTGGAAGGTCAGGCCACGCTCCATCCGCAAGGGGGACCTTGTGCTCCGGCTAATCCAGCGAACAGCCAGCCAACACAAGCTCTCGGCCCCTTGGGAGGGACCTTTCATCATTAGCAAGGCCCTGGGCAACGACTCCTACTACCTCATCGATGCACAAAAGCCCAGGGCATGCAAGAGGGATGACTCCGGCAAGGAGTCGGAATGCCCATGGAACGTGAATCTTCTCCGTCGGTTTTATAGCTAATGCAGTGTGTACCGTGCTACCTTTTGTATTATGCAAAAACAATGGGTCCCTCGAGGAGCACTCGGGGACTACACTCTATCTATATGATAAAATTATGCATGTGAATGTGTTATTTCATTCCTTTGCCCAACACTGGGTCCGGTCAGCCGGCCCGGGGGCTCGCCGCCTTGCCCTATCATGATATCACCTACTGTCGGGCAAGTAGTGTGGCGACACCTGAAGCCCTCTCTTGCTTTAAGTTACAGTTTACAGAGCGACTGTCTGAATGGTGAGAGCTAAAGGCAGGAAATAGTGTCCACATGAAAAATGACTATGGAGGAATACTAGCATAGGCCAAGCCGGCTTCTTGCTTCAACCATCCGACTGTCGAGCTAACAGCCGGCCGGCTTCTCACTTGGCCAGTTACATTCTAGATGGCCAAAGTACTTGTCTATCCTAAACGGCCAAGTCCCTGATCCGGCCACAAACCATAGAGTGGCTGTCCGGCTGGCAGGGCGGCAGCCAAAGGAAGGCGACAAAGGAAAAAGCCGAAAAAGAACAAAAGGCCAAACCAAGTTAGAACCCGGCAAGAGCACAAGCATGTGCGAGATTAAAGTTATTTACATAGCAAAAGGGCTCTTGGCCAGCATTCAATAGAGTTTGAACTACAATCCCAGTGGGTGGAACTGTGCAAATTTAACATGTTCAAAAGTTACAAGAGAGGAAAAGCTTGAAAAGATAAAAGGCGGCCTAGGCCAGAGGCGCTGCAGGCGGCATAGACGGGTCGGCTGAGGCGGAAGTGCCGGCTGGTGGAGTGGCCGACTGCTGGGTTTCCGCCCGGTCGGCGTCGGCGACGGTTGACGAAGCCTCCCGCGTCTCGTTACCAGACACTTGGTCGGGCCGAGTTCAGCAGGTCGCTCCGCCATCCAGCTTGACGTCCTTGCCTTCCCCTTCCTCGCCATCTTCCCCGCCTTCGTTGCTAGAAGCGATCTCCTCCGTGGAGTCCTCCTCCACCGCTGGGTCCAGCCCAAACCAGTCGGGCGGCACCTCATCACCGTTCTCATCCAGCTATGGGACAAAGACGACGGTGTCAGCGTACTCAGTGAGCACCGTGACATGCTTGACGAGGTCGCCACGCACCGCCTCCAGCTCAAGACCGGCCTCCTACCAGAAGGTCGCCAATGGGACCAGGATCATATCCGGGTACCAAGCCTTGGCGAATTCCAAAGCCGTCTGAGTACCCGCCCAGGCCGCAACGCCCTTCCAACCCTCAAACCGTTTGGCCGCCACCTCCAACCACTCGGTAGTCCGACTAGGGGTGCGGGGGACCTGGACACCCGGCCAGAGCGCGACCAGCACTTGGGACCTGGCGCGCTACAGACGGTGGAGCACTCGGCGGGCCGGATCCAGGCGTGTCTTGATGGCCACGAGCTGCTCGCCAAGGGTCTGGGGCGCGTTGGGCGAAATGTCCATGCCCACCCTGTCAGGCCCAAGATGCGATTCTATCCCGATCACGTGACACTTACGTGATTGGGGCACCACCGCATTTTGGGCGCTTAGCAAGATGGATATCATTACATCGTACCATTACATACATACATAGGGGATACCACAATACATACAAGTCACATGAATACAACATCATCAATACAAGACGTCCGACTACAGATGCTAACAAGAAAACCACAATGACATCCATCTGCTATCCTAGGCTGCCGACCCGGAACCTAACCCAAGACTGAAGAAGTAGAAGAAGAAGAAAGAACTCCAACACAACGATCATCACTCTCACATCAAGACATCGGAAACCTGCACCTGCAACTGTTGTTGTAGTATCTGTGAGCCACGACGACTCAGCAATCCCATAACCATGGGTAACAAGACTAGCAAAGCTTAATGGGTAAGGAGAGGTTAAGTGGTGAGGTTTGCAGCGGCGGCTAAGCAATAGTATGGTGGCTAACTTACGAGTACAAGAATAAGATGAGCATCTACGCAAACGGTCGCAACTAGTAGTGATCGCTAAAGATCCCGAACTACCTACGAGTCAAACATAACCCCACCGTGTTCTCTTCTCAAAGTGAAAAGAGACAGTCACGGTTACTCACACCGTTGTGCGTTTTACTTCGGATCCTCTGTCAAGTTTTCTACAAGCGGACATTAACAAATTCCAATCTGCCACATAACCACGGGCACGGCTTTCGAAAGATCATAACCCTGCAGGGGTGTCCCAACTTAGCCCATCACAAGCTCTCACGATCAGCAGAAGTAATAATAATATTACCCCTTATCTTAGGGACAATCCGATAAGGCTCGGTATCCCGATGCAAAAGACATTTCGACAATGGTAAAACAAGTCCAGCAAGACCTCCCGGCGTGCCGACACCCTGATAGTAGCCGCGCGTATCTCGTCTCAGGCCACGACCAGATGGGAAAGCCTACGGGAGCCAGATACCTCGAGTTTCCCCATGGCGGCCCCACAGTCTGCCCGTTTGGGACCAACACCATCAGCACTGCCCCCCCTGTATGTAGAAGAATCCTCGGGTAGCGCTAACTCCCTATGCAATTAATTAATTAATTAAGTTTTTATTATGTTGCAAATTAAAACCAATGTTGGGCCTTGCTGGAGAAGTTTTATTCAAAGACGAACTGCCAAGGGGTCCCCATATACCCAACCGTGTAAGGAACGCAAAATAAAGGAACATAATGCCGGTTTATCGGCTCCTAAGGTGGCACGAGTGGAACAAAACACCGAGCAAAAGGCCAAGCCTTCCACCCATGCCCAATATATAGGTGTGTTAATAATAATAATAGATATTGTGATATTCCAAGAACAAGTTCCAACATGGAACGATCTTCATCTTCACCTGCAACTAACAACAATATAAGAGGGGCTGAGCAAGCGGGTAACATAGCCAAACAACGGTTTGCTAGGAAGCTGTCAAAAAGTTAGAGGTTTCATGGCAACAAGGAGAGGGGCTGACAATAATGATGGGTAGCGCGACTTATAACGATAGCATTAAGACACTAAGCATGGAAATGATAGTAAAGGTATCCAAGGTGAAGGTCATCTTGCCTGAGATCCCGCAAGGAAGAAGAACGGATCCATGAAGTAGACGAAGAAGAAGCCTTGAAGACGAACCATGTGTAGACGAACGAATCCTCACGATCGCAACGGAACAAGCACTAACGAGAAGAAGCAAGCAATACGGTAAACACACAACACAAGAACATGACAATATGCTCAATCAAGTATGATGCAAGACAAGTTTATATATGATGCAAAACATGGCAAGGGATGAAGCACACAAGAACTACACAAGCCAACAAGTTTAAATGAGGCCGGAAACTACATATAACAAATCTGATAAGTCCTCATATGCATATATTGAAATTAGTCCAGATCTGGACAAACCTTAAGTTAAAGTTGTTAAACAGCAGGTTAACATGTACCATGATGATCTACACGAAATTCTAGTCAAGTTTCATATCAAGTTTGTTTAATTCGGAGCTACGGCTTAGAAGATATGAGCAAAACAAGACAAACATAGCAACGGTGCAAGGTGCACCCAAACAACAAGCAAGCACACTCCAAACATGAAAACAACATGATATTATGATTCTACATGCAAAATCACACAAGTTTCATATAGGGCACGCTCAAAACGGAGCAACGGTACAACACATACACACGAAACAAGAAATAACAACAAGCTGAAGTTAACAGCCACATAGCAACTTTGGAGCAAGGTAAATATAGGCTACAACACCCAAACATGATAACAAGAAGCATGGATGTGAACTAGACATGTTACTTAACAAGCATGAACTTAGAACACACCCAAAAGCTTGCTGGAACACATTTAAACAAGCATGGAATGTTGCAATAAAATTATCCAGACTTAGTCAAAATCCGGGAAGGCAAAAACATCATCACGATGCTACTTTCGGAGGCACAAAACAACAAACATATCAACTCTAATAAGAACATAAAGAGCGTGGAGATGTAGTAGACATCTCCTACAGCAAACAACTCCATTGGAGCAACTCCATAGGAGGCATGGATCAATAGCAACAAGCTCCACCAAATTGAACATGCTGATAAAATCCTGACAGGTATAATTTTTTGCAACTTGAAAGCAAGAAATAAATAAGCTATAGCAGGGCATATATGCAAGTAAGGTCATGAATGGATAGACAATAACATGGATAACAAGACATGATCATTAGCCACTCCAAAACAAGCATGGATTTGAGTGGGGCATCAAGCAAACACAGCATCAGGTTATAACAGATTCTAGACTTAGCAGTTTTTTCACTAAGTATAAAACTGTAACAACAACATGGCATGTTTACAAGCTTGTTTGAGTCACCTCAAGGCATATCATGGAAAGTTAATTGCACCATATCAAAGACCGTATGATGGTGCTTCTAAGACATCTAGACATGTAACATGAAGACAAACACATGAATAGCAATGAACAAGTGAAATCAGCATCTCATAACAAGTTTCAGCACTTAACAGCCACATGCACTTTTGTAACAGATATTAACATGGCAAGATGGCACCTAACATGAATGCTACAGACACCATCATGTAGAGCACTTCACAATGAACATTTTGACATATCATATGCTCCATTTGGATAAACATGCACCAAGTTATCATATCTCAAACATGGCATCAAATTAATCAAGTAACATCAGTTTATAACAAGTAGCACTCTTGCAATAGAGATTAGGGCATCAATATGAAGTCAAACAAGCATGGCACAATGGAACAAACTGTAGAGCATATCACCACGATCATTTTGACATATTATATGCACAATTTGGACATACACACAAGAAGTTACCAGCAGTCAAAGATGCAACAAAAAATTACACAGTTTTGGGACTTAGTGGCAAAAACTACCTCCGGGGGATGGACATGTCCGTGCCAGATCGGACATGTCCGTCGGTGCCTGGGATCGGGGCCCACTCGCCAGGGTCACGGGGAAGGGAGAAGCGGACACGTCAATTTCGAGACGGACACGTCCGGGCGGCTGCGGAGGATGCCCGACGGCGGCGGCTTCTCCGGCGTCGAACGAGGCGGCGCGGGGCGGAGGAAGCCGGGGACGGGCGCGCGGGGAGGACCTCGGCCGGATCCCGCCGGATCAGGGCCAGAGGTGGCCGGCGGCGAGCTCTCGCGGCGGCGGAGCGAGCATGTCGGGGCGGAGCTGGTGGGGCTAGGCGACGGGGCATGGCGCTCGCCGGCGGCGTGGCTCGGCCTGGCCGCGCGAGGCAGAGCGGCGGCTGCGGAGGCGAGGGAGGCAGAGGGGCGCGATGGTCCGGCGAGGGCGACCGGCGGCGCGGGGCTGTCATACCCTGCATTTTGTAACACGTCTTTTGCATCAATGAAGCATGAAAATTTGGGCCAGCAATTTTTTTGGCATCATTTGGCTTTTATCTGGAATTAAGTTTTTCTTCCTGTGTTTTTCAAGTGCTCATTAAAGTCAACTACTCCCTCTTGTAGAATTCATCTCCTTACCCAAAACTTCTGCCCAATGATCATACCAAATGTTTATAGCAGAATAGTATTTTCTTATAAAATTAATTTGGCCAAAATGTATTTTCAAAAAATTAGTATTCCAAAAACCCCTGAATTGAGGTTTGCACTGCAAGTGCTTGATTTAGGGTGAAAAAATTATTTCAAAAAGTGTATTTGAAACCTAGTAGATATAGGACTCCAAGAAACCACAAAAATAAAATTTTAAAAGTTATTTTTCCTATTTTATATAAAAGCCTTTTCTTAAGGCCAGAAATGGTCTTTAATAGGGAAAAAATATTTATTTATTTCAAAAATATTTGCCAAAATTCAGGGAGACTCATAGGACATATATTATTCATATATAAGAGTTTCAACACTTGGTCATGTTCAAAATATTGGGCTAATCCCTCAGAAACCCTTTTTGGATATTTCAAGCTTTTGAAATATTTACAAAGGAAATATTCTCTAAAAATTCCAGGGAAATTCTAACATGTCATGTACGACATATTTGATGATCTTGCCAAGCCCCATGCCTTGGGAAGCAAGAAAACATCATCAAAAACCCTCAAAACCATTTTGTCCATATCTAAAGTTTGAGCAACTTTACATTGCCAAACTTGTCCAAATGCTCTCAAACTTGGTGCACATGCTAGAATGGTCTAATAAGGCATCTAGACCAAATGGCACAAGCTTGGGAGAAGGGTAACTTGATCAGAGTACCCCAAAACCATTTCTGTTCAAATTCAAATTTGAACAACTTTACATTACCAACTTTTTACCTGGGGCTTCAAACTTTGTGGGCATGATCATAACCCCAAACGATGACACTACACCAAGTGGTGCATCGAGGGGAGATGGTTAGCTTAACTCAAACATGGTGAAACCATTTCTGTTGATTTCTAGGGTTCACCAGAGTTACATTGGCAAGTTTCTCCAAACAAGCCCAAACTTGGTGAAACACCCTATTTCCATATGCCATTAAATCCTGTTAAGTGTCATGGCCAGTGAAGATCATTTGCTTGCCCAAAACTTAATCAAACACCTTCTAACGTTTTACCAAAACCACTGTTTTGACCTCTTTTACTATTTACTTTTGCTTCAACTTTCTACCACAGCCTCACCTAGTCACCTTCTACCCCCTAGTAACTTCCCCAGGACCAGAGCTCAATGATTGAAGGGAGAAAACCCCAATTTACCTTGCTGGCCAGCCCAGTTCTTACCATCTCCCAGCTTCCCTCCTCTCTCACTAGACAACCAAGGCATCCAAGGCCACAACCAGATTGTTTACTCCATGCGGGACCCCCCAGACACGGCGGACGCGCCCAGCTAGCCAACGGCATGCCGTGGCATCCAGAAGGCACGCTCCAGAGCGCGCTACAGTGCGCACCCGCACTGTAGCCTCGCCAAATCCGTCGCCCCCGACCACCTCGTGCTTCCCCCTCGCGCCGTTCGATGCACCTCGGCGTCCGCAACGCCCCTCGGCGCTGTGCCCCTCCTCCTTCTCCCTCCAGTGGACGTCCTCACACGCGCGTCGGCCGCCTGCGAGCTCCAGTCGTCGGCTTCACACGCGCGCAGCACCAGAAGCTTCCCCCGCTCCCTCTCTTCCTCTCCTCTGCCCTGGACCTCGTCCAACAACCCCGCAGATACTTCCCCAACGCCTCCCGTGCCCTGTGGCAACGAGCAGAGGCTCGCCGGCGCACAAGTCCACGGCACCTCGCCGTTCGCCTATAAATAGACCCCCCGAACCCCTCCTCTATTCACCAGTCGCGCTCTCCCTCTCTCAATCTTCCCCTAGAGCCACTCGCCCCGCTCCAGACCAGCCCGAGCTCGAGATCGAGCTCGAGCTCCGCCGCGGCGGCTCCCCGTCGCCTGCTCGGTACAGGCCGCCCCAGCCTCTTCTCTCATTCGATCTAGCACCACTGCATCACCCTGACGCGTTTCCCCCTGTTTCCCCTCTCTGCAGCTGCCGGAATCGACCGGAGCAGCACCCGCCCGAAGCTCCTCCGCCGCGTGACCTCGCCGTCGGCGAACCAGGCCCCTCCGGCGACCCGCACCACCTCCACTAGATCGGCGACACTCCGCTGGATCCATTCCTGCCCTTAGCTCGCCCCGCCATGCCCTGAAACGCCGCCGGTGAGCTCGCCTGCTCTCTGCCGGAGGGTTAGGGATGACAGGCCGGCCCTGCCTGTCAGCCACCCCTCGCCCTCGCTCCTCTCTCCTCTCACTGACGCTGGGCCCCGCCCGTCAGGTTTGAAAAACCCTGGCGCGCGCTGGTGCCATGCGGTGGGCTGTTTTCGCCCTGGGCCGTTGCACTGTGGCCGTTCTGGCCCAGTGGCACAGAGCCCTTTTTCATTTTTCTTTTCTGTGGTTTTCAAACAATTCCACAGAATTAAATATATAGCCAAATGAATAAATTCCAGTTTCTAAAAACTTGTAAAAATCCAACCTATTTAATGATGTCACTTTCACACATGTCCATGGACCCTTTCTGTTATGTTCAAATTTAAATTCATATTTGAACATTAAAACTTCTGTTCAAATATTCATGTACCTCATTCTGCCACTCCAAAACTCAAACTAAGAATTTTTGCCATCTTAGTTTTCCCTCTATTATTTGATAAAAATAAGATGACATTTTTCTGAGCACTTTGGTTTTTCTGTTTTTATTGTGGTCTTATTTTCCATTGTTTATTGCGACGATTAGATACCGTATTTGACGAGGTTGCTGAAGAAGAAGGAGGGGAAGGATTTGAAGACCTTGAAGACCAAGCCAATCCAGGCAAGCAGCCCTTTGACCATGATACCCTTGTGTTCCTCGGAACCCATTTACTCCAAATGCATGATGACAAAAATAACGGTGGTGACCTAGTTGAGATCCACCAATTGATGCATGCTTTACTCATGATCTTCCTATATGCTTAGAGATGCAATACAAATGTCTAGTAGTAATGATACCTTCGTGGTTGCATTCTTTTTCAGACCCCATCGGGTGCCACTTATGCCCGGGAAAAAAAGATGAGATGGGTAACCACTTGATGACGAAGTGGTGTACCAAGACAAGTGTGTGTGATCTTTTTCAAACGGATTGGTTTAAGTTGCGACCGTTATTCCAACTTTACATGCGCAACCACTCTACCCTTATATGGGAAAGGGCATTATTGATTACCTAGGTCGATACTAGCATGGTGCCCGCATTACCAGTGACGGGGGTGACATGAGGTCACTCTCGGGACGGGGTCGCGCTTGGATAGGCGACCATGACTGTCTTTACAGGGCACCGGACACACCGTTGGTACCCTGTGCTTGTGGTATGTGTTGAATATGGGAGCGAGGCTCCAAAAATCTTAAGATGTGAAATGTGGGGCACGGGGGTTGCTACCAATCGAGTGGACTCCATATTAGTGTCACCTAGGGAAAGATAGTGATCGGGTGCTTACCCCGGGTACTTGAGGTACCGCGGGTCGTGGATGTCACGGAAGTTCTGGATCTAGTGGGTAAAGTGTGCAACCTCTGCAGAGTGTAAAACTATTCGAATAGCCGTGTCCACGGTCAAGGATAGTTGGGTAACCGCTCTTGGGCTACGTCCAATGTTTGCGAAACCCTGTGTGTGTGTGACGAATCAAGGTGGTGACTTGACTCGTTGAGTTGAATCCTATTCATGTTGATATCGGTAACCTGTCCTCGAGGTTACGTGAATTTATTGATGCATATACTTGATGGTAGAATATTTATTCCAGCTCGTAGCTAGATTGCTCATTGTTGTACAATTGCATTGTTACCTTGAACCAAATCATGGGTTGCTAGCGAGAACATTCAAAGTACTCATTGGCTTGCCACTGGTTATTTAATTGGCCAGGCATGGAGGAGCAGGAATATGAAGAAGAATTCTATGGAGACGAACATGCGAACTAGGACGCTATCCCACTCAGAATGCCTGTAGGGTTAAGGCAGATGGCATGGGTTCTACTTATCTTCGAAGACTTCCGCTATTTGAGTTATTTGCTATTCAGCCCTTGAGGCTTTATCTATGTAAGACTTGGCCATAATGGCCATAATTTGTGTAAGACGGTATGTATGGATGTAAGACTCTTGTTATTCAGCTTCTGTGTGTTCAGTGAGCATTGATCTCTGGGATCACTGTACACGTGCATTCGGAGATCTCGACTCTTAAGTCGGGGTCCCCACAGAGCTGGTATCAGAGCCATCCTGACTGTAGGAAGCCTTAGTTAGCATGGGCGTTAGTTAGATGAGACCCCTTTTAGAAAACCTTCTGAACCTCTCTTCTTTTCTAAACCTTACCAACCTGAAATATCATTGGCTTATTAACCTCTCCTATTCACCCTTTGTAGATGGCTGCTGTACCTGAAGAGCACCTGACCACAGGGTTTCCCCTGCTTCTCGAGGATAGCCTCCAGGAGTGCCAGTTCCACCGAGCGCCCATCCTCACCTACCTTGAGCATTGGGTTAGCGACACTGAGGTGGAGTACCATGTGGAAGTGATCGTGAAGGCAAATGATCCTCCCACAAGTTGGTTCTTCGAGGGACCCCAGATGGCAACACTACCTCTCGATGTCGAGGCTGCTGCACTCAAGGCACTAACCCGTCTCTGCGAGCTTCTTCCGGAGATGGCAGCCAAGATGACAACCCGCTTCTTGCCTTACCAGAAGGAAGGTGAAGATGAAAGCAGCGCACAAGCCCCTCCACTGAAGGAAGGACTTCCACTTCGATTCCAGACCTACTTCAGCCTATGTGCCGACAGCTTGGCACAAGATTTGGCCTCAGAATCGATGAAGCTCCGAGAAGAACTTCACAAGACCAAGGCACTTCTTCGCCGAGCACAAGAGAAGACAGATAGGATCAACAAGGAAGGTGCGCCTCCCGGACAGTCCGCTATCGCGTACCGAGCCGGAAGGCCCTCAGGAGATGTATCTTCCAAGGATGAAGAACCACCCCGGCGACGCCGTATGACGGCAAGGGAATATCGGAAGCTTTTCCCTGCACCACCGACAAAACACCGTCGTATCCAACTCCTCCACTCCCCCACACCCTCAAGTGACAAGGGGCCCAGACAGATGAAGACAAGGAGGAAGACCCAGAAGAGCCAGAATACGCGACCGAGCATTCCGCCGCTTATGCATTATTCGCAACTCGGATATGCCAGTTCGTGACCTTTACGGTAGGATAGGTCGTGTAACCCCTATGCGCAGTCGAGTCCTTGTATGGTTCATATGAAGCCATCTAGTGTTTGCTTTTATTGTGTTTGGATGCACGTCGTATTCTCCCTTCGGGAATATGTAAACGACTACATCACCCATTTTGATTTTAATGAATGTGTTTGGCCCTTTCGGCCCTTGCATGATTGGATTAGTGTCACACCCACCCCCTTACTAGGCACCCATCTTTATTGCTTTCCCTCTTCCAAATCATGAGACCTTTTACCGCTCCAACAGGATGCCTGTTGTAACTCGTACTGGTACCTCTACCCAGCAGCCTGAAGCCCGAGCATCCGCTCAGTCAGAGGCCGGCCACGACCAAACCAACGACCAAGCTCCACCACCACCACCTCCTCCGAACATGGACATGGCTCAGCTTCTCCAAGCTTTCCGAGAGGAACGCCAAGCCAACACCGCAGCCCTTCAGTTGATTGCTCAAGTTGTCACCAACAACTGCCAGCCGGCGGGGAATGGCAATGGACGTTCCACATTGGCAGAGTTCAAGAAGCATGCACCACCAACTTTCATCAAGACTGGTGAACCCCTGGATGCAGACGACTGGGTCCGCACCATCGGGGACTTGCTGGAACTAGTCGGATGCACCGAAAACCGCGAGAAGGTGGCTTATGCAGCCCACTGCCTCGGGGGACTGCTAGATCTTGGTGGGATGGATTCAAGGTCATGCACGCTGGGCAAGACATCACTTGGGACAACTTCAAGGCAGAATTCCGCAAAGCCCACATTCCTTTCGGAATGATGGCTATCAAGAAGCGTGAATTCCGAGCCCTGAAGCAAGGAAGTGGCACTGTCAAGGAGTACATGCAGAAGTTTAGTGTTCTGTCAAGGTATGCCCCTGAAGATGTCAGCACTGATGCTGCAAAAAGGGAGCGCTTCATGGAAGGCCTCAATCAGACTCTGCAGTACTCGCTTGTCGTGTGCGACTGCCCAACCTTCCCTGACCTGGTGAACAAAGCACTCATGCTTGAAGACAAGCGGCGTGCTCTGGAAGACACTCGCAAGCGCAAGATGGTCAGCAAGGGAAGTTCCAGCAACCAGAAGCCTCGCCCATGGCAGTCAGCCCCGGTCAAGCCAACCTACCAGCAACCAAGAGCTCCTGCACCTCGTACCAACTATCAGCCTCAGCAGTATGCCAACCCAAGGCCAGCATTCAACCCCAATAACAGTGGTGGCAACAAGATCTATAATCCAAACCAAGTCACTTGCTTTGGATGTGGCCAGTCAGAGCATATTTCTAAGGTGTGCCCCAACAAGAAGCATGACGCCCCGCGCCCCAATGCGCAGAACCCAGGACAAGGCCGCGGGATGCCACCAAGGAACCCAGCTCCTCGCAACCCGCCTAACCATGGGAAGGGGCGTGTGAATCACGTCACTGCTGAAGAAGCCCAGGAAGACCCGGACGTCGTGTTGGGTACGTTCCTTGTCAACTCAGCACCTGCAACTGTCTTGTTTGATTCTGGAGCCACGCATTCATTTGTCACTCAAAGATTTGCATTAAAAAGTGGCATGACCCCTACACCCCTAAATAACCCCATGGTGGTACAAACCCCCGGAGCAGAGATGAGAGCCAAGATAGGCTGTAAAGGAGTTAGTGTTATCATTAACGGTGTAGACTTCCTAGCAGACCTTATCATCCTAAGATCGCAAGGCTTGGATGTGATCTTAGGGATGGATTGGCTCAGTAAGCACCAAGGCTTATTAGACTGTGCCAGTCGGACTGTCACAGTGACCAATGACCAAAGAGTCGAAGTTAAGTTTTCTCCCCACTCCTCTTCCGCTCAAGCCGCTCAAGTCAACTATCTATCTGAAGTTGGGCTGGAGCAAGTACCGGTGGTATGCGAGTATCCTGATGTCTTTCCGGATGAGCTACCGGGAATGCCCCCTGACCGTGACATTGAGTTCATCATCGAGCTCGTGCCCGGGGCAGGACCCATCTATAAGAAGCCTTATAGAATGGGGACGGAAGAATTAGCCGAGATGAAGACGCAACTGGAAGAGCAGCTGAGGAAGGGATTTATCCGCCCAAGTGCCTCCCCTTGGGGATCACCTGTTCTATTTGTGGCAAAAAGGGATGGTACCATCCACTTATGCATTGACTATCGTTCCCTCAATGAGGTTACAATCAAGAACAAGTATCCACTTCCCAAGATTGAAGATCTGTTTGATCAGCTCAGCGGAGCCAAGGTGTTCTCCAAGATCGACCTTAGATCTGGGTACTACCAGCTGAAGATCAGACCCCAAGATATTCCGAAGACGGCATTCGTAACCAGATATGGCATGTACGAGTGCACGGTCATGTCCTTTGGGTTAACCAATGCCCCAGCTTACTTCATGTATCTCATGAATAAAGTCTTCATGGAATATTTGGACAAGTTTGTTGTTGTCTTCATCGATGACATTCTTGTCTTCTCGAAGACGGAGGAAGAGCACGAGCAACATTTGAGGATGGTCCTAGACAAGCTTCGAGAGCACCAACTATACACCAAATTCAGCAAGTGTGAGTTCTGGCTGCATAAAGTTGGATTCTTAGGTCATGTCTTGACCGATGAAGGATTGTTAGTTGATCCCGCGAAGATCGAAGCTGTGACCCAATGGCAATCTCCAACGACCGTCAAGGAAGTCAGAAGCTTCCTCGGACTTGCGGGCTATTACCGCAAATTCGTGGAAGGATTCTCTAGCATTGCCCGGCCAATGACTCAGCTCCTCAAGAAGGACAAGAAGTTCGAGTGGACGCCAAAATGCGAAGAGAGCTTCCAAGAGCTCAAGAAGAGATTGACCACCGCCCCAGTTCTGGCAACACCTGATATTCACAAGGAGTTCGTGATATATTGTGATGCCTCTCGAACTGGATTGGGAAGCATTCTGATGCAAGAAGGCCGAGTCATAGCTTACCTTTCCAGGCAGCTACGCCCTCATGAAGAGAACTACGCTACTCATGATCTTGAGTTAGTAGCAGTGGTTCATGCCATGAAGACATGGCGGCATTACCTCCTAGGGAAACGGTGTGAGATATACACAGACCACAAGAGTCTGAAGTACATTTTCACCCAGAAGGAATTGAACATGAGGCAATGAAGATGGTTGGAGCTCATCAAAGATTATGACCTCAGTGTTCAATATCACCCCGGGAAGGCTAACGTGGTGGCCGATGCCTTAAGCAGAAAGGCTTGCTCCCTGAATGCCATAATTCAAAAGAGGCAGCCAGCCCTGTTTAAGGAGCTCAAACAATTCAGTTTGGAATTGGTCACCCCTGGATTTCTGGATCATTTGGAGGTCAAACCAACCCTGATGGACGAAGTCAAGAAGGCGCAAGGTGGGCACGCAAGCATTGAAGGCATCAAGAAGAAGATGAAGCTAGGCAAGGCCCCAGGATTCTCCGAGGACGAGCACGGGATTGTTTGGTATAAAGGCCGCATCTGCGTACCAAACAAGATGGAGCTGAAGAACCTGATCCTGCAAGAAGCCCACGATACTCCGTATTCCATCCACCCCGGAGGAACCAAGATGTATCAAGACTTGAAGGAAAGATTCTGGTGGCACGGGATGAAAAGAGAGATTGCAACCTATGTTGCAAAGTGTGATGTGTGCCAAAGGGTCGAGGCTGAATATCAGCGACCCGCTGGATTGCTCCAACCACTCAAGGTTCCTTAGTGGAAGTGGGATAAAGTCGGAATGGACTTCATCACTGGGTTACCGAGGTCGAATAGAGGACATGACTCCATCTGAGTCATAGTCGACCATTTGACCAAGGTGGCCCATTTCATTCATGTCAAGACTACCTATACAGGCAACCAGTTGGCAACTCTCTATATCGACCGAATCGTGAGCCTCCATGGTGTTCCAAAGGAAATTGTGTCCGATCGAGGCACCCAGTTTACTTCAAGGTTCTGGAAAAGATTCCAAGAAGCCTTGGGAACCAAGTTGTCTTTCAGCACAGCTTTCCACCCACAGACCGGAGGTCAGACAGAGCGAGTAAATCAAATTCTCGAAGACATGCTCCGAGCCTGGGTTTTGGCCTACAGAGCCAAGTGGGAAGATTGCCTCCCTTTTGCCGAGTTCTCCTACAACAACAGTTATCAGTCGAGCCTTCAGATGGCACCATTTGAGGCGTTGTACGGACGCAGATATCGCACACCCCTCAACTTGTCAGAGACTGGAGAAGGGCTAGTTTTTGGACCAGATATTCTCCGCGAAGCAGAAGAGCAAGTCCAACTAGTCAGAGAACGTTTGAAGGCAGCCAAATCAAGGCAGAAGAGTTATGCTGACACTCGTCGCCGAGACATGAGTTTCCGTGTCGGAGACCATGTGTACCAGCGAGTAACTCCTCTGAAGGGAACCAAGCGTTTCCACGTTAAGGGGAAACTTGCGCCAAGATTTATTGGCCCTTTCAAGATCACCGACCGACGAGGTGAAGTGGCTTACCAGTTGGAACTACCACCTGAGCTATTCGATGTGCACAACGTATTCCACGTGTCACAACTCAGGAAGTGTCTCCAAGTTCCGAACAAGCCTGATCTCTACAAGGATGTTGATAACCAAGCCATTGATCTTCAGCCTGATTTGACCTACCGCGAGAAGCCCATTCGCATTCTGGATGAGGCAGAATGACGGACTCGAAGCCACACCATCAAGTACTTCAAGGTCCAATGGAGCAACCACACGGAATCAGAAGCAACCTGGGAACGTGAAGACTATCTTAGATCCGAGTATCCCGATCTCTTTTAAGACCTAGTTTAGGAATCTCGGGGACGAGATTCTCGTAAGGGGGGTAGGTCTGTCACACCCTGCATTTTGTAACATGTCTTTTGCATCAATGAAGCATGAAAATTTGGGCCAGCAATTTTTTTGGCATCATTTGGCTTTTATCTGGAATTAAGTTTTTCTTCCTGTGTTTTTCAAGTGCTCATTAAAGTCAACTACTCCCTCTTGTAGAATTCATCTCCTTACCCAAAACTTCTGCCCAATGATCATACCAAGTGTTTATAGCAGAATAGTATTTTCTTATAAAATTAATTTGGCCAAAATGTATTTTCAAAAAATTAGTATTCCAAAAACCCCTGAATTGAGGTTTGCACTGCAAGTGCTTGATTTAGGGTGAGTAAATTATTTCAAAAAGTGTATTTGAAACCTAGTAGATATAGGACTCCCAGAAACCACAAAAATAAAATTTTAAAAGTTATTTTTCCTATTTATTTAAAAGCCTTTTCTTAAGGCCAGAAATGGTCTTTAATAGGGAAAAATTATTTATTTATTTCAAAAATATTTGCCAAAATTCAGGGAGACTCATAGGACATATATTATCCATATATAAGAGTTTCAACACTTGGTCATGTTCAAAATATTGGGCTAATCCCTCAGAAACCCTTTTTGGATATTTCAAGCTTTTGAAATATTTACAAAGGAAATATTCTCTAAAAATTTCAGGGAAATTCTATCATGTCATGTATGACATATTTGATGATCTTGCCAAGCCCCATGCCTTGGGAAGCAAGAAAACATCATCAAAACCCCTCAAAACCATTCTGTCCATATCTGAAGTTTGAGCAACTTTACATTGCCAAACTTGTCCAAATGCTCTCAAACTTGGTGCACATGCTAGAATGGTCTAATAAGTCATCTAGACCAAATGGCACAAGCTTGGGAGAAGGGTAACTTGATCAGAGTACCCCAAAACCATTTCTGTTCAAATTCAAATTTGAACAACTTTACATTACCAACTTTTTACCCGGGGCTTCAAACTTTGTGGGCATGATCATAACCCCAAATGATGACACTACACCAAGTGGTGCATCAAGGGGAGATGGTTATCTTAACTCAAACATGGTGAAACCATTTCTGTTGATTTCTAGGGTTCACCAGAGTTACATTGGCAAGTTTCTCCAAACAAGCCCAAACTTGGTGAATCACCCTATTTCCATATGCCATTAAATCCTGTTAAGTGTCATGGCCAGTGAAGATCATTTGCTTGCCCAAAACTTAATCAAACACCTTCTGCCATTTTACCAAAACCACTGTTTTGACCTCTTTTACTATTTACTTTTGCTTCAACTTTCTACCTAAGCCTCACCTAGTCACCTTCTACCCCCCAGTAACTTCCCCAGGACCAGAGCTCAATGATTGAAGGGTGAAAACCCCAATTTACCTTGCTGGACAGCCCAGTTCTTACCATCTCCCAGCTTCCCTCCTCTCTCACTGGATAACCAAGGCATCCAAGGCCACAGCCAGATTGTTTACTCCATGCTGGACCCCCCAGACACAGCGGACGCGCCCAGCTAGCCAACGACATGCCGTGGCATGCAGAAGGCACGCTCCAGAGCGCGCTACAGTGCACACCCGCACTGTAGCCTCGCCCAATCCATCGCCCCCGACCAGCTCGTGCTTCCCCCTCGCGCCGTTCGATGCGCCTCGGCGTCCGCAACGCCCCACGGCGCTGCCCCCCCTCCTCCTTCTCCCTCCAGAGGACGTCCTCGCACGCGCGCCGGCCGCCCGCGAGCTCCAGTCGTCGGCTTCACACGCGCGCAGCACCAGAAGCTTCCCCCGCTCCCTCTCTTCCTCTCCTCTGCCCTGGACCTCGTCCAGCAACCCCGCAGACACTTCCCCAGCGCCTCCCGTGCCCTGTGGCAACGAGCAGAGGCTCGCCGGCGCACACGTCCACGGCACCTCGCCGTCCTCCTATAAATAGACCCCCCGAGCCCCTCCTCTCTTCACCAGTCGCGCTCTCCTTCTCTCAATCTCCCCCCAGAGCCACTCGCCCCGCTCCAGACCAGCCCGAGATCGAGATTGAGCTCGAGCTCCGCCGCGGCGGCTCCCCGTCGCCTGCTCGGTACAGGCCGCCCCAGCCTCTTCTCTCATTCGATCTAGAAGCACTGCATCACCCTGACGCGTTTCCCCCTCTTTCCCCTCTCTGCAGCTGCCGGAATCGACCGGAGCAGCACCCGCCCGAAGCTCCTCCGCCGTGTGACCTCGCCGTCGGCGAACCAGGCCCCTCCGGAGACCCGCACCACCTCCACCAGATCGGCAAAACTCCGCTGGAACCATTCCTGCCCTTAGCTCGCCCCGCCGTGCCCTGAAAAGACGCCGGTGAGCTCGCCGGCTCTCTGCCAGAGGGTTAGGGATGACAGGCGGGCCCCGCCTATTAGCCTCCCATCGCCCTCGCTCCTCTCTCCTCTCACTGACGCCGGGCCCCGCCCGTCAGGTTTGAAAAACCCTGGCGCGCGCTGGCGCCGTGCGGTGGGCTGTTTTCGCCCTGGGCCGTTGCACTGTGGCCGTTCTGGCCCAGTGGCACAGAGCCCTTTTTCATTTTTCTTTTCTGTGGATTTTCAAATAATTCCACAGAATTAAATATATATCCAAATGAATTAATTCTAGTTCCTAAAAACTTGTAAAAATCCAACCTATTTAATGATGTCACTTTCACACATGTCCATGGACCCTTTCTGTTCTGTTCAAATTTAAATTCATATTTGAACATTAAAACTTCTGTTCAAATATTCATGTACCTCATTCTGCCACTCCAAAACTCAAACTAAGAATTTTTGCCATCTTAGTTTTCCCTCTAGTATTTGATAAAAATAAGTTGACATTTTTCTGAGCACTTTGGTTTTTCTGTTTTTATTGTGGTCTTATTTTCCCAATGTTTATTGCGACGATTAGATACCGTATTTGACGAGGTTGCTGAAGAAGAAGGAGGGGAAGGATTTGAAGATCTTGAAGACCAAGCTAATCCAGGCAAGCAGCCCTTTGACCATGATACCCTTGTGTTCCTCGGAACCCATTTATTCTGAATGCATGATGACAAAAGTAACGGTGGTGACCTAGTTGAGATCCACCAATTGATGCATGCTTAACTCATGATCTTGCTATATGCTTAGATGCAATACAAATGTCTAGTAGTAATGCTTAGAGATGCATGTGTGCCATGATACCTTCGTGGTTGCTCTTTTTCAGGCCCCATCGGGTGCCACTTATGCCCGGGGGAAAAAGATGAGATGGGTAACCACTTGATGACGAAGTGGTGTACCAAGACAAGTGTGTGTGATGTTTTTCAAATGGATTGGTTTAAGTTGCGACCGTTATTCCAACTTTACATGCGCAACCACTCTACCCTTATATGGGAAAGGGCATTATTGATTACCTAGGTCGATACTAGCATGGTGCCCGCATTACCAGTGATGGGGGTGACATGAGGTCACTCTCGGGACGGGGTCGCGCTTGGATAGGCGACCATGACTATCTTTACAGGGCACCGGACACACCGTTGGTACCCCGTGCTTGTGGTATGTGTTGAATATGGGAGCGAGGCTCCAAAAATCTTAAGATGTGAAATGTGGGGCACGGGGGTTGCTACCAATCGAGTGGACTCCATATTAGTGTCACCTAGGGAAATATAGTGATCGGGTGCTTACCCCGGGTACTTGAGGTACATCGGGTCGTGGATGTCACAGAAGTTCCCTGGATCTAG
Organism: Secale cereale; assembly: GCA_902687465.1. Taxonomy (NCBI): domain Eukaryota; kingdom Viridiplantae; phylum Streptophyta; class Magnoliopsida; order Poales; family Poaceae; genus Secale; species Secale cereale. The sequence goes on from LR738715.1 coordinate 282,301,085, forward strand.
TGGGTAAAGTGTGCAACCTCTGCAGAGTGTAAAACTATTCGAATAGCCATGTCCACGGTCAAGGACAGTTGGATAACCGCTCTTGGCCTACGTCCAATGTTTGCGAAACCCTGTGTGTGTGTGTGATGAATCAAGGTGGTGACTTGACTCGTTGAGTTGAATCCTATTCATGTTGATATCGGTAACCTGTCCTCGAGGTTACGTGAATTTATTGATGCATATACTTGATGGTAGAATATTTATTCCAGCTCGTAGCTAGATTGCTCATTGTTGTACAATTGCATTGTTACCTTGAACCAAATCATGGGTTGCTTGCGAGTACATTCAAAGTACTCATTGGCTTGCCACTGGTTATTTAATTGGCCAGGCATGGAGGAGCAGGAATATGAAGAAGAATTCTATGGAGACGAACATGCAAACTAGGACGCTATCCCAGTCAGAATGCATGTAGGGTTAAGGCAGATGGCATGGGTTCTACTTATCTTCGAAGACTTCCTCTATTTGAGTTATTTTCTATTCAGCCCTTGAGGCTTTATCTATGTAAGACTTGGCCATAATGGCCATAATTTGTGTAAGACGGTATGTATGCATGTAAGACTCTTGTTATTCAGCTTCTGTGTGTTCAGTGAGCATTGATCTCTGGGATCACTGTACACGTGCATTCGGAGATCTTGACTCTTAAGTCGGGGTCCCCACAGGGGCGGAGGAAGCCGGGGACGGGCGCACGCACGAGCGAGCTGCGGGAGGAGAGGTGCACGGGCCCGGTTCGGCCCGGCGCGGGCCGCGGCTGGGCCTGGCGCGGGGATGACGAGGCGTGGCCAAATGGCGGCTTCCCGTTGGAGGAGAGGCACTGACTGGCGGCAGGGAACCAGTGGCTGGCTGCCACCTGTCGATGACGTGGTGGCCGGCGCCGGTAATTGAGGAGAGGGAGGTGGCTGGCGGCTGAGAGGTGGGAGGAGGGCAGGCTAGGTCTAGGGTAGTCCATTTTTGGCATGGAGGAGGTGTTTATATAAGGTAAAGGCTAGGGTTAGGGGGGTTTTGGGGGCTTTCGGAGCCTTCCGGTCGCGATCTGACGGATCCGATCGCGAGGTGAGGTAGGATGGGCCTAGGGGAGGTTAGTGGGCTGTGTAGGAGGGGTTGTGGGGAGAGAAGAGAAGAGGCCCACGGGGGTTTTCGGAGACCGAAAACGTCCGACGAATAACCCGCGACTAGTGCCGCTATATATATCCGTTGGGCTATCAAACGAGCTCCAAATGCGATGAAATTTGGCAGGCGGCCTGTCTACACTATAATAAGACCACACGCCAAGTTTCAACCCATTCCGAGAACATTTTCCGGCCACTCACAAAATAAATATTCAGAAGCGCCGCGGGCGCGTGTGAGTGTGTCTGGGCTTAGAACGGACAACGGAAAGGACGAGGGGGCTTGGACGGATGCAAGTTTTGAAAACATGCTGATGCAACACACATGATGACAAGGCAAAGATGCACACGCAAGCAAAATACATGGCAATGGCGACGAATAACTGGCTGACACCTGGCACACCGATCTCGGGGTGTCACAATACTCCCCTACTAACAAGAGATCTCGTCCCGAGATCTTAGGAACGAGACGGAAGAGAAAAAGGAAGAACAAAGTTCTTCGAGGAAAAAAGAGTGAAACCAAAGAACCTTGAGAGGTTGAACAATATGATAGAAGGTACAACGGAGATGAACAAAGCAGCAAAGGCTTCGTTAGACTAGAGGAACAAGGAATACGACGAGAACCAAAAGGTTGAAGGATATGAAGCGTGGGTTGAAGGAATAAGAATGAATTTGAAACCACTTCGGTTAAAAGAGATTCAAAAGGAATTCAAACAAAGGAATCCGGGCAGCACTCCGGCTCAAACTGAAAGAAATAGCACACCGGTTGAACATGATTGGAATATGACAAGAACCTGAGAAGATGGAACGATACATGATGAGATGAACAAGAAAATGCCTCCGGAAGAATTTAAAGTGAGTGGAATGAAAGAACGGAGAAGAAGATGACAACTTCGAGCGCGAATGAATTTGAAAGAGCATCCTTAGGATAAAGGTTTGAACGAAGTTGTTGAGAAAATCAACAACAACAGAATAAGCTTGTTGTGGACTTATGAAAACATCTCAAAACTTTGAGGTGAATTATGCCGCAACCAAAAGATTGAATAGATGAGAATGAAGAGAGAATTGCAAAACTCCACTTCAAAAGAATACGGAGAATTATTTGCGGTCGAGAGGCAAAAGAATAATGCTTGAGCTGCTCCAGAAGAATTAGCTGAACGTTTGAAGAATGAATTAAATTATGGAGAACCACCACGAAGAACTCCGGTAATGATAGGATGATGATATAGAAATGACGAACGAAAGGAATAAGATTAAAGCCTTCCGATGATTTAGAAAGGGCCTCTGATGATATAACCGAGAAAATTTGAACTCCGGAAAAGAAAAGAATAAAACACTTGGAACTAGAATTTATTCCTCAAGAATAAACTCCGAAGGAAGGAATTAAATCGACTTGATGAGAACGAATAAGAATTATATTATGCTCATCCTTCATCTATTAAATTGAAATCGAATGATGAAAGAGAACAAACCACCGGGAAGAATTAAAATTGAGTGAATACAAGAGAATGAATTGCCGAGAAGAATAAAGCACTTGAGGAAATTTAGATGCAAGAGAACGAAGAGATCGCGGACGGATTAGAGAATGCTTGAACGAAGCACCGGAAAAATGTGTAACGAACGAAGAGGCATCAATGAAGAATATTTGAAGGATGAAGTTGAAAACTGAGAATGAAGAAATCTTCTGAAATGATGGCCTTCGGAGGAACACAATGAAAATAATTCATGAAATACTCCGGAATAATGAAAAGAAGAAAGGTTGAACCAACGATGAAAAGAATTGAGAACTAACTTTGAAAGGCACGTGACTGATGTAATACATACTTATGTCACACTTGAAAAGAGTTTAAGAATACTCCGAGAAAATAAAACAGTCAGGTAAGATCCTGGGAGAAGACCTGTGGGTTATGAGCCCACCGAAGAGAAAACCACCGTTGAAAGGAATTGAAAGAAGATGATGCCCTGAACTGATTGAACAACCTTGAATAATTTAGAACACAAACGAATCTATTGAGATGTCTTCGGAACTCCGGAACAAGTAAATTGAGAAAGGCGAATGAGCAAGAGGGAAAATTTGAGCCGAGGGAAAAGAATATGATGAACACCAAATACTTGAATTGATTCCACCGGAAAAGAAGAAGAGGTGAAGAATATCAACGAGAGGAGAATTCACTGGTTGAAATAATTGATGAAAGGAATACAAAGACTTCCCACGAGTAGGAGGGATACTCGATTACGGACTCCGGCTTCGAGAAGAAAAAGGGTGGGCGGGTGGGAAAAAGAAGGAACACATCGGACGGGGAAAACACCGGTTGGAAAGAACTGAGGATGAACTTGCAAGAAGAAGAGGGTCGAATCCACTTGACGAGAGGTGCACGAGATGAAAGAACTGACAACGCAACGAACGAAAACTAACCACGCGATTCTAGAAAAAAATTGAAGGGGAAGAGGAGCAATTTAAAACAACTACGTCAAGATTCCTCACTAGAGCGACGAAGGGACTGAGGAGTAAAAAGAATTCCTACTCTCCGATATAACTAGATTCCGAAAAAGTTTTCTGCTAGACTCAACAACGGCCAGACTACGATCAATCAAGGGGGCTCCTATGGTCGGTCGAGGCTCTGATACCAACTAGTCAGGCCCAAGATGCGATTCTATCCCGATCACGTGACACTTACGTGATTGGGGCACAACCGCATTTCGGGCGCTTAGCAAGATGGATATCATTACATTGTACCATTACATACATACATAGGGGATACCACAATACATACAAGTCACATGAATACAACATCATCAATACAAGACGTCCGACTACGAATGCTAACAAGAAAAGCACAATGACATCCATCTGCTATCCTAGGCTGCCGACCCGGAACCTAACCCAAGACTGAAGAAGAAGAAGAAGAAAGAACTCCAACACAACGATCATCGCTCTCACGTCAAGACATCGGAAACCTACACCTGCAACTGTTGTTGTAGTATCGGTGAGCCACGAGGACTTAGCAATCCCATAACCATGGGTAACAAGACTAGCCAAGCTTAATGGGTAAGGAGAGGTTAAGTGGTGAGGTTTGCAGCAGCGCCTAAGCAATAGTATGGTGGCTAACTTATGAGTACAAGAATAAGATGAGCATCTACGCAAACGGTCACAACTAGTAGTGATCGCTAAAGATCCTGAACTACCTACGAGTCAAACATAACCCCACCATGCTCTCTTCTCAAAGTGAAAAGAGACAGTCACGGTTACTCACACCGTTGTGCGTTTTACAGCGGATCCTCTGTCAAGTTTTCTACAACCGGACATTAACAAATTCCAATCTGCCACATAACCGCGGGCACGGCTTTCGAAAGATCATAACCCTGCAGGGGTGTCCCAACTTAGCCCATCACAAGCTCTCACGGTCAGCAAAAGTAATAATAATATTACCCCTTATCTTAGGGACAAGCCGATCAGGCTCGGTATCCCGGTGCACAAGACATTTCGACAATGGTAAAACAAGTCCAGCAAGACCTCCCGGCGTGCCGACACCCTGATAGTAGCCGCGCGTATCTCGTCTCAGGCCACGATCGGATGGGAAAGCCTACGGGAGCCAGATACCTCGAGTTTCCCCGTGGTGGCCCCGCAGTCTGCCTGTTTGGGACCAACACCATCAGCACTGGCCCCCCTGTATGTAGAAGAATCCTCGGGTAGCGCTAACTCCCTATGCAATTAATTAATTAATTAAGTTTTTATTATGTTGCAAATTAAACCAATGTTGGGCCTTGCTGGAGAAGTTTTATTCAAAGACGAACTGCCAAGGGGTCCCCATATACCCAACCGTGTAAGGAACGCAAAATCAAGGAACATAATGCCGGTTTATTGGCTCCTAAGGTGGCATGAGTGGAACAAAACACCGAGCAAAAGGCCAAGCCTTCCACCCATGCCCAGTATATAGGTGTGTTAATAATAATAATAATAATAGATATTGTGATATTCCAACAACAAGTTCCAACATGGAACAATCTTCATCTTCATCTGCAACTAACAACGCTATAAGAGGGGCTGAGCAAGCGGGTTACATAGCCAAACAACGGTTTGGTGGGAAGGTGTCAAAAAGTTAGAGGTTTCATGGCAACAAGGAGAGGGGCTGACAATAATGATGGGTAGCGCGACTTATAACGATAGCATCGAGACACTAATCATGGCAATGATAGTAAAGGTATCCAAGGTGAAGGTCATCTTGCTTGAGATCCCGCAAGGAAGAAGAACAGATCCATGAAGTAGACGAAGAAGAAGCCTTGAAGACGAACCACGTGTAGACGAACGAATCCTCACGATCGCAACGGAACAAGCACTAACGAGAAGAAGCAAGCAATACGGTAAACACAGAACACAAGAACATGACAATATGCTCAATCAAGTATGATGCAAGACAAGTCTATATATGATGCAAAACATGGCAAGGGATGAAGCACACAATAACTACACAAGCCAACAAGTTTAAATGAGGCCGGAAACTACCTATAACAAATCCGGTAAGTCCTCATATGCATATATTGAAATTAGTCCAGATCTGAACTAACCTTAAGTTAAAGTTGTTAAACAGCAGGTTAACATGCACCATGATGATCTACACGAAATTCTAGTCAAGTTTCATATCAAGTTTGTTTAATTCGGAGCTACGGCTTAGAAGATATGAGCAAAACAAGACAAACATGGCAACGGTGCAAGATGCACCCAAAAAACAAGCAAACACACTTCAAACATGAAAACAACATGATATTATGATTCTACATGCAAAATCACACAAGTTTCATATAGGGCACGCTCAAAACGGAGCAATGGTTCAACACATACACACGAAACAAGATATGACAACAAGCTGAAGTTAACTGCCACATAGCAACTTTGGAGCAAGGTAAATATAGGCTACAGCACCCAAACATGATAACAAGAAGCATGGATGTGAAGTAGACATGTTACTTAACAAGCACGAACTTAGAACACACCCAAAAGCTTGCTGGAACACATTTAAACAAGCATGGAAAGTTGCAATAAAATTATCCAGACTTGGTCAAAATCTGGGAAGGCAAAAACATCATCATGATGCTGCCTTCGGAGGCACTAAACAATAAGCATATCAACTCTAATAAGAAAATAAAGAGCATGGACATGTAGTATACATCTCCTACAGCAAACAACTCCATTGGAGCAACTCCATAGGAGGCATGGATCAATAGCAACAAGCTCCACCAAATTGAACATGCTGATAAAATCCTGACAGGTATACTTTATAGCAACTTGAAAGCAAGAAATAAACAAGCTACAGCAGGGCATATATGCAAGTAAGGTCATGAATGGATAGACAATAACATGGACAACAAGACATGATCATTAGCCACTCCAAAACAAGCATGGATTTGAGGGCGGCATCAAGCAAACATAGCATCAGGTTATAACAGATTCCAGACTTAGCAGTTTTTTCACAAAGTATAAAACAGTAACAACAACATGGCATGTTTACAAGCTTTTTTAAGTCACCTCAAGTCATATCATGGAAAGTTAATTGCACCACATCAAAGACCATATGATGGTGCTTCTAAAACATCTAGACATGTGGCATGAAGACAAACACATCAATAGCAATGAACAAGTGAAATCAACATCTCATAACAAGTTTCAGCACTTAACAGCCACGTGCATTTTTGCAACAGAGATTAACATGGCAAGATGGCACCTAAGATGAATGCTACAGCCACCATCATGTAGAGCACTTCACAATGAACATTTTGACATATCATATGCTCCATTTGGATAAACATGCACCAAGTTATCATATCTCAAACATGGCATCAAATTAATCAAGTAACAACAGTTTATAACAAGTAGCACTCTTGCAACAGAGATTAGGGCATCAAGATGAAGTCAAACAAGCATGGCACAATGGAACAAAGTGTAGAGCATATCACCACGATCATTTTGACATATTATATGCACAATTTGGACATACACACAAGAAGTTACCAGCAGTCAAAGATGCAACAAAAAATTACACAGTTTAGGGACTTAGTGGCAAATACTACCTCTGGGGGATGGACATGTCCGTGCCAGATCGGACATGTCTGTTGGTGCCTGGGGCTCGGGGCCCACTTGTCAGGGTCACGGAGAGGGGAGAAGCGGACATGTCCGGGCGACTGCGGAGGAGGCCCGACGGCGGCGGCTTCTCCGGCGTACGAGGCGGCGCGGGGCGGAGGAAGCCGGGGACGGGCGCACGGGGAGGGCCTCGGCCCGATCCCGCCGGATCCGGGCCAGAGGTGGCCGGCGGCGAGCTCCCGCGGCGGCGGAGCGAGCATGTCGGGGCGGAGCTGGCGGGGCTAGGCGACGGGGCATGGCGCTCGCCGGCGCCGTGGCTTGGCCTGGCCGGGCGATGCGGAGCGGCGGCTGCGGAGGCGAGGAAGGCAGAGGGGCGCGGTGGTCCGGTGAGGGCGACCGGCGGCGCGGGACGGAGGAAGCCGGGGACGGGCACGCGCACGAGCGAGCTGCTGGAGGAGAGGTGCACGGGCCCGGTCGGGCCCAGTTCGGCCCGGCGCGGGCCGCGGATGGGCCTGGCGCGGGGATGACGAGGTGTGGCCAAGTGGTGGCTTCCCGTTGGAGGAGAGGCGCTGACAGGCGGCGGGGAACCAGTGGCTGGCTGCCACATGTCGACGACGTGGTGGCCGGCGCCGGAAATTGAGGAGAGGGAGGTGGCTGGCGGCTGAGAGGTGGGAGGAGGGCAGGCTAGGCCTACGATAGTCCATTTTTGGCATGGAGGGGGTGTTTATATAAGGTAAAGGCTAGGGTTAGGAGGGTTTTGGAGGCTTTCGGAGCCCTCCGATCGCGATCCGACGGATCTGATCGCGAGGTGGGGTAGGATGGGCCAAGGGGAGGTTAGTGGGCTGTGTAGGAGGGGTTGTGGGGAGAGAAGAGAAGAGGCCCACAGGGGTTTTGGAGACCGAAAACGTCTGACGAATAACCGGCGACTAGTGCCGTTATATATATCTGTTGGATTATTGAACGAGCTCCAAATGCGATGAAATTTGGCAGGTGGCCTGTCTACACTATAATAAGACGACACGCCAAGTTTCAGCCCATTCCAAGAACATTTTCCGGCCACTCACAAAATAAATATTCGGAGGCGCCGCGGGCGCTTGTGAGTGTGTCTGGGCTCAGAACGGACAACGGAAAGGACGAGGGGGCTTGGACGGATGCAAGTTTTGAAAACATGCTGATGCAACACACATGATGACACGGCAAAGATGCACACACAAGCAAAAGACATGGCAACGGCGACGAATAACTGTCTGACACCTGGCGCACCGGTCTCAAGGTGTCACACACCCCCTCCGCTACTTGCGCCGCGCCTCGATGTCCTGGCTGACGGCAGTGGCTTGACCGGGAAAGAACTCTGGCGAAGAAGTAAAGTAAAGGGTTCAGAGACCAAAGGCTGGATCCTGCAGCAGCTAGCTATTGAAGAAAAGAAGAAATGGCGACATACCATCAACTATGTCTTCGATCACGTTGTAGCCATCGGACATGAACTTCTCCTTCTCTACCCAGTTCGAATGCTAAGTCTAGAACACGGCCTTGAGAAGAGCTTCCTCATCCTTCAGCCACCGCAATTCCGCCTTGTGCCTCTCCGCCTGGTCCGCCAGCTCCTTGGCCAGGCAGTCGCACTCCTGGACAGCCCGACTACACTCCTTCTCCTTGGTATAGAGCTCAGACTGGACCTGGCCCGACTTCGTCTGTAGCTCAGTCGTAGCCGCTGCCAAGACAAGGAAAAGAAGGCATCAGCATCAACCAAAGATAAATAGTCGTCGGAAGATCCGGTCTGACTGCTCAGCAGTCGGCCCAAATCTTGGGGACTACACCAGTGGGTGCACTGAAGCGCCCCCGCAAAGAGAAAGACGAAGTGCTTACTTCGGCTCTCGGTCAGATCAGCGGTCAGCTTGGCCAGCTCCCGGTGCTGGGAGCTGTAGGCGGCCGCGCGAACGTTGTGATAATTCCGCATCAAGGACAACAGAAGAAAGAGATACCTCAGCACTCGGAAACTTACCTTGGAGTTCCGACCTGCCTGCTCAGCAGCTGACCCGGAACTTGGGGATTACACCCAGTGGGTGTGCTGGCGCGCCCCCATGGAAGATCACAAAAATTGAAGACCAAAAGAAGAAAGCATACCCGGACTGACGCCTGCATATGTAGAAGCTCGTTCGTAGACTACAGAAGGGTGGCGCCGTGAGCATTGAACTAGGCCAAGATGTCCTACACCGCCATGTTGAGGGCACCTTGGCTGCTCTCGGGAGCCCAGTCCGGCGGAGCAGCACAAGTAGCCTCGGCGTTGGGCGCCGATGAGCTCGCGGCCCCAGCCTCCACCACCCTCGGTGCTGACACTGCCCTCACCAGCCGTCGACACGCAAGAATGCTGGTCGCGCCAGCCTAGCCCAGCACCAGCTCGCCGCCAGGCGGTGGCACCACCGGCGCCTCAGGATGACTGGCCTGCGCACTAGCAGCCGGCGCGCACAGAGGCACTTCCGGCTCCGGCTCAGTAGAATAGCCCCCTCCCCCCTCCGGCGCCGACTGGTTGACCTCAGCCAACCCAGTCGGCACCTGGCCTTCTAGCACTAGCGGTTCTGCGTACTGTGGGCCGGTAGCATCTGGGGCCCGGCCACGGGCCGCCTCCTCCTCCTGAGTCTTGGAGGCTGCGTCCGCCTGCGCCTTGGCGGCCGCATCGGCTTGTGCCTTAGCCGCCTCATCGGCCTTCGCCCGCGCCGCCTCGGCAGCCTCCGCCTCCGCTCGGGCCACCTCCTCCCGCTCCTGCTGCGCTTCCCGCGCGTTCTTCTCCGTCGCCTCCCGAAGAAGGGCCGCCGGGTCCATGCGACAGGAGTCTTTGGGGCCACTTGCCGCCCCAATCACCGAGGCGGACGGGACCCGCGACAGAGAAATCCGAGCCCTGGGCAACACAAGCAAGAAGAAGCTAAGCAGGGCAAAAAAGAGAGACAGATGCAAGTCCAAAAAACACTTACACGGACACCATCGGGCGTTCCTTCGGGCCCTTATCCAAGATGGCCACTTCGCGGCCTCTTGCCACTTGGTCGTGGCGACCGAGCCCCTGTCCTTCTTAGGACGGCTGCCGTACAAGCTAACCTCGGTCTGGCTCTTCGGTGTGCCGGGTGCTCCAGTTGGCGCCGCCGAGGAGCCGGAGCCTGCCCTGTCGGCGCCGAGAACGCGGCGCGGCTCATCGTCCTCCTCCTCATCATCCGACCAGTCGCCGAGGAGCCGCCTGCTCCGCCGCTGCCACCTCCCGTGGCATCGTCCTCCTCCATGGCGGCCACTTAACATGCGGTCGGCCATGAACTGATGGCCAGGGGCCGGTGCGCCAGTCGCCGCCTGGCCTGGGAAGCGCTGCATCATGACCGAAGGGTCAGGCGGCAAGAAGATCTCAGAAAGAGCAAAGAGACAAGAATAAGGAACTTACAGGCGGAGGTGGATTAGCCCGGCTGTACGGCTCCTTTCTGAACAGCCATGTCCCCTCGACAAGCTTGCAGGCACAGACAAAGTTGACCAGCCGGACCACCTCCATGTCCGGAATCGCCTTGGTGAATATCCGACATGGGTCCCGATGCCCACTCATATTGCTGATCAGGTGGGTCCAGGCCTGAAGAGGCAGCACCCGACATTTCGCGAAGGCAGCTAACAAGTCTGAGGACTTGAGGCCTTCCGACTCTATCATCTCCTCGAGTCGGATGAGAACGGCAGAGCAGACGGCCGAAAGGTTCTTCGGCCGTTACTTCCAGTTGGTACGCGGCTCGGCAGGCGGGCCGGCTGCGTAAGCCGGCAAGTTGACGTAGTCCATGGTGGCATGGATGCTCCGGACGTAGAAGTAAGATTTCTGCTATAGTTTGGCCGACTCTAGCAGAGCGAGGACAGGGAAGCGGATCCCGGAGCCAGTGCGCCGCACCATAACATAGGCCAAGCACTAGGCCGCCTCGTCCTTGATGGCGGTGTCGAGCTTGAGGTAGAAAAGTTCACCCCACAGCTCAAGAGAAGGCAAGGTGCCGAGGTATCACTCACAGAGGGTGACAAAGGCCGAAATCAGCACCGCCGTGTTCAGCGTGAGATGGTGGGGTTGAAGACGGTAGAAGTCAGGGAAAGAGCGAAAGAAACCGCTTGCCGGTAGGCCGAAGCCGCGGATGAAGTGTGACCGGAAGATGACGCGCTCGCCATACTCTGGTGCCGGCGAGATTTCGCCCTGAGAAGGGTTGCGCACCCTCACGTTCACCGCGTGAGGGAGCCGCCGCGTCTGGTGGAGGAACTCGAGGTGGTCCTCATGAACGTTGGAACCGACCCAATCGCCTGAACAAACGCTGAGCTCCATGGAAGCGGTGGCTCGGCGGAAGTGTGGGGCGGCGGCACAAGGATGAGGTGGCTACGGCTCCGCGCGCTCTCACGACGACGGGCTGCTACGGACTCCGGCGAGGGCAGAAGGCACGACGGTGGTGAGACGGCAGGAAGGAGCAAGGAAGAAGAAGAAGATGGGTGAGGAGGGTGCGCGTGCGCTCTGCCGCCCCTCCTCCCCCTACTTATAGGCCACGCGGCAGAGCCTATGAGGCAGGACGTGGGGGAGGCATGGGATTAACTGCGCCCACGACCCGCACGCCCCCGCACTTTCCGTGCCGTAACGGCGCGCATTCAATGCGCCTATGAAGCGCAACCAACCGCCTCAACCGCAGCGGATCCGCGTGCGTGCCGAGGCCCTGTAGTGCTGGGCCCGGGCCTGCGGTGCCGTCCCATTGCGCACGTGGGCTGGCAGGCCGGCCTGGTCTGCTAGCACCGTGTGGCACGCGAGCCGCGGGCGGCGCGCTCGCTATCCAGCTGGCTCACCACCCGACGTCTTTCTTGACGTTTCATATTCACCAGTCGGCCAGCCCCACCTCGGTTGGCTTCTAACAGTCGGCCTCATCACAAGACGGATGAAGAAATGTTACTAGTTCACACGAAATAGGAAGCTGCTAAGGCCCCTCGGTCTTCTTTCAACCACAGCACCCCACCAGCTTCGGGGACTACTATCGGAGATATTGACCACGAGTATCCTCGTCAACACCCTATAGAATTTCAAGATATCAGGGCTGGCTGCACCCCTCAAGCTATCCGGCCGCAAGGCCGGCCCCTTGGGCCGCCTGGTCAAACGGTCGGCTGCGAGGAGACGGCGCGCGCCTGGTGCTAGGTGGCTTCTCACCCCTCGCTGGTTACCCCAAGTGGAAGGTTTGAGATGCAGTGTAGCAGAAGATTTCCCTTGGCAATACTGGGGATTGATTCCCCTGAGACTCCAGGTTTCAACAAGAAGGTGTCAACTGCTAACGGCACCAGATATTAGCAATCAACGTGGACCTGCACACAGATACAAATAACTTTGCTCCCAACGAGTACAGAGAGGTTGTCAATCCCTCCGGCCTTGTAGTTTACAAAGGATCAAACGCAAGTGATAGTAGTGATAGATATTGCTGCAATAGTAAGTAAAAGCGTAAAGTAAATAGCGGATGTGATCAATGATGGTAATATGGACCGGAGTCTCATGATGTTCACTAGTGATGTCTCTCTCCCAAAAGACGATAAAACAGCTATGTGAGGTAAACGAATTACAACTGGGCAATTGACAGAACCATGAACGCAAACCAATGCTAACTACATTGCAAGAAAGGTTGAGGCTCAAAGCATGGGCGGTACGCTGAGGTAAGTAGACCGAAATCCATCTGCATCTACTACTAATCATCCACCTTGAGATATCTATCCAGAACATCTCGCTGGTATTAAGTTGCGAGTCCCACCCATAGTGTAAACTCAAAGCAACAGACAACTGCATTAAAAGAACTTTGCGTAAAGTAAACAGTCCTTGCACCCGTGGGCACAAGCACCGTTGTTTTCCCCTTTGTGGCAACAGCACATCCCCTAGACTCATGTTTCTGTCACTCAAGCTAGTCATCGAGGGGCATGAACCCACAATCAAGCATAACGTTCCCTCTTGGAGTCACTACCTACTACTTGGCCAAAGCAATAAATAACAACGGAGAACATGCAAGAATTACTTATGAACATAAATATAAAAGAGGTAAATCAAATATATTACTCAAGCACAATCTGAACATAATCTCATAATCCATCGGATCCCAGCAAACTCATCCTAGCAACAGCATAATGATTACATATGTGCCTCGATCATGTAGGGCAGCTCACGAGGACTAATTAGTGAAGCACAAGAACGGGAGGAGAACATCACATAGCTACTGGTCATGGACTCATGGTCCAAGGGAGACTACTCACAACTCATCCGGGAGGCGTCCATGGTGGTGGAGAAGCTCCCGGTGGTGATCCTCCCCTCCGACAGGGTGCCGGGAAGAGTTCTCCTGGTGCTCCCGATCTTGGAAGCGGTGGCGGCGGCGGAAAAGAGATGAGATCGTGAAAAGGAGTTCCCGTTTCGAGGGTTTCGGGAGACGCTTTAAATATATGCCAAAGGGGGGCATCAGCGGAGCCTCGGGGGGCCCAGGCGCCCCCCGACGCGGCCCAGGGGGGCACGCCGCCAGGGCGCCTGGAGCCCTGGTGCCCCCCCCCCGGCTGTACTTCGGGCGCAAGGTAGCTTCTGGAACGCTGATTTTTTATATAATTTTTCGGGATTTTTCCTGGCAGTTCTCGTAACGTGAAAACCTGAAATACAAAAACAGCCGAAAACAGAAACTGGCACTGGGGTGCACTGAGTTAATAGGTTAGTCCAAATCTGATCAAAAGTGTATGGAAGTGTATAAATAACATAGCAATATCACCCAAAAGAGGCATGGAGCAAGCAGAAATTATAGATACGTTTTGGACGTATCAACATCCCCAAGCTTAATTCCTGCTCGTCCTCGAGTAGGTAAATGATAACAAGAATAATTTCTGTGGTGACATGCTATTAACCATATAGGACTTTTTCATAGTCACATGACAAAAGCTTACTGAGACAATGAATCTGTAGTAATTAAGTTGCCTCATGAGAAAATCACAAAGGACTGAAAGTTTTACAATATGATACTGAAACATCAAATAGATTTGTAATGAACATGATGTGCAAATATGATAAAGTGATATCTAGCTTGCCCCTTTAGTGAAGCAAAACATAAATGCAGGGGCACCTCCAAGGTTTAAGTGATGACTAGATACAATGATTTCAAAATAAACGATATCACAATCATGCAAAAGACAATGCTACTTTGGGACAATGCACATTACACTCAGAATGACAATCATGCAAAAGACAATGCTACTTTGGGACAATGCACATTACACTCAGAATGACAATCATGCTCTCAGTAGTTGGTGCTTTAAAAGAAGGTGGAGACTCTCGAACCGTGGCTTTTGTTGGCAAGGTTGAAAACCCGTAATCGGAAACAAAGACAAAACATGTACCAGAGCTCTTGGTTTTAAAACAGAGGTAATAATTTTTTTTAGATCATGCATGTTTCGTCAACGAATGCTAGCAGATAACTCAATCACTTCTTGAGATGGACAAGTTTCGAGGAACGGCTCCCGAATGAGGACGATCACATCCTGTTAATCTCCTTTGTTTATCACTGCCAAAGTTTTCTGATTTCTCATGAACAAAGCGTGAAGGAGGGTTTGTTTGTTGTATTATCTTTTTGAGCCGGGCGCACTCAATGCCAGTTCCTTCTCGTATTATGGGTTTGCACATTTTACATGCAATCCCGGGGTGAAGCTTGTCCAATCTTAAAAATATCATGAATTAACTACTACTTCCTCATGAACTTACAACAGAGGCACAAAATAGGAATGCTTTTCTTTGAATAATTTCGAGATGGCACATGCAAGTCTTCGTTAGGAATGGCAGGTAAATACCATGTAGGAAGATATGGTGGACTCATATGACATAACTGGATTAAAGGAATGTGGATGCACAAGCAGTTAGTCCGCTTAGTACAGGCGAAGGTTAGCAAAAGACTGGGAGCGACCAACTAAGAGAGCAATGACGGTCATAATCATGCAGAGCGACAAAGCGACATTGAATCAGGCATGGAAGTTATGTCGCTACTCAGAAACAAAAGATCATCAAGGCTTGACAGACTTTCTTTACAGTCTTTAATATGCGTGAGCATACGCCAAGTCAATCAAAATAAATTCTTGAAGGAAGATATTACTAAACCATACCATATCATAGGCAAACAAATCATGTTGGTACTCCAATAACACATTGGGAATCCCCCAGCTATTTGAGACTAACCATAAGAAAACATGAACTACTAAGCGCCATCGTGCACGTAGCATCTTTATCATAGACATATCAACCAATGCAACGGAAGCAAACTCTCTTAATAAGATAAGCATGATAACTAAAGAGAGTTCAAGCAACCAACTAAACAAAGCTCTTTAGAAAGATAAGCATGAATACTGAGAGCTGAACATGATAGTAGCTATTAAAAGACAAAGAACACACACAGCAAAGATAGACATGAAAATTCTATGTTATGTTCTAGGTAGAAGTGGAGCGTGTTTCTCTCCCACATAAAGAAAGCTGAGTTCCGACTCGTTATAAAAAGCTAAAGAAAATTAAAAGTAAGACGCTCCAAGCATAGCACATAACACATGAAGTGATTAAAATATAGTGGAACGAAAGACGAACTGATAATGTTGATGGAGAAGGGGTTGCACGGGGGCATCCCCAAGCTTAGACGCTTGAGTCTCCTTGAATATTTCTTGGGGGTGCACGGGGGCATCCCCAAGCTTGAGCGCTTGACACTCCTGAATCTTTTTATCATCTTCCCTCGCACACTTGAAAACTCCCTTCATACATAACTCATCATAATCTGATTAGCGAGGTTAGTTCCCATAATAAAATAATTGTTCCTTGCTGGAAATAAGGATATTCTTGAAGGTCTACTGTTTCTCAAGATTGCCAAAAGGTTTTTGCAAAGAAAAAGCAATCTCTAGGTTTGCAAAATGAAGGAAAGGCAAAACAGGACAGAATCTGTGAAAAACAGAACAGCAGGTAGTAAATGATTTGTTCGGGGCACTTCTGCAACTCTAATCAAAAAACTCAAAACAGATGCACGAAAGACAATTATATAGAGCACACTGTCGAAAAAATTCAGAACGAAAAGATGATCTGGTGATTTTATACGAATTTTTCTATCCAAGGACAGAATCTGTTTCCTGGCCAGCACCTCACAACTTTTGAACTTTCTTGCATTCAGAGGCTATACTTGGCACAAAATTGAAAAGCAAAGATACAATGATGATGCTACAGTAGTAACAACATCAAGACACAACAAAAGCAAAATAAATTTATTCATTGGGCTGCCTCCCAAAAGCGCTTTCTTTTATGCCTTTAAGCTAGGCATAATGCATATAGAGGAATCAGTAACCATCGTAATAATCGGAGCTATAAATTGCTTCAAATGGTTCCTCAACAAGTTCATTCTTGTTCCTTCTAGGAAAGGGGTACACACCTTTTGCCTTTCCGCGTAAGCGGATTTGTCCCTTACCTATATCGATGAAACCTTTAGCTGCTCGGAGGAAGTCCCTTCCAAGCACTATATTTCCTTGATTTGGCTCCATGATGAAGAAATCAACCATTGCAATCCCTTTAAGGAATTTAACTGGCACATCTTTTACTCTTCCCTAGATTTCAGAAATATCTCCATTAGTGTGTTCATGATAAGATGGTAATCTATCCATGTTAAATTTTAAAGAATCATGAACAATTTTTGGTATAGTAGAAACCATAGATCCAATATCACAATAAGCAAGGAAGTCTTGATTAGAGATGCTAATCCTAACAAAAGGTTCCCAATCATTGTCTATTTCCAAAATGTCTTTCTTATCGGGTTTGGGTTTCTCTACCTTCATCAAGTCTAGAGCATCCATTCTCTTCTCAATAGTAGCAAGTCTATCTATGACAGTATCAAAGTTATGATCATAAACAAAGTAACTAGATAGACCATGTATAATTTCAAGAGCTCTAGCTTCATCACACTCTAGGAAATCTCCCTCGGCTATAATATCAAGAGAGTGTTTACACCATTTAAAAAGACCATGGTAAAAATTTCTAACCACAATTTTTATAGGTATCCAAGGCATAATTCTCCTATGTGCATCAGAAATTCTGTCCCATGCCTTCTTCATATTTTCTCCATTCCTTTGATGGAAATCTAGAACTTCGGATTCCCTCAAAGCACCAAATCCTAACATGTTTGGATAAACAGAAAGGACTACTAACAGAAAAGCAAATAATTTTTTTTTTGTAAATTTTTATAAAGGATACTAAAGCAAAAACTGAAAGGTAAACTAACAAGACTAAAAGCAAAGGTAAAAGATAGCATGCAACTCCCCTATCCTGAAGAGTGGAGTCCCCGGCAACGGCGCCAGAAATTGCTTTGCTAGGTGGCTTCTCAACCCTCATTGGTTACCCCAAGTGGAAGGTTTGAGATGCAGTGTAGCAGAAGATTTCCCTTGGCAATACCAAGGATCGATTCCCCTGAGACTCCCAGTTTCAACAAGAAGGTGTCAACTGCTAACGGCGCCATATATTAGCAATCAACATGGACCTGCACACAGATACAAATAACTTTGCTCCCAACGAGTACAAAGAGGTTGTCAATCCCTCCGGCCTTGTAGTTTACAAAGGATCAAACGCAAGTGATAGTAGTAATAGATATTGCTGCAATAGTAAGTAAAAGCGTAAAGTAAATAGCGGATGTGATCAATGATGGTAATATGGACCGGAGTCTCATGATGTTCACTAGTGATGTCTCTCTCCCAACAGACGATAAAACAGCTATGTGAGGTAAATGAATTACAGCTGGGCAATTGACAGAACCATGAACGCAAACCAATGCTAACTACATTGCAATAAAGGTTGAGGCTCAAAGCATGGGCGGTACGCCGAGGTAAGTAGACCGAAATCCATCTGCATCTACTACTAATCATCCACCTTGAGATATCTATCCAGAACATCTCGCTGGTATTAAGTTGCGAGTCCCACCCATAGTGTATACTCAAAGCAACAGACAACTGCATTAAAAGAACTTTGCGTAAAGTAAACAGTCCTTGCACCCGCGGGCACAAGCACCGTGGTTTTCCCCCTTGTGGCAACAGCACATCCCCTAGACTCATGTTTCTGTCACTCAAGCTAGTCATCGAGGAGCATGAACCCACAATCAAGCATAACGTTCCCTCTTGGAGTCACTACCTACTACTTGGCCAAAGCAATAAATAACAACGGAGAACATGCAAGAATTACTTACGAACATAAATATAAAAGAGGTAAATCAAATATATTACTCAAGCACAATCTGAACATAATCTCATAATCCATCGGATCCCAGCAAACTCATCATAGCAACAGCATAAGGATTACATATGTGCCTCGATCATGTAGGGCAGCTCACGAGGACTAATTAGTGAAGCATAAGAACGGGAGGAGAACATCACATAGCTACTGGTCATGGACTCATGGTCCAAGGGAGACTACTCACAACTCATCCGGGAGGCGTCCATGGTGGTGGAGAAGCTCCCGGTGGTGATCCTCCCCTCCGGCAGGGTGCCGAGAAGAGTTCTCCTGGTGCTCCCGATCTTGGAAGCGGCGGCGGCGGCGGAACAGAGATGAGATCGCGAAAAAGAGTTCCCGTTTCGAGGGTTTCGGGAGATGCTTTAAATATATGCCAAACGGGGGGCATCAGCGGAGCCTCGGGGGGCCCAGGCGCCCCCCTGGCGCGGCCCAGAGGGGGCACGCCGCCAGGGCGCCTGGAGCCCTGGTGCCCCCCCCCCGGCTGTACTTCGGGCGCAAGGTAGCTTCTGGAACGCTGATTTTTTATATAATTTTTCTGGATTTTTCCTGGCAGTTCTCGTAACGTGAAAACCTGAAATACAAAAACAGCCGAAAACAGAAAGTGGCACTGGGGTGCACTGAGTTAATAGGTTAGTCCAAATATGATCAAAAGTGTATGGAAGTGTATAAATAACATAGCAATATCACCCAAAAGAGGCATGGAGCAAGCAGAAATTATAGATACGTTTTGGACGTATCAACATCCCCAAGCTTAATTCCTGCTCGTCCTCGAGTAGGTAAATGATAACAAGAATAATTTCTATGGTGACATGCTATTAACCATATAGGACTTTTTCATAGTCACATGACAAAAGCTTACTGAGACAATGAATCTGTAGTAATTAAGTTGCCTCATGAGAAAATCACAAAGGACTGAAAGTTTTACAATATGATACAGAAACATCAAATAGATTTGTAATGAACATGATGTGCAAATATGATAAAGAGATATCTAGCTTGCCCCCTTTAGTGAAGCAAAACATAAATGCAGGGGCACCTCCAAGGTTTAAGTGATGACTAGATACAATGATTTCAAAATAAACGATATCACAATCATGCAAAAGACAATGCTACTTTGGGACAATGCACATTACACTCAGAATGACAATCATGCTCTCAGTAGTTGGTGCTTTAAAAGAAGGTGGAGACTCTCGAACCATGGCTTTTGTTGGCAAGGTTGAAAACCCGTAATCGGAAACAAAGACAAAACATGTACCAGAGCTCTTGGTTTTAAAACAGAGGTAATAATTTTTTTTTAGATCATGCATGTTTCGTCAATGAATGCTAGCAGATAACTCAATCACTTCTTGAGATGGACAAGTTTCGAGGAACGGCTCCCGAATGAGGACGATCACATCCTCTTAATCTCCTTTGTTTATCACTGCCAAAGTTTTCTGATTTCTCATGAACAAAGCGTGAAGGAGGGTTTGTTTGTTGTATTATCTTTTTTAGCCGGGCGCACTCAATGCTAGTTCCTTCTCGTATTATGGGTTTGCACATTATACATGCAATCCCGGGGTGAAGCTTGTCCAATCTTAAAAAGATCATGAATTAACTACTACTTCCTCATGAACTTACAACAGAGGCACAAAATAGGAATGCTTTTCTTTGAATAATTTCGAGATGGCACATGCAAGTCTTCGTTAGGAATGGCAGGTAAATACCATGTAGGAAGATATGGTGGACTCATATGACATAACTGGATTAAAGGAATGTGGATGCACAAGCAGTCAGTCCGCTTAGTACAGGAGAAGGTTAGCAAAAGACTGGGAGCGACCAACTAAGAGAGCAATGACGGTCATAATCATGCAGAGCGACAAAGCGACATTGAATCAGGCATGGAAGTTATATCGCTACTCAGAAACAAAAGATCATCAAGGCTTGACAGACTTTCTTTACAGTCTTTAATATGCGTGAGCATACGCCAAGTCAATCAAAATAAATTCTTGAAGGAAGATATTACTAAACCATACCATATCATAGGCAAACAAATCATGTTGGTACTCCAATAACACATTGGGAATCCCCCAGCTATTTGAGACTAACCATAAGAAAACATGAACTACTAAGCGCCATCGTGCACGTAGCATCTTTATCATAGACATATCAACCAATGCAACGGAAGCAAACTCTCTTAATAAGATAAGCATGGTAACTAAAGAGAGTTCAAGCAACCAACTAAACAAAGCTCTTTAGAAAGATAAGCATGAATACTGAGAGCTGAACATGATAGTAGCTATTAAAAGACAAAGAACACACACAGCAAAGATAGACATGAAAATTCTATGTTATGTTCTAGGTAGAAGTGGAGCGTGTTTCTCTCCCACATAAAGAAAGCTGAGTTCCGACTCGTTATAAAAAGCTAAAGAAAATTAAAAGTAAGACGCTCCAAGCATAGCACATAACACATGAAGTGATTAAAATATAGTGGAACGAAAGACGAACTGATAATGTTGATGGAGAAGGGGTTGCACGGGGGCATCCCCAAGCTTAGACGCTTGAGTCTCCTTGAATATTTCTTGGGGGTGCACGGGGGCATCCCCAAGCTTGAGCGCTTGACACTCCTGAATCTTTTTATCATCTTCCCTCGCACACTTGAAAACTCCCTTCATACATAACTCATCATAATCTGATTAGCGAGGTTAGTACCCATAATAAAATAATTGTTCCTTGCTGGAAATAAGGATATTCTTGAAGGTCTACTGTTTCTCAAGATTGCCAAAAGGTTTTTGCAAAGAAAAAGCAAGCTCTAGGTTTGCAAAATGAAGGAAAGGCAAAACAGGACAGAATCTGTGAAAAACAGAACAGCAGGTAGTAAATGATTTGTTCGGGGCACTTCTGCAACTCTAATCAAAAATCTCAAAACAGACGCACGAAAGACAGTTATATAGAGCACACTGTCGAAAAAATTCAGACCGAAAAGATGATCTGGTAATTTTATACGAATTTTTCTATCCAAGGACAGAATCTGTTTCCTCGCCAGCACCTCACAACTTTTGAACTTTCTTGCAATCAGAGGCTATACTTGGCACAAAATTGAAAAGCAAAGATACAATGATGATGCTACAGTAGTAACAACATCAAAACACAACAAAATCAAAATATTTTATTCATTGGGCTGCCTCCCAAAAGCGCTTTCTTTTATGCCTTTAAGCTAGGCATAATGCATATAGAGGAATCAGTAACCATCGTAATAATCGGAGCTATAAATTGCTTCAAATGGTTCCTCAACAAGTTCATTCTTGTTCCTTCTAGGAAAGGGGTACACACCTTTTGCCTTTCCGCGTAAGCGGATTTGTCCCTTACCTATATCGATGAAACCTTTAGCTGCTCGGAGGAAGTCCCTTCCAAGCACTATATTTCCTTGATTTGGCTCCACGATGAAGAAATCAACCATTGCAATCCCTTTAAGGAATTTAACTGGCACATCTTTTACTCTTCCCTGGATTTCAGAAATATCTCCATTAGTGTGTTCATGATAAGATGGTAATCTATCCATGTTAAATTTTAAAGAATCATGAACAATTTTTGGTATAGTAGAAACCATAGATCCAATATCACAATAAGCAAGGAAGTCTTGATTAGAGATGGTAATCCTAACAAAAGGCTCCCAATCATAGTCTATTTCCAAAATGTCTTTCTTATCGGGTTTGGGTTTCTCTACCTTCATCAAGTCTAGAGCATCCATTCTCTTCTCAATAGTAGCAAGTCTATCTATGACAGTATCAAAGTTATGATCATAAACAAAGTAACTAGATAGACCATGTATAATTTCAAGAGCTCTAGCTTCATCACACTCTAGGAAATCTCCCTCAGCTATAATATCAAGAGAGTGTTTACACCATTTAAAAAGACCATGGTAAAAATTTCTAACTACAATTTTTATAGGTATCCAAGGCATAATTCTCCTATGTGCATCAGAAATTCTGTCCCATGCCTTATTCATATTTTCTCCATTCCTTTGATGGAAATCTAGAACTTCTGATTCCCTCAAAGCACCAAATCCTAACATGTTTGGATAAACAGAAATGACTACTAACAGAAAAGCAAATAATTTTTTTTTGTAAATTTTTATAAAGGATAGTAAAGCAAAAACTGAAAGGTAAACTAACAAGACTAAAAGCAAAGGTAAAAGATAGCATGCAACTCCCCTATCCTGAAGAGTGGTGTCCCCGGCAACGGCGCCAGAAATTGCTTTGCTAGGTGGCTTCTCACCCCTCGTTGGTTACCCCAAGTGGAAGGTTTGAGATGCAGTGTAGCAGAAGATTTCCCTTGGCAATACCAAGGATCGATTCCCCTGAGACTCCCAGTTTCAACAAGAAGGTGTCAACTGCTAATGGCGCCATATATTAGCAATCAACGTGGACCTGCACATAGATACAAATAACTTTGCTCCCAACGAGTACAGAGAGGTTGTCAATCCCTCCGGCCTTGTAGTTTACAAAGGATCAAACGCAAGTGATAGTAGTGATAGATATTGCTGCAATAGTAAGTAAAAGCGTAAAGTAAATAGCGGATGTGATCAATGATGGTAATATGGACCAGAGTCTCATGATGTTCACTAGTGATGTCTCTCTCCCAAAAGACGATAAAACAGCTATGTGAGGTAAACGAATTACAGCTGGGCAATTGACAAAACCATGAACGCAAACCAATGCTAACTACATTGCAAGAAAGGTTGAGGCTCAAAGCATGGGCGGTACGCCGAGGTAAGTAGACCGAAATCCATCTGCATCTACTACAAATCATCCACCTTGAGATATCTATCCAGAACATCTCGCTGGTATTAAGTTGCGAGTCCCACCCATAGTGTAAACTCAAAGCAACAGACAACTGCATTAAAAGAACTTTGCGTAAAGTAAACAGTCCTTGCACCCGCGGGCACAAGCACCGTTGTTTTCCCCCTTGTGGCAACAGCACATCCCCTAGACTCATGTTTCTGTCACTCAAGCTAGTCATCGAGGGTCATGAACCCACAATCAAGCATAACGTTCCCTCTTGGAGTCACTACCTACTACTTGGCCAAAGCAATAAATAACAACGGAGAACATGCACGAATTACTTACGAACATAAATATAAAAGAGGTAAATCAAATATATTACTCAAGCACAATCTGAACATAAATTCATAATCCATCGGATCCCAGCAAACTCATCATAGCAACAGCATAAGGATTACATATGTGCCTCGATCATGTAGGGCAGCTCACGAGGACTAATTAGTGAAGCACAAGAACGGGAGGAGAACATCACATAGCTACTGGTCATGGACTCATGGTCCAAGGGAGACTACTCATAACTCATCCGGGAGGCGTCCATGGTGGTGGAGAAGCTCCCGGTGGTGATCCTCCCCTCCGGCAGGGTGCCGGGAAGAGTTCTCCTGGTGCTCCCGATCTTGGAAGCGGCGGCGGCGGCGGAACAGAGATGAGATCGTGAAAAAGAGTTCCCGTTTCGAGGGTTTCGGGAGACGCTTTAAATATATGCCAAAGGGGGGCATCAGCGAAGCCTCGGGGGGCCCAGGCGCCCCCGGCGCGGCCCAGGGGGGCACACCGCTAGGGCGCCTGGAGCCCTGGTGCCCCCCCCCGGCTGTACTTCGGGCGCAAGGTAGCTTCAGGAACGCTGATTTTTTATATAATTTTTCTGGATTTTTCCTGGCAGTTCTCGTAACGTGAAAACCTGAAATAAAAAAACAGCCGAAAACAGAAACTGGCACTGGGGTGCACTGAGTTAATAGGTTAGTCCAAATATGATCAAAAGTGTATGGAAGTGTATAAATAACATAGCAATATCACCCAAAAGAGGCATGGAGCAAGCAGAAATTATAGATACGTTTTGGACGTATCAACATCCCCAAGCTTAATTCCTGCTCGTCCTCGAGTAGGTAAATGATAACAAGAATAATTTCTGTGGTGACATGCTATTAACCATATAGGACTTTTTCATAGTCACATGACAAAAGCTTACTGAGACAATGAATCTGTAGTAATTAAGTTGCCTCATGAGAAAATCACAAAGGACTGAAAGTTTTACAATATGATACTGAAACATCAAATAGATTTGTAATGAACATGATGTGCAAATATGATAAAGTGATATCTAGCTTGCCCCCTTTAGTGAAGCGAAACATAAATGCAGGGGCACCTCCAAGGTTTAAGTGATGACTAGATACAATGATTTCAAAATAAACGATATCACAATCATGCAAAAGACAATGCTACTTTGGGACAATGCACATTACACTCAGAATGACAATCATGCTCTCAGTAGTTGGTGCTTTAAAAGAAGGTGGAGACTCTCGAACCGTGGCTTTTGTTGGCAAGGTTGAAAACCCGTAATCGGAAACAAAGACAAAACATGTACCAGAGTTCTTGGTTTTAAAACAGAGGTAATAATAAATTTTTTAGATCATGCATGTTTCGTCAACGAATGCTAGCAGATAACTCAATCACTTCTTGAGATGGACAAGTTTCGAGGAACGGCTCCCGAATGATGACGATCACATCCTCTTAATCTCCTTTGTTTATCACTGCCAAAGTTTTCTGATTTCTCATGAACAAAGCGTGAAGGAGGGTTTGTTTGTTGTATTATCTTTTTGAGCCGGGCGCACTCAATGCCAGTTCCTTCTCGTATTATGGGTTTGCACATTATATACGCAATCCCGGGGTGAAGCTTGTCCAATCTTAAAACGATCATGAATTAACTACTACTTCCTCATGAACTTACAACAGAGGCACAAAATAGGAATGCTTTTCTTTGAATAATTTCGAGATGGCACATGCAAGTCTTCGTTAGGAATGGCAGGTAAATACCATGTAGGAAGATATGGTGGACTCATATGACATAACTGGATTAAAGGAATGTGGATGCACAAGCAGTCAGTCCGCTTAGTACAAGCGAAGGTTAGCAAAAGACTGGGAGCGACCAACTATGAGAGCAATGACGGTCATAATCATGCAGAGCGACAAAGCGACATTGAATCAGGCATGTAAGTTATATCGCTACTCAGAAACAAAAGATCATCAAGGCTTGACAGACTTTCTTTACAGTCTTTAATATGCGTGAGCATACGCCAAGTCAATCAAAATAAATTCTTGAAGGAAGATATTACTAAACCATACCATATCATAGGCAAACAAATCATGTTGGTACTCCAATAACACATTGGGAATCCCCCAGCTATTTGAGACTAACCACAAGAAAACATGAACTACTAAGCGCCATCGTGCACGTAGCATCTTTATCATAGACATATCAACCAATGCAACGGAAGCAAACTCTCTTAATAAGATAAGCATTATAACTAAAGAGAGTTCAAGCAACCAACTAAACAAAGCTCTTTAGAAAGATAAGCATGAATACTGAGAGCTGAACATGATAGTAGCTATTAAAAGACAAAGAACACACACAGCAAAGATAGACATGAAAATTCTATGTTATGTTCTAGGTAGAAGTGGAGCGTGTTTCTCTCCCACATAAAGAAAGCTGAGTTCCGACTCGTTGTGAAAAGCTAAAGAAAATTAAAAGTAAGACGCTCCAAGCATAGCACATAACACATGAAGTGATTAAAATATAGTGGAACGAAAGACGAACTGATAATGTTGATGGAGAATGGGATGCACGGGGGCATCCCCAAGCTTAGACGCTTGAGTCTCCTTGAATATTTCTTGGGGGTGCATGGGGGCATCCCCAAGCTTGAGCGCTTGACACTCCTGAATCTTTTTATCATCTTCCCTCGCACACTTGAAAACTCCCTTCATACATAACTGATCATAATCTGATTAGCGAGGTTAGTACCCATAATAAAATAATTGTTCCTTGCTGGAAATAAGGATATTCTTGAAGTTCTACTGTTTCTCAAGATTGCCAAAAGGTTTTTGCAAAGAAAAAGCAAGCTCTAGGTTTGCAAAATGAAGGAAAGGCAAAACAGGACAGAATCTGTGAAAAACAGAACAGCAGGTAGTAAATGATTTGTTCGGGGCACTTCTGCAACTCTAATCAAAAAACTCAAAACAGACGCACGAAAGACAATTATATAGAGCACGCTGGCGAAAAAATTCAGACCAAAAAGATGATATGGTGATTTTGTACGAATTTTTCTATCCAAGGACAGAATCTGTTTCCTGGACAGCACCTCACAACTTTTGAACTTTCTTGCAATCAGAGGCTATACTTGGCACAAAATCGAAAAGCGAAGATACAATGATGATGCTACAGTGGTAACAACATCAAGACACAACAAAAGCAAAATAGCTACTGGTCATGGACTCATGGTCCAAGGGAGACTACTCACAACTCATCCGGGAGGCGTCCATGGTGGTGGAGAAGCTCCCGGTGGTGATCCTCCCCTCCGGCAGGGTGCCGGGAAGAGTTCTCCTGGTGCTCCCGATCTTGGAAGCGGCGGCGGCGGCGGAACAGAGATGAGATCGCGAAAAAGAGTTCCCGTTTCGAGGGTTTCGGGAGACGCTTTAAATATATGCCAAAGGGGGGCATCAGCGGAGCCTCGGGGGG
>LR738715.1:282328233-282361641 GCA_902687465.1 Secale cereale
GGGGGGGGGGCAGGCGCCCCCCGGCGCGGCCCAGGGGGGGCGCGCCGCCAGGGCGCCTGGAGCCCTGGTGCCCCCCCCCCGGCTGTACTTCGGGCGCAAGGTAGCTTCTGGAACGCTGATTTTTATATAATTTTTCTGGATTTTTCCTGGCAGTTCTCGTAACGTGAAAACCTGAAATATAAAAATAGCCGAAAACAGAAACTGGCACTGGGGTGCACTGAGTTAATAGGTTAGTCCAAATATGATCAAAAGTGTATGGAAGTGTATAAATAACATAGCAATATCACCCAAAAGAGGCATGGAGCAAGCAGAAAATATAGATACGTTTTGGACGTATCACCTGGCAGGCGGATCCAGGGAGCCGACACCTAGTAGGCGGCCCCGGGCTCCCTCAAAATTTGCACCCAATCAACCACGACAAGATGGGGCGTGGCTACAGTGCAACCTACCGCCCCCGAATCTTGGGCGGAGCGTGGCCAAAGTGCAGGTGTACCATGTGGACACCCCTTGTCCGGTGCTGCACTGTAGCCGCGCGATCCACGACGTTGCCCACGTCAGCGAGGACAGCGCTCCCACGACAGGTGGTCGGTACAGCCCGCAGGCGGCGGGCCCAACCTATCCAAGAGACACTAGAAGACGGCGAGGCCCCAGCAGGTGGCGCCAAGGGCGGGCCCGCTATCAGAAGGCACCTGTTGATGGCTTCTCGCCCCTCGTTGGTTACTCCAAGTGGATGGTTTGAGATGCAGTGTAGCGGTAGTTTTCCCTTGGCAAAGATACCAAGGATCGATTTCCCCTGAGACTCCAAGGTTCAACAAGAAGGTGTCAACTGCTAATGGCGCCAGATACTTAGCAATCAACTTGGACCTGCACACAGATACAAATAACTTTGCTCCCCACGAGTACAGAGAGGTTGTCAATCCCTCCGGCCTTGTCGTTTACAAAGGATCAAACACAAGAGATAATAGTGATAGATATTGCTACAACTAGTAAGTAAAAGCGAAAAGTAAATAGCGAATGTGATCAGTGATGGTAATATGGACCGGGGTCCCATGATGTTCACTAGTGATGTCTCTCTCCCAAAAGACGATAAAACAGCTATGTGAGGTAAATGAATTACAGCTGGGCAATTGACAGAATTATGTGCGCAAACCAATGCTAACTATGTTGCAAGATAGGTAGAGGTTCAAAGCATAGGCGGTACGCCAAGGTAAGTAGACCGAAATCCATCTGCATCTACTACTAATCATCCAACTTGAGATATCTATCCAGAACATCTCGCTGGTATTAAGTTGCGAGTCCCACCCATAGTGTAAACTCAAAGCAACAGACAACTGCATTAAAAGAACTTTGCGTAAAGTAAACAATCCTTGCACCCGCGAGTACAAGCACCGTTGTTTTCCCCCTTGTGGCAACAACACATCCCCTAGACTCATGTTTCTGTCACTCAAGCTAGTCATCGAGGGGCATGAACCCACAATCGAGCATAACGTTCCCTCTTGGAGTCACTACCTACTACTTGGCCAAAGCAATACATAGCACCGGAGAACATGAAAGAATTACTTAAGAACATAAATATAAAAGAGGTAAATCAAATATATTACTCAAACACAATCTGAACATAATCTCACAATCCATCGGATCCCAGCAAACTCAACATAGCAACAGCATAAGGATTACATATGTGCCTCGATCATGTCGGGTAGCTCACGAGGTCTAATTAGTGAAGCACAAGAAGGGGAGGAGAACATCACATAGCTACTGGACATGGACCCATGGTCCAAGGGAGACTACTCACAACTCATCCGGGAGGCGTCCATGGTGGTGGAGAGGCTCCCGGTGGTGATCCTCCCCTCCGGCAGGGTGCCGGGAAGAGTTCTCCTGGTGCTCCCGATCTTGGAAGCGCGGCGGCGGCGGAACAGAGATGAGATCACGAAAAAGGGTTCCGTCCTCGAGGGTTTCAGGACGCGTGTTAAATATATGCCAAAGGGGGGCATCAGCGGAGGCCTGGGGATCCCAGGAGCCCCCCTGGCGCGGCCAGGAGGGGGGCCGCGCCACCAGGGCGCCTGGAGCCCTGGTGGCCCCCCTCCAGCCCTACTTCGACCGTGTGGAAGCTTCCGGAACGCTGATTTTTTATATAATTTTTCCGGGATTTTTCTGGCAGTTTACGTGACGAGAAAACCTGAAATACAAAAACAGCAGAAAACAGAAACTGGCACTGGGGTGCACTGAGTTAATAGGTTAGTCCAAATATGATCAAAAGTGTATGGAAGTGTATTAATATCATAGCAATATCACCCAAAAGAGGCATGGAGCAAGCAGAAATTATAGATACGTTTTGGACGTATCAACATCCCCAAGCTTAATTCCTGCTCGTCCTCGAGTAGGTAAATGATAACAAGAATAATTTCTGTGGTGACATGCTATTAACCATATAGGACTTTTCATAGTCATATGACAAAAGCTTACTGAGACAATGAATCTGTAGTAATTAAGTTGAATCATGAGAAAATCACAAAGAACTGAAAGTTTTACAATATGATACTGAAACATCAAATAGATTTGTAATGAGCATGGTGTGCAAATATGATAAAGTGGTATCTCGCTTGTCCCCTTTAGTGAAGCAAAACATAAATGCAGGGGCACCTCCAAGGTTTAAGTGATGACTAGATACAATGATTCCAGAATAAACGATATCACAATCATGCAAAAGACAATGCTACTTTGGGACAATGCACATTACACTCAGAATGACAATCATGCTCTTAATAGTTGGTGGTTTAAAAGAAGGTGGAGACTCTCGAACCGTGGCTTTTGTTGGCAAGGTTGAAAACCCGTAGTCGGAAACAAAGACAAAACATGTACCAGAGCTCTTGGTTTTAAAAATAGACGTAATAATTATTTTTTTGGATATGCATGTTTCGTCAACGAATGCTAGCAGACAACTCAATCACTTCTTGAGATGGACAAGTTTCGAGGAACGGCTCCCAAATGAGGACGATCACATCCTCTTAATCTCCTTTGTTTATCACTGCCAAAGTTTTCTGATTTCTCATGAACAAAGCGTGAAGGAGGGTTTGTTTGTTATATTATTTTTGAGCCGGGCGCACTCTTTGCCAGTTACTTCTCGTATTATGGGTTTGCACATTAGACATGCAATCCCGGGGTGAAGCTTGTCCAACTTAAAAAGATTATGAATTAACTACTACTTCCTCATGAACTAAAACAGAGGCACAAAAGAGGAATGCTTTTTTTTTGAATAATTTCGAGATGGTACATGAAAGTCTCCGTTAGGAATGGCAGGTAAATACCATGTATAGGAAGGTATGGTGGACTCATATGGCATAACTGGTTTAAAAGAATTTGGATGCACAAGCAGTCAGTCCGCTTAGTACAGGCGAAGGTTAGCAAAAGACTGGGAGCGACCAACTAAAAGAGCAATGACGGTCATAATCATGCAGAGCGACAAAGCAACATTGAATCAGGCATGGAAGTTATATCGCTACTCAGAAATAAAAGATCATCAAGGCTTGACAGACTTTCTTTACAGTCTTAAATATGCGTGAGCATACACCAAGTCAATCAAAATAAATTCTTGAAGGAAGATATCACTAAACCATACCACATCATAGGCAAACAAATCATGTTGGTAGTCCAATAACACATTGGGAACCCCCCAGCTATTTGAGACTAACCATAAGAAAACATGAACTACTAAGCACCATTATGCACGTAGCATTTTTATCATAGACGTATCGACCAATGCGACAGAAGCCAACTCTCTTAATAAGATAAGCATGATAAATAAAGAGAGTTCCAACGACCAACTAAACCAAAACTATTTAAAAAGATAAGCATGAAAACTAAGAGCTAAGCATGACAGTAGCTATTGAAAGACAAAGAACACACACAGCAAAGATAGACATGAAAATTCTATGTTATGTTCTAGGTTGAAGTGGAGCGTGTTTCTCTCCCACACAAAGAAAGCTGAGTTCCAACTCGTTATGAAAAGCTAAAGAAAACTAAAAAGGAAACTAAAAGCAAGACGCTCCAAGCATAGCACATAACACATGAAGTGATAAAAATATAGTGGAACGAAAGACGAACTAATAATGTTGATGGAGAAGGGGATGCACGGGGGCATCCCCAAGCTTAGACGCTTGAGTCTTCTTGAATATTTCTTGGGGGTGCATGGGGCATCCCCAAGCTTGAGCGTTTGACACTCCTGAATCTTTTTATCATCTTCCCTCGCACACTTGAAAACTCCCTTCATACATAACTCATCATAATCTGATTAGCGAGGTTAGTACCCATAATAATATAATTGTTCCTTGTTGGAAATAAGGATATTCTTGAAGGTCTACTGTTTCTCAAGATTGCCAAAAGGTTTTTTCAAATAAAAAGCAAGCTCAAGGTTTGCAAAATGAAGGAAAGGAAAAACAGGACAGAATCTGTGAAAAACAGACCCGCAGGTAGTAAATGATTTTTTCGGGGCACTTATGCAACTCTAGTCAAAAAACTTAGAACAGACGCCTGAAAGACAATTGTATAGAGCACGCTGTCGAAACAATTCAGACCAAAAAGATGATCTGGTGATTTTATACGATTTTTTCTATCCAAGGACAGAATCTGTTCCCTGGACAGCACGTCACAACTTTTGAACTTTCTTGCAATCAGAGGCTACACTTGGCACAAAACTGAAAAGTAAAGATACAATGATGATGCTACTGTAGTAACAACATCAAGACACAACAAAAGCAAAATAAAATTTTATTCATTTGGGCTGCCTCCCAAAAGCGCTTTCTTTCATGCCTTTAAGCTAGGCATAATGCATAGAGATCAAGTTTTATCAAGAGTAAAAGAATAGCTAGCCCGTATAACGGACTCAAAAGGTAACTTAATCTTCTTTCGAGGGAAGTGTTCCATCCCTTTCTTGAGAGGAAATTGGAATCTTATATTCCCCTCTTTCATGTCAATGATGGCACCAACGGTGCGAAGAAAAGGACGTCCCAAAATAATTGGACAAGAAGGTTCACATTCAATGTCCATAATAGTAAAATCAACGGGAACATAATTGTCATTGACAATGATAAGAACATCATCGATCCTCCGCAAAGGTTTCTTTATGGAAGAATCAACAAGACGAACACCAAAAGAACAAGAATCAAAAGGTTTCAGTTTAAGCATATCATATATTCTTTTGGGCATAACGGAGGTACTAGCTCCAACATCACATAAAGCATAGCAAGAGAAGTTATTCAACTTAATTTTAATCATAGGATCCCAACCATCTTCTAGCTTTCTAGGTATGGAGGCTTCTACTCTAAGTTTCTCCTCCCTAGCTTTGATGAGAGCATTAGTGATATGCTCTGTGAAGGCAAGATTAAGCGTGCTAGTGCGGGGATATCTAGACATCTTGTGAAGGAAATCAATAACTTCGGTAAGAGTGCAATTATCAAAATCAAGGTCACTACTATCAAGTAAAATGGTAGTGGTGTCCTTTAGGTTCACTTGTTTGGTAGTTTCTATGGTCATAGCATCACCATTAATAGGTCCAATGGGACCAGGAGTGCATTGGGTGCTAAGAGTTTGGATATCCTCAACAACTTGGATAGTAGCAACAGTGTGGTGGGTAGGAAGGCTCTTATTCTATCTTCTTCCTCCTTTAGGGGTGCAACCACTTCGGGTTTAGCTGCCATTTGGTTTATCAAAGTGGCTTGTGTGTGGGACATATTGGAAACTTGGGTCTCAGTGATAGTGAGCCTAGTATGGAGGTTAGAAATCTCAATATTTAGGCTCTCTAATTGTCTACTAATGTCTTGCAAGATAGCAGTATGCTCATTTAATTGCCTCGAGAAGGTTTTGTTTTGTTCATATTGGGTGTGCATGTAATTCTTAGTGGCCTTCTCTATTTCTAGAAGTTTCTCATAACCAGGCAAGTCTCTATCTTTTTGGGTGGAGTTCTTGGTGCTAGGATAAGCATTGTTGTTCCCATAGGAATTAGAGGGGAACGGTCTAGGATTGCTACCAAAATTACTCCTATAAGCATGAGCGATCAAAGAATTTAAAGGATCATCACAAGGATCAATAGAAGATTGCTTGGAAAGTAGGGACATGATCAAGTCAGCTTTTTCATTTAAGGAGGAAATCTCCTCGACAGAGTTTACCTTCCTACCTGTTGGAGCGCATTCGGTGTGCCATTGGGAATAATTGGTCATCATATCATCGAGAAGCTTCGTGGCAGCACCAAGTGTAGTTGACATAAAGGTTCCTCCCGCGGCCGAATCTAACAAGTTCCGCGAGGTAAAGTTCAAGCCTGCATAAAAAGTTTGGATAACCATGCAAGTAGTCAAACCATGAGTAGGGCAGTTCTTGACAAGAGATTTCATGCGTTCCCAAGCTTGGGCAACGTGTTCATTATCCAATTGTTTAAAATTCATTATGTTACTTCTTAGTTGGATAATTTTAGCAGGTGGATAGTATTTTCCAATAAAAGCATATTTGCACTTGTCCCATGAATCTATGCTCTTTCTAGGAAAAGATTGAAACCAAATTTTAGCTCCTCCTCTCAAGGAGAAAGGAAAAAGCTTAAGCTTAACAATATTACCATCTATTTCTTGTTACTTTTGCATATCACAAAGTTCAACAAAATTGTTTAAGTGTAAAGCAGCATCATCTCCAGCACCGGAGAATTGATCTTTCATGACTAAGTTCAGTAAAGCAGGTTTAATTTCATAAGAAGGTGCTGAAGTGGCAGGTGTAGTGATAGGCATGCAAATAAAGTCATCGTTGTTATGACTAGTGAAGTCACACAACTTGGTGTTCTCGGTGGAACCCATAGCAGCAAGCAAGCAAGATAACTATTTTTGTGATTTTCGATAAAAGATACTAAAGCAAAACTGAAAGGTAAACTAACAAGACTAAAAAGCAAAGGTAAAAGATAGCGTGCAACTCCCCTATCTTGAAGAGTGGAGTCCCCGGCAACGGCGCCAGAAAACTTTGCTTGATGGCTTCTCGCCCCTCGTTGGTTACCCCAAGTGGAAGGTTTGAGATGCAGTGTAGCGGTAGTTTTCCCTTGGCAAAGATACCAAGGATCGATTTCCCCTGAGACTCCAAGGTTCAACAAGAAGGTGTCAACTGCTAATGGCGCCAGATACTTAGCAATCAACTTGGACCTGCACACAGATACAAATAACTTTGCTCCCAACGAGTACAGAGAGGTTGTCAATCCCTCCGGCCTTGTCGTTTACAAAGGATCAAACACAAGAGATAATAGTGATAGATATTGCTGCAACTAGTAAGTAAAAGCGAAAAGTAAATAGCGAATGTGATCAGTGATGGTAATATGGACCGGGGTCCCATGATGTTCACTAGTGATGTCTCTCTCCCAAAAGACGATAAAACAGCTATGTGAGGTAAACGAATTACAGCTGGGCAATTGACAGAATTATGTGCGCAAACCAATGCTAACTATGTTGCAATAAAGGTAGAGGTTCAAAGCATGGGCGGTACGCCAAGCTAAGTAGACCGAAATCCATCTACATCTACTACTAATCATCCACCTTGAGATATCTATCCAGAACATCTCGCGGGTATTAAGTTGCGAGTCCCACCCATAGTGTAAACTCAAAGCAACAGACAACTGCATTAAAAGAACTTTGCGTAAAGTAAACAATCCTTGCACCCGCGAGTACAAGCACCATTGTTTTCCCCCTTGTGGCAACAGCACATCCCCTAGACTCATGTTTCTGTCACTCAAGCTAGTCATCGAGGGGCATGAACCCACAATCGAGCATAACGTTCCCTCTTGGAGTCACTACCTACTACTTGGCCAAAACAATAAATAGCAACGGAGAACATGCAATAATTACTTAAGAACATAAATATAAAAGAGGTAAATCAAATATATTACTCAAACACAATCTGAACATAATCTCACAATCCATCGGATCCCAGCAAACTCAACATAGCAACAGCATAAGGATTACATATGTGCCTCGATCATGTAGGGCAGCTCACGAGGTCTAATTAGTGAAGCACAAGAAGGGGAGGAGAACATCACATAGCTACTGGTCATGGACCCATGGTCCAAGGGAGACTACTCACAACTCATCCGGGAGGCGTCCATGGTGGTGGAGAGGCTCCCGGTGGTGATCCTCCCCTCCGGCAGGGTGTCGGGAAGAGTTCTCCTGGTGCTCCCAATCTTGGAAGCGCGGCGGCGGCGGAACAGAGATGAGATCGCGAAAAAGGGTTCCGTCCTCGATGGTTTCGGGACGCGTGTTAAATATATGCCAAAGGGGGCATCAGCGGAGGTCTGGGGGGCCCAGGCGCCCCCCCGGCGCGGCCAGGAGGGGGGCCGCGCCACCAGGGCGCCTGGAGCCCTGGTGGCCCCCTCCGGCCCTACTTCGGCCGTGTGGAAGCTTCCGGAACGCTGCTTTTTTATATAATTTTTCCGGGATTTTTCTGGCAGTTTACGTAACGGGAAAACCTGAAATACAAAAACAGCAGAAAACAGAAACTGGCACTGGGGTGCACTGAGTTAATAGGTTAGTCCAAATATGATCAAAAGTGTATGGAAGTGTATAAATATCATAGCAATATCACCCAAAAGAGGCATGGAGCAAGCAGAAATTATAAATACGTTTTGGACGTATCAACATCCCCAAGCTTAATTCCTGCTCGTCCTCGAGTAGGTAAATGATAACATGAATAATTTCTGTGGTGACATGCTATTAACCATATAGGACTTTTCATAGTCATATGACAAAAGCTTACTGAGACAATGAATCTGTAGTAATTAAGTTGCCTCATGAGAAAATCACAAAGAACTGAAAGTTTTACAATATGATACTGAAACATCAAATAGATTTCTAATGAGCATGGTGTGCAAATATGATAAAGTGGTATCTCGCTTGCCCCCTTTAGTGAAGCAAAACATAAATGCAGGGGCACCTCCAACGTTTAAGTGATGACTAGATACAATGATTTCTGAATAAACGATATCACAATCATGCAAAAGACAATGCTACATTGGGACAATGCACATTACACTCAGAATGACAATCATGCTCTTAATAGTTGGTGCTTTAAAAGAAGGTGGAGACTCTCGAACCGTGGCTTTTGTTGGCAAGGTTGAAAACCCATAGTCGGAAACAAAGACAAAACATGTACCAGAGCTCTTGGTTTTAAAAATAGAGGTAATAATTATTTTTTTGGATATGCATGTTTCGTCAACGAATGCTAGCAGACAATTCAATCACTTCTTGAGATGGACAAGTTTCGAGGAACGGCTCCCGAATGAGGACGATCACATCCTCTTAATCTCCTTTGTTTATCACTGCCAAAGTTTTCTGATTTCTCATGAACAAAGCGTGAAGGAGGGTTTGTTTGTTATATTATTTTTGAGCCGGGCGCACTCTTTGCCAGTTCCTTCTCGTATTATGGGTTTGCACATTAGACATGCAATCCCGGGGTGAAGCTTGTCCAACTTAAAAAGATCATGAATTAACTACTACTTCCTCATGAACTAAAACAGAGGCACAAAAGAGGAATGCTTTTTTTTGAATAATTTCGAGATGGTACATGAAAGTCTCCGTTTGGAATGGCAGGTAAATACCATGTATAGGAAGGTATGGTGGACTCATATGGCATAACTGGTTTAAAAGAATTTGGATGCACAAGCAGTCAGTCCGCTTAGTACAGGCGAAGGTTAGCAAAAGACTGGGAGCGACCAACTAAAAGAGCAATGACGGTCATAATCATGCAGAGCGACAAAGCAACATTGAATCAGGCATGGAAGTTATATCGCTACTCAGAAATAAAAGATCATCAAGGCTTGCCAGACTTTCTTTACAGTCTTAAATATGCGTGAGCATACGCCAAGTCAATCAAAATAAATTCTTGAAGGAAGATATCACTAAACCATACCACATCATAGGCAAACAAATCATGTTGGTACTCCAATAACACATTGGGAACCCCCCAGCTATTTGAGACTAACCATAAGAAAACATGAACTACTAAGCACCATTATGCACGTAGCATTTTTATCATAGACGTATCGACCAATGCAACAGAAGCCAAGTCTCTTAATAAGATAAGCATGATAAATAAAGAGAGTTCCAACGACCAACTAAAAAAAGCTCTTTAAAAAGATAAGCATGAAAACTAAGAGCTAAGCATGACAGTAGCTATTGAAAGACAAAGAACACACACAACAAAGATAGACATGAAAATTCTATGTTATGTTCTAGGTTGAAGTGGAGCGTGTTTCTCTCCCACACAAAGAAAGTTGAGTTCCAACTCGTTATGAAAAGCTAAAGAAAACTAAAAAGGAAACTAAAAGCAAGACGCTCCAAGCATAGCACATAACACATGAAGTGATAAAAATATAGTGGAACGAAAGACGAACTGATAAGGTTGATGGAGAAGGGGATGCACTGGGGCATCCCCAAGCTTAGACGCTTGAGTCTTCTTGAATATTTCTTGGGGGTGCATGGGGCATCCCCAAGCTTGAGCGTTTGACACTCCTGAATCGTTTTATCATCTTCCCTCGCACACTTGAAAACTCCCTTCATACATAACTCATCATAATCTGATTAGCGAGGTTATTACCCATAATAATATAATTGTTCCTTGCTGGAAATAAGGATATTCTTGAAGGTCTACTGTTTCTCAAGATTGCCAAAAGGTTTTTGCAAAGAAAAAGCAAGCTCAAGGTTTGCAAAATGAAGGAAAGGCAAAACAGGACAGAATTTGTGAAAAACAGACCAGCAGGTAGTAAATGATTTTTTCGGGGCACTTCTGCAACTCTAATCAAAAAACTTAGAATAGACACCCGAAAGACAATTGTATAGAGCACTCTGTCGAAACAATTCAGACCAAAAAGATGATCTGGTGATTTTATACGAATTTTTCTATCCAAGGACAGAATCTGTTCACTGGACAGCACGTCACAACTTTTGAACTTTCTTGCAATCAGAGGCTACACTTGGCACAAAACTGAAAAGTAAAGATATAATGATGATGCTACTGTAGTAACAACATCAAGACACAACAAAAGCAAAATAAAATTTTATTCATTTGGGCTGCCTCCCGAGAGCGCTTTCTTTTATGCCTTTAAGCTAGGCATAATGCATAGAGATCAAGTTTTATCAAGAGTAAAAGAATAGCTAGCCCTACCCGTCGGCCGAGTCTCCGGCAGTCGGCGGGACCCATCAAGCGGCGGGCCCCTGCAGCCGGCGGAGAAGCCAGCGCCTAGAGACACTGATGGCCGGGCCTTACACCCGGCCGGATTACCGTTGTACCCCTAGGGGTAGGTCTATATAAACCCCCCAGGCTTCCCCATGCAAGGGGTTCAGAACCCTAGCCACCATACACTCATCCATAGAAGGAGAAGCTAGAGCCATCCTTGCTCTTCTTCCACCTCTAGCAAAACAGCTCAAGGAGCACCCTTGTAGCCACCTTGTTGACAATAGTCATGACGCAGAGTCCTCGCAGAGCAGGACTAGGGGCGTTATCTCCTCGGAGAGCCCTGAACCTGGGTAAATCCTACAAGCGTTCGAGATATCGCCTAATCTTGTTTCTAGGATCCAGCTACGTACTATTGACCCCCTCCATGATAAGCCATCCTTTCGCATATATCGCAAGAAATCCTCGACAAAAACCAAAGTCTTCAAATGAGGACACTCATTTTTAGGGGTTGACTTTCTTCGGATATATCAAACTCCTCATATACTTATAAGACATGTGTACACTCACAAACACATTAGTCCCATAACCTATAAGTCTTCAATACACCAAAATCACTAAGGGGCACTAGATGCACTTACAATCTCCCCATTTTTGGTGATTGATGACAAATAGGTTAAGTTTTCAACGGGGATAAACATATGAAGTGTAAATACAGATATTGAGGAATTTGATTGCAAGATATAGAAGAACTCCCCCTGAAGATGTGCATATCTGATGAATTTGCTTTGGACTGCAAATGCACATGGTAGGATAAAAAACATGGATATATCCCCCTATATCTTGTACTCGATTCACGCATTTAACATATGATAGGAAGAATTTGAAATGCATGATGGAAAATGTATTTGACGAAATTCAGCATGCGTGCATTAAGGTACATGAGTAAATAATCATGCAAATAGCAGCTCAAAAGAGTCAGACCACCATCATACTTAAGTTTACAACTCATCAAACGAACACCTCAGAAGAACGAGATTGGAACTTAAACAAAAATAGCACATATATATGGACCCGCTTGAAGACTAACTCAACCCCCCCCTTGTCATCAAATGACCAAAAGGAATGAAATTGAAGACTAATGCCCGTGAAGAATTTTAGCTCGAAGGTGGTGCAGGAGCGCCAATGTTGTCGGGGTAGTTTGTCAATGTAGGGTCTGCCACAGTGTCATCGAGATGCTCAGCTTCATCCATCTCATGCGATGAAGAAAATGGACTTGTGACCAGCTGAGGAACATTGGCCTTCTTGAATTTCTTCAGAGGATTTGACCAATCAAAGTTCTGCTGAAAGTCTTGAGGTCTTCATCAGTGTAAAGATGTGACAATATGGCCCAAGTGCGGTCGAAGATTTCATGCACATAGTAATGGTGTTTCTTCACAATGTTCTGAGTAACTGTCTTGTTTTGAAGAATTGAGCCAAATTGACGCTTGACCCACTAGTGATTGCGATCAACTTTCTGGTGAAGACTTAGAAGAAGCTCGCGATCACTCATCATGCGTGGGGCAGTGGCTTGAGGAATTTGCCATGTGGCTTTTGCAGCAGTGTCCTGTGTTCCAGAATCATCATTGGTGGAGTAAGATGCAACCTTACGTAATTGGCCATCCAATGGATGAGTGCCTTCATCAACAACAACCTTGCCTCTTTCATCAATTAAGGAAAAAGTCCTTTTGATGAGTTCAATATGAGGCAGAAAGCTGAAGTGATTCTGAAAGTTAGCCTTGTATGGAATTGAAGAACTTGTTCTGATGAACCTCATTATCCAAGGAGCATAAGGCTTCAAATCAAACGGTGACAATGCAACATTGGCCAAAGTCCTCATGAAGAAATCGAATTAGTTTATGGGTATGCCATGAATGATGTTGAACAACAGATTCTTCATGACGCCAATAACCTCTTCTTCTTCAGAGTTGTGGCCTTTGATAGGACTGAGGGTTTTGGTCAAAATGCGGTAGAGGGTTCTTGGAACATACAACAAATCCTTCACTAGGAAGGTGGTTCTTGGAACTTGGCCTTGATGCAAAGGCT
Organism: Secale cereale; assembly: GCA_902687465.1. Lineage (NCBI taxonomy): Eukaryota > Viridiplantae > Streptophyta > Magnoliopsida > Poales > Poaceae > Secale > Secale cereale. The sequence continues at coordinate 282,341,506 of LR738715.1, forward strand.
TCATCAACACTTTCATGAGATGATTTGAAAGTTCAGATTCCTCATAAATGAGCCGTGCACCTTCTGCTGGAAGACTAATTGGAATGGCATCAAACAATTCAGTTGATGGGGCTTTGAAATGAGTGTTATCAGTCATCTAGTCTAGCACCCATGAGTTGACATCTGAGACATTACCAGAAAGATGCAGGGTAGCACAAAACTGAAGAATTAGCTCTTCATTCCAGTCACATATATCAGCCAAGAAAGTGAGGAGTCTGGCTTCGTGAAGAACATTCAGAACTGGAGTAAAGCATGGAATGGACTCCATATCCAGATGATAATTTTGATGATGTTGGAAGACTTTGTTCTTACCAAAGAGCACAGAGGCATAGAAATTCATCTGACTTGCAGTCCAAATCTTCTTGCACCTCAATCTTGCTGAGTCATAAGGATTTTCATCAGGGAAGAAATGACGCTCAGCACAGAGATTGGCATTGTTGAATTTTGGCCTTCTTGTGCCAGACTGAGGGTTTTGAGGTTTGGGCTGAAGATTTGCAATAGTTGGCCTCACAACCTCTTGAGGCACAACTTTAGAGGCAACATACTGAGGAATTGAAGCAGCAGTTTTGTCAGCAGCAGTCTGAGTCTCCATTTCTTGAGATGATGCAGCTAGAATTTATTTAGGAATGAATTGGAGTGGAGTTGCATGACCTTCAGATCCAGGTAATATTTCTTCAGTCTGCACATGGTACTAAGGAATTCGGTGGAGAGGTGTGGTAATTGGTGAATTTGGGTGAAGATTTTCCCAATATTCATCGTGTGGTTGATCCAGTGTCCACATCCTCGTCAATTTCTTCAACACCAGCCTCTTCAGGAGTGAACTGAGGCTGGGGCGATGATACCAGTGGAGTTGAAGCATTTGCTTCCATCTTAATTTCTTCATCAATATGCTCCGATGAAGCAGCAGAATGAGATTCTTCATCATTTTCGTCATCTGGAATGACATATTCTTCACCAAATGGTACTAGCTCATATGATGGCACAACAGAGATATGAATAGCATCAATTGGCTCATTTGAAAAATTTGTCAAAGTCCTCAATTTCTTGGGAGCTGAAGATTCTACAGAGGTTGATGCTTTCTTTTTCTTTGCGGCTTCTTTTTCAGTAGCTTTAGTTTTCTTCACTTTTGATGCAGAAGGAAGTGTGACTTTCTTCACCTTTGAAGATTTTGCAAGAGGAGCAGATGATGCAGATGATGTAGTTGGTGCAGTTTCTTCAGGCACGACTGATGCAGTCGCCCTGGCATGATCAGTTTTTCAGGCGCATCAGATTTATCAGCTAGCCTGGGTTGTTCTTCAGGCGCAACATTGAGTGTTGCCCTGGCAGTTTCTTCAGGAGCAGGAATTTCTTCAGCTGTCGTGGCCAATGCTTCAGCAGCCTAAATTTCTCCAACTGCGCTTGCAGTTTCTTCAGTGGGTTGTGTAGAAGTTCCAGCCTAAGGAATTTGTGATTGTGATCGAGCAACAACACTTGCTTGGTTGTCTTTGATGGTCTTGTTGGCAGTGTTGATGAATCCGGCCTTGGCACCTAGCAAATCAGCATGATAGCAGTCAAATTCTTCACTGAGGCCTTTGATCTCCTTTTGCACAGTGACAAGTTCTTCAGGAGACAATTTTAGAACATTGTTCCTTAGAAATCGCTCTTCTTGTACTGATCCTTCTTAACCCTTCTGGCATGTTCAAATTTCCACTTTTCTTCACCTATGAAGACAGCCAACATATGACTTAGACTAGGAGTCAGATCTACATCAGAAAGAGGACTATTTGGATCCTTGTGCCAAATGTCAATGAAACCGAGGATCTTCTTTGGATCTAGCATAAGAGGAACGGAGCTACCTTTGGCTCTAGAAGCCCTTTATTGCCTGTCTCTAATGATTTCAGCAAGTTCATCATCATCAGAAGGAACCCGGAAAGCTACTTGTTTCTTGTGAGGACTTGGCCTCTTGTGTTGCTTGTAGTGACCTTTCCTTTCAGAATTGTTGGACCACCGGAGGATTGTGGTTGAGCTGAGGAAGTAGTAGATGCCCCTGAAGCAATTGAAAATCCAGCAGTCCGCTGACATGTTGCAAGATGCACAGGCGTTGAGGACTTTGCGGCGGCTTCTGAGGATTTTGTAGAAATGAAAGGAGTTGGGGCTGCCCTGGAGAAAGTTGTCTAAGGATTTTGCTCAGAGTCCTTTGTAGTAGATGAACTGGGCCATGAGAGCATTGAGCTTGAAGATTTTCTCTTCGCAGCTGATTTCTTCAGAATGGCCTTCTTAGGCGCATTCCTACTAGCAGAGGCCTTAGCAGTAGCAGTTTGAGAATCTTCATTGAATTTCCTCATCGCTTCTTTAGCAACCTTTTGAAGCTTTGCTTGGCGCTTGGCCCAATCTTTAGGAAATTACTCACCATGCCAGACGCTGGTACGATCAACCACTTGGCTACTAGCAAGAGGTGGTCTTGCGCATGGAGGATTTACAACAAATTTCTTCATCTACTTGCGAGTAACATAGTGATATTTCTTCCATTCATTTTCCCATCTTCTCTCAATCCTCTGAGTGCGTATTTTGCGCTGAGTCTTGGTCTCTTTCCCATAAGTTTCTTCATCAGGAGTACAATATTCATCATAGATGTCCTCGTGAATTTCAAATGTTGTATTTGTTTCAGACCTTTTGCCTCCTTTCTGAGGTCTTTTCCCTTCCGCCATTTTCTTCACTTGAGGATTTTTAACTTTTGAAGATTCCGAGGAAGTATGGAAGTTTTCTTCAAGGAAAGCTACAAATGAGTTAAGTTGATGAGAACCTAGAGATTCATCTGCAGACATTTTGTACATATGAACAGAGTATAGGTGCGAAAAATTTGAAGAGGTCATATGCATTCTCAGAAAAATTTCAAAAACATCAAGTTGAGGAATTTCACCATAGATGTCTTGAGGAATTTCACTAAGCGTTCTTGACTCAGGTTCAAGAGTTGTACAATTTACAAAATCCGCACAATTGAAGAATCTTGAGGAAAATCATAGCTTGGAGAAATAAATCAAGGAAAGGAAGCATTGCGATGTTTAAGGAGTAGATAGTTGAAGAATAAACACCGTCTATGGATTTTGTGCAAATCATCAGGATAAAAAAGGGCAGTAAAATTAGATTTTAATTACCTTGTATGAAAAACATGAAGAACGGGGAGCTTAGAAAAAATAAGCTCATCGGTCCAGATCTTCCACACCCTAAATCGGCGGCGAGAGACAACTACGATGGTGGCGGAGTGAAGATTTCCACAGCCGGCGCGAGTACGACGGCGAGGAGGTCGAGGTAGTGAAGCTCTTCCTCTCTGGCGGCGATGAAGCTTAGCAGCGGCACTAGGTCAGATCTCGAGCGATGACAGTTAGGTCGAGCAGAGTAAATGAGACAGTGAAAGGGTAGGGGGTATTTATAGAGGAGGTGGAAAACCGAACTCCCAAAGACTTTGGACATCCATACCCCTGACCCTTGCTATACTAATGACATGTGTCACCCATGTACTGAGTATCTGAGATCATGGGGGATCGTGAGTGAGTATTATATTCCGACGTGGGAAGTGGGAGCGGTTTGAGTAGCAACTGCCAAAAATTAGATATGATTTTTTTAAAATTTAGTTCGCAAATTCTTCAGCTGTCAAGGACACAATGAAGACTTTGAACGGGTTTCAAATAGAACGCATATGAAGAATTTGTGAACAGACTCGGTTGAGTTTAGCATAGAGGGGGAACTGGTCTGATGATTCACTTAAAGGAAAAGTCAACTTGAAGAATTATCAATAAGTGAATGCTGTTGAGGACATTAAAAACTCAAATATATATAGTCAATGAAGGTCACCAGTCGAAAAGTTGAAGAAATCGCAAACTTGAGAAATTTGAAAATTTTAAGAATTTATAAAATGATGAATAACTCAATTTTGAAGATTTTCAACTTTGGTTGGTGGCGTGACCAATCGTATAAGAATGATGATTTCAGACACCACGTACAATTATTGCAGGGCTCTGAGAATCAAATTCTTCATTAATTTCTTCACACTTATTCTTCATTGATTGAAGAAAAATGTTACTTCGTGTGTTGCACATCTAAGTCATCAATTTTGCATAAGTGTTAGGATGTGTGTCCTTCCAAAGAACATTAGAAGATTCTAAGATATTTAGCTCACACTGCAACTTGCAAAATATCTTTTCATCCAAGGGCTTTGTGAAGATATCACCCTTCAACACATGATCTCGAAGAAAATGATGATGAATCTGGATGTGCTTAGTCTTCAAGTGTTGAACTGGGCTGTGAGCAATCTTGACAGCACTTTCATTGTCGCAATAGAGAGGCACATTCTTCACATTGATGCCATAATCTTTGAGGGTTTGCTTCATCCACAACAATTGGGCACAGCAAGAACCAACAGCAATGTACTTAACTTCAGTGGTAGAAAGTGACACACAATTCTGCTTCTTCGAGGACCAACAAACTAAGGAACGTCTGAGGAAATGGCTTGTGCCAGATATTGACTTGCGATCCACCCGATCACCAGCATAGTCAGAGTCAGAATATCATAGTGAGATCAAAATTTGAGCCCTTGGGGTACCATAATCCAAGTGTTGGTGTGTGAGTTAGATATCAAAGAATATGCTTCACAGTCTTATGGTGTGATTCCTTCAGTGTAGCTTGAAACTGAGCACACATGCAAACAGTAAGCATAATATCTGGCCTAGATGCACATAGGTACAATAAAGAACCAATCATGGAGCAGTATACCTTTTGATTGAAATATTTACAATTTTTGTCGGTGTAGAGATGGCCATTTGTGGGCATTGGAATTTTAACGCCATTTCAATCTTGCATGCCAAATTTCCTAAGAACACCCTTGAGGTATTTCTCCTGAGAGATGAAGATGCCGTCGTGTTGCTAACGAATTTGAAGACCTAAGAATAATTTCAATTCTTCTATCATAGGCATTTAATATTCTTCACTCATCATGTAAGCAAATTCGTCACTATAACGTTTGTCAGTACAGCCAAAGATAATATCATCCACATATATTTGGCACACAAATATTTCATCATCATAAGATTTTGCGAAAAGATTTGGGTCAAGTGAAACGGGTTTGAAGCCTTTTTTCATGACAAATTCCTTCAGTGTGTCATACCACGCCCGAGGGGCCTACTTGAGGCCATAGAGGGCCTTGTTGAGTCTGAAGACTTTTTCAGGATGCTTAGGATCTTCAAAACCTGGGAGTAGAGAAACATATACTTCTTCCTCAAGCTTACCATTGAGGAATGCACCTTTCACCACTACAAACTAAAAACCACTTTCGTGATAATACATGTTTGTCACAGTAGGTCACGTTTTCTGTCATGCATATACATCCATGACAATTTTATGATAGAATCAAGATAGTCATACCTGCGCCGTCGTAGAAGTGTTCCATGACAATACCAAAATTATCATTACGGAAGTGTTCACTTCCATGACGATAAATGGCGCATCATGGAAGTGCTTTCGTTAAGGGTAACCGACGCGTGGCATCAACCATAACGGGCCGCTCTTAAGCTATCAGGTCCGATAACCCACTAACAACGAGGACCAATAGGGATTTTGCACGTGTAAAATTCTCATTGGCCGAAGGAACCACGTGTCAGCTCCACGTGCAGACAGATGTCAATCAACCAATGGACGGGAGGCACGTATGATACGTCGACACATGGCATGGCCCAACAGTGGCCCATTCAGGTCAAAAGGGCAGCCCGTTTGACTTGGTCAAAGGTAAACGGGGCGACCCATCAAAAGCCTGCTAACGGCCTGCTCGCATATAGTCCATTCAGGCCTGATAACTCATGGCCCTTTATGGCCTTTCCGCATTCAGCCCACTAGCTTCATGCGGGCCGTCCAATATGATTCCAGCCCATTGTAACTTCCGGCCCATGTACGACCCATGATGTATTTCAGCCCATATGAGGCCCTTTGTAACTCTTGGCCCATTAACGGCACATACTGAACTGGCCTATAATAAAGAGTATACCGTTGCATACCCATTGACAACCCATTACTCCATTGGGCCGCTCCCAACCCATGTTATCTTTCAGCCTTTTAAGGGCCCATTTATTCTTGGGCTGATTTGCATCATTGGGTTGTTTACAGCCTGTTACTGGCCTATTCCGCTGGTGGGCCAAATTCAGCTCGTGGTTAAAGTCGGCCCGTTTGTGGCCCGTTAATGCGTTGGGCCATTTTCAAGGCGACATCAAATACGGCCCATTATTGACCCGTTATGCCTGTTGATAGATATAAGCCCATTATACTCGCCGGCCTCTTAAAGGCCCGTTATGGTCAGCCCATGAATGGACGGCTGCCACTCTAGCCCGTTTACGACCCATAATGCGGTCTGTAATTGGCCAAGTTTGGCCAATCGATCATAGGGCCCGTAGAAGGCCCATCGATTCTACAGCCCGTAGAGGGCCCGTAGAAGGCCATGGAGCCAATGGTTTGCATGTTGCCCATGGTTATTGTGGCCTAGTTTAAAAAAAGTTATTGTGGCCACTAGCAAACCGAGGAAAAAGAACTGCATTGACTACAAGCAAACAAATAAAGCAGACAACAAAATAAGCAAGCAACATACGCTAGGCTATTACGGCTATTACACATATTACAACCACTGGGCATCAAAGCTTGCCACCAGTGCAAATATGGGGAACAAAGCAACATATTACATACACTGGTTGTCAAAGTTAGCGACCACTGCAAATAAACATCGTAGCAAAACAAGTCCAGAACTAAAACCACTTCACAAGAGCTCAAGAAACAATATCCTGGGTATCCACCACGCTGGCAAGACGCCTAGCAAGCTTATTAGCTTTCTCTTGTTTGGCGCTTAAATCCTCCAGCAGTATGCATCTGAATTCTGTAGGGACTTCCTCAGTCCTTCGGCTTCCTGTCGCAGCATATCTGATTGATGTCTTTCAACTTGAAGTTGAGACTCAAGAAGCCGAACTGATTCAGGCAGCGAGTTCGAAGAGCTTGTGCCAACAGTAGTGGCTAGTAACTCAAACACTACATCAAGGAACGACTTTGGGGTTGTCTCACTGTCTACAAGATAGTTTTATCAGCTTTCTTGGAGACCAACAGGGTTGTATCACTATCTTGAACCTTATATGCATTCTTTCTCTACCATTGCAAAATGGGGTGCTCTTATCTAATATCCTGTCGGCATTCTACAAGAGGAACAAACAGATAAATCATAGTATTCGCATGTAGTATATGAAACTCATTTTGGTAAACCGGTTCAGTAGAATGGTGGACAGGATAACAAGATGAAACAAACACATATCTATGTACTATGGTCGATGTATTGTCTATATCATTCTAGTTTATGTTACCAAATCTAGAGACACAGTTCAAATCATATATGTTTAAGACAAATCAACATAAACATAATATAAGTGTGGGAAACTACACAGCACTAACAACACTTGTAATGTGCATGACATGAGAACATAACTGTTTATACAATTGAAACTGAAATCAACATAGAGCAAGAAGTTAGAACAATAATCCAGTTAAAGAAATAGATTTAAAACATGCCTGTTGCGCCATTGGAGTTTCAATTGGATCCTTCAAATTTGAAATTAGTTGGTATGAGTAAATACAGTGATGCAAGAGCAAAGGAGTATGTACCACAGCTACGGAATCTGACCTAACAATAGTTGCTCTTCTGCTTTAAACGTGGAGTTTGGGTTCGCTATAGTGGTCTTCATGCTTTGGGCACTGCAGCTGCCTTGCTAACTACTCGTGTGGGGGTACTCTGTGGTGGACATGGTGTTGTGTCAACTAGAAATGGGTTACTATCTGATGGAGTTGGGGTTAGATGGGGTGTAGCTGGTTCCCTGTCCAACGGTGTAGGGGTACAATCTGCAAGAGTCTCAGTTTTGTGTGGTTGGGCTAGTTCATGGGCCAGTACAACCATGGTTCTATCTGCATCGATGAGTAGCACTTTCTTTTGTGAAGAACGTGTCTTTACTCCCTTAGATACTTCCATCACCCCCCTCTAATTCAAATGGCTGATAAACAAGAAAAGAAAATGAATGGATACACAGATGCGGCTATTCACATATATGTTTTATAACCAAACAGGACATGATGGCACAATTTCACATATATGATGGCTAACTTAACAGGATAGCATGACACCGTTTCAGATATATCATGGATAACTAAACAAGATAGAATGGCATTATTCAACATATGATGAGTATCTAAATAGGATGACATGACATAACTATATGATTCTTTCTAAAATAGGTTGGGATGAAATAATTCACATACATGTTGTCTAAGTATACGGGATGTCATGATATAATTCACATAATTGATTGACATACTAAGCAGGTGGCACTCGCATATATATGATTTGTAAACTAAGCAGATGGAATATGAACATTGTGTATATGATGTCTAAACTAAGCAATGCAGGACACCATATGCATGATATGAAAATATAAACATTGCAAGTTAAGAGCATACACCTCAGGTGGGACATACAACTAGTCATCTTTCTCTGAATCATCCTTTGAGGAGCTACCTGTAACCATCGAGATATATGCTTCAACAGGCACCATTGTCTGCTCTGAAGACCTTGTTTCGCTCCAGATTTTTCCATAACTGACTCAAGTGGTTGATGCACCCGAAGAGTAGTTAATTACACAATGATTGTTTACAAACGGAATACGTCATGAAAAAAGGATGGCATGAGATAATTCACATATATGATGCGTGGCTACACATGATGGCATTGCATAATTCACATATAAGATAAGTTGCTAAAAAGATGGCATTAGGTAATTCACATATCTGATATAGAAACTAAACATGAGGCATTCACACAAATCATGTCTAATCTAAGCAGATGGCATAGCAATGCAAGGCACCATATGCATGATATGAGTAATATAACCCTGCCAAGTTAGAGCATACACCTTGGGGGGAATACAACTGGTCATCTGTCTCTGAATCCTCCTCTGAGACGCTATGTGTAACCAGCAAGAATTCTGCATCGAGAGGTAGCACTGACTGCTCAAAGCATCTTGTTTTCCCTCCAGATTTTCCCATCACCCACTCAAATGGATGATGCACAGGATGAGTAGATGAATGTACAAACATTGTTTCCAAATGGAATACATGATGAAAATAATAGTATGGCACAATACAATTCACATATACAATGACTGGCTAAACATGATGGCATTGGATGATTCACATATATGATGCCTGGGTAAACAAGACGGCATTGCTTAATTCACATATATGATATAGAAACCAAACAGGTGGCATTCAAAGCAAATCTAAACTAAGCTGATGACATATACGATGTACTCCCTCCGTCCCAAAATAAGTGACTCGACTTTGTACTAGCTTTAGTACAAAGTTAGTACAAAGTCAATTCTCTTATTTTGGGACGGAGGGAGTATAAAGTAAGCAATGCGAGGCGCGATATGCATGATATGACCAACAACAGCATGCCAGGTTAGAGTAAACACCTCGGGGGTAAATAGGAGTGGTCGGCTCCCTCTGAATCCCCCTCTAAACAGTTATCTTCCTCTGGAATACAATCTGGAATGGGGGGAGGGGGGCCACTGCACCCACCATGGAGTCGCGTTTGCATGACATTATATTCCCACGTAATGGTCTTATCTTTTTCTCCACATGTTCGGAACGATTGTGTACAATAACTGACATGCACAATAAAAACATAGTTAGATTATGTAAGGCCTAAGGGGTGCATGGAGAAATCAAGACTGATGGTAGCAACGAGTGGATAGATCCAAAACTAATGATAGCAGACAAATGATAGCTTTAGTAAAAAAACCACAGACGATGGATCTTCTACTATTTGTTGCCCACCCAACATGAACCATATAGAAGACCCGAGTTTAACCAGGTAGTAGATTGAGATACTATTTGTTGATGCCTCGATATGTGTCCCACAAGCATATTAAGAATCCAATTTGGAACATTAGTTTGGACCTGACTCGGATTCTAAGAGGTGCAAAGGAAAATAAAGTAGCACGTAATAATAATCGATTTATAACATAAGCAAACATGAAAGAGTGCAGCCTCTCTTCTAGAACTTTGTAGTCCTCAGGTTAATCTGCTCAGTTGATGGTGGTAATGCAGTTGGCGTGGCTGCCGGCAACAGGGAAGATGATCTAAGGCGGCGAAAGGAGGTCTGCAGGGGGATCTCTACTATGGAGGACGCTTCCATCGATGGTGCACCTCAGGTGGGGTGGACGACTGCACGACAGGAGAAGGACAAAACACACATAGTTGTCTTTGACACCTATCTATAACTGAAGTAAATATGTAAGTGCTCAGAATTGGAGGATTCTAAAAACGCAGGGACAGAAAAAACACTGGAATAGGATAGGAATGCACGTGCAAAACAGAGCATGTGCAAACACATGATTTCTGACAACCAGGGTGTTTGGTTCACATGAATTGGAAGAACACAGGAATGGAGAGAAACATGGTCAAATATAGTCAAACCACATGAAAATGTGAAGTTAGAATCTTATTATATGCCACTAATGCACTTAGGGGCTGTATGGATTGTGACTACCTTTGCCATATATTGCCACATGATTTTTCCCGCACTTGCCTACCTTGAGTTGCTCAAATTGTTAGCCACACGTTGGCTTTCCTAAGGGAATCTTGCCACACTTTTGTGTCTATGACATGTGGAGATCCATTCTGATAAAACCATTCTTGCCTTAAGTGTGGCTAGAAGCAAACACCTACCTAACTTGGTGAAACTTGCCTAATGTGACGTGTGAGTATAGCAAGGTGTACATAGGAACCAAACAGCCCCTTAGTCATGTTCTTCATGCACAGGAATTTCTTTCTAGATTTGCGACTGCTAAACCGATTTAAATTGTGGTTCAAAAGGGCATTTAGTTTTCTCCTTGTTATCTTTGTGACCACCCTTCATTTCTTTCTAGATTTGCAACTGCCTTGAACCAAAGGGTCCCTAAGGAATCGACATGAATGTAGTGTAAAAAAGTGATGCAACGAGTGTACAATCTCTTTGGCGTAGCCTTGTCAACCTCATCATCATTGGGTTAGACGTTGAGGATGATGCTGCTGGTGTGACTGTCGAAGGCGGGGAAGAAGATCTAAGGCCTCTGGAGACGGCATCGACGGTACTGCTCTGCTGTGATGGACGGTTCCATCACTGGAGCAGCTCCGGTGAGGTGTACAACGGCGAGGCTGAAGCAGGACAAGACATGCAGCTTTAATCTAAAGTGGGATTCTAATAGCATCTGCAATAGATGATGTAAAATAAATCAACAAAAAGTGCTAGATGTAGAATACATCAGCCGCGCCGCGGCCGCTCCAACAGATGTTGTAAATACTGTTGACTCTGAACTTAACTGAAGAAACTGAATTTTATAGTTGAAACTGAATTTTACTGTCGAAACTGAATTTTACTGTCGAAACAGATTGCACTAGTAGCAGAGCACTGCAACAGAAGTTTAGGCCGCTCGAGCACTAGTAGCAGAGAAGCAGTGATCTAAATCAGTAGTCGCTCGAGCAGGGAACACAATAGCAAAGAGTAGCTCGGCCAGCAGCAGCAGCTGTGCCTGGATTAGCAGCGCAACTGAGAGCTAAATCAGTAGCTCCTACAGTTGTAGCAGGCCATGTAGCGTCAGCAGTAGCGCGATCGAGAGCAAGAGCAGAGCAGAGCAGCAACACGAACGAGAGCAAAATCAGAGTAGAAGCGTGACCGATAGCAAGAGGACATCGCCGCCGAGGGACAAACAACATGGGGGAGGACGCCGTGGAGGAAGTGGCCGCCGACGGCGCCGTCGATGGAGACCCGCCATGGTTGCTCGGTATCGAGCACCGACAGCCTCGTGAGATCGGATAAAAGATAAAATGCAGTGGTGAGTGTAGAACCTCCTTGGTGGCACCGAGTAGGCCTCGGCTTCATCAGAGGAATTGGTGAGGGTGCTGCAGTTCCGATCATGCAGGTGAAGATGGCACTATGGGGATGGAGGTGGTGCGATAGACGAGGAGAACATTGGGGCAACCTCTTGGAGGTGCAGGATGGGGCGGCTGAACCGGCATGACGAAGAGATCAACGAAGGATCCTCATCCGGTGTGGTGGATCAGGGACGGCGAGCTGTTGCTATGGAAAACATCATCGGGGAAGAGGCTCCGGCTGGGCCGCGGTCGTGAGGCCGACGGAGGAGCGTGGGGTTTTGCTGGTTTTGGCGGCCTCGGTGTGCGAATGGGGGGCACCAAGGGGAAGGTAGGGGGAGTCGTGGCTTAGGAGGCACTTGTCTGAAATGTGGGGTATGTTTACCGGTTTTGACCATGCGAGGTCGAGGCGGCATTTCCGGCTCAGGGGTAGAAGGGGGATTTCGCGTGTCTGGGCTGCGCGACCGATTTCGGATGAGGAGGGAGTTTTCGTGCGCGTCGAAATTTCAGGATAACAAGGTGCGGGGCGGGTTGAAGAGGCGGGAGTTTCGCAGCAATACAAACAAGAGATACTCTAGCTTCAAAAATTTCGGGATAACTAGTAAGATGCTCGTGCGTTGCACGAAACATCAAGATGCATTTATATGAGTAGTTTATCTTGTGGGAGATAAGGATCAATGAGAGAAGGCCTTATCTGCAAATGTGGGTAGGAGTGTGGGTATCTTTTTGCAAAAATTGTCGTGGTTTCCTTCCAATCCGTCAGATATAGATCGGACGGCCTATATTGCAGGATGGCAGGCACACCATCATCACCAACTCTATTTTTTATAAGAGTAGAGATAAGGTGCAGATTCCATGTTCTGCAGAACAAACTTAACATGTACAAAAAAAGGACAGCCCATACAAGACACAAGAGAGTCATGTCCCCTTTAACTTTTTTTGCGAGGATGTCCCGTTTTACTATATTGATACAAATGCGAATGAAAAACTACAAGAAAAAAATAAAAAACCGGGAGAACAAGATTAACCTGTACAATACCAAATCAATCCGCACTTCCCTCAACAACAACAAAAACAAATCAATTCCCACCACAAGAAAGAGTCATGTCCTATTTTATACGATTACGAATGCCAGGATCTCGGATTTTAGTTTTTGAATCTATGTGATGTTGAGTTCGAATATATCATTTGGTGATCTTGCGGCTTAGAATGGATGTAGTCCTACATTTTGATCTTCCATCTTATATGAACATATGAACTACATATTAGTATCCATTTTATGTTGAATTCAAATCACAGTACATTGGTCTAGGTAGCAAGATGTTTGGAATAATCTAAACCCTGTCTTCATATGTCTAATGTGTTTAACACACACAACAATGCATCCCCCCCCCCCGCGCCCACACACACAACATTTAGATGTTAGCTTTGAGAGCCACACATTATCTCAAATTAGAATAATTATGGCCATGCACAGATGCAATGTGGTGAGCAGTGGTGGTGAGACGATGTCTGCCATCGGTGTTGAAAATTCAAATCGATTTGGCCTCGTTCGATGTGAATATAGTATGTAGCATGTTTGATTCAAAACCATGCCAGGCATATCTACATTATATTCATGCATACATGACTTGCAAACATCATTAGCTCTTGTTCAAATATCTGAATCCACTCTTGTACTGATTATCGTCTTTGTGGGTCTTTTACACGCACGCGCGCGCGCGCGCGCGCGCACACACACACACACACACACACACACACACTCCTCCTCCCTTTGTGGATATCCAATAACTTTCTTATATTGTGCATGCATATATGCACACGCACTCCCCGTCACTCTGCATCCTCTACATCGTGCACACATGTTCTTGTTCCTTAGGTCGGTCTCGCATGATCTCCCTACGTCTCCATCTTTCCCACACACACTGATCGATATACCCTATAGCTAGCCATGCCTGCCTACGACACACAAACATGTACACACATAGTCCCTCCGCTCCTCTCACCATCCATGCCTCCCGACGTAACTCTGAGGCACGCGGGCACTGTCGCCCCCTTCATTGTTATCCATCTTGCACTCGTACAGTGTCACAAGCTAGCTGTACCCCCTTTGTTGTTATCCATCTTGCACTCTTATGGTGTCACAAGTTAGTTGTACCCCCTCCCCCACCACACACACATTCTCCCTCTCTTCGTCACTCCGGATGTTCTTTATCTCTGACACATGCATGCATGTGCACCAATTGATTTCCCTCTATGTCCAGCAAGATCTCTTGCTATCTCCCCACACAAAATGTCTAATATATATCTCTAGTTAAATCTCCCCCTCTTCACCCACGCACACATCGACCAAACCACGACCACTATACATAGGACCGCCTACCACACACACATTATTTGCCCCTCCCCGTCTCATCATCCATGCCTTCCGCTTTGTCTATCGACCAGACAAGTGCACCCATGCACGTTATCATCCCCTCTCTTTAATTATCGATCTTGCTCTTGTACTCCTTCCTTGTCTTCGCCTGGTTGGCCTCTGGCATCATCTTCCAACATGCTCTCTCACTCTTTCCTAGCGCTCGTACATTCGTAAAGTTATTCCCTCTATCCATGTCTATCGATACGTGCGTAAACGATCCCTTCCCCGCTCTTCTCCTATATCGCCCACTCCACATACATATGTATATAGGCTCTCTTTGGCAGAAACATATGTATAGAGGCATGTCGGGCACACCATCTCCCTCTCTCTCTCTAACACACCCTCCAGGTGGAGCCGTGCAGGACATGTATCTATATTTATATCTGTATCTATATCTATACAAATATAAAAAAAGACCCAAATAGGCAGATCCAATTAATCTCAGCCATCAAATCATGTCAATCCAACGATTTAGACTGCTTAAGTGTCGAGCGCTCAACACGTTTAGCGTGTAGTTAATTTCATGCCAAATATAGTGATAATCACATAATAACACACAAATAATATCGTACTTAATATCCGCATGCACTTAATATACTTCCAAATTAACGTGCATTGCACGTACACGTTGACTAGTGAAGAGAAGAGGTGCACGCACACACACACTGCCTCCCATCACACACACGCGTGTGTACACGGTGGAGCACATTTCTCGAAGGTGAGTTAGCCCTATTGATAATTTGACGCGTGTTGAAAGACTTGTTAGAGGATGTGTCACTAGTACTTTGAGCATGGTTAATAGTATAGCCAACAACGTGTTGCCATGTCATACAGAGTTAACCATATAACAAACGTGTATAGTAGTTGGTAAGTAGTACATCCTCCATTCCCAAATATAAGTCTTTCTAGTGACTCCAACAAGTGACTACATACGGAGTAAAATGAGTGAATCTACACTTTTAAATATGTCTACATACATCCATATATTGTAGTCCATTTGAAATGTCTAAAATGACTTATATTTAGGAACGGAGGGAGTACTACTTTATTAATGCGTGACCCACTGTACACTCCCACAATGTTTCTTGGAACCCGTGTAGTAGCCGGCTGTTAATCTACAGCCCGCTTCCATTCTCTCTCCTCTTCTCTCTCATCCAACTCAACACAAATATAATTGTTTAATCATTATAGCATGCTGACTGTAACTTATTATACTTGATCTTCCAGTATATGCCATGATTGATGAATAGATTGGAAATTTCTCTCGCAAAAAAAAGTATGTGCAAAGCAAGTAGGAAACAAAATACGAGCAAGTTTTTGTTTTGGGAGATGTCTCTCTTTTTTAGTCAATATATTTTTGAATAAAATAATGGGGGAACTCAATGAAGCCATGTGGCACATGTGGAGGTGTTTTTGCGAGCTTCTTGCGTGGATTGATTACACTGATGTGATGATGCTGCCGGAAGAACGTGACACTGCTGGGTACAACGATGTTACTGTAGACGCGAATCCTAGCCATTCAGAGGCACTTAGACCGTTTGATCACATGTGAAATTGAGAATTTCTAAACTGATTATAGAAATAGCCAGCAGCGGGCTACTCATTTTTTGCTTCGAGAGGTTGCGGGCGTCACCCTTTACATAGAAATTAAGTTAGGCGGTAAACTTACAGCCCGTCGCGCTGGCGTCGCCCCAACACACGGTCAGTCTGGCCCGCCGCTCACCGAAGGGACACACATTGGCTTGGTGCGTCACTGACACGTGCGACCACATGTACGTAGTAACACCAACGCACGGTCGGTCCGGCCCACCGCTTGGCATGAACAGACGGTATGTCCGGCCCACTGCTCACTGAAGTGACGCGCATCGGCTTGGTACATCGCTTATGTTCGACCGCACGTGAGCAGTAGCAAACGACAAGGCCAAGTTTCCCCGCCTTTTATTTTAGATCGCTTTAAGAAAATGAAGATCACACATAGGAGCAGACCATGGCAGTTGCGAATGCTCGTGTGACAATTTCATGGGTAGGGGAGGGGCGTGGTGTGGCAAAACTTCTAAACGCACGGAGTAATACAGATTCTAAGGCACAGAGTAATACGGGGAATTTACGTACTCCTTTGTTATCTAATCTTCACCCCCCTAATTTTCAGGGGGTGTGGGGCCCCTCACACATATTTCTTCCAATCATGTTATTCCAGCTAAGCCATCCCGTAAGCACAGTAAAAATATATGCCCGTGCGTGTAGCAAAGCCCGTGGCATGGCAGTTTTGTTAAATGCCATGGCATGTTTATTACTGATGTTTTCGTCCAATAGTTGGGACCGTTGGATGCAGATCTTACAATTATTGGTGCTTTCTCTAGGAATAGCCCTGTGGCGAGCCATTGACTAGTCTTTTTTTTGACACGCATTACATCGACACTCTCCCTCTTTCCCACGCACACACCTACGATCACGAGACTCTCTGGACTTCTCGCACACACCATCTCTTGCACATGGCACCAACACAACGACACGAGCTTGGTGCCTTGGTCTGCTGCGCAGTTGAGTGAATACTACTACTAGTACTACATTGATGTGCCGTGTTAACTCGCGGAAGTATGCAACACTTACTCAACAAACAAGCATATAAGCATC
Source organism: Secale cereale (assembly GCA_902687465.1). Taxonomy (NCBI): domain Eukaryota; kingdom Viridiplantae; phylum Streptophyta; class Magnoliopsida; order Poales; family Poaceae; genus Secale; species Secale cereale. Next base: position 282,358,559 of record LR738715.1, read on the forward strand.
TTCTATTTAGGTTTACTTCTTACACAAAGGATCTTATATCCAACGGGCACAAAATATCCCTTCGACTGTTGGAAATTACTTCAACTACTGATCTGATGTTGAAGTAATTGCTCCATCACCATAAAAATCCTCCATCTCTTAAGCTAAAGTAGACCATACTAAGCCCTACTTCGACTGCTGATCTGATGTTGGACTATATTATAATATTAGTACTAAGATAAATAGAAGGCAATGTGGAATCATTTAGGAGGTGAGATTGTCAAGCTAAATGTGGAGGGACACCATCCTCGAATACCCAGCCCCTGCCAACAGCTTGTGCGGCACTGTGAAGTAGGCGAGCTCCTCCATGGCGACGGCGCCGGGCTCCTTGCTGCTTGTCACCTATATTTCCACCTTGACGGCGTCGGTCGTGCCTCTGGGCGACCCCGTCAGCCCGTTCGCCCACACCTTGGCCGCGTAATGCGGCGGTGTGGACGCCCCCGCTCTGATGCAGACGACCGACACGATGATAGGCGCGCCGATGTCGAGCGCCCCGCCGACCATGAAAAACATGCAGCCGTCCTCCTCTGCAAATAGCAAGCACTGCGGCTCCGACACCGGCACCTGCAGCTGGAGCACCTTGCCGTACTGGATCATGTGCACGGGCATGGGGTGCACGGTGCTGATGTGGCGGGGGAGCGCCGGCGGCGGGCTTTTGTAGCCGCAGCCGGGCACGGGGCACTTGCAGGGTGCGAGCGGACACACGCTCTAGTGATGGGAAAGTGAAAGCACAAGTGCTCCCTGGGTGATTATGGTAATTAATGCCAACATATCTCTTGTTGGACTAATACTTTTACCTAGTATATTTTAGATGAGTTAAACAGTGGAGTGGCATGGACAAGAGGATGTGGAACCCCTTCAATATGCTAAGGACAGAAGATTGGCAAAGGTCAAAGCTCATGACTCTACATTTTCTATTTTCAGTGATCCAAGATCATATTGAGTCCATAGGAAAGCCAATACTATTAAAAGGGGATGAGGTGTTGCTTAATGGCTTGCTTGCTCAAAGTGCTTAATTATATGCTCCAAAGCCCTCAACCACTTTCTCATTCCACATATGTCATAAACCTAAAGTCAAACTCGGCCCCACCAATTTGAACTATCCGGCGCCACCGAGTTCATCTGACATAGCCACTGCCAAAACCCTAATCAGTTCGGTCTCATCGATAGGGATCTCGGTCTCACCGAGATGGGAATGCCAACTTTCTGTTTCCTATTTGAAACATTTCGGTCTAACTGAGATGTGAGAATCGGTCTCACAGAGTTAGCATTGCAAACTCTCTGTCGCCTCTTCGAAACATTTCGGTCTCACCGAAATGAGCGAATCGGTCCCACCGAGTTTGCCTGACCAACCCCCCTCGTGTCTATTATAGAAATCGGTCACACCAAGTTTATGTGATCGGTCTCACCGAGATTACGTTATGCCCTAACCCTAATGAAATCGGTTCCACCGAGTTGATCATATCGGTCCCACTGAAAACTCGAACGTTCACATTTTGAACTAAATCGGCCCGCCTGAGTTTCTTGATTCGGTCCCACCGAGTTTGGTGATTTGTGTGTAATGGCTAGATTTTCTGTGGAGGCTATATATACCCCTCCACCCACTCTTCATTCGGAGAGAAAGCCATCAAAACGTGCCTACACTTCCATTACTCATTTTCTGAGAGATAACCACCTACTCAAGTGTTGAGATCAAGATATTCCATTCCTACCACATAAATCTTGTTCTCTAGCCTTCCCCAAGTTGCTTTCCACTCAATCTCTTCTTCCACCATATCCAAATTTGTGAGGGGTTGTTTGGGTGTTGGGGAGACTATCATTTGAAGCACAAGATCAAGGAGTTCATTATCAACACACCATCTATTACCTTTTGGAGAGTGGTGTCTCCTAGATTGGTTAGGTGTCACTTGGGAGCCTCCGACAAGATTGTGGAGTTGAACCAAGGAGTTTGTAAGGGCAAGGAGATTGCCTACTTTGTGAAGATCTACCCTAGTCAGGCAAGTCCTTCGTGGGCGATGGCCATGGTGGGATAGAAAAGGTTGCTTCTTCGTGGACCCTTCGTGGGTGGAGCCTGATGACCCACCAGTATAGGGGATCTATCGTAGTCCTTTCGATAAGTAAGAGTGTCGAACCCAACGAGGAGCAGAAGGAAATGATAAGCAGTTTTCAGTAAGGTATTCTCTGCAAGCACTGAAATTATCGGTAACAGATAGTTTTGTGATAAGGTAATTCGTCATGAGCGACAAGTAACAAAAGTAAATAAGGTGCAGCAAAGTGGCCCAGTCCTTTTTGTAGCAAAGGACAAGCCTGGACAAACTCTTATGTAAGGAAAAGAGCTCCCGAGGACACATGGGAATTATCGTCAAGCTAGTTTTCATCATGCTCATATGATTCGCGTTCGTTACTTTGATTATTTGATATGTGGGTGGACTGGTGCTTGGGTACTGACCTTCCTTGGACAAGCATCCCACTTATGATTAACCCCTCTCACAAGCATCCGCAACTACGAAAGAAGAATTAAGGTAAACCTAACCATAGCATGAAACATATGGATCCAAATCAGCCCCTTACGAAGCAACGCATAAACTAGGGTTTAAGTTTTTATTACTCTAGCAACCCATCATCTACTTATTACTTCCCAATGCCTTCCCCTAGGCCCAAACAATGGTGAAGTGTCATGTAGTGGACGTTCACATAACACCACTAGAGGAAAGACAACATACATCTCATCAAAATATCGAATGAATACCAAATTCACATGACTACTTATAACAAGCTTCTCCCATGTCCTCAGGAACAAACATAACTACTCACAAATCATATTCATGTTCATAATCAGAGGGGTATTAATGTGCATAAATGATCTGAACATATAATCTTCCACCGAATAAACCAACTAGCATAAACTACAAGGAGTAATCAACACTACTAGCTACCCACATGTACCAATCTGAGGCTTTGAGACAAAGATCGGATACAAGAGATGAACTAGGGTTTGAGAGGAGATGGTGCTGGTGAAGATGTTGATGGAGATTGAACCCCCC